>OX375764.1:322500-1531000 GCA_947359385.1 Chesias legatella
GGTGGCAGTTTTTCCCCGGACGAACTCGCCATAAGTTCTACTGCTCACATCTGAGCCCATTCTAAATTTATAGGTTAAGATTTACGGTTAAAGATTTTTCGGTAAAGGTTTATTTCCGAGATGGACTTGCGATGCGGTGAGGAGGACAGAACTAAGGGTTACCTCATTAGCATTCACTCGTGAATAGTAGAGGGAATGGTGACTGTAAATACAACGCATTATCGCATTCAGCATGTACCTACGCGGTCGCCCTTTGGGGGACAATTTACGCGCTCAGGGGACAATTAACTCGCGCCTTGTTTAATAGAGGTCGACAGGACGAAGGTGTAATCCTGGCCAGGTATGAGTGGCAGTACACCAGCGGACTATCCTTACATCTCGTATGTAGCTAGTAGAGTTAGGGTCCGTTCCGAGGATGTTTAAAACAGTATAATGTTGAAAGTCCGTCATAAATACGATTACAAAATACCCGAGCTTTCCGATCCGGTTTATGGAATATATCATCATCATCATATCAGCTGGTAAAAGTCCACTGCTGAACATAGGCCTCCCCCAAAGATTTCCATTTTGAACGGTGTTGAGCCACCTGCATCTACCGACCTCCTGCGATCCTGACTATGTCATTAGTCCATCGGGTAGGTGGCCGCCTTACACCGCGTCTGCCGGTTCGTGGTCGCCATTCGCCATTCGAGAACCCTTATTCCCCAACGGTTGTTGGTTCTTCTAGCTATGTGGCCTGCCCATTGCCACTTTACTTTGCTTGTTCTGAGAGCTATGTCGATAACCTTCGTCTACGGATTTCCTCATTCCTGATTCTATCGCGTAGTGAAACTCCGAGAATAGCTCTCTCCATAGCTCTCTGAGCGACTTTGAGCTTCTGTATGAGGTCAATATATAATATGGAATATGTATATAATATGTAGGAACCTTGACCGTGACCCCTTTAACAACACACTATTGAAAACCTTTAAGGGAACAGTCCCACCCTTCACACGCGAGATTGAATATACCTCTTATCAATATTGGTGAAGATTGGTAATTGATAATGTCACATACCTTTGCACTTTTGGTACGAGAAATTGCCTGGTTTTTAAATTTCCACATACATTAAACATAGAACATACGTCACGCCTGGATTATCAAAAAGTGTTTATAAACAGTCTCGCAAACAAGGCTACAACTAGTTTTCACAGGAAGGGGTAAATAAAACAGGTTCATAGTTCCCTCCCGCGCCGCCGACAAATAGAATTATTTGTTTGTCACCGGGATGAGGGTCGCGGAATATATTATGTACCCAGTAGGGTTGATTTTGTAGCATTTAGGGGAGGAAATTGTGCGTTAAGTGTTGAATGTGTTAAGTTATCATTTATTATTTAATGAAGGTTATTCATCATAATTATAAGTATTTACAATTTTATAAAGAATAAAAAACGATGAACGCTGTCGAAAATAATCTGAAATCTTCTTCTTCGAGTCACCGGTTTTGTTGAACCAGTGTGGTGAAAGGATTGTAAGTGCGCCTCAAAGAGGCTCCTTTCGTGCACTCGACACATGTCTTCGAATTTTTAGTTCTAGGACATGTCGGTTTCCTCACGATGTTTTCCATCACCGTTTTGAGAACGTGGTATTGCGCACATAAATCTTTCAATCGAAAAACTCATAGGTGCACGTCGGGATTTGAACCGGCGACCTCCGGATTGAGACTTGGGGGTCAGTTACGCTAGACCACCACGCTCTTAATCTGGAATGATAAGTCATTTCGGAGAATATTCCCGCCTCCATTCCTCCTGTTAAACCTCCTTAATGTTAGATTTCCAGATTTGCAGGATCTATCGTCGTCCTGGTGCCGATTACAATCTATATGAATTCCAGGAACTCTTTCTCTATGAGTTTTTTCGAACCCATAGAGGCGTATAGCGGTGGATGGCAGCGGCTGAGTACTAAACGAGTCACTGGCCCACTGGAACCAGTGTGGCGAAGGGATTAAAGTGCACTTAAACGGGGCTCCTTTCGTGCATTTGACACACATCTTCGAGTTTTTACTTCTAGGATGTGGGGGAAATGGGTTCGCACATGATGTTTTCCTTCACCGTTTTGAGAATGTGGTATTATGTAAATGTTACAAGTGAAAAAAAAAATAGACTTCAGGGAATTACTAAAAATTGTAGATTACCGATTCGTATTAGCTACTACTAGTTCTAATTGCGTCACTGGCTCGCTTTAACTAGTAAGATCATATTTAATTCATAATTCTATATAATATAATATATATTAAAAATATATATAATTAAAGGTTTATTAGCTAACTTATTGCCAGTCACAGAGAATGGCAAAATTCAAATTATGTTACAATCGCCCCAGACAACAAGTGTCTCCTAAGTCATTAAAATAATTCCCAAAGCCGAATAATAACAAACTCAATTCTATCCTAACGTATCCCAAGCGTTACTCTCCGCGCGCCCCCTACCCCTAGCTAGGGGTAGGCACACAAAGCTAACAATTACACAATAGCATCACATAGGAAGTCGGAAGATTACCTCCGGGATACCACAGCTAATAGAGTTAACAGTTCGATCAAAAAACTTTATAGAATTCATAAAGAAATCGCTTAGATACGACAGTAAGTAATCAGGTCACGCGTACTTATCGCTAAGTTTGACGCCTGTTCAAACCCTATCCTACCCTCCTAAAAGAAAGAAAAGAAAAAGAAAAGAAGAAAAAAAATAAAAAGAAAGAGAAAGAAAAAGAAAAGAAAGAAAAGAGAAAAGAAAGAAAAGACCCCTAAGAAGGGATTCCTTTTTGTTGCGAACACAGTCCTTGACTAATCTGATTAAACAGTTGGACTACAGAAAATAATAATTTATTTGAAAAAATACATAAATAAATATTAAGATAATAAAGCGATTCAAATGAAGCAATAAGTAAATTCGTCAGTTACACAGTTACACCTTTCATGTACATCCCTGACGAGCAGATCGACCAAAATAGATTACTTCAATACCATTCCAGTATCTTTTGAAAGTAAAATATATTTTGCAGATATTTACAGAATTACAATTATTTGTTGCCAAAGAAGTTGCAAATATATATATAGTACACAGTTGAGTTGTGAGATAAATCATTAGTTCCCCGACAGACATTTTGAGATGGGAACTGGCAATATGTTATTTGATGTTTGATGCATAAGGCTTTTATCTCTCGTCAGAGGTAGCTGTTACTTTGTTTTATATTAGTAGTTGGCAGAACGAGCAGATGGCAGTCAACTTTGTTTTTATATTAGTAACTAACGGACCCGACAGATGTGTCCTGCACGAAAGTTGGCTTTTCGTTTGGGATAAATCAACGCATTAGCCCGTTTTTCGCGGAATTGATTCACAAATATTATATCACATATTTTTTTGTTTTTTCAAAATCAAATGAAGCCTATATCACTCAGGAATAATGTAGTTACTACTGGTGAAAAATATATCTAAATCGGTACATTAGTTCCAAATATAACTTCCTACAAACAAACAAATAAAGGTTTATGTGTAAAAATTACGAAATGAACCGATGGTATATGGTATGTCAGGACAGATGAGATAAGGAATACAACTTGGATCTCCTTCTACTGACGTACAACACCTAAGTCGCATGCCCCTAACTCTCCTGAATTGCCTGTAATTGCACCGGCAACCACATACAAGTGAGCATATATCAATATACTGTTATATTTATGACAGTTGAAATAAACCGTCAAACAACACGAAAACCGCGAAGCCCACACTAGGCACATTGATCTACACTACACTACACTACTCTACACTACACTACACTACACTACATTACACTACTCTACATTACACTACACAACACTACACTACACTACACTACGCTACACTACACTACACTACACTAAATTTCACTACACTACACTATACATACACTACGTGAAATCGCAACGCTTATTAGCTCTTTGTTATTGCACAGCGGGAACTTTGTAGAGTAGCTGTAGCTATAATTGGATGGTGTGCTTTATGTATGTGCTATAATTATATGTTAATATTGCTTATATATTCACCGCTGTCTTTCACTGTGTCAGATGTGGCTTTAGGGAATAAAAAGCCAGACAATTTATCAGAAAACCTAACATAGCTAAAGCCCATTCGCTGGATGTAAATATAATAAAATTAGTTGAAGTCCCAGGAATATTTTTATGATAACTTATATTCAAACAAAATTATTATTTTGACTATTATTTCTAATATGTATTACAAATAAACGAGATGAATCCCTCGCAGCGATGACGTCAATGAGGGCGCCGATTAAAATATCAATCATGTATCGGACAATTGTTTTCTCGGGTTTTAAAGACCATATAAGTATAAATATGCGAACTTACTCGCTCGTACTTAATAAAATATATTATGTAAGTTTGTGTACTTCTACTACTGTTAGTCGAAAGAGCGTGGTGGTCTAGCGGTACTGACCCCCGAGTTTCAATCCGGAGGTCGCCGGTTCAAATCCCGACGTGCACCTATGAGTTTTTTGATTGAAAGATTTATGTGCGCAATACCACGTTCTCAAAACAGTGAAGGAAAACATCGTGAGGAAACCGACATGTCCTAGAACTAAAAATTCGAAGACATGTGTCGAGTGCACGAAAGAAGCCTCGTTGAGGCGCACTTACAATCCTTTCACCACACTGGTTCGACAGAACCGGTGACTCGAAGAAGAAGACTGTTAGTAAACTATATGTTATTGTTGCAAATTGTTCCTTTGACGCTACTATGCTTGCCGTCTGGAAAATTCTATTCTTAGAGTTTTTTTTTATGTGATACAGTTACGGAACGAGCCGACGGCCCACCTGGTGTTAAGTGGTAACCTCTGCCCATAACACCCGATGCGACTTGGGTCCTCCCTTACTAGGTACGACAAGACCCAAGTCGCATCGTATGCGCCCGTAACTCTGAGACGTGTAGGTGGAATGTCTCTTGTACCTGTAATTTCACCGGCAACCACACCTTTCAAACCGGAACACAGTAACGCACACAGTACACTACTATTTGACAAAACGGAGATGGATCTCAGCTTTGCTTGTTAGTAAATCGCCCGCTTTTCTCTGAATGCCCCGGCGAGGGGACCACGTTTCATTCCACGCTTTGCTAGAAAATTGCATTTTCTTTTTATATTTATTTTCTGTGAAACGTTGCGACATTGAGTTTGGAATGGAACGGATTTATGCCTTGGTTAGTTCTCATTTGTTATGTCAGCTCTGTGAACAATTATTTTACTGAAAAGATTAAGAAATTTTACAGGACTGTGCTTGAAAAATTTATCCCTTATTTAGTGATCGTATACCTAGTCTCTTCAACCCCGTTGGAATTAAACTGTTTAATATAAAATTTGGGAGTTAATAGTAACAAATCGCAATAAAACTTAAGTCTGAAGCTATCTCCATTAAACATAACCATAAAACATTTACGGTACATTTCACTAAAGATATAGGTATGTTAATGGACATGTATAAAGATATTATGTTTGATGCCAAAATCGAGCTAAGTGTCCAGTGGTACTAGAACCAGGGGCTTCAATCCGGTGGTCGCCGGGTCAAATTCTGTAGACTTTATTTTTTTCATTCATTTAGGTACCCCAAATGACTCTTGTATTGATATAAAACCATGATTTGGTCCCGTTCTATGTGATAGTAAGAATATCAAATCAGGGTACGTCAGGCCAATAAATAAATAAATATAAATTAATATTCGTGGAAATTTCACACAGCGCCATCTAGCCCCAAAGTAAGCTTGTATCTGTTAAAATTAAGCTAAAATTAGCTTGTATATGTTAAAATTAAGTTCTTTTATATATTTAATATTTTTGATTTATTTTTACGTACAGCTGCATTCTCAGTTTCTTTTTCTCTTTTCTTTATTTAATTAATTTAAAAGCTCTCAATCATAGCGTAAAAATCAAGACAATGTAAACATTCCTCTATTATAAACTTTTGTCACCAATTAATTGATCCATTAACTTATTAGCTTAGTTCGTTATGACTTTTCATATTTTTGTGTTGTTATTGTTATTGCTTTTAATTTCTGTGTATATTCTAGTTCTAAATTGTTTTTTTTTTCTTGTATCCTCTTTTATTCGTACGCCACCAAAGCCTTGAGCTGAAAATCAGCGCTGTAACCTGTTGCAGCACGTGCTGAGCTCAAGGCTTTTCACACAATGCTGTACGCGACAGCGTTCCACATTATTATTTTTTTGTTTTATTTTATGTTTTGTTAGTGTTCTTTTTGTGTTTTTGTGATGTTAGCCGTTGTTGTATACAGTGTGTGTGTGAATAAATGTCTTCTTTCTTTCTTTCTTTCTATCATGGGAACCTGACATAATAATACTCATATACTTTTTGTAAATACATAGCGTTGCATACTTTTCATATTTGTATATCTAAATCTTATATCTCTATTTAAATCTTGTTTACCCGATTTTTCACACAACCTCAATTACAAAATGAGGGTTCGAATTGGCATAAGGATAATTATTTTCAATATATAATTTATAAGTAATTACGCTGTGAACCCTAGTTTTATAGATAATTAGTTAAATAAATCAATAAAGACGTATAATAAATATTAACACCCAGACACAGAACAAACATATATGTTATCTCTGAAGAATATAAACCAACAAAAACATGAAAAGAAATTAGCGTATCGATTCAAATTACAATTATTATAAGAAACTTTATATAAAAATTATTAAAAATATATTGTCTATAGATGCTTTGTTTAAAAAGTGATCTAGCAAGGTCGAGTGTGCTTAGAACAGCGTAACGGGGACTTAAGGGTCCCTAAATAACATTATGCGAAGCTCAGCATAAATGAACCAAAATGTAGGTTCAAAGTCAACTTAATTTGAATAAAAACTATTTTCTTTAACGGCACAATACCACCTATCTCTAAACGGCGAAGAAAAATATCGTGAACAAGTTACAATAATGATATATGACTAGTAGCATGAAAGTAGCCTCTTTGAGACGCACTTTAATTCAACCACACTGGTTCTAGAGCCAGTGACACGAGTGGCCCAATGGCCCACCCTCACTTAGGTGTCTCCGCCGCACACAAATACTGCTACTGCTGCTACTTTGCTCAGTGAACATCGAGTTATTTTTACGACGCCTAACTGCCTCTACTATTTCTATGCCCATATCCAACCAAGGTAAAAGTCTATATAAGTTTATAAAATTCTAATCGTGTTTAGTTCAGCAAATTATAAATAAACAAAGCTCAAAATAGGAGTGATATTGCGTTGTTGAAAATTTGTTACAAAACTCCTTATATACATTATATTTAGTTCATAAGCATGTACGGGAACATTTCCTTTACAAAGGATTTCTCCAGTAAACTTCGTTAACCTCGACGTGCGCCTGAGAAAGTGAGTTGGACAAACCGTTTTGTAACTCACGCACGTTTCCATTAATCGATTTAGCATAATAAAAACTCACCAAATTCAATCAAATAAATCTTGAAATCACCGTAAATGTAACAATCTTGAAATCCCAGGAATTAACAGTGTATTTGTCAATCAGTATGTGGTGTGAGAGTGAAACGCGACCCACCCGGCGGGCGCCTGCTCCGATACTGACGCTTCACATGCGCGCTGGAAATCGATGAGCAATGTCGAAAACTTCGTTGAATCAGCATTTTCGGAGCTTTTTTTGATAAAGGGATTTGGTCCGAAACTAGCACGTTTCATACAAGCTCACTGGAAATGTTTGTAAGCTAGTTAAGTAGCTTTTAATTACGACGTTCAATAAAAGTATAGTGAACTAGAGTTCCGACACACAGTCAATATGATGGTATAGAGGTACATTCTTGCAAACAGACAATACAGCGACTCAACTCATAGCAATGTAAATATAGTAAAGTTAAATAGAAACATATATTTGTACAACAAAAAACGACCGTATTTATTCATTGATTTTAATTTAATATCCGATTAGGGACAAATTTCAACAGTACAATAGTTGTGATACAAAAACATTTGATTGAATCGTAGATATAGAGATGAATCGAGATAATTAATTGTAGAACTTTCGGGATTAAATGTAATTGAAGTTTGATTGACTGATTGGAATTTTGTTGTTCGGCCCTAACAGACATTTTGTGATATTTGTGTTTTTTTTTTATGTAATACAGTTACAGACGAGCTGACGGCCCACCTGGTGTTAAGTGGTAACCGCAGCCTATAACAAGCGATGCAGCTTGGGTCCTCCCCTACTTGGTACGGCAAGACCCAAGTCGCAACGTATACGCCCGTAACTCTGAGACGTGTCGGTGGAATGTCTCGTGTGCCTGTAATTTCACCGGCAACCACACCTTTCAAACCGGAACACAGTAACGCGAAAGCGTTACTGCTTAGCGGCAGAAATGGGCATGGTGGCAGTACTTCCCCGGACGAACTTGGCGAGAGTTCTACTGCTCTTAACATAAAGATGGCTTGATGTTTTATCAGAGCTTACTTTGTTGCTACGATGATGCTACGGAATGGATCTACCATTTGCCCTTTCTACGGCGTAGAGCTTTAATTTTAGGGAATGTCAATTAGCTATGATGTAGCACTCAATATGATTGATATGGTTACGTGTTTGCGACGTGACTGTTTATGTATACAGGGTGTCCGGTAATGAATGGATAACCTTGAAATGGGTCTTAGTAGAACTATTGGGCATTCGGAAAAAAATATCAAATAAAAAAAACCAAGTAGTATCAAAAAAAAAAACAAACAAAACAAAAAAAAAACAAAAAAAACAAAACCATCGATATTATTTAAAAAACACATATCTTTGATACTACTTGTTTTTTTTTATTAGATATATTTTTCCGAATGCCCAATAGTTCTACTAAGACCCATTTCAAGGTTATCCATTTATTACCGGACATCCTGTATATATCTATTTTTAGGGTTCCACAGCCGATGGCATGGATAAAATGGAACCCCTACAGATTCATCATAAAATGTCTGTCCTTCTGTCCGCATGCGTATGTGAACCATTTTACTCGGGGAACTTTGACTCTATAGACAAAATTTTGGAGGTGTTTTTGAATTTTGCAGTGAAAGTATAAATATAAATTAGAATTAGCACTCCACACGTGGGGGTACCTGAAGCGTTAAAAAGCTGAGTATATCACGATAATGTCCAAACGTGGTTTCGAAATATTTTTTTGTTTATGTCAATATTTGGCGAACATTCCAACATTGGGATGGGAGATTCCGAAAAAGTAGACGCTCAAATAATTGGTTTTCTAATTTGTAATTCAATTCGCAGACGTCAGATGAATTTACTATGGTTTACATTTAATAAAATTGAGAGGAAATAATTTTGGTAGAGTTAGGCTCGGTGCTTGGCGGGACAGAAGTAGGTACCCTGGTACCGAACATTGCTCAGCACAACGCAACTGTAGCTGGATCAATCTTTTCAAGCCAGTTCCCAATGTAGGCACTGCGCACTTACCCACACAACATCATAATATAATATCAGATCAATTATCAATTATCAATTTGAGAGCGTGGTGGTCTAGCGGTACTGACCCCCGAGTTTAATCCGGAGGCCGCCGGTTCAAATCCCAACGTGCACCTACGAGTTTTTCGATTGAAAGATTTATGTGCGCAATACCACGTTCTCAAAACGGTGAAGGAAAACATCGTGAGGAAACCGGCATGTCCTAGAACTAAAAATTCGAAGACATGTGTCGAGTGCACGAAAGGAGCCTCTTTGAGGCGCACTTACAATCCTTTCACCACACTGGTTCGACAGAACCGGTGACTCGAAGATCAGATCAATATAATATAATACGTATTCGTAACACCAGGTTACATTAGTATGTATGTATAAAAACACGCACATAAACCCGTTCATCCATCAATAATACAACAAGTAACCAATTATAGAACAACTCTCACTAATTATCCAATAAATTGGACCCATATTAAGTCGTTAGCTCAATTAGCGAGCACTCCACGGGGCCGAATAGTATTTCTAGCTACCTATATAGTTAACTACATAACACTATGTGGTCAGTTACATATGTACATATAATAACATGTGGTAAGAGTAAATGAGTTAATGAGTAAATGAGTTGAACACTTATGTAATACGTTACAGTTGCATTTAATAAAAACGTGACAACATAATATAATGAAACATAAAGCCTAAATACAATCTAATTTTGAAGCAGAATTTTTGCGCACAGATTTACGTTAAAAATGCAAATAGGAATATTATAAAAATAAACAAAAATATGTTTTTAATTTGTTTATTAATTATTATGCATGGTAGCTCACAGCAACTACTGCTAATGGAAGATATTATACGTACACATACATACACACACAGTCTGCGCTGCGTTTGTACAAACAAACAAACAAACAATGTAGCTAACACTACTACTTGGTGGTTAGTAAAGTTTCAATTATAATATTATTTTATATTAAATAATTAATATATTTAACGGGAAAATTTTCACTTATGAGAGAATATTCTATTTGCTACGACAAAAAAGGGCCGGTTAAAGGAATATAATTGACAAAATTGCCTTTAGAACAGCTATTTTACGAACATCGATGTTCCTCCTCAAACCGTCCACTTCAAATATATTAGAAAGAAAGAAAGAAAAATATTTTATTAGTTTTATCGCTCACTCGAGTAGCACTTAGCTTTTATTTATCTTCTAAAAGTACGGAACAGAATACTGTCATTACGACAGACAAATCTATATTGTTTTATACATATCGCTAAAGAATAAAGATTAATTTATAAAGTCCTTTATAATGATAAAATTCAATCAAAATTAACAATATTACTCATAAATTTAATAAAAAACTTTTTTACAAATTTTAAAATGTATCAATATGAGAGTCAGAATGTTCATAAGAGTTTCGTAAATCGTTAATAACAAATGCATCGCAGACCGCGTCACAATAATATAATTCTAATAATACGAATAAATTACAATACAACAATAATTTAAATTTCATACAAACATATATTCACGAACATTTTATGGCTATTGAATATACACTTGGCAAAAGCATTGGCACCCCAAACTAAATCGGTGGGTAAGTACACTGCGGGCCAATTCAAACGTAACACTTCCGCCATTTGTATTGAAAACTAAGTTAAATTGTCTAATAATTTATGTATTGTAACACATATATTTATACAGGGTGTCCGGTAATGAATGGATAACCTTGAAATGGGTCTTAGTAGAACTATGGGGCATTCGGAAGAAAAAAATCAAATAAAAAAAAAACAAGTAGTATCAAAAACAAAAAAAAAACAAAACATCGATATTATTTAAAAAATACATATCTTTGATACTACTTGTTTTTTTTTTATTTGATATTCTTTTCCGAATGCCCAATAGTTCTACTAAGACCCATTTCAAGGTTATCCATTCATTACCGGACACCCTGTATATAGTACGTGTAATATTGTAATCACACAAACGGTTTACACTTGCCGGTATAACACTTAACTCTATACATTGTCAACAGATCTGTTCCAATTCCCACTGAACACACCCCCGCGTACAGAACTGTGACAAACACACATTTACAAATATTGCGTATTAAACATTGATTTTCTATCCTTATACGGTTAATATGACGAGCTCTAAGTGGAAAAATTCGTAGTAACGAATCCAGGAAAATGTTGTCGATAGGTTAAGAGTAAAAATCCATTATCAACGTTAGAAAACCACAACAGTAAACAAAATTACCCTGTTTTAGAAGACATTGTATATCTTAAAAATTGTGTCCTCAGCCTTTTTCAATGATATTTTGTTTTAAATTTTTTTCATTCATCTTCATTGACAGACAATGGCCAATACTGAAAAAGGCGATATTATACAGCGGGAACAATTTACTCTTTAGGATGAGGAATGTTCAATCATCAGACATTACTGAAATTAAATGTCAGTACAAATTATGTATTTAAAGCAAACTTATTGGTTATAGGCAAATTTATTGGTTGCAAACTTATACGAAGTAATTGACTATTATCTGTCAAATCTTTTGTACTAATTTGCTAAGGGATTTATGACATACAGGGCTTTTCTACGTAAATAAAAAATAATACTAGTAATGTGAATAGAGGGATGAAAAATAGCTCTATTAATATTGTAAAATTTTCAACGACTTTTTATTTTATGTAGTTATAATCAAGTTTATAATATTCAAATTCTTATACAGTTATGTGAGTGTTATTTGTATGACAACGACCCAATTATGTCCTCTCTTATAACAAGGGTTTTTTGTGAAATATTTAGTACAATGCAGAAACTCATTCATTTACTTTTTCAAGGAATCCACCTACACAGTAGGAAAGAGAAAAATTAAGTCTATACATTTAGAGTGGATTTAGAGTATTGCCTAATGTATACGGATAATATTCGAGTTTGAGAAATGCAGAAGAAAAAAAAATACAACGCAGATCGTTGGAACTTTAAGTAAACAACAATGTAATATTATTTGCGGTAAATATTACCATAACTTGTATATATTAATTACTTACTTACACACTACGCAATTTTTGTTCTATATAATAATTTATGACTATAACGTTTTCCCAAAAAGTTTAATCGAAGCATTTAATCATTGTTTTTTTTTTAAATCCCTCGCGCTTATTTTTTGCGCCTCAAGTTTACGAGAGGGTGTTTTAAATGTTTTTAAAATTATTTTTATATATTATTTAGTAGATATAATACAGATAGACTAAGAGAATGGCACAGCCTGGTATACATGCAGGCATATTAAACGAAGTGATTAATATAATTTCTAATTTAAATTCGGTATTTCACCGTGCAGCCAAATATAAAATTCTATATAATATATATCGAGTTTTGTCAATATAAATACTTCATCACACAGTTACAATTCACATCATAAAGTAATTACTTTAGCACTAACAACAATGATGATTCCGTTGATCAGTTTTTCTTCAAGTGATTGAAATGAGACATACAATGTCAAAAAAAAGTCAAACTAAAAATCTGTCAAACTGAAATTGTGCTGTGTCAATGGCACAAGTGTGCTACCCCTCCCCCTACCCTACCCTACCCTCACTTTATGAACAGTGGCCACAGGACTCCTATCTGCCATAAATGCTTTAATTCATATATTGCTACTTCTGATCCTTTGTTCCATCAGCCCTGAGGGATGATATAACATTAGTTTCGATCAATTTGTCAATTCGAATGTCAAATCCTTACATTTGTTTGACATTAAATTAAAAAACACTTAGGTATCTCTATGATTTGCACGCGTATATACAGGGTGTCCGGTAATGAATGGATAACCTTGAAATGGGTCTTAGTAGAACTATTGGGCATTCGGAAAAAAATATCAAAAAAAAAAAGAAGTAGTATCAAAAAAAAAACAAAAAACAAAACATCGATATTATTTAAAAAATACATATCTTTGATACTACTTGTTTTTTTTTATTTAATATTTTTTTCCGAATGCCCAATAGTTCTACTAAGACCCATTTCAAGGTTATCCATTCATTACCGGACATCCTGTATATGTATAAAGAAGCACAATATTGACAAAACTTCCATCAACTCTAAGACAAAACAAATAATAATGACACATAATAATCAAATTATTTTTGGCATAGACATGGTTGCACGAGAATATATTTACAATACAATAATTGGGTGGGATATTTGACTCGAGTTTTCATATCGATATACATAATAATTAATAAAAAAAAACAAAGAAGAATATACAAGTACTTGGAGATCTTTAAACAGATTATAAACTTTGCTTTTCATATTAATTATTAATGAAAAAAATGTCAACAGTGTACCAAGTATGTAAACCTGCATAATGTGATAATAGTAAACGACTAATCAAATATTTAGTAGAAAAAATGACAATGCTTTAAAAAACAACTATAAATATGAATATTACTCATACAAATTTAATAAACATGAGTCTAGAAATCTTTCAAAGAAAAAAAAATCTTTTATTTCTTTTTTTGGAAATTTTTGAATGGTAAGCTTTTATACCAATCAAAAAATTTCCAAAAAAATATTTGTAGTACTCATTTTAAAAAGACACCAAAAATTACGATTTCCTCTGAAACGTCAGGCAATATTTATTAATCTTAAGACAACTTAGTATCAATAATGGAAAAAGTTCAAAATAGTTATTGATTGAGTGAAAAGAGTTTTATAAGTTTATTTATTATTAGTTAGCAAGAATGAAGATTTAACTTAATCCAAATTATAAAAGATAAATCTGGCATAATATGCCAATATTTAGTTCTGTAGGACCAACGGAATTAAAGTTGGTTTTTGGTTTTAAATATTTAATATTATCACTAGTAATTTCAATTACGTGTGGTGTCTGCCAAGCCTTTTCAGAAGAGACGGCGTTTCTTGGTGGCTTTCATAAAAATATAAAAATCTAGATAATTACTAATTTTTAGTACAGATTTTATACAAAACAAATTAGGATACCTTATTAATATAAATAAAGGCTAATATGACCACAAATATAGTGAATTTTAGAAAAAAATAATACTGTTTAATGAATCAACCCAATTAATCATAAAATATGGAAAAATCTCGATAATTCCGGGTGAGAGCATTCGTGTAACATTACAAAGTATACCTTAAAATATATCCAAATTATACCAACAAGTGTGTAAAAATGTAAGCGTCACATTACGTTTTTTTTTATCTAATACAGTTACGGAACGAGCCGACGGGCCACCTGATGTGAAGTGGTAACCTCGGCCCATAACAACCAATGCGACTTGAGGCCTCCCCTACTAGGTACGACAAGACCCAAGTCGCATCATATGCGCCCGTAACGTGAAAGTAAATAACGTCACAGAGACGAGAAACATTAGTTGGCTAATCAATGTTTATACATTCATTAAATCATTCAAATTCCTCATCTAGCCGTCGTGCAAGTGACCGCATAATGGACAATTTCCAAAATTGAATCAAATTAAATAATGTATACATGTAGTGACGCTTCCAGCTACGCAATGGTTGACAGTCAGCTACGTGTACAGTCGGTGTGGTTACACGAGCCCCCATCCGGGACCCAATCAACTAAAACTCGTGTTGCACCTTGCGAAATACCGATAGCACTTTTCATTTCTTCGCTTTCACCGTAACATACGTGGGCTCCTCCCCGTCCGGCTGCCTCAGCAGCAGGGGCAGGCGGCGGTCGCGCGGGGCGCCCCCCTGCCCCTGCCCCTGCCCCTGCGCGTGCGCGTGCGCGTGCGCGTGCCCCTGGTGGTGGGGCGGCGGCGGCGGGGCCGAGTACATGATGGCGACGTTCCCCGAGTAACCGACGGGCCCGCTCGCCGTGTACATCACGTTGACGCCGGCGTACGTGCCCGTCGTGTACGTCACGGCGCCCCCCCCGCTCGCTCCGTAACTAGCCCCGTAGTTCCCCCCCGCGGATGACGTAGCCCCGTGACTCCCCCCCGAGGCGTCCGCCCCGTAGCTGCCCCCCGCGGGTTTCCCCTGGAAGGGAGCGGGCGCGCTGCACAGCACCGCCGCGGGCGCGGGAGGGGTGGAGAAGCGCGAGGGGGGCGGGGGGGCCGACTCTCATGTTTGCAGCGCCGCGTTCAGTTCCCGGTGGATGATGCTCTGGAAAACGAAAATGGTAACAAATTAAACCTCAGTTTTTGAGGGATACGAGAGGTGTTATAATTTTTCGTTTATAAATTTAGCTTGACATATAAATAATGAAACTTCCCTAAAGGTATCATTGAATTTAATTTTGCCAGTTGTCTGCATCTGTCCCGTTCTTTCATTAGAGAAGGCGATCCTTCTCTAGTGAAAGAACGGGACAGACGGGCCCAAAATGAGATCAATCTGCCAAATAGGATCGGCTCCAGAAACATAGCAGCATTGTCAGTCGGTAGATAGCAGCACCTATGTATGAGTAATGCAATAAGAAAACACTTAGAAGAGAACTGACCAGTTCGTCGAGCTGGCGCGCGAGCTGGTCGCTGAGCGCGGATATGACCTGCTTCTGTCCGTCGTGCGCGGCGAGCGCCAACTCCAGCTGACTCTGCGCGAGCTTCGCCTCCGCCTCCTGGTCACCACCGGCACCGGTACGTAACGTTATGCAGAAGTCAACAACTTATTGGATCACTCCATGTTTCAGATACAATTATTGTGACTTCATTTCACAATCAGAATAAAGCTATTTTGTTTAATAACCCACTATGGAACAGTAACCAAATTACTGATAGAATATATATACTTCTTTAAATACATAAGTACATAATACATCCAAGATACAAAACAAACATCTACGTTTGTAACTCGACCTCCAGCACAAAAGGCAGCCACTACCAAATGAGCTGTGAGGCCAGTCTAACATGTTACTGCATGTTTTTAATAATCCTGAAGATCTAACAATGTTTCGTCAGTGAGAGCCAATTCCCGATCCAAGCCTGGTGTTGCTGTGTTCCGGTGGAAAGGAGTGGGTGCAGGTGAAATTGCAGGCGCATGAGACGTAACATCCCCGTCTCGGGGTGATGCACGCAACGCAATGCGACTTGAGTCATCTCGTACTTTGATGGAGAGGACTTGAGTCGTAATGCTGTTGCCTAAGGGCGGCTATTACCACTTAAAAAATATATATAAAGCGTTGCGCGGCGCCATCGTCAGATACAAAACCGCTTAATGCCAAGTAGTTCACATGTAAATATATAGCGAACACTCGTCGCGGACCTTGGACGAAATCCGTCCAACACCGAATGTCCCCCGACTGCTGAGGATTAAGTAACTGACCTGTTCACTCTTGCGGGACTTGGTGATCTGGGCGAGCTCCTCATTCTTCTGCGCGAGCTCTGCCTCCAGTTGCGCGACGCGCTGTCTCAGCTGTTCCACTTCATTTGCTTCTCCACCTGAAATTAAACAATTGATAGAATAATTAGGTTAAATATCTCATAATATGAGATATATTATCACAAACACATGAGACTTACCATCTCCAAGTCTCTGAATGTGATTAAACTTTGGTCCTACAAGCTTTAGTACCCAGGTACAGACCCCCGTATTTAAATTCAGAGGTAGCTTCCTAGAGGTACATTCCTATACAGATTTACACAAGTAATATACCACACCATACTTGGGGAGTCCGTTTCTACACAGTACAGCAGTCCATTAGATCTGGGAGCTGCTCTAAGTCCCGGTCTCACAAACAACGCAATATGGTCGGTGGTTGCAGAATACAGCCAGAAGCACAGTGCCTGACATACAGCCAGCCTGGCTCGCGCAGTCCTAGGACCCGTTGTTCGCCTTCAAAAGGCGGACTACCGTGTGTCTGTACCACCGGGGGCCCTCCACCGAGTAACCTCGCTAACTTACTGAGGATAAACGGAGATAGAGAGAGAGTGACTAGTGACAAGAGTAGTAGTAGAGACCTAAGGCTCTGGTAATGGCAGAATGTTTACCTTTACCAGCAAGATGCCTCGCCCTGGCCACCTCCTCTCTGTACTGGTGCAGTTGTCGCTTCCACTCATCCACGTTAGCGGTGCTCTCCTGCAGCGCCGCAGTCAGACGAAGGTTGTTGGACTTTAGGGTAGCCAGTTCCACCTCCCACTTCTTGGCGTTCGCTGAGCTGTGGACAGTTAAATTGAATAGTTTTTTTTTATTTGAGACACTATGTAAACAGTAAGAAAAGCCATTCGTTTATGGTGTAGTCAAATGGGTCTCCGTGTCAGCAAGATGCCGCTACCAAACATGATAGATAATAACCCAACAGGTGATACATTCTAGATTAGGATTTCTTTGTGCTGGAATATTTTTGTCAACACATTTGTGGTTATTTTATTATTGGCTACGACAAATAAAAATAAATGTTTAATGTGCCTTTAAGTGCATGACGATTAAGTGCATTTAGATTTCGGTCTATTGACTGGCCTCACAGCTTAATTGGTAGTAACCCTGCCTCCTGCGCTGTAGGTCGTGAGTTCAATTCCCACCCAGGACATACATTTGTGTGACGAACATATTTGTTCTGTGTCTGGGTGTTCATATGTATTTACAAAAAAAGTATTTAAGTATATCAATTGTCTGGTTCCCATGATCCAAGCTATTTACTTTGCTTTAGTTTACTTTGGGGCTAGATGGCGCTGTGTGAAATGTCCACAAATATTTATTTAAGTAAATGTCACGAGTCTATATACTAACAAATGAAAGAAATTCAGCGTTAATTTAACGTAAGAGATGCGAAGATCTACCGTCAGAGCCGTTGTAGATACGGGTGAGTACGGGTGAGTACGGGTGAGTACGGGTGAGTACGCCAGCGGTTCGGCTCTACCGGAGACCGCAGCTTACGTGTACCGAAATGTTTTTGTTGCGTAATGTTGACGGAACAAAGTGTTCAATGGTGTAACTAATTATTGAACATAATCGAACAAGCTTGCCAGCGCACCGCCCGCGATGTACATAACACATGTTTATTTTTTAACGATATTCTGAATGTCCAGTGTGGGAGATATGTCCCACCTGGCCTCGACATTAACACTAGGGATATAATGGTGAATGCTAGGTGCTAGGGTGGTAAATTGGATCGATTGATTTATTTATTTTAGAGATACCATCGGCACAATGTTACAAACTAAATCACTGCATAGAAATGAGATGGCCATTTAAACGTCCATACTATTAGAAAAGTAATTTATAACATAAAAACAGATCAAATAAAAAGTATAAGTAATTAAATAAAAAAAAATATATAATTGATGGTAGAATATGGTCATTCGACGTTGATTAGTGTGTAGTGACTGTCGATCTGAGTCTAATGATCGCATTCTACCATCGATCTTTACATCAAGTCGAATGATGACTTAATCGATAGATCTTGTTTATAGCAAAGCTAACTTTATAACTCTAGCGTTAAATCTTTGTCAAAACATGTTTTTTTAACTGACTGTACGTGTATGTACAAAGTTGTGCTAGATATTTACATTCTTACGTAAAGCCTTTTTACTAATGAATATATTATAAAATTACTTACTTGTATAAGAGAAGAAAAAGAATTCAATACCTACTTTAAATAGGCTTTAGGTTATGATAAAAACAGTGCTTAGGCCTGCCCTAAGTAATTATATAACACCCAGACACTTCTTCTTCGAGTCACCGGTTCTGTCGAACCAGTGTGGTGAAAGGATTGTAAGTGCGCCTCAAAGAGGCTCCTTTCGTGCACTCGAAACATGTCTTCGAATTTTTAGTTCTAGGACATGTCGGTTTCCACACGATGTTTTCCTTCACCGTTTTAAGAACGTGGTATTGCTCACATAAATCTTTCAATCATCTTTCAATCGAAAAACTCATAGGTGCACGTCGGGATTTGAACCGGCGACCTCCGGATTGAAACTCGGGGCTCAGTACCGCTAGACCACCACGCTTTCGACCCAGACACTGAACAGACATCGTCACACAAATGTTTATCCTGGGTGGGAATCGAACCCACGCAGCGCAGAAGGCAGGGTTACTACCAACTGAGCTGTGAGGCCTGTCAAACACTTGGTTGACCGCACACATGCATCGTCATGTACGCCGTCAAGCAGCGACCACTTTCGATCGTAAAGAACAGATTTGTCGTTGCGCAACCGTTATGTATATCGATTTTTACAAACGCAATGACCATATACTTCATGGCTGTCACAAATTATATTAGAGATTTGCTCCCGAACAGGCAGGGTGGAGACAGACAACACTGTAGGCTTAAGGAAATAGCTTGGAAAAGTATTTATTTATTTTTATCAACTACTTATTGCACTCACAGCATGTGCAGTCAAGAAGGCAAGCCATTCAGGAATAGCTTAGGTTATAACTATATAACATAAGAATTTAACTATATAACTGTGAAAATAAGTTATGACGCATGAGACTAGCTATTTGAATAACATAAGTGTTTGTGCTGTCCATCGACCAGGCGACACTCAAATTAGTATTATAATTTTATAGCTACAGATTTTAGGTCGCTGCTTCGAATCCTGACGTAAACCAAACACTTTATTTACTTGAATAAAATATGTGCGCAATACAACATTCTTAAAACGATGAAGGAAAATAGTTGAAGACTTGTCAAGTGCAAGAAAGGAGTCTCTTTTTAGCGCACTTTAATCCTTCCACCAGTTTGGTTCCAGAGAGAGCCGGCGACTCGATTATTAGCAGTAGGATGTGGAAACTTGAAGGTATGTCAGTGGCGAATTCAAATTGAATGTTAATACTAAATTATATTACTAACTTTTAAATTTGAATTGACATGTTTATAACATTATTTTTTTTTTCATTATTAGTCCTGTAATAATTGTTGTTGAACTTAATAAATAAATAAAAATAAATAAATAAATAAATTACCTAATTATATCAAAGTATATATCGTCATCGTTGCACCGACCACTACATACAGGTATATAAGATTGCAGAACAGTTATGTATTACAAAGCAATACATAACTGTTCTGTTGCATATAATACGTATATGATATAAAACAGATATAATATAATTGTGGCGATTTGCGTTGCCCAACCAATTTTAACTAGCTGCCACAGTATGTACAAGACAGTGGGAAATCTACAGTCGTGCCAAACTTCTTATGTTTCTAAAAAGCGAGGGTTCTGCGAGTATCTTCCACTGTGGAACCATTACGCCGCACCCCTATATAATGTCTCGGGGTTGCAGCAGTAGAACAAAGAAACCGGGATAAATTTCAGTTACCCAAATATACAATCTTCGCCTTATAATCGAGAATCAGAAAGTAAATGCGGAACGCCAAAGACTGGGCTCGGTAGCTCATTATTATAATATTAAAGGCTGATGATGGTCGGAATCGAACCTGCGAATCTTACGTCTCTGTCGGTGGCGAGGTAGCCTGATGATTGAATATAGTCTATGAAAGTCTAAACAAAGCATTCTCATATATTTGGAAAACTTTACCTACTGTAGATAGCTGCTCTGTGTCCAATCTACATAATCTTGTGCCTGCAGATAGCGAATTTTCTTCGCACTGCAACCAGCGCAGCGTGAAGATCCAACGATTCCCGTTGGTCTACATGCTGTTATGTAAAGGCGTTCAGCTAACGGGTATTAGTACCCAACACATGAACCAAAAATGTTAAATCAAAAATGACTAAATTCTTATGTCTATTTTATGTATTTGCTAACAGACACCGCGCTGGCCACTCCTCGAGTTGTACAGGCGACGGTAACCACTTAGCGTCAGGTGGGCCTTCAGCTTGTGTACCTCATCATTCACATATCGCCACGGGCCTTATACTACTTTAAATGGCCACATATCTGGCAACTTAACTCGGCAAGTCCAAAGCAGCAAAATATTTCGTCTCTCACCAATTTGAAGACTCAGAAATTCATTTCAACTTATTCTCTTCCAGGCTTATGGTACAATGTTACCGCTTATGAATATTTCTGTACACATTATAAACAACAATATAATATATATATAATAAATACAAATAAATAAGAAAAATGAGTATAATATAAACTGTAAAACCTACCCATAACATAAGCAAAACTTTGGTAAGGGAACACCAAGCCACACTGTATTGCGTAACTTTAAGGCGAACCGTAACACAACAATGCGTATACATATCTCCTGCTCGGCGGCAGATATGGTGTAGTCTAATAGGGCAGAGATAAGAACATATTTCAGCATATAACAGTCATATTTGACCCCCAGAACTCACGGCCAAAACTCTAACATTTCGGTGTTTATTTAATTGCAAACGTAAAAGTACTACTAAGTACTAGGTACTAGTAAGTAATAGTACTAAGTGCTCAATTGTTACAAGGATCGTGCTCGCGAAAAAAAAGGAATCCCTCCATTAGGGGTTTCTTGCCTGTTCTTCCCCATGGAGGGTCAGATAGGGGTTGAACAGGCATCAAACTTAGCGATAATTACGCGTGACCTTATGATTTGTATATTTAACGTTTCCAAGCCATTTCTTTATGAATTCTTATGGAAATAAAGTCTTTGACTATTAATCGTTCCTACAAATATGTCCACGTGTTTATACCTAGGTTAGAACGCCTCCAAGATGCTCTAGCACTAAATCAATCCACTGTCGATGATAAAAAGCCTTGTTTACCGGAGCGTACCCTATTTCCGTCGGCCGACGCGACTGGTTGATGATAAACATTAATCTGTGGTGTAATTACTGGAAGAGCTTCCTTGCCGGTGGAATTACAATGGTTTCCCGTTAGAAACTTTTGACGTGTGAACATTAACAGTTTTTAAATAACTTACTTATGGGTGTAACAAGTCCCTGAAAGACAGATAATCTCAAAAGTTCATCAATTAACTTTCGATTTTCGCGTCATCCAATCATTGCTCGGGATTTTTTTTTTTGTGTTTTATTTTTATGTAATACTTTTACGGAACGAGCCGACGGCCCACCTGGTGTTAAGTGGTAACCTCTGTCCATAACAACCGATGCGACTTGAGTCCTCCCATACTAGGTGTGACAAGACCCAAGTCGCATCGTATGCGTCCGTAAATGTGAGACGTGAAGGTGGAATGTGTCATGTGCCTGTAATTTCACCGGCAACCACACCTTTCAAATCGGAACACAGTAACGCGAATGCGTCACTGCTTGGCGGCAGTACTTCCCCGGACGAACTTGGCGAGAGTTCTACTGCTCTTGTTCGGGAATATTATGCTGTTATATTATGCTGCAAAACAACGTCTTTGATATCCATCAGCCTTTCAGATAATACGCGTAACAGACTGTACGAGATACTGAGCCATCTTAGGTATCCTATGCTCATTAAAACGGCAATACAAATGGTTATAATGGCATACATTATCCGGACGAACTCGGCATGCATACTAGTATTACGACTGAATTTAAATCAACTGACAAATTACAGGCACAAGAGACATTCCACCTACACGTCTCAGAGTTACGGGCGCATACGATGCGACTTGGGTCTTGTCGTACCTAGTAGGGGAGGAGCGTCGCATCGGTTGTTATGGGCAGAGGTTACCACTTAACCAGGTGGGCCGTCGGCTCGTTCCGTAACTGTATCACATAAAATCAGCCAGTGCATGGAGCTGACTCTTGACAAGCGAGCAACTGAGGAATCCTATCTTTTTTTTTATTCTCCATAATATAAATGCAACAGTACTAGTCACCTGCGACACAAGGGATCTTAGTTGCAGTATATGAGTGTATAATCGTTCGTTTGTTAATTGTCGGGCTCGTATAGGGCGGCAGCGAGTGAGAGTGTGGTGGTCTAGCGGTACTGACCCCCGAGTTTCAATCCGAAGGTCGCCGGTTCCAATCCCGACGTGCACCTATGAGATTTTCAATTGAAAGATTTATGTGCGCAATACCACGTTCTCAAAACGGTGAAGGAAAACATCGTGAGGAAACCGACATGTCCTAGAACTAAAAAAGACGTGTGGCACTCGGAGACTGCCGCGGTAAAGCTATTGCGCGTGATATTTCAAAAAGTCATTAAAAGTTCTGGTATTTATCGATAGATGGAACTAAAAAGTATCACCGCTGTGCCGGTCGGAGTGGGGGGGTGTTAGGTTTTTTCGTTACGGAATTTCTGGATTCGGTCTCACGCTCAAGGCCCGCGATAGAAGCTATGCAATAGCTTAAAATTCGAAGACATGTGTCGAGTGCAGGAAAGGGGCCTCTTTGAGGCGCACTTACAATCCTTTCACCACACTGGTTCGACAGAACCGGTGACTCGAAGAAGAAGAAGAAGGGCGGCAGCTACTAAAGCCACTTTAAAGCCACCTAAAGCCGTTCTCGCGAGACACAAGACACTTTACGATTTCTTAATCACAATTATCAACTTGACATCAATTTTTGACAAAGCGCCTCGTAACATTACAATAAAAAAAACCATTACAAAACATCACTAAATCAATTATATCGATGTTGATGATCGTATTAGCTTACAGTACGCCTCCCCCCCCCCTCCCCACCTCCCCCACTCCCCCTAAAGTATAAAGTATAAGTGGCACGGAACACGAAAATCTGATTTACTCGTCAAAGTGTGAAGTGTGGTGTGCACGTTGGAAATATGGATTTTGTAATCGTGAGTATACATTTTGCGGTGGGTTTTGTGGGAAAAGGATATTTTTGTAATGGTGTAGGAAAACATCGACAGGCATGCGATGTGGCGTGAGTTATTCTTCCCCACGGAGAATAGGATAGGGTTTAGCACCAAACTTAGCAGATGTGAACTCTAAGTTTAAATTTGATAGTGTTTTAAGGAATTCCTTTAGGAAATCGACAGAAATGAAGTTATGTGTATATTGTCTATTTTATAATTCGCGTTAAATAATTTACTTAATTTTATTTTATTTTATTTTTATTTATTTGGGATAACAAACAATTGCACTCATAAATTAACTTAGCTAATGTTATATCTAGGCAGTTCTAGGAGCACAACCAGCCCCGTTATCCTCAGATTGAGATTAATATAATAATAATAATAATTATTTTATTTGACTGGCCTCATAGCTCAGTTGGTTAGTAACCCTACCTTCTGCGCTGTAGGTCGTGGGTTCGATCCCCACTCAGGACAAACATTTATGTGACATTTGCAACATTGGTGTTTGTTCTGTGTCTGGGTGTTAATATTTATTATATGTATGTATTTACAAAAGAAAAGTATATAAGTATTATATCAGTTGTCTGGTTCCCATGATACAAGCTATGCTTAGCTTACTTTGGGGCTAGATGGCGCTGTGTGAAATGTCTTCCATTATTTATTATTTATTTATTTAAATAATTACACCCTCTAATAAAGCAGGCATGACATCTTGCCGTGAAAATGGTTATACAGAGAATGGCTAAATGGGAGCTTAAAAGTTTGAGCTATCCAATTGAACTAAGAAAAACTATATACGTGTTAATGAGAAAATCAGGCCTAAAATGTTTTTATTTTTAAATGTTTTTATTTTTGTGTTGCAGTAAATTATGTAGTGTTTTTACATGATAAAATTAAGCCTTTTTGTAATTTTCAACTCATTTTCTTTTTCGCTTTTGAAACCATTCAGTATTTTAGATTTATTGAAAATGGCAATAACATTTTGAATACTGTATTTAATACTTTGTAATAAGTTATCTTAGTAGACTGTTATTAGGTTTTAAATATATCATTAGTTCACTCAGTCGTACCCGTAAATAAGTGTCTGAAAATTAATTTGAGAAGAGATCATTTACAGTTTACGGACTTCCAAGCAATAAAAATTAACCTCTATCTATATTACGCAATACATAAGCCAATAACGTGTATTTTAGGCACCACAACACAGTTACGACCATAAAATCATAAAATAGTATTGAAGCCACGAATTTGCGTACGACCTAAAACTTCACGCCAAAGGTGCAAAAGTAAAAGCAATCCTTTACGGTTGAATTGTAAAAAGCAGTAAGTGAAAATATCGCGTGCTCGGCGGCGGTAGATACGAAACTAAAATGCGGATATGGCACTTGCGGCGTTGTTCGCCTCAACTGACAATTATTTGTAAACGATGCTATGAGGCTTTACCTTATTGATGTGGGTAGTTTATACGCAGTATGTATGTGCAGTAATCGTCCGCAGTACTGCCACTATATCCATTTCTGCTAACAAAGTAGTGCCCATACAGTTGCGGGACATGAGACGTTACCACCTTCGTCTTAGCGTCACTCTGACTGGTATAATACGAAGCGCATACTTGAGCACGAGACGATGTAAGTTGTTGCTGTTGATCTGGACAGGGATATCCCCACGCTTAAAATCATGTGGGCCATCTGCTCGTTCCGTAATTTATATAAATAAAAATCAATGTTTGTATGTTTGTTCCCTATGCGATCCGAAACCATTGATCAGACAGATTCTGATGAAACTTTGACAGAGTGTTCTGGGTCCGTTTTCTGGCCAAAAAATCTATATTTAAATGAAAACTACCCCCATTTTAATAAATATAATAATCAAATAGGCACAGTCTAAATTTTCTATTCTTATGCGTAATTTATATCAATCCATATATTTATAGGCTATACCTATAAATATATCTGAAATGTTTGCAACACACCACTATTGTACCGAATTACACTGGATAAAGTAGGAAGCAATTAAAAACGAAACCGATAAAAAACGTAACGCACCCAGTTCCGATTGTACGGTAAGTGACCGAGTTAACTGCACGACGGTCATTTGCATTTCCGCTACTGTCTACATGGTTAATTATAATCAGTTTTCACTTACATGTTAACTACAAAGTAATAACCGGTGAACTGATTTAATACAATCTCTAACGCGGGCCGCGACTACGGCGTTAACTTTAGAGGTTTCTTGCCTATTAATCCCCAATAGACAGCCGGGTAGCGTCTGAATAGGTGCTAACTAAGCAAAAAGTAGCAAAATATTGCATTTCGATAGTATTTTACACATTTCCAACTATTTATTTGAAGTAATCAATGTTTTTTTTTAATTTCAAGTTGAGGTAACACCAATTTTTAGATCAAGGCTCCAGATCAGATATGAAAGAAAGAACACACTTGTTTTGAGACATGAAAAACTAAAAATTACTAATATCATTCCAATTCCGCTTAACCGAGTGTCAGCCTAAGTATAGAGCGTGGCGGTCTAGCGGTACTGACCCCCGAGTTTCAATCCGGAGGTCGCCGGTTCAAATCCCGACGTGCACCTATGAGTTATTCGATTGAAAGATTTATGTGCGCAATACCACGTTCTCACAACGGTGATGGAAAACATCGTGAGGAAACCGACATGTCCTAGAACTAAAAATTCGAAGACATGTGTCGAGTGTACGAAAGGAGGCTCTTTGAGGCGCACTTACAATCCTTTCACCACACTGGTTCGACAGAACCGGTGACTCGAAGAAGAAGCCTAAGTATACTATGTACTTAGTTATATATTAGTTCCGTGGTAGCGAGTTGGAGGCTTGCAAGTCATTCGATTTGACTTGCTAAGCTTCAACAAACATGACATGTTCTCGTAGGTCATTCAATATTATGGCACGGTGTGAGGGAGTGATGTAACCTGAAGGCGTCACTACACATAGGTCAGAGCTATTCATTAAGCATAGACCACACGCGTTTAAGAGACAATATTAATAAATTTTTAAATAAATAATGGTGGACATGTCACACAGCGCCATCTAGCCCCAAAGTAAACTAAGCATAGCTTATAGCATGGGAACCAGACAACTAATATAATACTTATATACGTTATGCAAAATAACACAATGGCTAAGAACGTGTGAGTCCTGCCTGTCGTGCCCACAGACCCACTAAACCACGAGATAGATAGAGAAAACCATGCCCATTTCTGCCGCCAAGCAGTAACGCATTCGCGTTATTGTGTTCCTGTTAAAAAGTGTGGTTGCCGGTGAAATTACAGGCACATGAGACATTCCACCTTCACGTCTCACATTTACGGGCGCATACGATTCGACTTGGGTCTTGTCATACCTACTTTGGGAGGACCCAAGTCGCATCGGCTGTTATGGGCCGAGGTTACCACTTACCAGGTGGGCCGTCGGCTCGTTCCGTAAATGTATTACATAAAAAAAAAAAAAAAAAACAAAAAAAAAAACAGCTGAGCTAAACCCAGCTAAGCATATCACAGCTTACGTCAAACTCACAAGTGGTCACAGCAACGAAAGTGTAATATTTACTAAGCAAAGCAAATCAGGCCGAATGACTTGCAACGCAAGCATGGAAAGTAGCTAAATTGATCACGGCTGACATAACGGCAAATTATGACTTGTAATTACGAATGGTTATCTCGGAGCTACGTGATCGCTCTTCTGTGAGGCTTCTACAGCCTCACAGCCATTGTAACATATGTTTCAATGGGAAACTAAACTTCACTCCAAAAAGGACGTTAAGACTTTATTATTATAATATAATAACATATTATAATAATATAGTTATATTCGACTGGCCTCATAGCTCAGTTGGTTAGTAACCCTACCGTCTGCGCTGTAAGTCGTGGGTTCGATCCTCACTCAGAACAAACATTTATGTGACATTTGTAACATTGATGTTTGTTCTTTGTCTGGGTGTTAATATGTATTTACAAAAGAAAAAGTTTATAAGTATTATATCAGTTGTCTGGTTCCCATGATACAAGCTATGCTTAGCTTACTTTGGGGCTAGATGGCGCTGTGTGAAATGTCCACCATTATTAAATATACAGGGTTACAGGAAAAGTCGTGCTAGATCCGTTAAGGGCGTGGAGTACCCATCATTTCTGACTTATTTCACTATGAAACACCCTACCCTAAACTTAACCCTTTTCGAGATATTCGACTTTTAATTTTTTATTGAATAATGCCGATTTTTAGGCTACGAAATTTATTTTTGTTTATTTTGTGTATCTTATTATTATTATTATTGCATTTTTACATGTGTAATAAGATGCTTTAGGACATCAATCATTAAAATAGTGCATAAGTTAATTGAATAGACCGTAGTAGACAAGTGAAAGTAAAAAAATAAAAAATATATTAGCAAGCTTATTTTTCTCTAAGGGATATCTAAAAAAAATATTATGACACTTGTTCGGCAGATATTTTTTAAAATATCTACGTTTCATCAGCTATCTAACGAGGTATAATAATCTAGGGTTTTATTCAAATGCATTGGAAAAAAATTAGTTTCATAGGCGACAGTGGAGAAGAAAATTTATACTTAGCCCTAAAAAGTAAAATAAAACATTAGGTATGCATGAAATGTCATTTATTAAAGGTTTTCACACAACTCTTTTCTTTCTGGGATTCCTTAGTTCTTTTGGGGCCCAGTAATGGACGTTGTGATAGTTGGTTATGCCATCTTTATCAAATTTGGACTCATCCGTCCACAAGATATTTCTTAGAAAATCTGGGTCTTTCTCTACTTTTTTCCACGAAATGTAATACAAACCCTAGATTGTTAGACCTCGTTAGATAGCTGATGAAACGTAGATATTTTAAAAAATATCTGCCGAACAAGTGTCATAATATTTTTTTTAGATATCCCTTAGAGAAAAATAAGCTTGCTAATATATTTTTTATTTTTTTACTTTCACTTGTCTACTACGGTCTATTCAATTAACTTATGCACTATTTTAATGATTGATGTCCTAAAGCATCTTATTACACATGTAAAAATGCAATAATAATAATAATAAGATACACAAAATAAACAAAAATAAATTTCGTAGCCTAAAAATCGGCATTATTCAATAAAAAATTAAAAGTCGAATATCTCGAAAAGGGTTAAGTTTAGGGTAGGGTGTTTCATAGTGAAATAAGTCAGAAATGATGGGTACTCCACGCCCTTAACGGATCTAGCACGACTTTTCCTGTAACCCTGTATAACATAAGCAATTAACGCGATCTGTTTTGGAACAAAACCTAGTTTTCGAGAGATTTCCAGTGGATAGGGTCTGATCATAAATACTCTTCACCAACTAAATTCTATTTGAAATGAGAGATTTTTTTATAAAAACAAGGAAATTATTTTTAGAACTATAGAAACTCGAACTTAGCGAATTGACTACTTCCTGATTTGTAATAAAAGTGAAATTGACTTTGATACAGTATCGTGAATGCGTATCCTCGTCATTAACTTGGAGTGACGTCACTTCCGGCGGTTCGTCTCGCGGAATCATTCATTTTAGTAGAACTCTCGCCTAGTTCGTCCGGGGAAGTACTGCCACCATGCCCATTTCTGCGGCCAAGCAGTAACGCGTTCGCGTTACTGTGTTCCGGTTTGAAAGGTGTGGTTGCCGGTGAAATTACAGGCACATGAGACATTCCACCTACACGTCTCAGAGTTATTCTTCTTCTTCTTCTTCGAGTCACCGGTTCTATCGAACCAGTGTGGTGAAAGGATTGTAAGTGCGCCTCAAAGAGGCTCCTTTCGTGCACTCGACACATGTCTTCGAATTTTTAGTTCTAGGACATGTTGGTTCCTCACGATGTTTTCCTTCACCGTTTTGAGAACGTGGTATTGCGCACATAAATCTTTCAATCGAAAAACTCATAGGTGCACGTCGGGATTTGAACCGGCGACCTCCGGATTGAAACTCGGGGGTCAGTACCGCTAGACCACCACGCTCTCAGAGTTATGGGCGCATACGATGCGACTTGGGTCTTGTCGTACCTAGTGAGGGAGGACCCAAGTGGCATCGGTTGTTATGGGCAGAGGTTACCACTTAACACCAGGTGGGCCGTCGGCTCGTTCCGTAACTGTATAACAAAAAAAAAAAAAACAGACATTACGGGTTTGATACTTGTAATGGTATTAACGTAGTTAATTTGAAGCAAACTTATTATAATCATTTTGCACAAAGGAATTTCTTGACGAAGTTTTAATTCGTAAATGGGCAAGGCGTTGTCAGTTTTGTCCATTAATTATGGTATATTTTAATAACTAAAACTGGATTTTGAAATTTGGTTTGATTTTAATTGGAAATTGTATGAGTTCAAAGAAAATTCAAATGAACTTCCCACACCGAATCACATCTAATTTTGTACACCACTATTGGTAAGACATGTTGTGACTATACCTTTTTACTATCTAACCTACACATGTTTATGCAAATAAATATCTTTGTCTTTGTCTTTGTCTTTGAAAACCGACTCAAAAATTCAAGTCTCTGACGTAAACGACGTTAATGCCCGCTAAGACGACATTATGTAAAATCCAACCGTTAATTATAAATGTGGTCAATCGTATTAGGTCGCCGACAAAGCTAGATTTATAGACCTAATTTATTTAGACTATTTTTATATTATTTAAGTTTATTATTAAATAATCTCGATAAACGACATAATAATATTAATTTGAATTTTTATTCAAACTTCGAAATTATTGACGTTTCCAAGCAATTTCTTTATGAATCCTATAGAAATATGGTCTTTGAATGACTTGGACTTCGACAAACTCTTTCCTCCCAGATTTTGATACGACTGCGACAAATTTTAATTAAATAATTTCTTTTTTTTTATTATGATGGACATTTCACACAGCGCCATCTAGCCCCAAAGTAAGCTAAGCATAGCTTGTATCATGGCAACCAGACAAATGATATAATACTTACATACTTTTCTTTCGTAAATACATACATATAATACATATTAACACCCAGACACAAAACAAACATCAATGTTACAAATGTCACATAAATGTTTGTTCTGAGTGGGCATCGAACCCACGACCTACAGCTCAGAAGGTAGGGTTACTAACCAACTGAGCTATGAGGCCAGTCAATATAAGTTATAGTCAAATATATATTATGTATTTATTTGCAGAGAGGTCTGCCGTTGGTGTTGGTGGTCTCAGCTCTGGCGCAGTACGAGGGGTACGAGGGGTACCAGGGTGAGGGGCACGGGCAGGGGCACGGGCAGGGGCACGGGCAGGGGCACTACCACGCTCCGGGGCACCACACCCTGGAGGAGCACCACGGCGAGGAGTACGAAGTGGACTATCATGTGAGATTAAATCAATATTGGCGGACATTGTCACACAGCGCCATCTAGCCCCAAAGTAAGCTAAGCATAGCTTGTATCATGGGAACCAACAACTGATATACATACTTTTGTACATATCAACACAGAAGTGTCTGGGTGTTGATATGTACATGATGTGATGAACAAACATCTATGTTTGTTCATCACACAAATGTTTGTCCTGGGTGTGAATCGAACCCACGACCTAATTGCAGAAGGCAAGGTTACGACCAATTGAGCTGTGAGGCCTGTCTAAAATCAGACTCGTACTGTTCAAGGGTCACAGGGGACACTAGAGACTGCGAGTGTACGCCCTTGTATATTAGTTCTGGCAATACTGAAATCGGAAAGAGACCGCAATTTTTGATTGCCCTTAACAGTTAAGTACAAGCCCACAAGCTCAAGTCAAGCTCCACTGAATGGCCTCACAGTTCAGTTGGTAGTAATGCTGCTTCTGCGTTGTAGGTCGTGGGTTCGATTATCATCCTTTTTCGCTTTCATCGAAAATGCTGCCTTATTCTTTTGAAATGTAACAAAATAATGTTCGATGGAATGGTTCCTCTTTATTAGGAATACTACAAAAAAGTCACCGATGGCATGTGAGCTTCGACATTCCACCCGTGCGAAGCCGGGGCGGTTCGCTTGTTTACTATAAATTTATTAAAAAGTACTATATCAGTTATCTGATGACGTCATTCCAAATCTAATATGGCGGGCCGCCCAGATATGGGAATAACTCCGTCTTGTTTGGACGCGTTGGATTTATCATGAATTTTTAATTATAAATTATTAAAAAAAGATATTAAAAAAATTACTTTTGTTTTCAGGCACATCCGAAATACTCATTCGATTACTCCGTGAAGGACCCTCACACTGGAGACGAGAAGGAACATTGGGAGACTAGAGACGGTGACAAAGTTAAAGGTAGGAAATATGATTTTCTTTCTTATTTATATATGGTCACACATTCGAAACGGTCATGATTTGGTACCATTATTTTATGCATACGTATACGGCAATTTTACAAGCGATTCGATGAAATAGATATTTGGCATCTCTAAACTACATCGGTGACAATGCTGTAAACAATAGAACTGATCTGACGATGGAAACCGATGGAGACCCTATGGACTGGTTGATATAACAAAAGCTAGCCCCATCAAGCCCGGCTTTATGGATTATCTTCAAACGAAACATAGCCCCAGGGTTATCAAGGAAACTGCTTGTTTTGCTAACCATACTTTTCAAGAAAACCTCTCGTTCACAGGTTCGTACACCCTAGTGGAGACAGACGGAACGAAACGTGTGGTAGAATACGAGGCGGACGACAAGAACGGCTTCAACGCGGTCGTCCACAAGATAGGCACGCCGACGAAGCACGAAGAGTACCGACCGAAGCACGAAGAGTACCGACCGAAGCACGAAGAGTACCGACCGAAGCACGAAGAGTACCACCCCCAGGTTGAGGAGTACCACAAGGCGGAGGAGTACCACGGCCAGCCGGCGCACGAGCCGCTGGCGTACAGCCATGATTACAGGAGTTACGACGACGGATTTGTGCCTATAGTCGGCTACGGCAGACACTAATTTGGTAGATAGGAGTTGAGAAATCACAGGATTTCGTAATTATAATACGGGATTATAGTTTGGATCTTACTGTAGCGTTGGACACAATGCGTTAATTAAAAAAAGTCCTCTCTGGAGTCAAATTGGAATCAAAGCGACATTTACAGTATTATTTTTATAGTTATTTCAAGATTTATAAATACATTGTTTGACGGCGATGGACAAATTGGTAGCAAACTGTGTGGCAAGAACCACTGGTTTGATCAACAGCAGAAGGAAAATATAAATAAAAATAATTACATACGAATGGAATGAATAAATGGTATAGCTTGATATGGTATACAAAGTCCCGCGTTATAATTATCAATATCTTATTTCTAGAAAACCATTTAATCTGTGCGTTCTTCAAAGATCTTTGACTTGATTTGAATTGTTAATAGATGGGTAAGAGACAGTGTAAACGCAAACAAACTAAGAAGCTCAAAAACTATAAGATACTTTTTAGGGTAACAGATAACCGACTGAACTTTGTGTATTTGAAGCCACACGGGATGCGTACACGTGCACGTTGCAATAACGTACAGAACTCGAGCAAGTCACGCAACGGTTTAGACAATCAACCAGCCGTATTTCACAATTGTATTCAACAGTTTAAACTTACACTGAAATATTAGCTTTGAACCCCAATAAAACCGGTAAAATATATTGAAGCCACCATGGCTAGTTAAGTTAAATATTTGATGATGTATAAATGCTCAAATTATTCGCTTCATGGTTAGCTTTTTGCAGCATTTTTCGGACACTTTTTGTTTGGTATTGATGCAAATTGTGATGGTGACCAGCAATCATTGTCAAAAGTCAAAGTCAAAAACTTTATTTCCATAGAATTCACAAAGAAATGGCTTGGAAACGTCAATATTCAAAACATAAGGTCACGCGTACTTATCGATAAGTTTGATGCCTGTTCAAACCCTATCCGACCCTCCATGGGGAAGAACAGACAATATATTGTAAGATAGGTAATGTAGACCGTCGCGAAGAAACACTAAAGCAGGCGGTGTGTATGTGTGTCCTTTTCTTTGATCTATATTTGAAAATAATACGAAATTTCATGAGGCCTAAATTAATATAGGAGGTTTTTTACTGCTCCTTCCCAAGTGTACAGATTGCTTCGAATCTGCACACTTTTGAAGGTGTGACTATAGAAAAAAGTTTTAAGTTTTAAGATGATGGAATGACGGGCCAATTAGGACCCATCAGGCCGTAGCTTGACCGTCAACATAGCTTAAATTCTCATGTACTTGTCACACAACACAAACCAAATGAATGTGTTTATCTGTATGTAGGTGTATGTTATTATTGCTATATTGTAATGCTTTTGTGTAATTGTTTTCTTGTTGTAATCGTTATGAGACTGTATGTTACCGTTTTGTATTATTTGTAGTTTTAAGTGTTGTACAAAACTCTTGCGTTTTTAATAAACTTTTGTTATTGCTAATATTCTTGTTTAATTACTAAAATTATGTACACTACTGATATAACATTTATGTAAAAGGTATACTAAAATATTTAACATTTAGTACAGTACCCTACACCAGGCTACAAGACTTATGCAACAAAATAAATTATCAAAGCAAACTAAAAACGTCAATTGTGGACTCAGAATATCAATTTGTACCACTAGCTTACAGTTCAAATTGTTGAACTGCTATAATTGTCAACTTGTGTAACTTTGCGTAACCTTGTGTAACCTCTACCTCTGTACGATTGTTACCTGACCTGGTGTACGGGCGAGTCCACCGCGTTCGCTTCGGCAAACTTTAAGTAACCACTAGCTGTGCCCGCGACTTCGTTCGCGTGGAATAGTGACTTTTCGGGCAGCATATTTTGAATAACTGAATCCTTATGGCAGCGGCGCGCCGGCTCTCAGCGCGCTTTATATAGCCACGGACGCTCAGGCGCGAGGCGTGTAGTACGTACTCTGTACGTTAAAAATGTTCGCCGTGATTCTTTAAATTGACATAACTTTTTTATTTATGAACCGATTGACATGAAATAAACACTAAATGTTAAGTGAAGCTTACTACAATATATTAGTGAAAACCGTATCTAAATCGAATAAGCCGTTGTCTGTGTGTTTGTGCACGCTAATATCAGCGTGCACAAACACACAGACAAACAGACAAACAGACAAAAAAAATATAAATTACAATTTCGGGTTCGGCATCGATATAATAACAACCCCTACTACTTCTTTTTTATATATTTCCATTGTACAGACACCACTTTTCTACAATTTTATTATATGTATAGATAATAGGTACGTCACTTTGCAGAAACTGGTGTAACCTCGTGTAGTTACTAATTGCGTAGTCTCTACAAAATCTGTACCCACGCGTAACCTGTAATCTTGCACGAGTTATTCTATTCCTCTTGTAGCCTTGTGTAACTTTATGTAAGCTTATGTAACTTTGTGTAAGCTTGTGTAACTTTGCGTAAGCTTATGTAACTTTGTGTAACTTTGTGTAAGCTTGTGTAACTTTGTGTAGTGTAGTATCGAGTGGTTGTGTAAGGTACCTCTGTGCCAGCGCGAGCTTGAGACGGTCGTTCTCGTAGCGCAGTTGCTGCTCGGGCGAGTCGGCGGCGCCGGCGTCGGCGGCGGCGCCGACGGACGGCAGCGGAGCCCGCGGCCCGCGCCCCACCGTCGCGTACCCACCCTGACGACAAACTCACATAAGTATTCCATTTCTTTTTTGAGCAGTAGAACTCTCGCCAAGTTCGTCCGGGGAAGTACTGCCACCATGCCCATTTCTGCCGCCAAGCAACAACGCGTTCACGTTACTGTGTTCCGGTTTGAAAGGTGTGGTTGCCGGTGAAATTACAGGCACATGAGACATTTCACCTACACGTCTCAGAGTTACGGGCGCATACGATGCGACTTGGGTCTTGTCATACCTAGTAAGGGAGGACCCAAGTCACATTGGTTGTTATGGGCAGAAGTTACCACTTAACACCAGGTGGGCCGTCGGTTCGTTCCGTAACAGTATTACATAAAAAAAAAACTTTAATTAAATAGTTAATTATCAAACGAAATGAAAGTGTGTGACATCAATAAGAGTTCCTGTCACAAGTGGCATGGAACAAACTTCACGCTCACAATACAATTTTCCCCAGCCGGGAATCGAATCCGGGACCCCTAGCTTTATAACACGCATGGTGCAAAGCTAAGATCCTATACCAAATATCTACATAACCACAGAACCGCTGAACTTTTTTAATGGAGATTAGATGAACATAACAAGATGGCCCACCAGAGGTTAAGCAGTAGCCTCTGCCCGTAACAAAACCAAACACAGTAATGGCGTATGCGTTATTATGTGACAGTACTTCCGTGGACGAGCTTTGCATAAGTTCTACTGACTTCAACAGAAGACTTGTAGTAGTAGAGTAGAAGAGTGTAATATAGTATATAGTTTGTGGTCACCTGAATATTACCGGTCGAAGACAGCGGCACGGAGTGAGATCTCGGATGTGGCACCTCTTCATTTTCAATTTTAGGCTGCAACGTAAAATAGCATGTATATGCGACACAGCAACAAAGCGAAACTATATCACAAGATAAATAGTAAGTGATCCCGGTCGTTTTAACTTGACTATTAAATTCTACATAACACTGCACGAACCGGAGTACTCTCGCCAAGTTCGTCCGGGGAAGTACTGCCACCATGCCCTTTTATGCCGCCAAGCAGTAACGCATTCGCGTTACTGTGTTCCGGTTTGAAAGGTGTGGTTGCCGGTGAAATTACAGGGACAAGAGACATTCCACCTACACGTCTCATAGTTACGGGCGCATACGATGCGACTTGGGTCTTGTCGTGCCTAGTATGGGAGAACCCAAGTCGCATCGGCTGTTATGGGCCGAGGTTACCACTTAACACCAGGTGGGCCGTCGGCTCGTTCCGTAAATGTATTACATAAAAAAAAATGCAGGCTGGTGATGATTTCGGATACCTGCGGCGGATGCGGCTCGTCGTCCGGCGGCGCGGGCCTGCCCGCCAGCAGAGGGCTGGCCGTGGCGCTTGGCACCGGAGTGGCTCCGTTAGCGGGTTTGGTGCCCGGGGTGGGGCCCGTCGCGCCGCACTGCTGCGCTTGGATAGCCTCTTTTACTTCTTGAAACTTTTCTATGAACTATGGGAAAAAAGGGTTTGAAAGTTAGGGTTTTCTTTGGGAATTGCTAAGAGTTATTGTTAAATACAAGGCAAGAACTATGCTAATATCTCCGAAAACTTAAGGCTCGATTAGATTGCTACGGTACTACATAATAAAAATAAATAATGGTGGACATTTCACACAGCGCCATCTAGCCCCAAAGTAAGCTAAGCATAGCTTATAGCATGGGAACCAGACAACTGATATAATACTTATATACTTTTCTTTTGTAAATACATACATATAATACATACTAACACCCAGACACAGAACAAATGTCACATAAATGTTTGTCTTGAGTGGGGATCGAACCCACGACCTACAGCGCAGAAGGTAGGGTTACTAACCAACTGAGCTATGAGGCCAGTCGAAGTATGTTTCGATGTTCAGATAATCTAACACGAAATCAAATAATACTTAATCGTACAACAGACGAAAGTGAAGACTAATAAATGTATAAAAACTTTGTACAATACATCTCTGTGAATAATGTTTGGGATAACATTTATTGACTCATAACTTTAGGGTTACAACCCGTGGAAACTTGGTCGGAGTTGGATCAACCGGTTCGTCAACAATCTTTTTATGTTATACAGTTACAGAACGAGCTGACGGCCCACCTGGTGTTAAATGCCAACCTCAGCCCATAACAAGCGATGCGGCTTGGGTCCTCCCCTACTAGGTACGACAAGACCCAAGTCGCAACGTATGCGCCCGCAACTCTGAGACGTGTTGGAATGTCTCGTGTGCCTGTAATTTCACCGGCAACCACACCTTTCAAACCGGAACACAGTAACCCAAAAGCGTTACAGCTTGGCGGCAGAAATGGGCATGGTGGCAGTACTTCCCCGGAGGAACTTGGCGTGAGTTCTTCGGGTAGAGTGCCGTCCACATACCTTCCCCAGTTCCGACTCGGAGGCGAACCCGAGGCCGTAGACAGTGTTGGCGCGGACGTCGCTCCACTGGCCGAACTTCTGCGACGTCTTTGTGAATGTCATGTTCGCCGTTATGGTGCTGTTTATCACCGCCTGGAACCATTAAGTCAAAAGTCAAAGTCAAAAACTTTATTTCCATAGAATTCATAAAAAAATGGCTTGGAAACGTCAATATTCAAAACGTAAGGTCACGCGTACTTATCGATAAGTTTGATGCCTGTTCAAACCCTATCCGACCCTCCATGGGGAAGATTTCACGACATAATTCAACTATGAGGTCATTATACATTTTTTGTATAAACAGTGAAACTAAACAATTTAGAACAGAATACCCAAGCAATTTGAAATTGGGAACACGGTGTACCCATGTGTTACTAATATATATACTAATACATAACACTAATGCCCATGTCCATTTCTGCCGCCAAGCAGTAACACATTCGCGTTACCGTATTCCGATTGAAAGGTGTGGGTGCCGGTGAAATTACAGGACATTCCACCTACACGCCTCAAGAGTTACGGGCGCATACGAAGAAACTTTGGGTCCAAGGACCCAAGTCTCATCTGTTGTTATGGGCATAGGTTGCCACTTGACCGGCCTCATGGCTCAGTTGGTTAGTAACCCTACCTTCTGCGCTGTAGGTCGTGGGTTCGATCCCCACTCAGAACAAACATTTATGTGACATTTGTAACATTGATGTTTGTTCTGTGTCTGGGTGTTAGTATGTATTATATGTATGTATTTACAAAAAAAAAGTATATAAATATTATATTAGTTGTCTGGTTCCCATGATACAAGCTATGCGTAGCTTACTTTGGGGCTAGATGGCGCTGTGTGAAATGTCCACCAATATAAAAAAAAAAAAAAAAAAAAAAAAAAAAAAAAAAAAAAAAAAAAAAAAACACCAGGTGGGCTGTCGGTTCGTTCCGTAACTATTCACATAAAAAAAACCGTTTACACATCATACGCTCGATTCACAATATTACGAGTGCACAGTACCGCACAGTCGTGTCAATAAACAAATCAACAGTGTATCCTGTCCGTACCGGAACACTGATCTACCGACCGTGGGATCATATCTATGAGTCGAAATAACGATCAGCACTTGTATCTCTACCAGCCCCTACCAGCTGCTTCGTCGCTTAGTACCCGGACGAAGTGAGCAAGTAGGCGTGTATATGCAGCATTTGTATTATTACAGGGCATCGTCTACGTTCAAAATTTCAGCTAAATTGGTTCAGCAACTATTTTGATTTAAATCCCCCACGGAGAGTCACATAGAGTTTGAACACGCCGCAAACTTAGCGATATACAGGGTGTCCGGTAATGAATGGATAACCTTGAAATGGGTCTTAGTAGAACTATTGGGCATTCGGAAAAAAATATCAAATAAAAAATACCAAGTAGTATCAAAGATATGTATTTTTTAAATAATATCGATGTTTTGATTTTTTGGTTTTATTTGTTTTGTTTTGTTGTTTTTTTTTTTTGATACTACTTGGTTTTTTTTATTTGATATTTTTTTCCGAATGCCCAATAGTTTTACTAAGACCCATTTCAAGGTTATCCATTCATTACCGGACACCCTGTATACGCGTGCCTTAAGCGTTTCCAAGCGATTTCCTTAACAATTCTACGGTTTTTTATTTTTTTTATTATGAGTTATCGACAATATAGAGAGCAATAAATACGTTCTCAAATCAGTGAAGGAAACATCACGAATCGAATCCAACAGTTCATTCATTGAAGTAAATGAGGAATCCAATTACGAGAACGAAGTAGCACTAATGCAGAGGGGAAATCCTATAACTCCGCTTATGATTTAAGTTTTATCAACATACCCTCCTTTTCCAAGAACCAGAATCCACACAAAACCGAAGACGAAACAATCGCAAACGATCCTATAAGTGTTCCGAGTGGCATCGTTGCTTCGTCTTCGGACCTGTTTGGAAGACGTGCATACCTTAGTCCCCTCGACGCTGATGATCCTGTACAGGTTCCGGGAGGAGTCGTAGAAGAACGATACGGAGACGGCTGCTGAGCTGGCCGACATCCACGAGCGCTTCGTCTTCGGGTCTATGTGAAACACGTGCGCTTTGCACGTGAATATCGGCTGCTCACTGTCGAATACACCACTAATGTCAAATATCATATACCCTATAGGATGTTTACTGCACCGACCGATAGAAAAAGGTATATAGTTAAGCATTCTATCAGTCATCTGGTTCTCATTCCCGCCCCCTCCCCAAACTATTAATTTTTGTGTGGAAAGAACTGTCGACCAAAGCAGACTGATCTAATTCTACCTTTTAACGATTGATGTAATAGCTCGCTTAGAATAGCTAAGTTTGTGATAACCCTGCCTACAAAGCGAGTAGAACTAGGCTCGATCCCAGACTAGGACAAGCATGTATGAATGCAAAGTACGAAGCTGACCGGTAACGTGTCTTGCTCTTATTCAACTTCCAGCGACAAACGATACTGTGAATATAAAGCGTCTCCTCCTCATAAAAGGGCGAACCCAAAACCAGCGACACGGAGTTCGCCCGCATGCTGGGTGAAGTCCTATAAAACCGTTGCTTTCAGGTTGACTCGACTCGAGGAAAAGGAGATGGTTCTGTCAGAAAAACGGCCTTCCCCAAGGAAGTATTCTGGGTCCAGCTCTCTTTAATATCTACGAGTACATTGAGTACCCCAAACACGGCTCGGTTTCAGCAGGTATACTGTGACGACTTAGTTATGGATCACCAAAGATCAGCAAATTTGAAGACGTGCAGGACAATCTTAATCTTAATCTTTTCCTTAAACTAACTAATTCTACTTTGAGGCGAATGATCTCAAAACTAACCCTAAGACTCATATTTATGCTTTCACTCTGTGCTACAAAGAAACAAACCAAGCACAAATGCTATGGTAACATTGGACAGCCCCAATATATCTTGGGGTAATTGCGGACATCCCCAAATACCTTGAGGAAATTTTGGACAGAGCATTGAATTTTCAATCCACGGTTGGTTATTTCTGTTATCATAAACTGTGCAAAAATTTTGGTATGTACATGATAAAATACCATAAATCTAGGTTCCTAAATAAGTAATCTCACATAAAATTAAACATAGTAAATGCAAATGTGCAGCAATCAAGATTTTCGGTGTATAGATTACACCAAAGTTCCCGAGTAACATTGATAAAAATATGATCAATTTTCTATCTAAACACATTATTTGTATACCTATCATTTGGCTATACATGTGACAGTTAAAAATAAGAAAAAAAAACTCAACTTACACACTCTCATCAACATATAATTCCATTTTAGACGCCAAATGCACAAAACACTTACAAAATATATTTTATCACTGCATTCTGACAGGAAAGAATGTAGGTTAGTCACAAGAATGACCATTAGGCGCTAATCTCTAAGTAATAAGATTGATAATTGCTCAGCAAGTTATCTGCTTGTCTGTGACAAGATTATCTTGACAGTCAAATGACATTTTGATAAGATAGCACAGAGCACTGATGCCGACACCTGCTATCACTTTAAAAGGTAACTGATTGTTTCTTTTAAAAATTGCACTTTCAATTATTCGCATATAGGTGAACTATTATTTGGCTGGCCTTATGGCTCAGTTGGTAGTAACCCTGCCTTCTGCACTGTAGGTCGTGGGTTCGATTCCCACCCAGGACAAACATTTATGTGACATTTGTAACATTGATGTTTGTTCTTTGTCTGGGTGTTAATATGTATCATATGTATGTATTTACGAAAGAAAAGTACCTATATAAGTATTATATCAGTTGTCTGGTTCCCATGATACAAGCTATGCTTAGCTTACTTTGGGGTCAGATGGCGATGTGTGATTAATGTCCAGCAATATTTATTTATTTATTATAGATCTCAGATTCTTAGGCAAAAAAAAAGCTATAAACAGGTACTTCAAGATGACTGTTAGACGACTATCCCATAAATTAAGGGAGGTCTAAATAGGCTAAAATGATTTTTGATTACATAAAAACAAAAAATATAAACCCTGCTACACACTCCTTAGGTGACCTATTATATTTGGTGGATTGTTGGGAGAAAATGAGTAGCACTCAGAAATAGGTAACACATAAATGAATTTTTGCATTAGTAACAAGTCAATCATGTTACTTGTTTGCATGTCAGTCAATAATTTAGGTCATATTGTAGCATCTAATGAACAAATGGATAACAATACCAATAGTTCAATGGCCTACTTTAAGGCTAGCTCGCAATATTTATGAGCAATACTATCCACACACACACTGCAAACAAGGGTGGCTCTGTGGAACCCTACCATCAAACTGTTTTTTTTTATGTGATACAGTTACGGAACGAGCCGACGGCCCACCTGGTGTTAAGTGGTAACCTCGGCCCATAACAACCGATGCGACTTGGGTCCTCCCTTACTAGGTATGACAAGACCCAAGTCGCATCGTATGCGCCCGTAACTCTGAGACGTGTAGGTGGAATGTCTCATGTGCCTGTAATTTCACCGGCAACCACACCTTTCAAACCGGAACACAGTAACGCGAACGCGTTACTGCTTGGCAGCAGAAATGGGCATGGTGGCAGTACTTCCCCGGACGAACTTGGCGAGAGTTCTACTGCTCTTCGATTCTTTCTAAAAAATTTATTCCGGGTAGCCCTGACAAAATTTGAGTGGTGAGCATGAAATTTGTTCTGAAGCAATAAGTCTGAATACTAGTATTTTATCCAACTTTTATTCCTAATTTTCTTAGTTTGTAAAATGTTGTGACAACCGGGTTCTAAACTTACTAATGAATATTTTGAATCATTAAATCACCATCATACTATTATGTGTGAAAATTTGAATGGATGGATGTTTGTCACACGATCATGGCTGAAAGCTAAATGGATTATAGTCTGGAAAAGGGCATAGGCAACTTTTTATCCTGGAAAAGTGCAGTGTCCGTGAGGTGCAGCAACCAAACACAGTATAACAATTAAATGTGTAAAACAAAAACTACAATTGTTACAAGGATCGTGCTCGCGAAAAAAAAGGAATCCCTCCATTAGGGGTTTCTTGTCTGTTCTTCCCCGTGGAGGGTCGGATAGGGTTTGAACAGGCATCAAACTTATCGATCAGTACGCGTGACCTTATGTTTTGAATATTGATGTTTCCAAGCCATTTCTTTATGAATTCTATGGTAATAAAGTTTTTGACTTTGACTTTGCAGTTTTATTACCCAAAATGAACAAGATGGCGCTGCTAGAAACTTATCACTGTGATACTTTGTTTTTAAAACCCATTAGATATTCACGAGTTCTTAGTTCATGGCAAACTGTTAATCGCTAGCATAGTTATCGCTTAAATACAGCTCATAGTAATGAGTCATGATTATGATTATGATTATGATTATTATTATTATTATGATTATGCAAAACTACATTATAAGTGAAAGAGCTGTTAGAATCAATCCAGTAGTCCTTTTAGTTTCCTCTTACATACATCCAATCATACAAATGTTATCAGTTTAGAACAGACAAACATAATAATACACTTAAATACGTAACAACATAATAACAAAAACACAAACAAAATTCTATTATAGTCAGAGGTCAGATCTGTAATTAGGTACCTACCTATGTTGAATAACATACAATACTTCTTTAGTTAAATGGAGCAGCGATGTAACAATAAGTACACATTAATTCATAGTACGCGTGGGAATTTATACGCTCTCACATCAAGATAATGGAACATAAATTGTGAACATTTGAGATTCACTTATGAATACAAGAGCATTTTGCCATAAGCGTAACAATTTTATATTAATGTGCGGCAAATAAGCAGTTGATTACTTAAAACTGTTAAGATTTGCAACCCCCAGACAAGCGGGTACATATTTTTGCATGCATAATGGAGAGTCAGAGGTCAAACATAGCTCCTAGTGATAGAGGTACCCAACGCGAGAACCAATGCTGCTGGGGCTGCGAAAGAGTGCTTTGGCGTACCCAAAGAAGTTTTATTCTAATTATAATTCTTGGTAGGAGTGATTAAAGCATACATAGATATTCTGCTTCAGGGTTCAGGCCCTTAAACGTTTTATACACTAACCTAACATTAAAATGGTAGCTAAATATATTTTAAGCCTATTTACAGATACTACGAAAAATTCTGTAATGCCTCTGAAGGCATCACTTGGGTATTTCTTATGCTATTAACATCTGCCTTTCTGTACCTCTAAATATATCCAATACATCCATGATGTGATAGTGAGAACTACGAAGAATTCCTCTTCGCAATTATATCGCACTAATCTACAATATTAAAAATAAAATATGCTACAAAATACGACCCCGTCACTTGCGAAATTTTCCAATAATTTGTATCAAGCTAGCATGAAATCAAAGGAGTCATTCAACTGTGTAATTCGCTGTATTAATAGCAGGGCAGGCTCCAACGACCTTAGCTAGGTAAAAGCATTCAATCGTGTGCAGCCGATGTGCAACTAAGACGAAATTTATCTGTTCGCGAAATATCTTGCAAAATTTCATTTCGTTCGACCATTTTACAGTGACGAAAAGATGATGCTTGAACCAAATTGTATGGTTTTTGTAGCTATATTTAGAGGCTTTTGAAGGGAAGCTTATAAATATCCCTTTGCATTGGCAAAATGCATCCCCTCCCTAAAATAATGTACCATTGAAACTGAATTATCTCAGTATCGCAAAATCGCATATGGATTCAGACATATGCAATTTGTAGATTAATAAACGGAGGATTTTACTCACCCCATGGTTTCTTTTCCCACTGTCATAACCCGCTATTTTACAGAATTAATTTTAATTCATAATTCCCGTAATTCTCCTGTCCGCGACAACCGCAATCCGAACATAGACTACAGAGTTTGACAGCTTTTACCAAGGTAGAAGGTAAAAAAAACATCTTGTCTATGATATGCAGAACTTTATCTGAGAGAAGTCAGTTTATATAGCTAATAAAGAAAATTTTATAGCTGATTAAAATAATATTTCAATAAATTTATATTCCAGTTTAGTTATAATTAACCAGATTCATTTATAATTACTGTCACCTAGAGGCATTTATAAAGCAACTTGTATTTGTGCTGTACACGATTTAATTCTGCTACTCAATGCTAGATGGCGCAAAATTCCCTGAGAACTATTTGTTCTATATTCACCATGAAGATGGCTACTTCTACATACGTACAGAACCAAGTACAGTGCCGGTGCTTACACGGCGCGGTAGCAAGAATTAAAGAAATGTACGCTGTTACTGCAATTTAGGTAAACATGGCCAAAGAAAATTGTTTGTCCGTATTTAGGTATTTCTGAATTTCTGCCACGGGGCATTTTGTAAAACGAATCATAAATTGAAACGGGCAGCATTATTCAATGCATTACCTACGCTCATTTACTGCGTTCAGTAAACATAGTTATCCGCAGTGAAAGTATATATGTAGGTACTTGTTATGTAAAAACTGTACCGAATCCAATGCCTTTTGCTTCGGGAATCGTAATCACAGGAAAATATGGTAGTAATGCAGTATAATCATGATAACAAATATAATATTTTTAAACTTGATTCATTTTAAAGTTTCAACCCGACTTGTTCATAATTTTGTACACGATTTGCCTTAGTCAAATGAAAGGAGCAATCACAACGACGAGCTCACCACTTGCCACGTCCCCAAAAGTGTAACCGACCAGCTGAAAATCATAATTTCTTAATCTACATTTACATCACATTACAGCTCTCTCAATCTCTCAGACCACAATTCGATTGGAAAATGCACCTTATAATTGGTTCCTTATTACTAACGGGCAATTATTTTCTTCACAATACCTTAATGCACAAGCCGATCAAAGTAATTCACATTCGAATTAACTGTTGTAATGTAATGAGTGACATAACAGTTCGTTCAACCGCAGACGGATGCGATGACCATTTTTGCCGGTCAAAATCGGTCAGCTTTGAGAAGTCGGTGGCGGTTTGATAACTACTTCTCAACCTTACAGGATAGAAGACGTTTATTTGCATGAGCACCAGAACTTATGCCAAATTGTCCGGGGAAATACAGCTACCATACCCATTTCTGACTCGAGCGCGTGGGGGCCCAGTGCCATTGGCCCGGAGGACACCGTCTTGTCTAAGAACTTCGAAAATTCGAAGGCGTGTTAAGTGCACGAAATGAGCCTCTTTGAGGCGCACTTCAAATCCTTCCACCACACTGGTTGGATAGGTCCAGTGACTCGACTAGCGGTAGTAGTAACATTTCTGCGGCCAAGCAATGATGCGTTTGTGTTCAAAGGCCCACCAGTATGTGAACAGTTATGTAGTCAAAGACAAAACTTTTATTTCCATATAATTAATAAAGAAATGGCTTGGAAACGTCAATATTATTCAAAACATAAGGTCACGCGTACTTATCGATAAGTTTGATGCCTGTTCAAACCCTATCCGACCCTCCATGGGGAAGAACAGACAAAAAACCCCTAATGGAGGTATTTCTTTTTTTTTCGAACACGATCCTTGTAACAATTGAGTACTTAGGTCTATGTTACATTTATGACTACATAATATACTAAAATAAGATATTACAGGATGTTTTGTGTGTCGTTGGGCAGAGCGACATCAGAACATGGGGATTTATCATTTATATAATCATTTACAGTGTAATAAGCTTTACTTAACAGACCCTTCTTTATGTATGACTTGAATTTTTGGGTCGGAAGCTTCGTTGCTTGTACATATGTACCTACTTCCTCAGTGGTATTGTACATAGTGTATACATACGCATCACTAAAGACATACTAATTTCACTTCCTGCGCGTTATCCTGACTCTGACATTGAACGGTTTTCCTCTTGCAAACCTTCGCGCCATGATACCTGACGCAAAAAAACGCTTTAAAAAAAGTGACTATCATCGGTCGTGGCCTAGTTGTACAGAGCACAAATTTCAATCGGAGATCGCTGGATCAAATCCGGACATGTACCAAAAAGTATATATATTTATGTACGCCTTTCTCAAATTGGTGAAGGGTATCTAATATTTATTGCTGGTATGTAAAACTCTATGAAATGTGTCTGGTACAAGATAAGGGACTCATTGAGACGCCATTTAAAACCGGTCCCATAAAGTTAGGTAAGTAGGTCACCCTTATTTGACGCCCTGAAATGAAAATCTTAATCTGAAATTTTCAATTTGTTAAGATTCGTGGTTTAGTCTGCACGTTGTCTGTCTGTCAGTCAGGCCGTCTTCTTTAATAAAATGCATATCTAATGAAATGTACAATCGAACTAAATACAATCGAAAGTTCTTCAATTAACCAAATATTGGACTAATATTGAAAAGTAGAGGCAATTTTTACTTGCAGTATGTAATAGCCCTGACATTCAAACAGATTAACACGTACCTACGTACACCTACCACCTGCTTATATATATATATATATATCTGACAGGTCCTCAAGTTGGGAGTCGTGATGCAGGGTCACAGATCAGGGCGACCACGAGGTCGGAAGTACAGTCCACGTCAGATATATAGACATAGACATAGAAATACATTTATTAATTCACATTTATATGGTACTAAACTGTACTATCATGCATAGTACTGCTTCTTCTTCTTCGAGTCACCGGTTCTGTCGAACCGGTGTGGTGAAAGGATTGTAAGTGCGCCTCAAAGAGACTCCTTTCGTGCACTCGACACGTGTCTTCGAATTTTTAGTTCTAGGACATGTCGGTTTGCTCACGATGTTTTCCTTCACCGTTTTGAGAACGTGGTATTGCGCACATAAATCTTTCAATCGAAAAACTCATAGGTGCACGTCGGGATTTGAACCGGCGACCTCCGGATTGAAACTCGGGGGTCAGTACCGCTAGACCACCACGCAAAATACTGCATATAGTACTGCTAATGATGACATACGACGCCTCAGGTACCTACTATTTTTAATGAATTAATGACTATAATTATTTATTTACTGGAATAAATTAGTCAAATTAGTTTTTTTTTATATATTCAGTTTTACAGTAATGGGCTACAAGGCCGTGCAAATTTTATAAACATTAGCTGTTTCAAAGAGAATTTTCACACGAAACAAAATTAAAGTATTTCAATTTAGATGAATTAATAATGATAGTTTGACTGGTTTGTTGCAATAATTATAATAAAAAAAAAACTTTTTTTCTCGTTACCTTTTTATTTTAGACTACCGCATTTACATAATGAACAAAAATTCATGAATGTCCGCTGCTGACTGTACTTTGGTGCTGTTTGTAAAAGTGGATGTTAATTCGCTAATCATTTCATTTGATGAGCAATATATAGCAATATAATAATAGCTATACTGTAGCTATATACGTTTTTATAGCTCAATTTCTTATATGTTTACGGAAACTATACCTTGTATATTTGATTATGACGAAAAAACTTAAGATATTGTAAATATAATTCACACATTTTTTACCTTATGTTTTACAAATGAACCGGTCAGGTTTTTACGCGTATTTTGTGCGATTTGTATTAGAAGACGGTTAGCCAAAACAACAACAATTAAGAACATATGTAAATTCGTTGCTTTAGCTTTAATTTAACTTGAACCTACACTACAAAACAGTTTAAATAATAAATAAATAAATAAATAATGGTGGACATTTCACACAGCGCCATCTAGCCCCAAAGTAAGCTAAGCATAGCTTGTATTATGGGAACCAGACAACTAATATAATACTTATATAGTTTTCTTTTGTAAATACATACATATAATACATATTAACACCCAGACACAGAACAAACATCAATGTTACAAATGTCACATAAATGTTTGTACTGAGTGGGGAATGAACCCACGACCTACAGCGCAGAAGTTAGGGTTACTAACCAACTGAGCTATGAGGCCAGTCAAAAAAAAAAACAAACAAAAAAAAACTGCTAAAAGCGACAGCAAAGCGCTGATAATAACTTATAATAGACAATTATAAGAAGACATATAATAAGACAATTTTTTATTCCTTTCTTCAATCACACACGTACATTATTTTGGTCTTTCCATTGTGATTTTATATGAATTAATTTAATAAGGGGTATATAAGGGCTTAATAGACAACGGTGAACATAAGGTGGGCCGTCAGCTTATGCCTCATCATTCGAATAAAAACACATTCTAAACATAGCTTCGGAGTTCCCACGCGCTGTTACACATTTCATTTTAAATTAATTCTGTGGGAATGACCTTGGTCGGATTTAAATATATTAACATTTATTAAATACTATAGATCACTTAATCAATATTTGCAAGCATATTTTTCCAATATTTTACATATCACCTAATTCGCAAAAACGATCAAAAATTTAAATTAAATATGTAAATAAAATTTATGACTGCGGTTTCTTCGTACAGTTTTTCTTTCATCAGTTTCTTCCCATTGTTTTTCACTTGTAGAGTCAAAATTAAGATCAAAAGTTAATGTCATGCCAAATTAGCTTTCTTAGTATACTTACTAGTGCTACGAATTACTTAAATATATCATATGTAACAGTTAAAAATGTCCTTTTAGTGCGTCACAAAGGCAGGCAGAGAATTCGAACCCACGACCTACAGACGTCAGCCGACGTCACGACCATCTGAGCCGTGACGTCATGCTTTTGTCGTAGATATAATATAAATAGATTAACATTTAGTTTCTGATACTGATTAGTTTATCTAAGTATCAGGTGTGCGATCGGCTCGTTCCAAATTAGTATTTTACAATTATATACATTTTTTAACTTTGAGTTGCGAAATACATCCAAGAACTTCGAAGTTTAAGAGCAGTAGAACTCACGCCAAATTCATCCGGGGAAGTACTGCCCCCATGCCCGTTTCTGCCGCCAAGCAGTAATGCGTTCGCGTTACTGTGTTCCGGTTTGAAAGGTGTGGTTGCCGGTGAAATCACATTCCACCTTTAAGGCTCTGAGTTAAAGGTACGATTCAACTTGGGTCTTGTACCTAGTAGAGGACTCAAGTCGCATCGGTTGTTATGGGCAGAGGTTACAACTTAACACCAGGGTGGGCCGTCGGCTCGTCCGTACTGTATCACATAAAATAGTAAACTAATGTAGCATTATACACTATTGTAAAAGTGCAGTGTTAGAAGACATAACTTGTGCAGTGCAGCCGGCGTTATGTCAGCAGGCCGACTGTCAGTTATAGCTGGCTGAAGCTATTTGGAACGACTTTTTTTCTTTGTTGCACACAACAATCAATTTAAAAGTGTGTCAGCGGTCACTTTGGTAAATGTAAGTTAATGTAGAGTTGTGATTTTTACACAAAGAGTCTATATCTAGTACATTAATGAGAATGTCTCTTTATAATTTAATTGGATTTAACTTTTTTGTGTAGTAATAAAGTAACGGTCGTTTTATAGAAACGTGAACATAGACAAAAGATTAAAAACATTACGCCTTCAACGCACCACGCATCGAAAACTTTTAAATATCAAAGTTTAAATAAAATGGCCTGATAAAAAAGTGAAAGTGATTGTGAATCAAGCTAATTTCTCACATTTTTTTATTATTCTTATATTGGAATCAGTAGTTTGACTAATTTCCCGTAGAGTTCTCTACTTGGCGATACGTGCAATTTTTTAACATAATAGTGATTTAATAAATTAATTCACTTAGAATGATATTATTCATAAAGTATAGAGCAAAATCTACTGATAAAAACATATATATTATATAAGAACTCACCATTTTCTTTGGTTGACAGCAGTTAAATCTAATTTGTGTTAACTGTGATATTTGATGACTTCAACTAACTAGTTGGTTAGGTTATCAGTTATCACTGAGCCGGGTCGGATCGGGCAGTGGCTTCGACGCCCAGTGGGGACAAAATTGTACCTAACATAACGTGTGTTCTTGGATATTTATTTTGCATGTGTGCATGCCACCTGCAACACAGGGGATTTTCATGCAGGGCTGTAAATGAGCGAGCATTTATTTATGTGTTTTTTTTTTATGTCGTACAGTTACGGAACGAGCCGACGGCCCACGTGGTGTTAAGTGGTAACCTCTGCCCATAACAACCGATGCGACTTGGGTCCTCCCTTACTAGGCAAGACCCAAGTCGCATAGTATGCGCCCGTAACCCAGAGACGTGTAGGTGGAATGTCTCTTGTGCCTGTAATTTCACCGGCAACCACACCTTTCAAACCGGAACACAGTAACGCGAACGCGTTACTGCTTGGCAGCAGAAATGGGCATGGCGGCAGTACTTCCCCGGACGAACTTGGCGAGAGTTCTACTGCTCTTAAATGTGAATAAGTGTAGCAATAACCCGGTGAGCTAACTCAACATTACCTCGCAACTATGTGAATATTGAGAAAAATTACTAAGTAAATAATAATTGACTATAAAGATCATAAAAATGAACTCAAGATAAGTGTGTGTTTAATGTTATTAGCAGCCGAATGAAATTTACATAATTTATGCCGACACCCGTTAAATATTCATAATAATATCCGGCCGTTGATAACTTTACTATCATATGAAATGCCAATTTCCAAACATTTATACATTGATAATATTAATTTGACCTTGAGTATGTGCTTCGCTTACTCAACCAAAAACAATATTGACATATTGACCAGTAGAATTATCTATTAATTGGAAAACATTAATTTTTTTTGACACCTAAATATTTTGTATTTTCTGTTTTATTGGTGTAATGTGCAATAGTGTTTATCTATCTATAAAGTTATGAAAAATGTTAAAATATATACTGACCTTAAATACATCTTTCGATTAAGTAGAGCTTATGACGCAAAAATTCTACCGTCGAAAATGTAAAAACATTAAAATTTGGCGAATTAAATTAAATATTTTGACCTCCACACTGGTATTTTACCAATATGATTATGAGTACTTGATAATTGTGCGACTTTTCATTTAATTATCAAGCGTTTAACATTAAAATATGTAGTTATTTGATAACAGCTGTAACTTTAACTATAAATTGTATTTAATTTTGATTCACAATAAATAAACAGATTGTTATGAAAGTTTTCGCCCGTCGAGAACGGATTCGTCAAGGCGACCGGGGTCAGCCAGCTTTCCACTTAAATATCCCTCAGGGTCAATAAAACAACCAGTTTCAAATAACTTATTTTAATTACATTAAATCTTCACAGAGGTACGGAAAGCGAAAATACATTGTGCCAAGCAAAAACACCTCTGTTATTAAACATACGAAACATCACATCTTACACTTATTTATAAACTTACAAAAATTACAAACGTAATGGCGCGACTGACTTATCATAACTTATCACTATTCTCTCGGTAACAAGAGTCTGCGGTTTCAGCCAAATCCACCAGCTTGATGCGGCTCCACGCTACCTAAGAAGCCTTTAAGAGCTGAGGAGATAAATAAAACGGCTTCCAAACCGCTCCTAAGCCTGTCTAACCTAGTAACATCCAGTTGAATACCAAAGAAATTGGGAAATTTAATATAAAAATAAGTTTTTTTTGTGTGAAGGGGTCTCAGGTGACTGACACTGTATCGGAAACTATTCATGAATTTACAGTCGGCAAAAAACAAAGTTGATTTTTTCAATTTGTTCCAAAAATTTTAAAGTTAAAGCCGCATAAAACCGTGTAAATATGGCTGAAAAGCACCCAAACACATCCCAGACGTGCTGCGGCTGAATTGAAGTTATTCAATTCTGCCGCCGTTTGAAAGAAATCTTACCTGTTTTAAAGGCTTTCGAGTAGGATTTTTTGATAGCGATAACAGGAAAACAGAGTTTTAAACTGTTGCGTATATATAAACATGCCCCAAAAGAGGTGTCATAAATATGGTTGGGTGCGCAAGGGAAAGGCCGCGAATGACTTAATGGAAATACATAATACAACGAAGTCTGCGCACCAGTCGGAGCTCGGCCATTCTACTCCGCGGCGAAATGAATGGTACTTTTACCAGCTATGCACAATCAGTTATGTAACTAGGTGTGGGTACAGCGGCCGCCGACGCGGAGATACGATGCATACTAGTCTACTATGTCGACTTTGCGTATTCATTTTGTGCTCACAACTCTGACATAAATAGGACGAAAACACGACCGAGCCGCGAGCGCGCGCAGCGCACTCACAATAAATACTAATAAATTACTACAATAAATTAATCTAACTAAACTAAATGAGCTATCATCACAATATACGAGACCCAAATTCACAAACGCAAAAATTAGCGTTACATTTCGCAAATACGGAATGTCCTCAAACTGTCTCCATATACAAAATTAGGTATCAATTACGAGTTTGTGTGTTTCGGCATCAAATAGGAAACTATCTAGCGTAACGCACGCGATTCGCTTCCTCAGACGAAATAGATTGAAACGGACGACGTGAAAGGCGTTATCCAATAGAAAGGTGTCACGGTCGGCGCGCACTTTCTACCGCGAGTACAGAGCCAGGTCGGAGATTCTGCGCTGGCGGGCCGCCGCGTGGAAGCCGCGCGTGCCGTCCGGCACCAGCGGCGCCCGGGGCTCCATCCGCGGGGAGCACGAGAGCCGGCGGCCCGGGGGCGGGGGCGCGCCGCACTCCGCGCCGGTCAGCGAGCAGCCGGAGAGCCGCCGCGCGAGCCACCCGTCCCCGCTGCCGGCGCTGCCCGTGCTCGCCTGCGAGGCGCGTCTCGAGCTGCAGTAGAAGGAGACGCCGGAGTCGGAGCTGTGGCTGCACGTGGACACCCGCCGCGGCAACCAAGTCTGTATGTCGGGCGAGCGCGGCGCGAAGTACCCGCTGGAGCTGCGCCGGTAGAACGGCGCCGTGTACCTGTACTCGTACTCCGCCTCGGAGCCGCTGCAGCACGACGAGTAGTCGCACTCGTGCCGGCGCTGCGGCGGCCGCCGCGGCCCCGGCTTGCGCTTCGCTTCCCGCGGAACGCCGTTCAGTTCGTACACCTTCATGCCCTCGTCGTCGGGCGCCTGCAGCCGCAGCGCCTCCCTCGCGAACTCGGACTCGGTGAACTCTACCAATGCACACACACAGTTGACGAGAGTCGGGTTCTTGTTGAGGAACTGGCGCACGTCGGCGGGCACCGGGTTCCCGGGGCGCAGCACCCGCACCAGCGCGATCTCCCCGCACCCGGCGAACAGACGGGACACGTTCTCCACGGAGGGCTTCTCGATGGGCATCCGCACGGCGACCACCGTCCGCGACGGCGTCGTCTCGTCGTACGCCGGCAGCGGATCTATCCGTCGCAGCTTCGTGCCCAATTCGTTGATCTCCAGCTTGGTCGAGTGCTTCAGGGCCTCGGCGACCACTCTCCAGTCTTTGGTGAGGTGTTTGACCCGTTTAAAGCTGGATATCAGTTTGAGGGATACGTATCCTTCCTTGTTCCTCCGTACGTGTTTCAGCAGGAACGCGTCCTTGGTGATGTTGGCGTCGGAGAAGTAGAACTCGACCTGCGCCACTATCCGGGCGGCGAGCTCCTCGTCCGGCGGCGAGTAGGGGGGCTCCGCCGCGTCGGCGGCCTCGGGGGCCACCTCGCACCCCGAGTCCTTGCCTCCGCCGGAGCCGGCGTCGGAGGCCGAGTCGGAGTCCTCGTGGTCGTCGGAGGGGCGGCGCTCGTCGGCGGCGATGCCCTCGTCGGGTTCCGGCAGGGTCCCCTCCATGGTAGCGCGTGGGGACTGTGTGACGCGTGCGCGAGACGTGTGCGTCGCTCGGGCGCGCGGTGTAGACTGCGGGCGCGCGGCCCACTCGCCTCCCTTATATCATATCGGAGGGATGCTCGAGTAAAAGGCATTCGGAAACGGCGAGATGACATTGGTGACGCGGTTTTCATTTGCTCGATTAAATAACCTCCCGATGGGGCACCATTTTGTCCGGATCCATGCGCTATCTGTGTGCAGTCTGCGCTCACTGGGTAAGTGTTCATAACTGTTAAAACTTGTTATTTTTAATATTAATTGTTGGTTAATCTGCGGCGTTACGTGCGTGGTCGGTTACGTGTGGATTGAAATCGGTCGTGTTTTTATGAACAATGATTTGGGCGTGTACAGTTTCGTTTTTCTAGGTTTGATAAATAGATAACGCAACAATGATTTATCATTCTGCATTCGGAAATCTATTGTTTCATCTACTTCAGTGAATTAATGCAAATTAGTTGAGCTAAACTGTTGTGAGGTTACGGAATAACAATAATTACAAAAAATAATGAAATCAACAAGTCACATTTTAATTCAGAAGAATATCACGTGTTTCATTAAAATGGAAAAACCAGTTACATGAGACAGATTTGAAGGTGACTGAATTAGTTTTGATTTACTGGCTCAAGTCAGTTAAATCAAATTTATCTTGATTTTTCTTCAAGATATATTAACTTTCTCAACTAGCCAAGGATTTTGTTTAACTTATGGGAAAGCTATTAGCATTATATTGGGAAAAGAATGTCGTTTAATATCAGGTGGGCCATCTGCTTGTAACGAAATCTGAAACCAAAAACTTACCAATGAAAGCTAGCCAAGACTAGGCTGAACAAAATAATATAACAACTGTGCTATTAATAATCAACACAGGCATGAACATTATTTTTAGGCGCATTTAATCCGCTCTTCGCTCGGCCTCACAGCTCAGTTGGTAATAGCCCTGCCTTCTGCACTATAGGGGATCGATTCCTACCCAGGACAAACATTTGTGTAACGAACTTAGATGTTTGTTCTGGGTCTGGCTGTTAATATGTGTGATATAAAGGTATATGACCGGCCTCATAGCTCAGTTGGTTAGTAACCCTACCTTCTGTGCTGTAGGTCAGGTTTTAAGAGCAGTAGAACTCTCGCCAAGTTCGTCCGGGGAAGTACTGCCACCATGCCCTTTTCTGCCGCCAAGCAGTAACGCATTCGCGTTACTGTGTTCCGGTTTGAAAGGTGTGGTTGCCGGTGAAATTACAGGCACATGAGACATTCCACCTTCACGTCTCACAGTTACGGGCGCATACGATGCGACTTTGGTCTTGTCATACCTAGTATGGGAGGACCCAAGTCGCATCGGCTGTTATGGGCCGAGGTTACCACTTAACACCAGGTGGGCCGTCGGCTCGTTCCGTAAATGTATTACATTAAAAAAAAAAAAAAAAAAAAAAAAAAAAAAAAGGTCGTGGGTTCGATCCCCACTCAGGACAAACATTTATGTGACATTTGTAACATTGATGTTTGTTCTGTGTCTGGATGTTAATATGTATTATATGTATGTATTTACAAAAGAAAAGTATATAAAGTATTATATCAGTTGTCTGGTTCCCATGATACAAGCTATGCTTAGCTTACTTTGGGGTAGACGGCGCTGTGGAAATGAAAAAAAAAAAGTAATGTACTATATCAGTTGTCTGGTTCCCATGATACAAGCTACGCTTTGGAGCTAGATGACCCTGTGTGGAATGGCCACCAATATTTCTTTATTTATACTATTTTCATTATTATCACCTTGGAAACTACCCTGAAATGATAAGGCCGGTGGAAAACATACCATAATATTAGTTAAACACTTACCCGATACAAACAAGATTACTGGCCGGTCACCTCATCAGTTTCAGTCAGTTTGCCAGCTAATTAGATTTACCCAAACAGCATTATTTAAGTTGACGTGGAACTTATGCGTAGCCACACTCCTATGTAGTTATTACGTAATAAGTCTGCCGCCAAGCAGATTTGCACTTACATTGCTGTGTTCAGTTTTTCCGAGGGTATATTTTGTACTATATATAGACCTTCCTTTGAATTCAATCTTCCGTCATCTTCGAGTCACCGGTTCTGTCGACTCAGTGTGGTGAAAGGATTGTAAGGGACCCTCAAAGAGGCTCCTTTCGTGCACATGTCTTCGAATTTTTAGTTCTAGCACATGTCGGTATCCTCACGATGTTTTCCTTCACCGTTTTGAGAACGTGGTATTGCGAACATAAATCTTTCAATCAAAAAACTCGTAGGTGCACGTCGGGATTTGAACCGGCGATCTCCGGATTGAAACTTGGGGGTCAGTACTGCTAGACCACCACGCTCTCAATCTTCCGTGTTGTTAAGGGATGACGAAGTATAAAGGCTTAGAAGTCACCTATCTATCACCTATTTATTATCTTGAGGCACAATATTAATTTTTCAAAAATATCCATTGATGTCCTTTTAGTTTATTCAAGTGACTGTAGAAGTATGTGACCCCTATAATGTTAAGCACAGTTTACCCGTAACTACACTAAGTGTCAGTTAGCCTTCCTTTACTTAAGTATGGAAGTGTTACCAAGTAGCATCGCATTACACCAGTCACCCTAATATATAAAAAAATAACGCCTCCTTCATCAGAAATGCGTATATAGTGGTAGATCGTACTTCCATAGACACAAAGACTCTACAAAAAGTAATCCTGCTATTTTATCATTGTTACCAATATTTTATTTTATTTTATTTTATTTTTCAACAGAATCTACAGCACTTACTTAAAATTTACTTAAAATTGCTCTTACAGCCAATAACAGATTCAATTTTATATATCCTAGTATTACGACAAACACAACTTATATAATTAAGGACAATATGTCAAAACACAATTTTATGTTTGTGTTATTAAAAAAAAAAAAAAAAAAATTTAATTTAATTTTATATATAAATGTGTGACCGTGTATCTTTGTCATTAAATTATCATATTATTTACATACACATGCAGGACAAACAAACAATTTTAAAACCACCAATTTTAATATGTATTTTGATTTTTACAAATTGAAGAGAAAAATATTGCTGTATAAAAATTATAAAATGTACTAATTTCTCTCTTTACTTTCCTATAGATATTTATATCAGAGTTGTTCGTGGTATATTTGCATATTACTGTAACTATTCTTAATAGACGAGAGTGCACCTTTGCTGGCCTTATAGCTCAGTTGGTTAGTAACCCTACCTTCTGCGCTGTAGGTCGTGGGTTCGATCCCCACTCAGGACAAACATTTATGTGACATATTTAACATTGATGTTTGTTCTGTGTCTGGGTGTTAATATGTATGTATTTACAAAAGAAAAGTATATAAGTATGTATATCAGTTGTCTGGTTCCCATGATACAAGCTATGCTTAGCTTACTTTGGGGCTAGATGGCGCTGTGTAAAATGTCCACCAATATTTATTTATTTATTTATGTTTTACCTACTAGTTACAATGCTACGAAGTGCTACGACATGCTACGAAGATATTAAATGTTTTTTTATTATTTTGACTAGACTTAGGATGTATTTTATTAATATTACTTATACTGATATTGCTATTAGACTCAAAGCTTAACGTTACGTTTAAAAACGTTGACCAAAAAAACTGTTATTGTTGATAAACCGTTTTTTCTGTTTGGATCATAAACACGTTTATTATCTTATAAAATTATATTGTTTACCAAATGTATGTAAACATGTAATTGATATAACAAGTTATGCTAATACAATATAATTTGTTGTGTTGGGAAGCACTCGGAAGTAGAATTAAGAAACCAGGATTAATAAACTAATTAATTACAATATCTTGTTATGGCATCATCATTGCGGTTGGCAGGAGATTTCGAGAGCGTGGTGGTCTAGCGGCACTGACCCCCGAGTTTCAATCCGCAGGTCACCGGTTCAAATCCCGACGTGCACCTATGAGTTTTTCGATTGAAAGATTTATGTGCGCAATACCACGTTCTCAAAACGGTGAAGGATAACATCGTGAGGAAACCGACATGTCCTAGAACTAACAATTCGAAGACATGTGTCGAGTGCACGAAAGGAGCCTCTTTGAGGCGCACTTACAATTATTTCACCACACTGGTTCAACAGAACCGGTGACTCGAAGAAGAAGAAGGAGATTTTGAATATTTCCAACAGTGGATCAAAGTATTAAAATGTTTGAAATAAATATTGAAGGCTGAATATTTTTAATTGTAATCCACATGAGACCGCAATGCAATATTGTCAATTCTCAGAGTGACTGGAGCGATTAGATGTGACTTAGTCCTTCCCATACTTAAGGGCTGACTTGAGTGCTGGAGCTGTTACTATGGGAAAAACGGATCCTTCGTAATATAACAATAGAATTAAAATCAGGTGGACCGTCTGATCTTTGCTTATCTTAGTCCCTCCATTAGGGGTTTCTTGGCTGTTCTCCCCATGGAGGGTCGGATAGGGTTTGAACAGGCGTCAAACTTATCGATAAGTCGTGACCTTATGTTTTGAATATTGACGTTTCCAAGCCATTTCTTTATGAACTCTATGGAAATAAAGTTTTTGACTTTGACTTAGTCACATTAACTTTCATGTAATTTTATAAATGATGTAATGTCATGAGAAACTTCTCTGGAACACTCAAGATCGATGACCAACAGGCATTTGAATATCAATATACAAAAGATTACACAAGTTGAGCTGAAGGCTGTCCGTGACAAACAAACAACAGGAAGTGAATACATCTGCAGAAACAGCCTCTATCAAGTTTGCGCTGATAATAGTTGCAATAATTGTTGCGGTGTTATTCTGTAATATGTTTATACAATTGATATATAAATATAGTTTGAAGAGCAGTACAACTCTCGCCAAGTTCGTCCGGGGAAGTACTGCCACCATGCCCATTTCTGTTGCCAAGCAGTAACGCTTTCGCGTTACTGTGTTCCGGTTTGAAAGGTGTGGTTGCCGGTGAAATTACAGGCACAAGAGACATTCCACCTACACGTCTCAGAGTTACGGGCGCATACGATGCGACTTGGGTCTTGTCGTACCTAGTAAGGGAGGACCCAAGGCGCATCGGTTGTTATGGGCAGAGGTTACCACTTACCGTGCGTGGGCCGTCAGCAATTGTATCGTATATATCCTGTCCATCCAAAGGTTGCCTGGAAGAGATCGCTTTAAGCGATAAGGCCGCCCATTGTACCACTGTCGTCTACAGCATTATATTTGTTTTTTACTTGTTTATTTTTACTTAAGGTGTACAATAAAGTTATATTCTATTCTATTCTATTCTATTCAATTGGGAAAATTTACATTGCTATTCTGGTGTCTGTCTGTGGGATTATGGTCGGGTTGTGACGGACTCCTCTAGCTCAAAACCCTGTGTTTCCCTGGACGCCAAATGCTGTTTTTAATACTCTCTATATATATAAGGTTGTCTGTAAGAGATCGCTTTATAGCGATAAGACCTCCCATTGTTTCACTTTTTTTTGTACTATGTATCTGATTGTTGTTATTTTGATTTTGTGAGCAATAAAGTGTCACCTATCTATCTATCTATATATAAGTGTTTGTATATTATGTCATAGTTATATGGTTTATTATCTATGGGTTCTGTATGCATGTTATTGTTACTGAGTTACCTGATTTAAATAAATAAATATTTATTTATATAATAATATGTTTTAGTCATAAATCCTGGTAGTATATACAAGATCAGTTAATATATAAAAGAGAGAGAGAGAGAGAGTATATAACAAATAAGATAGGCTAGGTTTACATTAGCTAGTTTATATTACTTGACAACAGACAGGTATGGTAGCAGCACTTCCCCAAACAACCGAAAACTCCAAACCGTACCAGAGATTATTCAATGATTATTCGGATTAACGAAGTTATTTTGGTATCATCTTGAATTCTGTTGCAGAATATCTTGCAGAGTGCATTGCGAGATAGCGTACCCAAGGTCGCATGTTCTATTCTAGTGGTAAAATAGTATTATTTCCGCGTGCACTAAGCGGTTTACACACTTTATAAGTACAATTACAATGATAAATACATTCGTCTTCCGACTTGAGCTCATTATGTGACTGTTGCGAACAATTTGTATTATTTATTTATAGCCTTTGAAACAGTATGTTTGTAATAATACATACTGTTGTCTGTCTCTAAGGAATCTCTATCAGTTATGATGTATAGACGATAGAGATTACTCCATTTGGACGCAAATTCAAAGGAACCAATTGAGCTATTGCGTCCGGTGGTCATTAGATTAACAAAACACATGATGAGGAAGGTTTCGATGTAAGGTTTAGTCTCAGATATCAGTCGTACGATAATCGCTACAAATGCCCCCAATCTAATTAGTGTCTGCCCTGACATAATTAGTTGGCGAAATATTTAGGTTACGTCATGATTGTGGGGCTTCTGTCTCCGACTTGCGACAAATCGGAAGGCCAGTTCCAATCAGAACGTGGTTCTTTTTCATGTGATAAGGTTACGGACCGAGCAGATGGCCCACCTGTCTGTTATGTGGTTACCTCCGCCCTAGATGGGCCATGAGGTTTGCAATCATTAATTTGATATCTGAAAAATGGCTATTATTCAAATCGATACCAAAAGACGGGTCGATTACCTTCTTAAGAGCCTGACGGCCTCGGCCTGAGGGTCCGACATGTCCGAGTGCATTACCACTGCTGATGGTGACCGGCGACGGTGACCAGTCCCAGCAGGTAGCCTGTCAGCTCGTATACTCTTCATCACATAAAAAATATGTTGTGAAATGTAGGAAATGTCATTTTGAGATTTTATGAAATGTTACTTCTCCTGTGTGTGTAATGTGGAATGATGGACAGTATTCGATGGCAGGACTAATTTATGAAATTTATGCAAATCGTTTTCTTGTTACTAAAACCTACCATAAAATTATACGAAATTATATAAAATATACCTACCATAAAATGAAACGATATATAGAAAGCTCAAGTGATCCACTTCACTACCAGGAGGAACGTGGCCGGCCCTCCGGATGGCAATTCTCGTAAATAAACAAATAAATTGATCATTAATTAAGCATTATTCTCCATGTAAATGTTATATCATTATATTAATAAGTATTGGTTACATTTCCGGGGTCAGTGTTGCTATTATGTGATGTGGTATTTCGCATCCATTCATTTCTAACGCATTGTTCAGAAGGTCATTGCCACAGTTCTCTTGAGCGCCACTGCTCATGTCATACTGTTTATATTTTTATTTTATTTTTTTATTTATCAAACTGTTCAAAATATCTTCAATAAGCATTTAAACTGACTGGACTTTTGACTGGCCTTATAGCTCAGTTGGTTAGTAACCCTACCTTCTGCGCTGTAAGTCGTGGGTTCGATGCCCACTCAGGACAAACATTTAAGTGACATTTGTAACATTGATGCTTGTTCTGTGTCTGGGTGTTAGTATGTAAAAATGTATGTATTTACAAAAGAAAAGTATATAAGTATTATATTAGTTGTCTGGTTCCCATGATAAAAGCTATGCTTAGCTTACTTTGGGGCTAGATGGCGTTGTGTGAAATGTCCAACATTATTTATTTATTATTTATTATTTAAACTTTAATTAACTGTCTTCTTATAAAGAGAACTGATTTGGAAAATTTCGATTATTTATATTAAATGTCACTTTATTAGATGTAGTTGCGTTCCACGTCACAATATCTTGTAATATCTTAAAAATTCCAGTATTATGTAGTAGTCAAAGTAATAAATTAAATGTAACAGATTTATGTACTTAAATTGTTCCAAAAGGAATTCCTCCTTTAGGTGTTTCTTGGCTGTTCTTTCCATATAGAGTCAGTTATTTGAACAGGCGTCAAATTTAGTGATGAGTACGCTTGACCTTATGATTTGAATATTATTTATTGCCGTTTCGATTGTATTTTTTTTTATTTTGTAGTATTATTATTTATAGTATTATTATCCATAGAATTGGAACAGTCCATAAACTTGTGATCACAAGTTTGTAGACTGTTCCATCCTTATCCTTTATTTTGAACTTTAAATTGTAACATTTTTTTTTCTAAAGCAAATTACTTAGTTTTTTGTAAATATTATACACATTATTAACACTCAGACACATAACATACAACCATATTCGTCTCACAAATATTTGTCTTGGGGAAGGAATCCAACCCACGACCTGCGGCGCAAAACGCAGTGTTACTACCAATTGAGCTGTGAGGCAAATCAATATATTTCCGCTCATATCTAACTCTTCAAGGTACAGCACAACTGTACAGTTTCGCAGCAGGTAGACAGACAGACAGGCCGTAACGCGAATGGGTAAGTTGTCGCAACGACCTCAGCTGTACACGACGCGAATACATAACCAATATATTTTACCGACACTCTCTCGTCTACCAGGCAAGTATGTAAGATAATATACATTGTAAATAGTACACTTACGATACTTTCATATTCAATAAATACTAACCAAAGATTGCACTATGGTAGAAATCGCTATAAGTCAAAGTCAAAAACTTTATTACCATGGAATTCATAAAGAAATGCCTTGGAAACGCGCGTACTTATCGCTAAGTTTGACGCGTGTATAAGCGATAAGGCCGCTGATTGCACGTTTATTTTATTGTTTGAGTAAAATAGAGTTCTCTATGTATTTGTTATAATTCCCATATTTTATACATTGCCTAAAATTACCGGCCATTATATAAAAAGCCGGGTTTCATACATTGCCGGTGACATGAACAGAGCGCCGCGCCTGCCCTGGCGGCCCTCTGCTGGACCGGACGTGTGCCGCTAAGAGGAAACCCCAGCATGTGGCAAAACCCTACATATAACTGTTAAGGTCAGCAAAAACATATAGATTAATGCAAATTCTCGCCTTTTTGTTTACAATGCCGTGACGACATGACAAGCGTTGAGCTCATCGCCGCCATTGTTTTCCCACAAATAATTCGCTTAACACTTCTTTCCAGTAAATAAATAAATAAATATTTGTGGACATTTCACACAGCGCCATCTAGCCCCAAAGTAAGCTAAGCATAGCTTGTATCATGGGAACCAGACAACTAATATAATACTTATATACTTTTCTTTTGTAAATACATACATATAATACACATTAACACCCAGACACAGAACAAACATCAATGTTACAAATGTCACATAAATGTTTGTACTGAGTGGGGATCGAACCCACGACCTACAGCGCAGAAGGTAGGGTTACTAACCAACTGAGCTATAAGGCCAATCAGATAAGGTCAGTGTTAGAATAAAACGGTGAAAAATGTCTATTTGTTTCTTCTTCTGGCCTCATGCAGATTTCATCCGGGTAAGAGCTGCCACTTCACCCATTTCTGCCGCAATACTACTTTGTAGGTTCTACCCGCATTTCACCATCGTGTCAAAGAGTAAACATCCAATAATAATCGAATAGTTATCGTAAACACAGACAGTGATGGGCAATCACTTCCTACAATTATCTTTCTTACTTATAATAAGAGACCTCGAACTTATAACAGACACATAATTCTAGTTACACATAATCATCAGGAAGTAAGTATTTATCTAGTGTACCTCAATAAACCTAGGCACTCTATTATCAAGACTCTAGAATCTGTCGAAATATAGCGCGTATTCGCTCATACACTTGTTCTGGTATCCCCTGTGTCACAGGTAGCATTGACCATAATGCACGTAAAATTTAGCTGAACTGTCGCATTTTGTTTGTTTTGTTTTAAGAGCAGTAGAACTCTCGCCAAGTTCGTCCGGGGAAGTACTGCCACCATGCCCATTTCTGCCGCCAAGCAGTAACGCGTTCGCGTTACTGTGTTCCGGTTTGAAAGGTGTGGTTGCCGGTGAAATTACAGGCACACGAGACATTCCACCTTCACGTCTCACATCTACGGGCGCATACGATGCGACTTGGGTCTTGTCATACCTAGTATGGGAGGACCCAAGCCGCATCACTTGTTATGGGCTGAGGTTACCACTTAACACCAAGTAGGGCGTCAGCTCGTTCTTTAACAGTATTACATAAAAAAAAAATAAAAAAAAAAATTTTTATTCTTTTATTATTGTAATGATGATTTCGTTATTAATGATAATGATAATTGATTATCGACATCTTTACTGTTACAAGACAAACGATCAATTCAAAATTAATTACATGTGCTTCTGTGTGGGAATCAAATGATAGACTAATGCGTATGTACACACGCCTCCGTCATTATTTCTCTGACAGGGTTTGAAAAGGCGTTAAATTAATAATTATTTACCAAAACTCTAAAACGAAAATAAAAGCAATATCATTAGTTAAAAAAAATAAAAAAAATATGCCCCGGGTGAGGATCGAACTCACGACCTTAAGATTATGAGACTTACGCGCTGCCTACTGCGCCACCGAGGCGATGGCATTGTACGCGAAAATAACTATTTATTTCCTTAAAAATATAGATTACTGATAGCGTCACTAAACAGTTTGCTAAAAATAAGTATTGATTGTACATGTATTCTTGGCACACGAGGTATTGTTCTGTTTCTACTAATTGAGAACCAAGTTTATTTGTTTTCTTTAAGCAAAGTAAAAAAGATATTATCAATAGAATTCATAAAGAAATAGCTTGGAAACGTCAATACGTGATTCATATAGATAGATAATACTTTATAGACCACCATACATGGAAATTTCATAAAGATTAATACTTAAGCTAAGGTAATACAATGGGCGGCCTTATAGCTAACAGCGATTTCTTCCAGGCAACCTTTAACCTTTAACCCTCCATATATACCATAAGGTAATTATCGCTTAGTTCGACGTTTATTCAAGATGGCGAAGAGTATAAGTAAGTAGTGACTGAGAAAGTGTGTACCTATATGTTTTTGAAAAAATGTGTGTATCTACAAGTATCCAAAAACATAGATAAGTTTCACGAACGTAAGAGATTCAGTTTTGTAATCGCGAATGTCTGTACAGAATCAAAACGAAAGTAAAAAATCTCCACCCGCCGGATTGCAATCACTTCCTAATTAAACGTAAACAAGTTACGTGAAACTTATAGGAGGAACTTTATTTTATTTGTAATAACATTTGACACAGTTTAATTACATTAATTTCGAGCATTCGGGTCCGGTTCCTCAGACCGGACGAGGGGCAGAGGACTTGTGTGTGATCACACACACAAGTCCTCTCTGTGTCTCTCTTATAATCTTTTTTTTTTTTAATTACTATAGGCGCACATTTGACCGCAATCTCACCTGATGTTAAGTGACGATGCGGTCTACGATGTAGCATGTGCGCCAACAAGATACCTATTCACTCTCCTCTTGAAGACCTCCAGATTATAGTTCTCGGGAAATACAGACGCAGGCAAGGAGTCCCACTCTTGGGCTGTCCGCATTATGAAAGTGTAAGCAAAACGCTTCGTACGGATGTGAGGTAATTTGACCAAGAAAGGGTGATGTGATGCTGTACGTCTGGATGTAAAGTGGTAGAATGGAGATGGGGGAATCAGATCGTGCAACTCAGCCGCGCACTCACCGTAATGTAACCTATAGAATACCGATAGACTGATTATAATAGAGTTTTGAGAACAATCAATGAAACCGACATCTAGAACTAAATCATCAAAGACATGTCTCAAGTGCAAGAAAGGAGCCTCTTTGAGGCGCACTTAAATCGACACACGATCACTCACCCACACTGTCTCGACAAAATCACCAGTGATTCGAATAGTAGTAAAAGGAACCATATTTTTCATATTATTTTGACGCAATTTCTTGTCACTAAAGATTTAAATATCTATACTTACTATTAAAATATTTCACAGGCATTAGAACTTAGTAAAAGTTAGTCAGGGAAAGTACTACAACTATTCGTATACCCATTTCAAAGCAGTAATGCATACTTGTTACTATGTTCTGTTTTGGAAGGTGTGGTCGCCGGGGAAATTACAGATAAATGCGACATTGCACCTTCACATCTCAGAGCTACTGTCGCGATACGATGCTACTTGGGTCTTGATGTACCTACTTACCTAAGTAGGGGAGGACAAAATGTAATTAATAACATACGCGAATAATTTACTTATTATAACGGCCACGCGCGCGAAGCTACGACCACAATCTACTTTGATATACTAACAATTTGGACAGTTCAGCGAAGTTCTGTCTGAAGTTCTGCGAGCCGATCTATGTGAAAGGAACCTAATTAGAAAGAAAGATATATTTCATTTGCACACACACAACATTAAATTACCAAAGTACCAAATAAATTATCAATAGGTACTAATACTACTAATTCGGAATCGCTTTCAGAGGATAATGTCAATGTGTGACTGTAGCCTAGGTACCCACATGCAGGTACCTAGGCTACCTAGGCTACATACAGTGGTGTCGCATGACCTAGACCCGAAGGCGTTCAGGAAACAACCTCGAGGGAAAGGAAACAGCAACGCGATAATGCTGACATTACAGATACATACCTGTCGATAGCTTTCTAACTTGACTGACTTCACAGCTCAGGTGGCCTCTCTGCCTTCTGCGCTGTAGGTCGTGGGTTCGATTCCCACTAGTACCTACCAAAATTTTGTATTTCAAATTCAAATATATAAAATGTTTAGTTTCATTTTCATTTATAAACAAACATATGAATACATTTTTTTGTTTTCGCATCATATAGGGGTCTGTGCTGAATGGGTTTCTAAAATTACTCATTCAAATTTGAAACAGGCATGTATAAAAAAATTGACTTTGTACACTCGGAAAATAAAAAAATACTCAGACATTCATAGAATGCGCTAAAAATTACCGTCACTACCAACTGAGCCAGTCCCTACCAACTGAGCAATGATCGCTTCAGATGTATAACGCAATGCGACTTGAATGTATGATGCGTCTCATAAGTCCCATCTTTTTAGTTCAACACGATTCCATAGAGTCTCTGACACAGATGATAAATAACAAAGCTGTACCATTTAAGGATAAAATAAAATAATGTTCGTTATTGTAGTTTTGACCTTTATTGCGACGAGGTTAAAGTTCAAAATGAAAGTTTCTTATCGCAAATTGGAGGTTGTCAACTGACCATTGAAAAGGTTTTTTGTTGTACATAGAGAATAGCTTGTGTAAAACTGTAGATACAAGAAACTTGGCCAGAATATAATAAAAATTGTGTCAAAGTCAAAAACTTTATTTCCATAGAATTCATAAAAAAATGGCTTGGAAACGTCAATATTCAAAACATAAGGTCACGCGTACTTATCCATAAGTTTGATGCCTATCCAAACCCTATCACTATGACTCAGTTAGGTATAGTCAGATATTCCTACGAGTAGTAGAATTGACGGCAAGTCCGTCCAGGGAAGTACTGCCACCGTGCTCATTTCTGCCGCCAAGCAGTTACTACTTGGCATTCGGTTTACTGTGTTCTAGTTTGAAAGCTGTCGTATCAGGTGAAAATACAGGCACAAAAGACATTCCACATTCAAGTCTCGGAGTTACTGGTGCATACGATGCGACTTGGGTCTTGATCAACCTAAGTAGGTGTAGACACAAGTCGCATTGCTTGTTAATGGCAGAGATTACCACTTATAACTTGGTTGACCATTTGCTGCATTCCGTAACAGTATCTTTATTACACTTTATTAAAGTCGTTTAACGTTTTCTTGTATTATTAAAAAGATTCCTTCCTAATGAAACTTTGTAAAGAAAAAGGGAAGAAATTAAATAAACCAGCTTTTATGAGTTCTGTTCCAACGACACGGCCGCAAAGTACGCAGCCGTGGTTCCACGTAACTGAACCAGCTACTCTCTGAACGCTGTGACATTACCATTCGCGATGAGGCCAATGTCAATCGGAAGGAAATAAGGCCGCCACATACTTCACGACATGTTTTTACATACGTCTGTAATTACCTTAATGCTTTGACATTTTTGTATTATCACCGACACAAGGACTCCTGCATATTTTATTGTCATTATTTTATTTATTATACGTACACTCTCGTGAATTTCAACTAGGTAATGGACGCCATGCATGTGGAAATCCTTTTTATTTTATTTTTTTGACTGGCCTCATAGCTCAGTTGGTTAGTAACCCTACCTTCTGCGCTGTAGGTCGTGGGTTCGATCCCCACTCAGGACAAACATTTATGTGACATTAGTAACATTGATGTTTGTTCTGTGTCTGGGTGTTAATATGTATTATATGTATGTATTTACAAAAGAAAAGTATATAAGTATTATATTAGTTGTCTGGTTCCCATGATACAAGCTATGCTCAGCTTACTTTGGGGCTAGATGGCGCTGTGTGAAATGTCCTACATAATTATTATTATTATCATGAGAATAAGTTATGCGCAACATCAACTTCTCAGAATGGTGAACTAAAATATTGTGGGGAAACCAAATGTACAAGAAGCAAAAACTCAGAGCTGTATGACATCTACCAATCCAGACACGAAGCCTATTCACTCTCGCTTTGTAAGTGTAGACCAAAAAATGCTAACTTATGTAATCAAAGTGTCAACCTCGGATCGATTTGACCCAACACCTGGAGTCAACATGTAGTTAATTGTATGTATGTGTGTATGTATGTAAATGTGGGCTGCTATCACTCGCTCAATGCCGAAATATAATAAGGTCAAGATCTGGCACTTGTGTACTTATGGTTTTAATGTAGAGTGGTACAATGCAGAGGCAACAGCGGTTTGATCTTAATGTATATTTGAGTGCTAATCAGTGCACGAAAGGAGCCTCTATAAGGCGCACTTTAATACTAGTTATATTAATTGTAATAATGGATTACAATTAAACAAAAGAACTTTTCATTTCGCGACTTATATATAATTAATTGGATGCCCTGTAGACGGAACATTAGAAGGCTGGGAATTAAAAATACAACATATTAATATTTAAACATTACTTTTTCCCACGTATTTGGCTATCACTGGCTTCCGTTCCATTCTAGCATTTATTCTAAACGATATCCATTATTTTCTGTTTATATATGAACTAAAAGAGACAACATTAATATAATAACTTTTCACTTGTAACACTGAGAGTGTGCTGGTCTAGCGGTACTGACCCCCGAGTTTCAATAAGGAGGTCGTCGGTTCAAATCCCGACGTGCACCTATGAGTTTTTTGATTGAAAGATTTATGTGCGCAATACCACGTTCTCAAAACTGTGAAGGAAAACATCGTGAGGAAACCGACATGTCCTAGAACTCAAAATTCGAAGACATGTGTCGAGTGCACGAAAGGAGCCTCTTTGAGGCGCACTTACAATCCTTTCACCACACTGGTTCGACAGAGCCGGTGACTCGAAGAAGAAGAAGACTTGTAACACTATACATTTTGGAGGTCTTATTTAATTAAAAACGCTTCAGCCTGTGTCAGGTACCGAGCGACTAATTGAAAGGCTTTACTTTTTGCCCACTCGTAGGTAATCGAGTGCTATAATATAATCGTACGTAACCTATGTTTATATTAACATACATACATACAATGCTACGTGCACGGCTTGTCTGTGTGTCAAGTTAATTGTAGTAGTATTTCATCTGAGTTAAATATTCCTTAACTTTGTAGAACTTTAATATAAATTAAGTTAACCTAAAAGAAAATAATTTCCTTCCCCTAGCCTTCACCTAGCAGAAAATAGCTAGGTATGAAATGAAAGGGAGGCCTACTCTAAGCAGCTGGAGCTAGACCACAGGTGCCCACCCTTGCCCCTCCACTATGCTTCCCTGTGTCGCTGGTGGCATAAACGAACACACACAAAACCTGAGCGAGACTATCGTGTGCCCCGGCTGCAAACCCGCACGTTCGCACTAGCTAGCAAATGGTGTAAATGTTGTGTTTATGTATACAGGGTGTCCGGTAATGAATGGATAACCTTGAAATGGGTCTTAGTAGAACTATTGGGCATTCGGAAAAAAAAAAAAAAAAACAAAGTAGTATAAAAAAACAAACAAAACAAATAAAACAAAAACAAAAACAAAAAACAAAACATCGATATTATTTAAAAAATACATATCTTTGATAATACTTTTTTTTTTTTTCCGAATGCCCGATAGTTCTACTAAGACCCATTTCAAGGTTATCCATTCATTACCGGACACCCTGTATATTCGCCAATCGTTATAACGGGTTGATCGTGTTTATTTCGCCGGCGGATCTCCGCACAGGGCCGCCCTACCGGTAGAGTAATAACACCCGGAGACAGAACAGATACCAAATGAAATCAATCAATCAATCAATCAATCAATCAATCAAATCAATCAATCAATCAAACATATTATTTGCTTAAAATAAGGGTAACAAAGGTCTTCAGGTCTTACTACTAAAATGGTACCAACTTATTTTCACCACAGAGGCATGCAAAAATTTCCTACACAATGAAAAAAGTATAAAAAAAATTACATTCAAACAAAAAAGGTCAAAGAGTCAATTAATTTATAAGTAAATGTCCTAGAAAATTATACGAAACAAAGTGATAATCCATTTGACTGGTCTCACAGCACAGTTGGTAATAACTCTGCCTTCTGCGCTGTAGGTCGTGGGTTCTATTCCCACCCAGGAAAAGAATTTGTGTGACAAACATTCATGTTCGTTCTGTGTTTGGGTGTTAATATGTATGTATTTACAAAAAAAGTATATTATATAATCTGTCAGTTATCTGGTACCCATAGAAGAAGCTATGCTTAGTTTAGGGGCTAAATGGCGCTGTGTGATAGGTCCATCATTATTTATTATTATTATTATTGGTGTGTTCTTGTGATAGATGGAGAGAGAGGGAAAACCAGTGAGAGAAAAAAAAAATGAATTCTATGACATTAATTGGTATAATATTTACGTACTTGGTTATATTAGTTTTCTTTCATTTTTTTTTTTAACAATTATAATGTCAAAAACACATTTAAGTTCTAACTTTAAAAATAAACTGAATTTTTCAAAAGCTTTTTACGTAATCGACCTCTAAGCAAATGGTTAAATGTTAGATCGTGTTCATACCGGTTACTGGTGGCATAGATAGTGTGTTACTCTATTGGTAATTATTACTCCAATCTCGTATTATGGATATGGGTGCGTTCAAGAGCTAATCGATAGTTGAGTATCGATTTGAACTGAAACATGCAATCAAAGTAAACGATGACCTCCGGTCCAGCGCCGGACCGACTTCAGACGATATCTCACGATATTATATCAGCTCAGTTTAATTATTGAACAAGTAAGATAGTATCGTAATCCTTTCTCTTAGGCGATAGTTCCGAATTCAGACAAAATGAAACATTTGCGCATGGATTTTGAAAGATCAATTTAGATTTTTGACCAATAATAATTCAGAGATTCGAATACACGTTATTTATATTACTAATTCACTACTTACAGACGTCGCGACTTATATAGAGGTACACAGTCTGAAGTCCAGAAAACTGTTTTGAAACCATTCCCGTGTTCCCGGACACAACAGCAGATTCGAAACCCGTTGAGTTTTAGTGGGTCTATCTATTCGAGTGTGGTGAAAGGTTTTCACTTGACACATGTCTTCGAATTTTCATTTTTAGGACATATAGGTTTCCTCACGATGTTTTCATTCACCGTTTTTATTGGGTAAACCATAAAATTCCACATAGTATATATAGTCCCGTGCATTTCACCACAAAAAGGAAAGGTTTTGAGAACAGAATATTCAGGCACAGTTTTCCGCCGCACAGACCTTTTATCACGCTGAATATTAAATGCGAAATGTGTTTGGATGTTTCGATATACATACATACATAGATTAATGATAATAATATGTAATATGTTAATGTTAATAATCCTACACGCCAAAATGACTCAAAAGATTTGACTCTAATTTTGAACATAGATAGACGATAAACTTATATAACCCTGTTTAGGCCTAAAGCCATAAAACGGGGGGGAAAAAGCAGTTACAAAACCCTACAGCTCCTATGAACATCATCCCATGTGTAGATTCCAAATGAGGCGGCCGATGCTTTCATATTTTAGGTCTAATTACCTCAAGTACATATACAAATTAATAACAGGAAGAAACAAATAAAAAAGGTAAAGTATTTATGAGGAAAATAACAAAAAAACTAGTTCTTGTAAACGATTGACACACATTTATTGCGGGTTTTTGACCTTCGCGAATGAGTTACACGATGTATGTGAACTAATGGTGAGTCACGGATCTGTTTTATTAAATTTTGAGGTCCCTTTGGCGTGCCCCTTAACAATTTACGGCTCCTTTACACTTATACACTAATTTGTTAGTAGAAGGTAATTTTGCAATAACGCAACGTTTCAAATAAATAATAAAATAAATAAATATTGGTGGGCATACTATCGCTATCTAGCTCCAAAGTAAGCATAGCTTGTACTGTGGGAACCAGATCCCTGACAGAATACATAATATATATTTTTTTTATAAAGACATACATATAAATACATATTAACACCCAGACACAGAACAAACCGTCACACAAATGTTTGTCCCGAGTGGGAATCGTACCCATGACCTAAAGCGCAGAGTCGAAAGGGTTCGATTCGAAGTAATGTAATTAATCGATATAAAATAAAGTAGAGATGCGCGCAAGGTCAAATTGTATGCCATTAAAATAATTATCTAGTTAGTAAGATACGCATAAAAGCTTTATTGTATATCTGCCATTTATTTATACATAACACGAGATCAACAAACCACGTTGCAATTGTTATTCTTGGGAGGACAAGGGCGCGTGTGTGACCTAGGTTAACTATAGACATGTTGCAAGCTCAGGGCCGGACTAAAGGGCATAGAGTATATTACTCGAGATATAGCCCACTTCATATGAAGCGACGCGGCGTCTTCTGTCCCCAGCGATACAAATACCGAGTTTCAATTCGGAGGTCCCTTGTTCAAACCCCACACGTGGACTAAAGAGATTTTACGCATAGATTTATATGCGCAATTAATCCGCGAACAATGAAGGAAAACGATATGAGAAAATTAACACGTTCCAGAATCAAATATGGAGAGAATATACATGTGTAAAATCGACGATACACTTTAATCCTTTCACCTATTTAAAAAGACTTAGGTCTCATCTACCTATGATGGATATACCCAAGTCGCACTGCACTGCGCCCGTCACACATTTGAAGTTGAAACTTGTCTTGCTTATGCTTAAAAGGCGTAATAATACCAAATTATTAATTAAAATAGACATTTGTCTATTCTAAATTGTAATGTGCCTTTAATTTCACTGGCACTCAAAAACTTTCAAAATGGATCACAAAAATGCAAGTGCACTGTAGCGGCTGAAATGGGTGTAACGACTTCATCGTACTAACAATATTGTAGTTAGTTATGCTGCTACAAAACTGTATAGCAAGGTTGTGCATAAGCAAACACGTAGATGATTTAATATACAGGGTGTCCGGTAATGAATGGATAACCTTGAAATGGGTCTTAGTAGAACTATTGGGCATTCGGGAAAAAAAAACAAAAAAAAAAAATACATCGATATTATTTAAAAAATACATATCTTTGATACTACTTGGTTTTTTTTATTTGATATTTTTTTCCGAATGCCCAATAGCTCTACTAAGACCCATTTCAAGGTTATCCATTCATTACCGGACATCCTGTATATCTTAAATTGTCACAAACAGGAAGCAAGTGAAAGCGATAACCCTTGATCCGGCCCTGGGTTAGACGCCCAACAATCTACGTAGTTTCTACAACATGGAAATGCAGACGGACTTAGTAACAATCACGAGAAAATAATTTATTATAATTATTTAAATATTTATAATAGCTGACTTAGAAGTAGCCCTGCCGTTAAACCGAGGGGGGGAATGTTTGTTCACGAGTTTTTGGCTACCGTTTCCCTATGCCAGCTGCTACACAGGCAATGTCAGGACAAGCTAAAATCAGGATTTAAGTTCTATTTTGAAATCTCCATTATTTATTTACTTACAACTCCAACAAAAAAAAGCATAAGGCAAACCATATTTTCTTAAAAATCGTACTTTATTAGTAAATACTGCGCAAATTTTTTTTCTTCATTTTTATTTACACTACCAAAAACTTATTTTTAAATGAATTTCTTAGATCTACGAGAAATTCTAAAGCAAGTAAGGGAAAATTCCCCTTAAGCCGGCCCTGAGCTGAGCCCGTACTAGACTCATACCTACGAGAACTAGGAAACGGAAATCACGGAAATGCAAGTACCAAGGTAACAGACGCGCAGAAAATAGATGGTCATATGATTGCGCGTCTGTTAGCCGCAGGACAAAGGAATATCGCCGCTCGCAATCAGGAAGAATTACTAATTACGTCGTCGGAGACGATAGCCGCGTAATGGTGCTGATTACCAAATAGGCTAAGGAGCTGGCTTACATAACATAAGGTAATATTTTTACAGAAATAGTCAAGACTAAAGGCCACCATAGCAAAATCAATGGGCTACGTTTCAGCTCAAGACAGAGAAAAAGTCTGTGTATCCAAATTTTAACTGATTTTACGTACTCTTAATAATGTGTATTAATATTACATAAAATTTTCTGGACAATAAATTGTTCAAACTTTCATTTCGCAACTTAAAACAACAGCTATCTACTCATAATGTTTACCGTTTCGATAAGAAAACATCAGTGACATAATCTTTGCACTCGTGATACAGATTTGGACAACTATCTGACTCTTCAAGAACAGTAGAACTCTCGCCAAGTTCGTCCGGGGAAGTACTGCCACCATGCCCATTTCTGCCGCCAAGCAGTAATGCGTTCGCGTTACTGTGTTCCGGTTTGAAAGTTGTGGTTGCCGGTGAAATTACAGGCACATGAGACATTCCACCTACACGTCTCACAGTTACGGGCGCATACGATGCGACTTGGGTCTTGTCGTTACTAGTAAGGGAGGACCCAAGTAGCATCGGTTGTTATGGGCCGAGGTTACCACTTAACACCAGGTGGGCCGTCGGCTCGTTCCGTAACTGTACTACATAAAAAAAAAACTGTGTTTTACCACTCTGATACCTTGAGAACTTTCAAGGTATCAGACGGGTGTTAAAACCACACCCTTATGAAATCAATATTCCCAAGCGTGCTAGTTTCACATTTCTTATATCAGAGACTGATAGTGTGTAATCTGTTGTCTGTATTTATCTATTTATAATCAATAGAACCTTGCATTACTAGTGATTATCTCAAGTACCTCGTTAACCCTTGCATTACATATTTGCCTTTTATCCTGTGGCGATTACAAGGAAGTAATCTCCCTTCCTATATTATTACATTATTGATAATGAGTTACCATTAGTTACTGAGTTTTTTTTTAATGTAATACAGTTACAGAACGAGCTGACGGCCCACCTGGTGTTAAGTGGTAACCTCAGCCCATAACAAGCGATGCGGCTTGGGTCCTCCCCTACTAGGTACGACAAGACCCAAGTCGCAACGTATGCGCCCGTAACTCTGAGACGTGTAGGTGGAATGTCTCGTGTGCCTGTAATTTAGCTGTAGGACTTATGCCAAGTTTGTCCGGGGAAGTACTGCCAACATACTCATTTCCAGAGCTAATGCATCCGCGTTACTGCGCTCCGGGTTGAAAGGTGATAATTACTTAGGTACTCATTTTGTAGTCTCAAGCTATATATTTTTCTCCAAAAGGGGTAGGCAGGTACTTTAATAGCCACTTTGGGAACATACCTTACCTGTGGGAACAATGGCGGTTGTTGCTTGTACATCTGGGTTACACTGTCGCGGAAATGCAGACGTGACATGTGGTGACCATCACCGCCATTATTTTCCCATGAATAAATCTGCTTAGAGATTTGTTTCAGTTATAGATTTCTTAATAATCTGACAGCCAGGACTAACTTTTAACTGACGACAATGCCCTACGATTTAACGCACGTATAAATAAATAAATAAATAAATAAATTATAGTGGACATTTCACACAGCGCCATCTAGCCCCAAAGTAAGCTAAGCACAGCTTGTATCATGGGAACCAGACAACTGATATAATACTTATATACTTTTCTTTTGTAAATACATACATATAATACATATTAACACCCAGACACAGAACAAACATCAATGTTACAAATGTCACAAATTGTTTGTCCTTAGTGGGGATCGAACCCACGACCTACAGCGCAGAAGGTAGGGTTACTAACCAACTGAGCTATAAGGCCAGTGAAAATATTATTAATACTACTTAATTACTAGTTAATAACATTAATTTTATTTAATAAATTTACAAATCGCAATCAGTTTCTCTCCGGCCATGCTTCTGTCAGTTGAACTAATGAGGGCTGACTATATCTACATACATCTCGTACGAACGAACAGTAGACATAATTAACGAATTAGCATAAACATGTGACAACTGCGACACAGAAGGACACATAAAAGCGACACTTCCCGTGCTCTATACAGATAGATAGTCGGTAAGAGATAACGGTAGCGACAGCAAAATCACGCCAAAACTATTTATGTAAGATATACAGGTGTCCGGTAATGAATGGATAACCTTGAAATGGGTCTTAGTAGAACTATTGGGCATTCGGAAAAAAATATCAAATAAAAAAAACAAGTAGTATCAAAGATATGTATTTTTTTAATAATATCGATGTTCTGTTTTTTTTTGTTTTTTTTGTTTTCTTTTTTTATATTACCTACTTGTTTTTTTTAATTGATATTTTTTTCCGAATGCCCAATAGTTCTACTAAGACCCATTTCAAGATTATCCATTCATTACCGGACAACCTGTATAAAAATTACTGTACGTTAAACTTATTTTTTTTTATTAATTTGTGCAAAAATAAAATTTAGCATCATAAACAGAAATTTACAAAGGAGAGTTTTGTCGCTTAAAGGTATTTCTCCTAGATTATATTACTTAGAATTTTTTTGCAGTACCATAGCAATAGTTAGATACCCTAGGCGTACTAATAGTGTTATAGTGTTACCAATAAACAAGGTTCGTGAATACAAGGGACTGTCGCCCCTTACTTTTAACGGCGTTAAACGATAAAAACACAATCACTCGTTATATAACATTGGTTTATTTACGCAATACATTGTAGAGGTATACTGGACTTGTTGATACTATATATTATATACTCAAGATCACATCTTTCGACTGGACTTCGACTGGATCTCGACTGGCCTCACAGCTGTCGGAAGTGACTGCTTTCCGAGCTTGTAGATCGTGGCGTCGATTCCCACACTGGACAACTCTGTGACGGACATATATGTTTGTACTGTGTCTGGTTGTTGATACCTAAAATTAGATAGATAGATGGATAAAAAACTCTTTATTATACACCACAAGATATACATTAACAATTTTACAAGAAATAATAGTTTAATGTGAAGTACAATGGGCGGCCTTATTGCTTAAAGCAATCTCTTCCAGGCAACCTTTGGATGGACTGGACTAAAACAGGAATGATATAGGACGGTGGTGTTATATAAAAGAGAAAAAACATTAAATAAAATAACTAAATACGTACTAGATGTAAAACTTAAATATATAATAAACAAATAATAATTTAAATATACATACTTATAAATAATACATACATACATATACCACCATAACATTAGTAAGTATCTACAAGAAAAAAATTATTTATCAGTTGTCTGGTTACCATGATACAAAATATGCTTAGTTTGGGGCTAGATTGCGCTGTGTAAAATGTCCACCAATTTATTAATTTACTTTTTGATTATTTTAAATCAACGTTATTAATAAAATGGCACAAAACAGTGGGATAAAATTAAGTTTCTGAGAATATAAGCCTAATGCAACTGTTTTTCTGACGCTACCCAGCCCGCTATTCTAGCTGACCTTACTCAATGCCATTTGATGTGTACATTTCACCCACATCCACTCAATCGTTACAATTTCTAAATAAAAGCCTACATATTTGTAAGAGCAGTAGAACTCGCCAAGTTCGTCCGGGGAAGTACTGCCACCATGCCCATTTCTGCCGCCAAGCAGTAACGCATTCGCGTTACTGTGTTCCGGTTTGAAAGGTGTGGTTGCCGGTGAAATTACAGGCACATGAGAAATTACACCTACACGTCTCATAGTTACGGGCGCATACGATGCGACTTGGGTTTTGTCGTACCTAGTAGGGGAGGACCCAAGTCGCATCGGCTATGGGCCGAGGTTACCACTTACCACCAGGTGGGCCGTCGGCTCGTTCCGTAACTACATAACATAAAAAAAAATGTACCAATCATTCTTTAACTAAGTAAGGGAAATAATACAGATATGGCACGTTGGCAAAAAAGTAGAATTACACTTTCACATTAAGTTTTCATATTACGTTAACACGGAAGTGATTGTGAAAATAAATAAATACAAATGTGCTAAGAGCACGGTGGCCTAGTGGTAAGAACTCGGTTTTCAATTCGGATGTAGCCGGTTCAAATCCAAAAATTGATTTTCGGGCGGTGACATTTTTGGTGGCGATACGAGCAGGTTGCTCACCAATAGGAAAATGACTGTTATGTTATCCCTTACAGAAGTATGGGAAGAACCAAGTCACATCGAATATCGCTTGGTATTCGTAGGCAAAGATTACCCAACTTGCTACGATCCTGACATACCTCTGTTGCTTTTTTTTTTATGTGATACAGTTACGGAACGAGCCGACGGCCCACCTGGTGTTAAGTGGTAACCTCTGCCCATAACAACCGATGCGACTTGGCTCCTCCCTTACTAGGTACGACAAGACCCAAGTCGCATCGTATGCGCCCGTAACTATGAGACGTGTAGGTGGAATGTCTCATGTGCCTGTAATTTCACCGGCAACCACACCTTTCAAACCGGAACACAGTAACGCGAACGCGTTACTGCTTGGCGGCAGAAATGGGCATGGTGGCAGTACTTCCCCGGACGAACTTGGCGAGTTCTACTGCTCTTGTTCTGCTGCATCCACTCTTATCTCATTGTTGAAGCATGCTTGTCGGTTTAGGAGGTAGGTAATGTTAACGTGGCCTTTCTCTAAAAAGCCACCGATTTCTCTGAGTACGTACGCCAAAGTATTCCTTTTCCAATTCATAAAATGTATATAAATAAATATTGGTGGACATTTCACACAGCGCCATCTAGCCCCAAAGTAAGCTAAGCATAGCTTGTATCATGGGAACCAGACTACTGACTATATAGGTACTCAAACACACTTTTGTAAATACATATTAACATCCAGACACAAAACAAACACCTATGTTCGTCACACAAATCTTTGTCCTGGGTGGGAATCGAACCCACGACAGCGCAGAAGGCAGCGTTACTGCCAACTGAGCTATGAGGCCATTCATGCGTACATACATATATAATTATATCGTATTTCTTTATTGTTATTCCTCTCCTGGCACCTAGCGCTGGGTACAGAATATTTGGCAACTGATATTTCCAAGCGATATCTTGAGGAATTTAATATATATAAACTTTTGTGTATGGTAAATTTATTGTCCAAATCAACCCGCCTAGTAGCTATCTAAAACTGTATTTGTCCTCGTATTCGCGTTTAAGATTGAAATCGAACTCAGCTAATACTTACAACGATTTAAAAATTAACTATAAGATAAAAGTAACGTTTGTCAGTCAATCATTATTCAAAGTCAAAACTTTATTTCCATAGAATTCATAAAGAAATGGCTTGGAAACGTCAATATTCAAAACATAAGGTCACGCGTACTTATCGATAAGTTTGATGCCTGTTCAAACCCTATCCTATTAACATATTATATGTATATTATACATATTAATGATAACTTAATCTATTGTAGCCTTTATTACAACTTGGCGTGTGTAGTAACTTAATATCATAGAGGTAATTATGTACAAGCTGTTATTTGAATTCCCCCTTTTATTTACGGGTGGGTGGGTAAAGTAACTTAATAAATCAGTTCAGGTTGCCTGAAATAAACAAAAATAAATGGTGGCTTTGACAAAAAGTAACCTTGCAAGGGCTAATCGCAGGTTCGACCCTGGGCCTGAAGATTTTAAACAACATTTGTGATGACCATAAAGTAAATAAATAATAATGGTGGACATTTCACACAGCGCCATCTAGCCCCAAAGTAAGCTAAGCATACCTTGTGTCATGGGAACCAGACAACTGATATAATACTTGTATAATTTTCTTTTGAAATACATACATATAATACATATTAACACCCAGACAGAACAAACATCAATGTTACAAATGTCACATAAATGTTTGTCCTGAGTGGGGATCGAACCCACGACCTACAGCGCGGAAGGTAGGGTTACTAACCAACTGAGCTATGAGGCCAGTCATAAGTCATAAGTTATAGTATATAGTAGTATAGTGTATAGTATATATAGTTATATAGTATATAGTTACGTCTTATCGCGATCAAACTTTGAATTTTGACAAATTTGCAAACACCATATTTCTAAATAACCACGAGTGAGTTAAGTGTCACCTATATAGAGATAATGACACCTGTGGTGTGGTGAACCAGGTTTGCCAGGCATACACTGTACGCTTTCAATCAAAGCAACTGTCAGTAAACAATTTATTAACTATTTGTAGTATACTTCAAAAAAGAATTTATCAATTTAAATAACAGGATCATTAGATGTGTCATCTCTATGCCCGAGACTGACAGCTATTTGGTTACAGAACAAGTCTAGAAGATGTCAAATTAGTTTGAAAAAGCTGTTCGCCGCACGAGCCTTTACCTGCGTGTACTGCTCAGTAATACATGAATAAATATGTTCAATAATAAATTAATCAATAAAATACCATGTGAATATGTATGAAAGCTTTTAACGGCCATTTTTTATAATCTTCATACCAGATAGAGTAGCTAGGATTCAAAGAAAATGAAAAGAGAGAAATGAGAATTTAAAAAAAAAAGAGAGAGAAATGAGAGAGATGATAACAAGAACCACGCCAAATTTCTGCCGCCAAGCAGTAACGCATTTGAAAGTACGCACACGTTTGAAAGTAGTGGTTACCGGTGAAATTACAAGCACATGAGACATTCCACCTACACGTCTCAAAGTTACGGACGCATATGGTGCGACTTGGGTCTTGTTGTACCTAGTAGGGGAGGACCCAAGTCGTATCGGTTGTTATTAATTAATTTGAGGAAGACTTACAGCTCATAAAAACCAATCAAAACTTAATGAAAAACATAAGGCTAATAACAGGACTTCACAGAGAGGTTACCACTTAACACCAAGTGGGCCGTCGATTCGTACCTTCTTCTTCGAGTCACCGGTTCTGTCGAACCAGTGTGGTGAAAGGATTGTAAGTGCGCCTCAAAGAGGCCCCTTTCGTGCACTCGACACATGTCTTCGAAATTATAGTTCTAGGACATGTCGGTTTCCTCACGATGTTTTCCTTCACCGTTTTGAGAACGTGGTATTGCGCACATAAATCTTTCAATCGAATAACTCATAGGTGCACGTCGGGATTTGAACCGGCGACTTCCGGATTGAAACTCGGGGGTCAGAACCGCTAGACCACCACGCTCTCCATGATTCGATTCGTACCGTAACTGTATAACATAAAAAAAGAAGTGAGTGAGTTTGTTCATATGTTAAAGATGATATCGTAGATATTTATCGTTTGCCGCACTGACGCGACGACGCGCTCCACAGTCAGACAAACGACTAAATAATTTGTAGCGCCGTGTGTCCGGTCACTAACAGATGTATTTAGTTCACATACTAATGATTTACATACAATGGTATGGTGCGTTAGGTCATTGGCGTTCGCTTGTGTAGGTTTTACGTTTAAGCCGTAGTCTGGTTACGAAACTGATTGAAGTTTTTCGTTACAGGATTTATACTTAATGAGAGATAAGTACTTAATTAAATATTAATTAACACATTTTTGGTTGGTTTATAAACACAATTTTTTGAGAATTACTCTTGTTTAAAAGCTCTATTAACAAGTAAAAACCGAGTGTTATATATTATTTAATGTATAAATGTATGTTTTTCAACATTTTTAATATTTCAGTGAGTAGTAAAATTATCACACTCATTCTTCTTACTCATTATTATGTCTAAACTCCAAAAAACAACATTTTTCTCAATAGGTACTAATTACAAGATAATAGACCAATCATATGACATTTTTCAGACCATTATGCTGACTCCCTGTCTACCAATTTTGTTGCTGTTTGGATTTTTACCTAAATCTCCGAAACCGAAATATCAAAGAACATGCCAATATCAACATGTGATGTCACATCATTTGAAACATGTTTTCTGTACCGAGTAAATAATTTTTGGTTTCTCACTGTTGGTCGAGATTGTTTTACCAAAATCGTAGGGTTGATTTCGGTAATAAACCATTTATTTTATAATAATATTTATATTAATATTACGTATCTCTAACGTGTAAGGAAGATCGAAACCACCTAATACCAGTATTTCATATTAAAAGGTGGTTTCAAAATTGTTATTTTTAAATATTAAGTAGGTAATAGAAAATAAACATTTTGTATTTAGTTTTGTAACTCGGTTCGTATTACGGTATTGGATTTTTGATTGTTCCTGTACATGTCATTGCCAACTGCGACACAGGGAAGACTATCGCATGGGTAAGTATCAGCCAGTCAGTCTACGTTTGCTTACTCGCAATCCCCAATCAAGAACGGTAACCATTACCAATAATTCGGTTTTATGGCGCACCCCTATTTTACGGAAAAGTAGCCTAAGTTACTCCTTGTTACATCAGCTATCTGCCAGTGAAAGTCCCGTCAAAATCGGTCCAACCATTTCGGAGATTAGCCGCAACAAACAGACAGACAGACAAAAATTTAAAAAAATGTTGTTTTGGTATATGTACCGTGTATACATCCATATACACTTAGTAAAAAGCGGTTATTTTAATATTACAAACAGACACTCCAATTTTATTTATTTGTATAGATATGCAACTACGTCGCCAATAAGTGTTATAATAGCTTGATTACAGGCTAAACTTACCGAAATAAATCAATAAATAGGAACTTATATATATTTTAATTTCCTGTTTACCAATATAACATTTATGGGTTAAAGTTAACGACTTATGTACAGGAACCTTCGGTAACCGTGTACATACTCCGGTTAAATTACCTCATTTTCAAACTTGTTTCATTTTTAATAGGAAATTGTAGTTTTTTTTAAGTTTAAGTAACTATCATTTGATTATAATTTTTTTAATTAGACCCAGATTATTTATTTCCCTGAAAGTTAGTTAATTCGATCGAAATTAACATATTCATTACAATTTAGATAAAATAGCATAGGTTTATTATAATTATATTCTTCTTCTTCTTCGAGTCACCGGTTCTGTCGAACCAGTGTGGTGAAAGGATTGTAAGTGCGCCTCAAAGAGGCTCCTTTCGTGCACTCGACACATGTCTTCGAATTTTTAGTTCTAGGACATGTCGGTTTCCTCACGATGTTTTCCTTCACCGTTTTGAGAACGTGGTATTGCGAACATAAATCTTTCAATCGAAAAACTCATAGGTGCACGTCGGGATTTGAACCGGCGACCTCCGGATTGAAACTCGGGGGTCAGTACCGCTAGACCACCACGCTCTCGCTATAATTATATGTATATATTTAATAGAACTGATTTCAAATGGTCAATATTGTTTATTTTAAGGTAAGAATTGAAAACTAACTCTTATATACTTCAAGGGTGGGTTAGTTTGTTTTTTCTACAAGTATGTGAAACTCAAGTGTAGAATATAGACTTCACAGTTGACTCCAATCCTATAACTTAGATCCAGTAAATCGTTCCTAATAAGTCTGACTTAAAATACTCTTTTACAGTGGAATTATGAAGTACCCTGCCACATAATTATAAAATACACCTTTTAGATATCTAGTTCAATAAAAATTTATTCTTTATAGTATTTTTGATAGAACAGTCTTGATTTTCGCAGTTCAAGCAAGTTTAAAGCAGTCATCGAGAAGTCAGAAAGTACTAAAAGACCTTGTACTTCTTAATTTGTTTCATTTAGAAGTCAGACTTTCCGAAATCGACTTAGATTTACCAAATTCTTACTGGACTAACCACAAAATCGATAATTATGCACGTTTTTTTCGTAATTGGACTTCAAGACTTCATTGGTTCAATCGATGCAGGTTTATTTTTGGACTATTTACAAAAAAACATGAGTTATTTATGGAAAAGTAATGGCGGTAATGAGCTGTCTGTCTGTCAGGTGTCTGTTCCCACGACACACGAGTACCTACTCACTTTGACCTGAACATTTGTGACATTACCTACCACTTCGGGGAACATGGCGGGATTTAAGTTAAATATTCGTTATAAATAATATAAAAAATAAGTATGTTGGGAAAATTATTTATATTTTTTGTAGCGTGTTACTACTATTCTTTGAGTCCCATTGTTCGAGGGTCAAGACCTCACTTCCCTGTTTCCACTTTCCAAGTTTCTGTGCTCTAGTTGTCCACTCCCATAACTACAAGTCCCCATCTACCCATATCCTGGACCTGGCGTCGTCAGTAGGTATACCTATCAGATTATACATTTGCCACTGTTTTGCGGCAAGACCATATTTTTTCAAACCACTAATATATTCGTAGTTTCGGGCAATTATTCTCGTAACTCGCCCATCAAAACAACATTTAAATTGCTAATAAAAACACGAAGGGTATCCGCGTACGAAAAAACATAAATTAAAAACAACCCATTGACAGATAAACACCACTTAACTTTTAATTGTTATTATTTAGCGATATTATTGGCAATTACTCAAATCCAAGCCGTAAAGTTGAACTTCCTTTTAAAACATACCGTGAGGTTACCACCGGTTAACCCTGCCAATGTTTTGGTAAAACTACCAACCACAATTATAAAAATTGAATGCATTGATTTATATTCAGAGCGTGACAGTGTGTGCCACCTTTTCGAATTAAATCACATGGACTTGTCACATTGATTTGTACGCATTTGGCTATAAGTTTAAGTTTGACATGGTCGCTCAAAAGCATTATAATACTTAAAAATCAGTTGAAGGCCTTGACACTGTTTCAGTGCGTTGTCTCACACACACACATGTGTGGAACTCAAAAGCCTCTCAAAAGCTCTGCCTCATTTGCATGTATACATATTGACACACGGACTGATGATGTATTGACGCGTTTGAGGCCAATGTTGATTGACGTCAATAAATCTACCATCCCGGTGCCTAAAAACCCTTACATGTTTTTATATTAAATACTACAATCTTAATATTTAAACAACACAATATATTAAATCGAAAATCATTAAATTAACCAAAAAAAAATTTGTTAAAAGCCTGATTTTGTGAGTTTTCTATAAAAAAAATGTATTAAAATGGGTTAAGTTATAGTATTTGGACAAAAATTTTACCATAGAGATGTCTTCTATTGCAATTACAGACATGAAACATTCCACCTTCAAGTGTACAGGTAAAATACGTTGCAACTTGGGCCTTCCCACACGCATCTCTGTAAGGGACGGTCCAAGTTTTATTGCTTCTATGGGCAGAGTCTCTTAACATCGTTTTGTAACTAATTCACATTAAAAAACCTAAATAGAGAATAATATTATGAGAAATAGAACACTGTGCTAAAAAAAGCATGAATAAATAATGGTGGACATTTCACACAGCGCCATGTAGCCCCAAAGTAAGCTAAGCATAGCTTGTATCATCGAAACCAGACAACTGATATAATACTTGTATACGTTTTTGTAAATACATAAATATCAACACCCAGATACAGAATAAACACCTATGTTCGTCACACAAACGTTTGTCCTGGGCATCGAACCTACGACCTACAGCGCAGAAGGCAGGGTGAGCTGTGAGGCCTTTCAAACAGGCCTTACAGTCAACATAACATTTTTGACATTAAGTTTCGGTTTCACATAGCGATTGCAAAATGATTGTTTTACTGATAGAACCTCTCAAAATGCGGTATCTATGTAACTGTCACACTTTATTAATTGACCCGAAAGAGAGTTGATTTGACATTGACTACATCGTACCCCACCGCACCCACATCAAGCATTCATACTGCACGCTTCATAATAAACAAGTCCAGGAGATAAAGTTATGTTCTTACATTGTACTCCATTACGGGTTTCTTGTCTTCTCTTCTCCATGGAGGGTCGGATAGGGTTTGAACAGGCATCAAACTTATCGATAAGTACGTGTGACCTTATGTTTTGAATAATATTGACGTTTCCAAGCCATTTCTTTATGAATTCTATGGAAATAAAAGTTTTGACTTTGACTTTGACTTTGAATTACCATTTTCTGTTCTGATCGAACAAGGATGAAAATAAAATTTCCTTCAGCCTCAAAATACACGTCAAGGCCCCACCGACTGAAGTGATTTGCACAAATCTGTGCAGCCAGCGACGCACTAGTATAATCTAATAAGTTGTTTCCTGGATGGGTGACCGTATGAGGCAGGGTCGCCACGCCACGCCACGTGATGCAACATAATCCAATTATCGTGTCTGGTGACTGCAGATGTATGCACACGTTTAATCTTTATTTACAAACATTAGCGTAGAAACAACTTTTACAGTCTTTTATCGTGAGAGCAGACGGAACGAGCAGATGTCCCATCTGCTGATAAGCTGCCCCGAACAACATTACAACTAAGGTGAAATTGCAGCCGCATGAGACGTAACATCCCCGCCTCGGGGTGATGGACGCAACGCAATGCGATTTGAGTCACCTCGTGTTTGGTGAGGACTTGAGTCGTATTGCTGGTGTCTATGGGTGCTACCGCTGAACATCAGGTGGGCCGTCAGCTCGTACTATCACTTACATAACAAAAAAAAACGTGAATCTTGTACTGAAGTACATTTAGAAAACCAAGCGCTCAAGCGTTATGCCTGAAAAATGAAATGCTTATGTTCAATACGATTTAATCGGTCATTCGGTTTCGGGTAATGACATTCACACCAGATTTTGGGATCTCCTGACAATGTTTTCCTTCATCATTTTAAAAATGTCGTACGGCACACATTTTTTTCAAGTTGAATCTATTCGCTCTTGTTATAATATTTAAATACATTCTACATTTAATTAAAACTACCTACAAATCCGAGGCTTTTGCCCCAACGGCGTTTAGCGTTTAGCCCGCGAGGCGTTTTCAATTTGCCTTTGAGATAAGTCCAATTAGCGACTCGTGAACACGAACCTACCGAGACATCGACAGGACTAAACCGTATGTTATCAAAAAGTGTACAGGTCAGGGTCACACCGAGGCTGAAAATACGAGTTTTAAAGGTTCTCCTGTCATACAGCATGAGTACACATTCACTGCGAGCAAAGCCGCGCCCTCTCTACCTTACTAGTGATGCGAACAGACATCGATAACTTAATATTTATATGCCATTATGCTGAAGCACCAGCGAGGAGGCAAACTTAGTACAGGATGCCTCAACATGCGGGAGGTGGCTGCCAGAAGCAAAGAGCGCTTGTGGTTATAAAGGGTACGAAGGGACTGACTGATTCAAAATGATTATGAATTAACAATGGGGCAACAGCTGAGTAGTAAGCACCCCCCCCCCCTTCCCTCCAGTTTATTTAAAAGTAATTTTGCTAGGGCTCTAGTGGAGTTAGTGCCGCAAATGACCGCTGCGAACAACTCTTAACACCAGATTCAATTGACAATCCAAAGGATGGTAGAGAAGGCAAAGAAAACAGGCACAGCACGACACATTGCAAGGCACGTGATAATTTATGGTTTTATTCTCGCTTGCTGGTTTATCTTTGTAGCAATAAGAGTGCAAAAAAGAATACCAAGATGATAATTTCTTCGTCTACGTTTGACTACCCACACAGAATAACCACTCACAATCCATTCCCAAATCCTGTCTCAGGGTTTATATTATGTCCTTTCTACTTTTACTTTTAACTTTAATATATTTTTTATTTTAAAAATTTTAGAAAAACTTACAGCTAGACATAAAAGGATATTGAAAGGATATAACGCAAACTGTCCAATAACATTTTTCAAAGTTGAATCGTACATAAAATACAAATGAAAATTAAATATCGTCGATATAATACAATATATTGTTGTAAATCCCATCCGTAGCGTTGCGTTTTGCAACACACATGTTGTGTGGTGTAATGGCGTACGATTCACACTGTACCCGGTGTATAAGGCTCCTTATCTGCAAACATATGGTTAACTTTAGAAGATTCTAAGTGAACAAATTAAGTAACATAAGGATCTACTTTTATGTATAATAAAATAGAATGTCTTGAGTGACTGACTAACGCGAGACAACGTACATCATAAACGCTAGTCAGTCTGTCTTTATATGATATGAGCGCACTTTGAAAGGGATACTGAAAAATTGGACCCCTAAGTCATAGTGTGAAACGAAAAACGCTGGAAGTAAAACCGTTCTAAGTAGATTCATGAATATTACACATTAAGATTTCACAAAATAAGCAAATATTTGTATTACTTAAGTGTTTTTGAAAATATCTTCTATATAGTATAGGTTATTCTTAATATAATATATTCTTATCCAGCTAACTGTTAGCCTGTTACCTTGGACTAAGAAGTCTGCACCCATAAATGTAATTACAATTAACAAGTATCTTTAACATTTTAGTTTTCAATATGTTTTAATGTATGATAATGTATGTAGGTGTTCCTTAATAAATAAATAAATATAACTAAAATATTCTACACTAACGTAAAACTAAAATTTTATTTCGAAAACTTCGTATGGCTTCATTTTTATCGTAGTTAAAACAATGGTTTATAGTCGCCGGTAACTAATTAAAATTGTGCGCTCAGTCGGGAATACGATAGATTACTTACTAGTAGATACGATGCTTTGATCGGGTGTAAAAAGTATTGAAATGCAACCGGCTTTAACAATGTATCATTCCTTATTCCCACGCATTTTTTTTTTTTTTTATGTAGTACATTTACGGAACGAGCCGACGGCCCACCTGGTGTTAAGTGGTGACCTCGGCCCATAACAGCCGATGCGACTTCGGTCGTCCCATAGTAGGTATGAAAAGACCCAAGTCGCATCGTATGCGCCCGTAAATGTGAGACGTGAAGGTGGAATATCTCATGTGCCTGTAATTTCACCACACCTTTCAAATCGGAACACAGTAACGCGAATGCGTCACTGTTTGGCGGCAGAAAAGGGCATGGTGGCAGTACTTCCCCGGACGAACTTGGCGAGAGTTCTACTGCTCTTTATTTTGTGCCAATCCATTAAATTATAAGTCTCTCATCCGGGATGTTGTCAGATGCAGTCAAATCTCTGTTGCATCGGCCGTGGCCGGGTTGGCGGCCGGCCATGTTTGCATTCCTGATGCATTTGTTGAATAGTTTGTGTGACAACATGCGTTGATATGTTTTAATGTCTCTCGGAGACAGCCAGTGCGCGGAGAGTGGCTGATTCACACGTTACTGCGGCCAGCAAAACGTCCATTTTGTTGTAATGTACGGCTGATATTACAAAATGTCACCTCATGGTAACTGGTTATAGGTAACCAGTCATACATATCCTAGATTAGACTGGCTCTCTTTTAGGCATTTGCTTTAAAAAATAGTTTGTAACCAACAGATCGCCAGCTGAGATATCTCTTCTAATTGTCAGACCACCAACTGAGCTTTTACAGGCCTCACAGCTCAGTTGGCAGTAACTCTGCCTTTAGCGCTGTAGGTTCGAATCCCACCCAATAAAAACATTTATGTGACGAATATAGATGTTATTCCTGTGTCTGGGTGTTAATATGTATTATATGTATGTATTTACAAAAAAAGTATATAAGTATTATAACAGTTGTCTGGTTCCCATGACACAAGCTATGCTTAGCTTACTTTGGGGCTAGATGACGCTGTGTGAAATGTCCTCCAATATGATTTATTTATTTATTTATTTAAGCTATGCTTAGTTGCCCATCTAGCCCGATGGCGATGTGTGAATTGTCCACCATTATTTATTATTGTAGTTCAATTCCTTCAAGTATATCAGGACTATTGTACGGGACTGCGCTGAAAATTACTCAATAACCACTTAACTAAGCACCACAATCAGATCTCAGATTATGATAACAGACGCATGCGCATTACAATCACGAAGCTCGATTCGTGTATTGACATGTGTACATTTATTTATCACTCTGTCAATGCCACCTGGTCAGAATGAACGCTCGTCTAGAACATCCTAATAACCATCTCGATTGAATGCGAATAAGTAGTTTAAGAGTAAGTTTAAGAGCAGTAGAACTCTCGCCAAGTTCGTCCGGGGAAGTACTGCCACCATGCCCATTTCTGCCGCCAAGCAGTAACGCGTTCGCGTTACTGTGTTCCGGTTTGAAAGGTGTGGTTGCCGGTGAAATTACAGGCACATGAGACATTCCACCTACAAGTCTCATAGTTACGGGCGCATACGATGTGACTTGGGGTCTTGTCGTACCTAGTAGAGGAGGACCCAAGCCGCATCGGTTGTTATGGGTCCAGGTTACCACTTACCACTAGGTGGGCCGACGGCTCGTTCCGTTACTATATCACATTAAAAAAAAGTATTTTGGATAAATTTTATCAGTCTAACACAGTTCTAACATTCCTTCAAATATAATTCAATGAATAAAACGTATTTATATTAATATCTGAAGGATAAGGTTAAGCTCGTTTCATTCCCCGTCAACCTTAGTACATAAACAACATCGTTCAGAATTATCTGCTCTCTCAAATTGTTTCTTATTATTTTATCGCGCAGTATTTTCAATAGAGATGGCCTGTTTTGTGATTAGGTTTTTAAGGAGACAGGAAAGTATTTAAGGGCCCGCCATTTGAGCCAAGGTTCGACCTAATAAACGAATAATTATCACAGTTAATATGTTTAGCCATTAAAGTATTTAGTTGGGCAGCTGGGCGGGTCGGTCGGACGCACGCACGCCGCACGCCGCGCCCTGCGACACACATACACAAACCTGTAGTACTGTTGGCAACAACACACATCGTATGTGATAGTTCATACACTATTATAATTCTTAGGATATATCATTATCATTTCAGCCTGTTGGTGCCCAATGAGTATAGACGTCCGAAAAAGCGCCAAAATAAAATAATAGTTTCTGGAACCCGATCGCAGCCACCTATTGGGTCCAATTGTGATTCTAAAACATCCAGGGACACAATCAAACACTCTAAGTCTAACTTTAAACTAAGATTTAGAGGCACACATACAATTTTTCAGTGATATTTTTTAGTCGATCTGCGTGAATTCTCTTTTCACACATATGTCATAAAATAAAAGGAGCACCCGGGAGTAACCACGGTAATTTCTGAAAGTCGGCGCCTCTGATACATAACCTAACACTGGCGAGCAAAGCTCTGTTTTATGTTAATGAAGTAAGCGCAAAATATTCCTGATATTAGCAAACATCTGCCAATAGCAACGTCTACACGTAAGGATGGAAAAATATAGATAAAAGCCCATCCAGATGTAGAAAATATGTCTATATATTTGAATAAGATTTTTAAGTCACACTATTTCATACTGTAAGTAGTTTTCTGAATTGGTAGCCCTGTGACAGGCTTGTATGGTGATTAAGCCACCTGCGAAACAGAAAATCCTAGCGCAGGGTTATGACCGCGTAAGTATATAAGCGTTTGAATGCGTTACTGGCGTGGATACCCCACGTCAAAGTATGCCGACTTAAACTAAGTACTTACTAATTCGTTCTTTTGTCATTTTGCTTCGAGATATCCTACTATGGATGTATGGATGTTTGTTACTCTTTCACGCTCAAACGGCTGAATGGATTTGGATGAAATTTGGTACCAAGATAGCTTATATCCTGGATTAACACATAGGCTACTTTGATCCCGGAAAAGTGCAGTGTTCCCGTGGGTTGACTCACTCACCGCGGGGCACAGCTATTATACGTATAATTAAATGTAACATTGCTGTCGGTACACACATTGCTAAACAGATAGGTTGATCGATATCTGCGCTGGCTGACATGTGGATCGACCGCCGAGCGCGAGTATTGCAGCCACCTCGGACCTACTCCCGGCTGTGCTACATACTTACATACATACACACATACGCGTAGTAAAAGGCTGGTCTCTTTGTATCCAAAGCTAACATCGTGAAATTGCAGGCGCATGACAACATCCCCGTCTCGGAGTGATGGACGCAACGCAATGAGACTTAAGTCATCTCGCACTTTGGTGATGAGGACTTGAGTCGTTTTATGTTGCGGCGGTTACCACGTCAGGTGGGCCGTCAGCTTGTTCTAACACCTACATCACATAAAAAAACTAACATTTAGCAATAGGTAAGTAATGCCAAGCAAAGTTAGATTCAGCTGTTCTTCATGGAACAATCGATATGGAGGTACAACTATCCTGATAGCGCGCGGGCGAGCCATCATGGAGGGTAGTAATCAAAAATGTCACCTACTCCTCATTAGATGCAGAGATATATATAAATATTGGTGTAAGTCTAGCCCTAAACTAAGCAAAGCTTTTAGGTACTTTGGAAACTAGACAGCGGTTAGAATTCTTTTTTCATGTGAATGCATATAATTGTAACACCCAGACACAAAAAATATTAATTATCCTCAAAAAAATGGTTTTCCTGGCCCACGGAATACAGGCTAGCACCAGCTAAGTAGTGAAGGTATATGAAGCGGACAAGACAGCAGCTTTGATAGATAGTTGGTGGATGAAAAGGAAAGACCAAATAAAATCCGACGCGGGTAAGAGTTGATTTAAAAAAGGGAGGTGTATGATGCTGTAGCTACTTACGAGGGTGGTGAAAGAAATTTTATTTTGTATAAGTGACGCTCGTAAAAGCAGATGGCCCCCCGGATGTTCGTAGGAATCCTCTGGTCATAGTAACAGCGATACGAATTACATCTTCCTCCACAGACAGTGCACGGCATTCCGCCCGCCACACCGACACAAGACGGCGGACTATCTCAGTGCCAGTAATTTCACCTATCGCGTAATTATGCCATTTCTCAGCGAGACTTGTGTGATGGTGATGGAGCACAGTCTATTAATAGGCGGCATTGCCCTACATGAAAGCTTGTATGGTGTGACATTGGGTCGTTGGGAGGTCGCGAATGGTCACGACCGAGCGTGGCGTGGCCTGACATATTAAGCGATTAAGATAAATATTGGCGGACGTTTCACCCAGCGCCATCTAACCCCAAACTATGTAAACCAGATAAGTGGTATTTTGGAAACAAACATATCAACACCGAACAGGCTATGAAAGAACGAGCAGATGGCCAACCCCCAACTCTATCCACACAAAAGTACCAATCATATTTGGAAGCATTCAAATCGCGTATTGAACCTATTAAGTACACTGAGACGTAATTCGTTAGCCTTAAACTCACCTAAACTCACTCTTCGGTCACTGCTCGGTGGCAGAAATGGCTTTGAAACGTCAATAATTCAAAACATTTGTCTGGTTCCCATGACACAAGCTATGCTTAACTTACTTTGGGGCTAGATGGCGCTGTGTGAAATGTCCAATATTTATGTCTGCATAGTGACCATGTGTGTGGATGATCTAACATTGTCTATATGAGGTTATATACATTTGTGTATCGGCAGCCGCAAAAGGCGTCAGGTCACACCTGTTCAGAAGCGTTCACCTCGGCTGCGCACGATTCCCTCCGCGAGCAAACAATTATTTTACCTGGTGTGTGATCCATCGCAGTTTTGCTGTACAACTTACTATATGTATAGAGTTCTTCACCAGAAGTGTACTACTATTTTTTTTTTATCACGACAATTGTATGACTGTATTATGAATTTAAGTTTCTTGGTCTTGAAAGCCTCAAGATTGGAGGTACCTGAGTTCTATTCCCAACTCCATGTATGATACTCGTAAGACAAAACAGTTACTAAATACAGTGTTTTTAGATGTTACCTAATGTTTTTTCGATTGGCGGTCTTTATTGAAGTAAATTTCCCCATATCTGCTGCATTAATATCTTCAAAAAATCTATTCTCTATTATTATTTAATTTAATTTAATTTTTTTTTTTTGGGCGTGTCAAATAAATGTTTTTCTTTCTTTCTTTCTTTCTTTCTTTCTATTATTATAGTTTTTGATTCCAACTTTTTTCTTGAATATATCCTCAGATATTTTGTTAGTCAGGAAAAGGGTAAAACAAAAAGTAAAATAAATAATAAAAAACCCTACTCCAAATTAGAATAAAAATAATATTCACAGAAGTAATGCACAATAATATAAGTAGGCCAAGTAGAACTGCAGGTCGTGTGTGGGTATGTATGTGTGTATGTATACAGCCGTATTCGCTATAAAAATCGACCTTTCTATCAATCGTATAGGACCTCAGGCTATGTGCGACTTTTCAAGTTTATCTTGTTTCATTAACCGGATCTCTATTCACAGACTAACCGTCGCCCTGACTTTGGGCTTTTTCAAAACCTTTTTACATAGTTGAGTAACCCTGAGAGCTCGGTAGCCCAGTAAAGACCCCAAGATTCAATCCGGAGGTCACCGTTTCAAATCCCGACTTGTACCAATGAGTTTTTTTCGATTGAAACGATTACGTTCTCAAAACGTAGGTTAATATGAGGGACCTGCACGAAAGAAACCTCTTTGAGGCGCACTTTAATCCTTTCATCGGTTCGAAGAGCGTCGTGGTCTATTGGTACTGACCCCGAGATTCAATCCGGAGGTCACCGATTCAAATCCCGACGTGCACCTATGAGTTCGATTGAAAGATTGATGTGCGCAATACCACGTTTTCAAAACGGTGAAGGAAAACAATGTGAGGAAACCGACATGTCCTAGAACTAAAAATTCGAAGACATGTGTCGAGTGCACGAAAGGAGCCTCTTGAAGATAATTTTATTCTTGCAGTCTCTATCCCTGCGTAGCCACAATCATGCTATAAATACGTAGGTCCAGAGGTCACATACTATTACATACTGTGTGACATGTATGAGTGTATGTATGTCGTATGAGTAAGTAAATCTTGTTCACCTCCACAATTATTCCTTATAAATGCTAAACTGACGACTCACAATCCTGGCACAATGTCAAATCAAGCCACCTATGTAGGCATATGAGCAATTTAATCTTGTAAGGAAGTATGTACATACCTGACTACAAACTACAATTATATTTACTGTCGTTGTTGTGTCGCAGATGGCATGGACGAACACAGAACAAACATCCAAGAACCGAGTGACTGTGTGGCTCTTGCGCCGCGCCGGCTCCGCCACCAAACCCTACATTATATGCATGTATTACATTATACTTTCTCTTGCTATGGTGTGTGAAGTGAGGTCTCACTTTCAAACTGAACATCCCTGATCCGGAACATGATAATCCGTAGCAGAAACTATCGGTTCGTCTTTCTCTTTGCAAAAGCTTGTTGAATCTGTAAAGTATTGAAACAGTGAAAAAAAACATCGTAATCTTGATGAAGCTGACAGTCTAGGACCAAACATCGAATGCATTTCACATCTCTTACCCTGTAGAGAGTAGGTACTTTTTTGTAGATATGGTAATTATCTACGTAAATCTTAATAATGACATTAAGAATCTTTAATCGATATCGGACTGGAGTTAAAAAAATGTACTAACTCCAGTTGGAAAAGTGGGTAGTTACCTAATAAAATCCTTCTAAGTAGATGAAATAGAAACCTACTCTAAAACAACAAAATTACAAAATCCTAGGCAAAATAACAGAAAACCAGAGTCAAACCCTACAATACGTTTAATTCAATTAAGTAGGTACCTCATAAATAAAACCCTTCCACAGAGTACCGCTACTCTTAATATTACGTCATCCATGATTTTGGCGGTCAACAACCGTTTGGTCGCGGTCAACGTAGTCGTTTTTCTTTCCAGTACATACTTTCACTTTCTACTGCATACTTAAAATAAAATGTGTAGGTAGCGACATCTATCGGACACCTAACAAGTTACAGCAAACTATTGCGTTTAGCGCTATCTGTTGTCGAGTAGAGTTTAATGTAGTTTTTAATTTGATCGTGTCGATATTGTGTACATTTGAGTACCTAGCCAATTTCAAACTATTGCGTTTAGCGCTATCTGTTGTCGAGTAGAACTTAGTGTAGTTTTAATTTGATTGCGTCGATTTTGTGTACATTTGAGTACCTAGCCAATTTTTCAAACGGTATGTATGTTATTTTTTTTTAATGTTCTTAGTTGAATTTGCTTTGTTGGGATATGTTAAAAAGTATAAAGAAACATTTTAACCATATGTTCCAAGTCAGGATGGCCGAGCGGTCTAAGGCGCTGCGTTCAGGTCGCAGTCCACTTCTGTGGGCGTGGGTTCGAATCCCACTTCTGACAAATAATTTTGTTGTGTAGTCAAATATCGAGGGATTCTACGGGTGGATAGAACGCACGGCATTAAAAACAAAACTTTTCATTCCATTTTCTTTTGAACTTGAGTATCTTGTTTTCTTAACCCCTTACTTTTAAATCATTTATTGTTTGAAATACCTCTTATGCAACTAAAATATTTGACCCTTCAATCGAGGGCTTATACAAACAAACAAGAGATAAAAGTTCCGCCGTGATCGATAGTTATTGTCCGGTTACAATAGTTAAAAAGGTGGGTTAAGTCAAAAGGCACAATAAGGTTGAATTGTTGAGTGTGGAATTTCGTGTAGTACATCTCTTGTTTTTGTTTCTACCATTTTTAATCATGTTTTAGATTATTTTTTGCCATAAGCTTACATTTGAGTGCAATCTCAATCTTTTAAGAGCACCAGAGCTCCCGCCAAGTTCGTCCGGGGAAGTACTACCACCGTGCCCATTTCTGCCGCCAAGCAGTAAAGCATTCGCGTTAATGTGTCCGGCTTGAAATGTATGGTTGCCGGTGAAATTACACGCACATGAGACATTCCATCTACACATCTCAGTTACGGGCACATACGATGAGACTTGGGTCGTTTCGTACCTAGTAGGGGAGGACCCAAGTCGCATCGGTTGTTATGGACCGAGGTTATCAATTAACACCTGGGCCGTTGGCTCGTTCCGTAACTGTATCACATAAAAAGAAACTCACCTGATGGTAAGCGATGTTGATTTCTACGATATAGCATGCTATGAGTACCCTATTCACTATACGTTGTATTGTTGTTCGTTAAATACTGTTACCATCGTTCCAACCAGTAGCTCTTTGGTACCACAAACTATGTTGAAAAAGTGTTGACATTGTCATTTTCTTTAATCCTATCAACCAGCAGTGCTATATCCATCTGATGTCCCCGTTTTGAAACAGTGGCGTGAAAATAATAGCAAATAGCATAAAACGCACATTAGTAACTCATTTTTTTTTTATATATAGAACTGTGCCGGCTGATAAACTTACTTCTATGCGACTGTTGACATGAGTGTCACGACAAGGTCACAACTGTCACTGTCAACCGCATTCAAGTTTGTAACCTCTCAATTTTGTTTTCGTTATTTTAGTTTTTATTTTAATTTACGCAAAATGACGACAGTAATTAAAGTGAGCGACGAGAAGGAAATTATCAACAGACTTTCTGCGTACGTAGAGAAGATTTCCAACGACGCCATCAGTAACAGAGGAAGATTTTACGTCGGTCTCTCCGGTGAGCAATGGAATATTTTTCCGTAGAACATTCCACAAATTTTCCGCAAAAACTTATCGCAAGGACAAGCTTGATATACTTAAGTTTAATTTAACCATTAAGTTTTGTATGTTTAATTGTAAACAATAAGGTTACAGAATGCATTCTACAACGAATTTCTGTTTGGCGGTAGTACCCCAAATGAACTTAGTTCGAAAAAAGTATTTATTTAAGACAAGGTTGTTGATATATGGTATATACCACTCTTCTCACAGAGTTCTACTGCTACCTTATCAAAATCGTAAAACTGATCTGCCCAGTTAATATAATATCAATTAATTCTATTACATAAAAACAACTTATCATACTTCAGGGGGTTCCGTGGTCAAATACCTCTGTGAGGGGTTGCCAAAGGTGGACACAGAGTGGTCAAAATGGACCCTGGCCTTCTGTGATGAGCGGGTGGTTCCGGAAGACAATGCAGACTCCACCTTTGGAGTTTACAAGAAGGAGCTCATACCTAAAACAGCTTTGGATGAAAGCCAATTTGTGGTGATCAAGCAGGGAGTATCAGGTATATTACATAAATCATCTTTTCTTGTTTCTCTCAACATATTTGAGCTTAGCAGTTTTTTGCTTCCACACTTTTCTTTCATATCGTGCATACACTATCTGTCCATCTTTCCTTTGGTCGTTCTCTTACTTTGATTCCAACAACATTCCTATCAATTTCTCTTTTTGTTACATATCTATACAAATAAATAAAATTGGAGTGTCTGTTTGTAATCTTAAAATAACTGCTTTTTACTAAGTGCATATGGATGTATACATGGTACATATACCAAAACAACATTTTTTTCAATTTTTGTCTGTCTGTTTGTTCCGGCTAATCTCCGAAATGGCTGGACCGATTTTGACGGGACTTTCACTGGCAGATAGCTGATGTAACAAGGAGTAACTTAGGCTACTTTTCCTAGGGGTAAATTAGGGGTGCGTGATAAAAGCGAATTCCACGTGGACGAAGTCGCGGGCAACAGCTAGTCTTATATAAATGCTGAGTTAAATTACCTAATTTATACTATTGAATGTGTATTGGAAAAAACATTATGTATCTTATAATATTAATATATATGTTAATTTACTGTTTCAAGTTTTTAATATGTGTGTTCTTGTATATAATTTTGAATTGTTGGTTATGGCAAAATAAATTCTCTTTCTTACCTAGTTTCCCTGTAAGAAATTGCTATTATCAATAAGGCTGTCCATTACTCTAGTTTTACGATGTATCATTATAAAATTCCCATGTAGGTGATCAATAAATTGTTACATATCTATCTGACGTCCCCGTTACAGGGAATTACAGAGTGAATACTGTGAACATTGTAGGAAGAGCATTATTTGAGCAAGCATTCTGAGCTGATTCTGAGCATAAGCAAATAAGAGATTCAGTCAAAATGTTCTGACAATAGTTATTACCGAGCTCTCAGTAACTTGGTATAAATATATAGTTTGAAAACTGTCTATCATATCAATAATCTAACCTTTCATATTAAAACAGCGCTTGAAGGAGCTTCACTATAAGACTTCTGATAATAAATCGTCTCCTTTAAATTTCAGCCGAAGAAGCGGCCAAAGATTACACTGAAAAATTAAAAAAGGCTTTTGGTTGTGATGACTTCAAGTTTGACTTGCTCCTCCTCGGAATGGGCCCAGACGGCCACACCTGCTCCCTGTTCCCTGACCACCCGCTATTACAAGAGACTAGTTTGCAAGTTGCGGCCATTACTGACTCGCCAAAACCACCTCCAGAGAGAATTACACTGACATACCCCGTGCTGAACAATGCTAGGAATTGTATTTTTGCCTGCAGTGGAGATGGGAAAGCTAATATGCTTAAGGTAAATGAAAACTACAATTACTTCCTTCCAAGCTACAAATATCATTCTTCAAGTGAACGATGAAACCTGTTGTCTGTTAGAGCAAGTAAATTTATATAAAATAAAATGATTTTAATATTAGCTGATGGGCCCTGTACTATCAATTGAGTGTTGGAGGCTCTGCAGGCAACTGTAGCCACTTACCATCAGGTGGGCCATCAGCTTATGTGTCTCATCATTCACATAAAAATATGCTCTGATTCAATTAAATCAATTCTTGAACCTCCAGAACATTTTTGGTGAGGAGCACCAATGTCTTAAAAATCCTAACCACTCATTATTTTGCTTGCTTTAATCAATAGAATACATAATATATATTTTTCGTAAATGATATATACATACATATATATACATATTAACACCCAGTCACAGAAGAAACAATTATATTCACACAACAGTTTATCCTGGGCAGTAATTGAACCCACGACCTGCAGTGCAGAATCAGTTACTATCAACTGAGCTGTGAGGCCAGTCTAATATAATTTTAATGTATTTTGTTCTAATTATTACTTAGATATGAATACATGATAAATAAATTGTTTTTGGTTCAGCGCATACTGAAGGATAAAGAAGATCTGCCAGCGGGGCGGGTGAACCCGCACAGCGGCTCGGTGTACTGGCTCGTGGACAACGCGGCCGCTGCTCGCTTGTAAACTGATTTCACCTCGACCCTGACTGACCCTGTTATTACCAAACTTAGCAATTGGATAAATGGGCTGGACCCACACTTTGGTGCCTAGTTCATAAGTAAAAACTTATTAAAAATAAGTGCTAAGTTTATAAATGTTGATATTTACAAACTGTTTGTACGCTTTTACATTCCTGTTATGTTTTGGTTGAAATACAACTTATTTTGGGCTATTAACTTTAGTTTCATTTACTCCGACTTGATTCCCTGTAGGTTTGGTTACTGGAGTGTATCGGTGCATTAGTATCCGTTATAAGGGCAGCTCACCTTGTCTTATCTATACAGGGTTCTTGGTTTACAAACAAATTCATGAGGTATTTGTTGTACTTTATTTTTCAAATATGTTGATTCGAATATTGTTTCTTGCACTACAAGGTCAACATCAGAACACATCTAATAGTTATTTTCCAAATTCACATAATTTGAAAACTCACAGAACAATGATTTTCGAATTGACAACATGTGATTAAGAGCAGATGGCCCACTTGGTGTTAAGGGGTAACGTCTGCCCGTAGCGAGCAATACGACTCGAGCCCTCTACTCAGGTAGGTAGAGACCCAAGACCCAAGCCGCATCGTACGGGCCAGTAACTGAGACGTGGTGCTAGCGGTACTGACCCCCGAGTTTCAATCCGGAGGTCGCCGATTCAAATCCCGACGTGCACCTACGAGTTTTTCGATTGAAAGATTTACGTGCGCAATACCACGTTCTCAAAACGGTGAAGGAAGACATCGTGAGGAAACCGACATGTCCTAGAACTAAAAATTCGAAGACATGTGTCGAGTGCACGAAAGGAGCCTCTTTGAGGCGCACTTACAATCCTTTCACCACACTGGTTCGACAGAACCGGTGACTCGAAGAAGACTGAGACGTGAAGGTGGAATGTATCATGTACAGTACTCAATGTACCTGCGTTTGATGCTGCACACCACGACATGTGGGCGTGCAATTTACGCGGCCATGTCTCCCTGGGGGGACATTTATTTAATGCTGCGCCGCGGAGATGTGAACTGACCTTCAAACACAGAGCGCGGATCAGTGTTCTGTAATGTCCATAAAGTCGGGGGGTAGTAGTAAATAATAAGATTAAGTTCCAATATGTGTAATCCCTCATTGTTTGAAATGCCCTCGAGATGATCACAACAGCATTCACTCCACATATAAAACGTGTTCCGACTACACTTGTTTACATTACGATTAGCATCCACCTATTACATTTACGTTTCTCTTCATAATAATAATTGTAATTACAAAGTCTGTCAAACTAAATACAAAAGTGTTTCGGCCCGCACGGCGCGGCGCACCGAACTTACATAATTATACATATTTAATATTTAGGTAAACATATACAATACATAGATCCTACAGTTAATTTTATTTAAAACGAACGTTCGTAACCTAACGAGCGGATGAGAGACGCCGACTACTCATTTAAAAAATAAATATAAACATTTAATCGCTTTTCAATTTTTTTTTTACAATAAAAAATAGATACACGAAATAGTTTATGTATTGAATGTGTCCGCCTCACGGGGGTAGACAGGGGCCCGGCCCGACCCCGCGGCTGCGTGCGGTGAGGGGCGGCCTGCAGCCACTGCTTATATACATGTGTGCTAAACACTGCGCTTGTGGAGAGTGCCTGCAACAACGATGCAACCAACACACGCGCTCTACAACCAAATACATATGTTTATGTGTAATACAGTCACAGAACGAGCTGACGGCCCACCTGGTGTTAAGTGGTAACCTCGGCCCATAACAACCGATGCGGCTTCGGTCCTCCCCTACTAGGTACGACGAGATCCAAGTCGCAACGTATGCACCCGTAACTCTGAGACGTGTAGGTGGAATGTCTCGTGTGCCTGTAATTTCACCGGCAACCACACCTTTCAAACCGGAACACAGTAACGCGAACGCGTCACTGCTTGGTGGCAGAAATGGGCATGGTGGCAGTACTTCCCCGGACGAACTTGGCGAGAGTTCTACTGCTCTTATTCTTATATATCTCTTGTTTATATATCTCACCAGTGTCGGTTAGTTTGGTGGCCAGTAGGAATGCGAGTAGCTCGGCTTGCTGTGAGCCGCCTTGTTGCTGTTGGCTCGCCCGCCGGTACTGCCGCTCTCCTGAACAAACACACCATACATTACATCAACTATTATACTGTATTATGACAACGCGTCACGGGGGACAGTCCCTACAGTGGGGACATCGCTACACATGGCTACGAAGCTGATCTGAAGTTAGCTACAAACGTCCAAACTACGTATATAGTTGGCTCTTTATATCTCCCAATTATGGTAAGAAAAGCTTTTGTAGCCAACAGTAGCCACAAAGCTATATTACATTATTTTACTAGGGTTTATGGGAAAATCCTTTTCAATACAGAGTTGGGTACTATGCTAACAACCCCTCAGAACAAAGAACAGTTCAAATTACAATTTGCAGTTACGTAATGCAAATATTTTACGTTTAAGAGAATTCTGCCATTGTTGTTAACATTTTCAAAAACTATACATTAAAAAATGTATTCGTTTCCAACGGTTTCCCAATTGAGTTAAACAAAACGGGAAAATATTCTTAACGAACTGACAGACATTTTTTGTGTTATCAAGGTCCCTTCCCTGAAATCATAGCTGATAACCGTGATATTTTGAGTAATAAATAAAATGTGTAAAGCATTAACTACTACGAAACAGCACATAAGTATCGTGTGTGGGGCATCAAATGAAGAGTGGCGAAGAGAAGAGTATTTGCGAAGCGGAATAAATGAGTATATTAGCCTAGTGAAACCAAAATAATAAATGATAATAGAAGAATGGCGAAGAGAAGAGTATTGCGAATCGGAGTAAATGAGTATATTAGCCTAGTGAAACCAAAATAATAAAAAATGTGAGATTAAAACCCCGTCGATATATCCATAAACAGTATATATATGTAAATGGTAAATTTGTGAAAATATAAATCTGAATTAAGAAAAATGCAAAGTTTTTTTTTTTAATAATGGTGGACGTTTCACACAGCGCTATCTAGCCCCAAAGTAAGCTAAGCATAGCTTGTATCGTGGGAACCAGACAACTGATATAATACATATTTATACTTTTCTTTTGTAAATATATACATATAATACATATTAACACCCAGACACAGAACAAACATCAATGTTACAAATGTCACATGTTTGTCCTGAGTGGGATTCGAACCCACGACCTACAGCGCAGAAGGTAGGGTTACTAACCAACTGAGCTATAAGGCCAGTCATTTTTTGTTATTATTCCATTCATGTTTTGTCTCGGGTCTGAGCCCGGCCCTTAGGAAGACGTCAGTGAAGCCGAAGCCAACAGAAAGGCGACTGTTTAATATGTGTGGGTGAATGCAGTGAGACTCAGCACCTACCAATTCTGTGCCGTGAACAATATTTTTGGTTAACAAATTCTCCTGGTTTAAATTTTTCAGGGATCTTAAAATTTTGAAAATATGTAACTGCATTTAATGTAATTATTGAATTCATATTGTAACATGAATAAATAAGAATTATATAATCTGAAATCAAGGTAAGAAATAAGAGAAGGAAAGTAAATAGCTGAGAACTCAACACATACATTCATTCAATTTATTTTTGACCATAATATTAAAATATTTCCACACGACTAATTTTAAAGTGTGTGTGTGTGTGTGTGTGTGTGTGTGTGTGTGTGTGTGTGTGTGTGTGTGTGTGTGTGTGTGTGTGTGTGTGTGTGTGTGTGTGTGTGTGTGTGTGTTGATGGTGACGAACGTAACTAGCACGAATGCAAACACGTTATATATAACACATTTTCTATATGTTAGAACTTATGTGTCCTACAAAAATAAATATCTATTAAAATAAACAATATTCAATAATATTTTACAGCATATATTAGACCAACCAAGCTCTTAGCATGCATATACTCTAAAGGCGGGTAATGTATTTATATAACATACATATATAATGTATTCTGTGCAATATATAAGGGTGTTACATACACTTATTGTATCAACTTACCCGCCTATATTGACTACCGTTCGTCCGTACATCCATCTACAAACGAAAAACTCTATGATAACAATAAAAGAAACGATATAAAACATGCATTACATTGAAGAGTTTACACTGAGCATGCACCACACAGCGAATACATAATACGCATTTCATTCTACAGTTACAATAACTCTTACAGTTATATTTTTAGCGCTAATTTTTATTTATTTGTTAAATTAATAGAACTTCTTTTTGACATTACGTTTTAAACCTGTATTTATATGTTATAATGGAAACACTGTTGAGTTTTCTTGTAGTAGAAAATGTGCCACGATTTCGAATGAATTATCGTATGTAGTTTATGACAGGATCAAATAAATGCTAGATTTTTACATGACCTGTACTGTAAATCAATTCTAATCAAAGTAAATAACGGCACCCATGTCTTTTGGGGAAAATACCATACGTAAATAAGTACTGTTATAAAATGACAACTTACTCCCAAACAAAATAGTCAAAATATCACTTTTGTGAACATATTGGTTGAGATGTAGATAAATAAAAAACCTATACTTAAATATTCGCCCACGTGTATGCTTTAAGATATTCCAGTGACACCTTGGTAAGATTCACTCTGTAAAGTGGGTACACGGTTGGTCGACAGCGAGTCGCTATCGATCAGTTGCCGAGTGCCGTGTGGACGATATGAGAGGACATTGAAAGTCGCCTGCGAAAGTCCCCATTATCCCCCCCCCATCCCTCTTCCCCATGGAGGGTCGGATAGGGTTTGAACAGGCATCAAACTTATCGATAAGTACGCGTGACCTTATGTTTTGAATATTGACGTTTCCAAGCCATTTCTTTATGAATTCTATGGAAATAAAGTTTTAGACTTTGACTTTAAAGTATGACAATTGCATTTTGCCCGAGTCATATAACTGAAAAAATGTCTGCTGACGCGATACTGAACGATATCAGTGATCTTTTTAAGCACAAGTGACAAGTTTTATCTTCAGTCCACACAGAACTGCTACGAAACGTACACTTATCAACAGCTTATGGACAAAATTTGCTTAAATCACAGTCGCCAGTAGCTACATATGTTATGTAAACATTTTACATTTGACAAGGGGGGGTTGGATGTATAACAATGGTATAAGTTACAGGGTACGGGTGTGGCGGGGGTTGAGGAATGCACTTGTGTTTGTGTAGTCTGTGGTCAGGTGGCACGATTTATGATATGTCAGTGTGCGTGGTGGGGCGCGCCTGTGCGTGCAGTTCCTAAGGGCAGGGCGAGACTCCCTCATTGCAGGGCTGCCGGTGAAAGGGGAGCGGGGGGGGGTTGTGTGGTGTGTGTATGTGTGTGGTGTGTTTGTGTGTGTGTGTGTGTGTGTGTGTGTGTGTGTGTGTGTGTTAGTGTGTGTGTGTGTGTGTGTGTGTGGGTGTGTGTGTGTGTGTGTGTGTGTGTGTGTGTGTTAGTGTGTGTGTGTTAGTGTGTGTGTGTTAGTGTGTGTGTGTTAGTGTCAGTGAGTACCTGGTGGTGCTGCGGCACGTGGTGGTGGTGCGGGGGTGCGGGTATGTACATATGCGAGGCGGCGCCGAACGGGGGCGGAGTGCCGCTGTGGAACGCCGCCTTCTCGTAACTCTGTAATGGACCACATCATCTCCGTTACTAGTGGTGTAGTCTACCTACTAGCGGTACACAACCTACCCACACACACACACACACGCGCACGCACACACACACACACACACACACACGCACGTACACAAATACACACACAAGTACACGTACATACACACGCCACACAATGACAAATTCGTACATTAAACATATTTCATGTATGAGAGATAGTCGTAATTTGATTAGTACACTCGTGAACAAAAACGACAGCACAAGGAGCCGGCAGGCTGGTGTACGTTACTGTCTTCTGCCTCTCTGATTGGTCGGTATCTGTGACCAGTTGGAGGCAGGAGGGCTTACTTTTTGCTACTTTAGATCTCCCATGGCGGGGGTGCATTCTCAGTCTGAAGGCAGTTAATCCATCAATACAAATTTAGCCTAATTTGTCTGAAAAGTGCTTTCTCTGGACTAAAGTTAGCTTTGCCACGTCATACATCTCTGCCACAAAGCACTAATACACTTGTTTTACTGTGATCTAGTTCGAAAGTGAGGGTGCCAATTAAACTAGAGGCGCAGAAGATATTTAAGAGAAGACCTAAGTCGTTTATAAAAAGTTATAGCCAGAGATACTGTTTAATATCTTTAATATCTTGTGGTGTCTTCTCGACGAATGAGATTGCTTTGAGACAACTGAAGAACGAAATACTCAGAGATGACGGAAATACATTTGATCACATGAAGGCGAAACAAGTTCCGATAGTGAGCGAACTACAGAAAGAAGCTCCTCAAATCCCTCATTTACTAGAAGAACCTCACTTCGCTGTCTTCAGCTTTACGAAATAGGACTAATCACTACTGCAATATAGATCTATTGCACTCCTGACTGAGCCAAGCCAACAAGTGACGAGACAATATATATATTTTTACTTTAAAGCATAATACAGCCAATATTATTAAAATATATTCATTATACTTTTAGTGCACAGATAATACGTATTACAATCTTACACAAGGCCCTATCCTATCACATTTGTTAAAGGTTTACCTCAGGCATAATCCAAAAGGAAGGTTACCAAGAGTAATTAAGAGAAATTGCAGGCACATGAGACATTCCACCTACACGTCTCATAGTTACGGGCGCATACGATGCGACTTGGGTATTGTCGTACCTAGTAGTAGTACATTTCATTTCATTTCATTTCCGTAACTACAATCCATAAAAAAAAAGAGTGTAATTCGTCTGGAGTGGGGGTAACTGTGTGGTTATCATTCAGAGCTGTTAGAATTGATATTCTTCTTCTTCGAGTCACCGGTTCTGTCGAACCAGTGTGGTGAAAGAATTGTAAGTGCGCCTCAAAGAGGCTCCTTTCGTGCACTCGACACATGTCTTCGAATTTTTAGTTCTAGGACATGTCGGTTTCCTCACGATGTTTTCCGTCACCGTTTTGAGAACGTGGTATTGCGCACATAAATCTTTCAATCGAAAAACTCATAGGTGCACGTCGTGATTTGAACCGGCGACCTCCGGATTGACACTCGGGGGGTCAGTACCGCTAGACCACCACGCTGTACAGAATGGTGGTTACAATGGTGATGTGGGGTGGGGTGGGGTGGGGTGGTGTGGTGTGGGGTGGTGTGGTGTGACGTCACGTGTACTCACATTGACCTTGTTGAGCGCGACGTGTGTCTTGGGGTACATGGTGGTGGTGAGATCTGCCGCGGCGTTGCCCGACTTGCTGCCCGTGCCCGAGTACACGCCGCCTGACAATACACACAACACACAACACACAACATTACACATAACATTTAGTCGTACTACAATCTTGCTAAATAATTTACAAAATCCTACGAGAAAGCTTTGGAGTAGGCAATTCTCAAGTCTCAAAACTTTTAGCTCGAGTATAACGGAGTAATTAAATTATATAACACGTCAGTATCAGGACAAACTTTGGTGCTAGTGTCATATGCAAAACATGACCAATATTCAGAAACAAATTCAAATGTTTATTTCATAGTTGCTGTCATGAGCCTAATGTAGAGTTCTCACAAGAATGAAATTACTTTCGTAAAGTCAAGATATACTCTAACGTGTATGAGATTTGACCTTGCGGAACGCGCCCTCACGCTCCTCCGGCCTCATCGTGTGTACCTCTATAGTTCTAGCGGAGGAATCCGGCAACTCTGAACTTGGTCACAAAAGGTCTTTACCATACAGAAGACACGGAAAGAGAAAAACATAAGTCCACCTACAGTGGCTAACTTCACAGTTGCTAAGAACCACCGCAATAAATGAAAAGTTCCCTTAAAAATAAAATGTTTGTAAAACAATGGATGTGCTGTGTACTGACCCGGTTTGTATGAGTCCTGCGCGTCGTAGGCGGGCTGCTGCTGGTAGCTGCCCACCTTGCCGCCCGCGCCCACGCCGCCGACGCCGCCCACTCCACCCACGCCGCCCACGCCGCCAACGCTCGACCCGCCTCCGTACTACAAATACACAATATAAATTAAATATTTCACTTGATAACGCCGTAAATGCTATTCTACAGCGCTTTTATATCGCTCTTTCAAAATTCACCTAATTCTATTCTACTAGTTCCCATACTGGACACGTATAACAAGGCACGCAATCTTGCTACAATTCTATTTTTACCAGTTTTATACACGTCTTTATGGCACGTAGTACCAAAGTACCCCCCCCCCCCCCCCGCTTCCAGCAAAGCGAAACAATGGACATTAATACGGTCTGCAAACAGACTTCGCATTCTGTCAGACAGATTGAGAGGCTAGCTGCCTAGTGTACGCCGAGCTTTTTACTTTGTGACTAGGAACAAACTACATTTATAGATTTATGATATAAGGTTACATTCTAATCCAAAGAAATATTTAATTTCATACTGCTTGCGTTGTAAAGCGGATAATGAAGGAGCCTATTATTAATTGTGAACTACGTATATACTCATTTTCGTAATAAATTTACCTGAATCTCCATCCTGTGTTACACCAGTTTTAAAAAACAACAATTTAAAGAAGCTTAGATGGGCATCCAATCAAAAATGGGTCCATCGAAACGAAGGAGTCGCCGTAGCCAAACGTCAATAAGGATCTTGATACTTCACTAACTGAGAGCAACAATACATTTGTGGAACGGAACCAAGCTTGAGGGGTTGTGACTCACCGTGGGGTACACTCCGTACTGGTAGGTGGTAGGCGGCGGCGCCTGGTAGAAGTACGCGTAGCCGGGCGGCAGTGCGGGCGTCGGCACCTGCTGCGGGGAGGCTGCGTCGGCGCGCCCGAACCGCTCGCCGCCGCCGAGACCGAACGCACCCTCGCGCGCGCCCCCCACGCCGTACCCCACCTCGTAGTACCCGCCCTGCGTGCACAACACAAATACAAAACGTTACATATGATACAATGTCAACTCACTCACCGTAGCAGTAATACTGAAGGTAGGAAGAGGAATAATATCTATCTAAAAGTAAGTGATAGCAAAAAATTTAAAAAAAAACTGGGTATTGAGCAAGCGAGACAAAATCATTTTATTTTTACCACCAGACAGCTCCATCTACGGAGCAAGTCTTTATAACAACCATTTTTGTCTTTAAATTGTAAATGAAAAGCCCTCCCTACTATCAATACAAGAAGTTCACACATTATGTCAGGCTGACATCAAACTCGAGTGTTAAATTACATGTCAGATACAGAATGATACATAAAACAACAAAAATACCACCGCGATACTTGTTGCACAGCTCTGTTTATTGTTATCGAAAAATATAAGGATCATAAGATGCATACCGTGTCGGTTCCCCATGGAGGGTCGGATAGGATAGTTTAAACAGGTGCCAAACTCCTCATTTATATCTTGTATATGAAACGTTTCATATTTCATTATGTTCGCCCGCACCCGCGCGAGCGTGCGTGCGTGCGTGCGTGCGTGCGTGCGTGCGTGCGGTACTAACCATGTGGTGCGGCATCCTGGAGTGTATCATCTGCTCGTCGTAGGTCGCGTACGTCTGCGAGCCGTAGAGCGCGCCGCCCGCGTACGCGCCCGCGCCCGCACCCGCGCCCGCGACCGCGCCCGCGCCCGCGCTCGCGCTAACACTTGCGCTCGCGCTCGCGGCCGCGCTCGTGCCGCTGCCCGCCGTCGAGGTCACGTGACCTGCTGGAATCAAACGACATACCCTCGCCTCAAATACTCCATCGGCGACTGACCTCATCGGTCGGATATCGACTGGGAGTTTTTTTTTAAACAATGTATTCGTTTAGGACTATAATAAATTATTATTTTAACGATGATTATAACAAAGTATATGATATTATTGAGTGTCAATAATGTGTATAGCGACAATTTCAAAAAATGAAAATACTAGTATAGCCTTAAAGTAGTTATAGTATTAAAAATCAACACTTGATCATCACTTTATCAATATGCTCATCCACAAAAATAATGTTAATTTGTGTTCAAAATCATGTTAATTTTCAAGACACTAATATAAAAATTTATAATTGGACATTCATAAAAAAATTCAATAGTAACTTCAGTAAATTAGCTGCGAGTAAATAATACTAACACACTTGTACCCCCAATATAGATTCCCCGTGTCACAGGTCGCAGCCAACTAAGCAAGCATACAGGTAGTTACAACTCACCGGTTGTGGTGGCTACTTTGGTGGATGTTTGTGTAGTGGACGTACTCGTCAGACTGTTGCTTGACGCCACCGAACTCGTGTCATACTGGAAACGAACAATCATAATTATTTGGTTATTTTGCACTACCGGTTCTGCCACGGGGCTATTTACATTGACACGCGGTTCATACTCAACCGCTGCTAGTCCCTCGTAAGATGCATCTCGTCAGGTACTCAATTGTTACAACGATCGTGCTCGCGAAAAAAAAGGAATCCCTCCATTAGGGGTTTCTTGTCTGTTTTTCCCCATGGAGGGTCGGATAGGGTTTGAACAGGCATCAAACTTATCAATAAGTACGCTTGACCTTATATTTTGAATAATATTGACGTTTCCAAGCCATTTCTTTATGAATTCTATGGAAATAAAAGTTTTGACTTTGACTTTGAGGTGTGGGTTAAACGTCTATTACGTCGTGTTAAACAGATTTTTTTTTTAAAAAGCTGCGCCTGCTCTGAGTGCTACAGTCAACCTGATACAGTAACACATACGTGAGATAATGGGGGGGGGGGGGGGGGGGGGGGGCAACGTAACGTGCGGTCAGCAACAAGCCCGACCTTCTGATGGAGGAGATCATCTCGCGGCGGGAGAGTAAACTTTGCAGCAACGCTTGCCAGCTTCCACGCCACCGTGAAGTATCACGGGTGCGTCGTGTGAGCGAGTGTGCTGCTGTCATACCTGCGTTAGCTGCTCCTTGTGCTTGTGCGGCTGCGGCTGGTAGGAGTAGGGCTGCGCATTGGCGGTGTACAGCGCGTTGTTGTTGTACACGCCGCCCGAGGACGACGTCTGCTGCAACACACAAACACAAACTAGCTACAACACACTAATTACAAATTCATGACGAATTAATGGATTTGACGCAAATTTCAATTCAAAATGTAAAAAAACGCCCTCTGTGTTATTGGCGCGAATGTCAAAGCTCACAGAGTACTAATAATTAGTACTTATTCGTAGTCGCTATGTCAAGAACAATCGTAGGTGCACTTTATATTTGACCTGGAGCCGACCACACAACAAGCAAACGGGTTTAACTCGTTCCGGGACTCTAATCAGGACCTCAAGTCAAGGACAATTCATATAATGCCACCTAGCCCCGAACTAAGCATAGCTTGTACTATGAAAACCTGACAACTGCTGGAATACATATAAACTATTTTTTTGTAAATACATACATATAATACATATTAACACCCAGACACAGAACAAACATTCGTCACACAAATGTTTGTCCTGGGTGGGATTCGAACTCATGATCTACAGCGCAGAAGGCAGAGTTACTACCAACTGAGCCGTGAAGCCAGTCAATCAAACTGAAAGTTATATAACGACGATAACTTGTACACAAATGTGGAAGCCAGCACCCCTCTGTATGCAAGTGCCAACTGCGACACGGAGCGGTATAGAGAAGGTAGTGGTACCTGGTAGGAGTTGAGTATGGGTTGGTACTGCGTGAGCGCGGCGCTGGAGGGGTAGCCGCCCGCGACGCCGGAGATGCCGCCGCTCGCAGCCGCCGACAGCGACGCGTTACTCGAATTCACCTGCCGATGGATTATACACTTATACACGAAATACATAAAGGCCCCACAGAAGTATAAGTCAAAGTCAAAGTCAAAGCTTTTATTTCCATAGAATTCATAAAAAAATGGCTTGGAAACGTCAATATTATTTAAAACATAAGGTCACGCGTACTTATCGATAAGTTTGATGCCTGTTCAAACCCTATCCGACCCTCCATGGGGAAGAATATAGGTGCCATATTTACCATAAAACTAACAATTATAATATTATACTAAGATTGTTTAAGAGTTATTTCGTGACGTCTTCCGCGGAGCTCAAGTGGATGGATCAAATACTACACCCTTTGGCCTGAATTATTTTCGTAGAGTGAGATTCAATGTAGGCGCTAACTCGCACAAGGAACGTATTAAAATTCACTTGCTACAAACTCTGGAACTCTCAGTAATAAGCTGTACTATGCATGTATAACAGCGTCCCAAGTACAGCGGGATGCAGTGAATGATTCAGTGCGGTACAGCCCTGGTTACGAGATTGGGGCTTCTCCATCGTGATGAAGTATTCCTCAGGCCCTCACGGGATGCCGTGGGTGGTCACACTGCGGGAGGATTCCAGTCCAAACGTGTCTGGTCAATCCATCGATTGCCGTTTTTCTGAATAACGGCTGGCGGCGGCGGCGATTAACATAATAATAACAATCCTTGTTCGGGCTCAATAATTTTATGGCATATTTTTTTTTTTTTATTAATGGTGGACATTTCACACAGCGCCATCTAGCCCCAAAGTAAGCTAAGCATAGCTTGTATCATGGGAACCAGACAACTAATATAATACTTATTTACTTTTCTTTTGTAAATACATACATAAAATACATATTAACACCCAGACACAGAACAAACATCAATGTTACAAATGCCACATAAATGTTTGTCCTGAGTGGGGATCGAACCCACGACCTACAGCGCAGAAGGTAGGGTTACTAACCAACTGAGCTATGAGCCAGTCAATCATTAGAAAACATGTACATAAATTTCAAACTTATATAACCCTACATAGGTAGAAAATCTACTCATTGCATCATTGGATATTTTATTATATAAAATGACAAGATTTAATTTAATGTACGGTGATGTTATCTTACTTGCGGCGCGTACACGTTGGCTCCGTACACAGCGGGCGGATGGTGCGACACCGGATGGTGAGCGTACACATTCTGTTGCTGTTGCTGCGTCACCGTTTGTTGCTGCAACAACAACAATAGATCTAGAATAAAACACGTTCCTTTGTTTTCGTAGTAGTGACTTTTGTTGTGGAGTGGCGTACCTTGTGCGCGTGCGTGTGCGCGTGCGCGTGCGAGTGCGGCGCGTGCGCGAGCGCGTGCGTCGCGGCCGCGGCGGGCGCGTTCACGCTCAGCTGCTTCATGGACGCCGTCAGTTGCGCGTCCAGTGATGCTGCACAAAACAATTACAACCATTAACATGATTATATATTCCCGATTTCCCGGATTTAGTGTTTCCAAATACATACACAATGGTTTATTTCAAAAGTATCGTGAAGATATCTTCTGAGTGTGGGACTAATCTGAAAGCCTGGCACCAAATGAGATAAAAATAGGTCTAAATTTTCATTATATGGGTTATAAAGAAATTGAAAGTTACAAACTTATTTTGCACAAATCAACTTTCTACAAATAAATAAAATTGGAGTGTCTGTTTGTAATATTAAAATAACCGCATTTTACTAAGTGCATATGGATGTATACACGGTACATATACCAAAACAACATTTTTTTTTAAATTGTTGTCTGTCTGCCTGTCTGTTTGTTCCGGCTAATCTCAGAAACGGCTGGACCTATTTTGACGGGACTTTCACTGGCTGATGTAACAAGGAGTAACTTAGGCTACTTTTCAGAGGGGTAAAATAGGGGTGCGTGATAAAATCGAATTCCACGCGGACGAAGTCGCGGGCAACAGCTAGTGATACATATATATAGAAAGGGAGCGTAGGGCTCTAGCGTTAAAAAAAATGTTTTTAGTATTGATATAGATTTTATTGTCCAATATAATCATTTTTTTTTTATTTAATTTTTAATTAAATCACTGGTATACATACATGTGGAATTAGTTGTGACGACTGGTTCGGAGGCGACGGCCGCTTGAGACGCCGACGACTCCACCGACGATAGGTTTTCATTCTGTGTCATGTGCTGTGAAAGATGAACGTTATATATTATTGTTGTACGACATTTTGAACCCTTGGGTCAAAAACCAATCATACTTATATATCTATTTTACATTTGGATGTACTGTATAGACGACGGTGTATAGTACATACTATTATTGACGTTTTCAAGCCATTTCTTTATAAATTCTATGGAAATAAAGTTTTTCACTTTGACACCATTGTATGATGCAACTAAATCCAATGTTTATATCATTACAGGTAGGTACTCACCGTGGATTGGACGTGTTGTTGCGTGTATACGTTCTGTGGCTGGGGTTGAGGCTGCGGGAGAGACGCCGCCACGAGGGACGGCGCGGGGGCGGGCGCGGGGGCGGGGGCGGGGGCGGGCACGGGCGCGACCGCAGGGACGCAGGGCGCGGGAGCGGGGGCGGGCGCCGGGGCGGGGGGCTCGGCCAACGGCTCGCCCGCGCCCACACCCGTCACCGGGGATCCGCCCACGTGGTTTGGCGTCTGTAATCAAATACATCAGTAAGTAATAGGTGCAAGAAAACCATAACAACAATATTTATCCGAGTCTGATCGTAGACCAGAGAAACAACCACTGAACTGTGTCTGATGATCTGATGATGACGTGAGTAGAAGAGGAGTAAGTACAGAGAAGACCGCCGATGGGGGAGATGCATACATGTTGTTCCTGCGACGCTTACTGTGACCTGAAGTTAGGCAGAAGGAAGATGATAGCGTACACACGCACACGTGCAACGTTGCCAATGTGTCCGTGGTGGGGGGTAGGGGGTGTAGGGGGGTAGGGAGGGGTAGATACCTGATGGTGCGGCTGCGTGGGGTCGCGCAGCGCGTCCGGCTCGAGCGCGCCGAACTGTACGTCCAGGAACATGTTGCACGCCTCCCCGCCGCCCGGCATCTCCACCGCCGACGACGGGATCTGCCACAAACAAATGCGTTCACGTACAGTGCCTCACTCGCTCGCCTCACAGATAGACACCAATCTCGGTGTACATGCGTATAACTAGAACTTAAACATTACTAGTTATCGATCTTCTTCTTCTTCGAGTCACCGGTTCTGTCGAACCAGTGTGGTGAAAGGATTGTAAGTGCGCCTCAAAGAGGCTCCTTTAGTTATCGATGATTCGATGGATATGTACAGTATTTACATTGACCTCACTAAAGCATTTGATTTGATCGATCATGTTAAAAAAAAAAATTGAGACATCCTGACACAGGCATGTCCGGCCCAGATCAACTTCATGTAGGACACTGCGGTCTCACAATGTCACACCTAAAATAATGCATTCCATCGCTCTAATCATACCCCAAGGGTAAACTTATGATGGTTATGTAAACACCACGTTTGACCATCATATGTGCGGATGTGGAGAATGGGAGCGTCTCAGTTTTATTTTAAGGGAAAGTGGCAGTTTTCTCTTCATTAGGTCCTTCATTGACCAAAAGCTCCTCCAGGTATTTTCTGTGCGTCAAGCAAATTGTTTGTCCTGTCTAGCTTGGAGGGAAACTATTTAGCCAAGATACAAGATACTCAATCCCCCCTCCCTCTCAATCATTAATACAGGTTGAGTCACCCTTTCAAACAATGTGTTCTTACCTTAGAAGGTGGTGGCACGCGGGCCCTTTGGGGTTTCCTTTGACTGGTGATATCCGTAGAACCGTACACACCGTAGTTTGTAGTATACACACCTGGAAATATTTTACCATCTTTTGGCACTGGAAATGTATTTTACATAAAAAAAAAAGTTTTAACAAGGAAAAGACTGTCAATAACTAATCAGAGTCAGTAGACTTTGATGTTTTTTGCCTTTAAATTCTTATCAGTTCAGATTAAACGGAAAAATTCTCTCCTTTCACTATGGGACAGTACAGATAGTTTGAAAGATATAAATAGAGCACACAAGTAATGTGTTGTGTTGATGTGATGTGATGTGATGTGATGTGATGTGATGTGATGTGATGTGACTCACTGGCGTCGTGCCGCTGCGACTGCTGCGTGAGCTGCGACAGGTACTGCGACTGCGCTGCCGTCAGGCTGCCCGACATGCCCATCGGCTGACGACAAACAGCATCATTACACACACGCTGTCTCACTACATACACACCTACACACCTACACACCTACACACCTACACACTACGTTTACAACTAATCAACTCAGTTTGATGCACATATCACACAAATCAGCCTGTCAATTATAAGATGGATTTCATAGAAAATATTACTAAAAAATCGTAACTAACTTACTGGTAATTATGGTACGGACATACAAAGGTTGTCTGGAAGAGATAGCATTTAGTGTACACATAAAATAGATATTTTTTGTAAGTAAATAATAATAAATAATGGTGGACGTTTCACACAGCGCCATCTAGTCCCAAAGTAAGCTAAGCATAGCTTGTATCATGGGAACCAGACAACTGATATACATACATATATACTTTTCTTTTGTAAATACATATAATACATATTGACACCCAGACACAGAACAAACATCAATGTTACAAATGTCACATAAATGTTTGTCCTGAGTGGGGATCGAACCCACGACCTACAGCGCAGAAGGTAGGGTTACTAACCAACTGAGCTACGAGGCCAGTATTAATTTGTATTGTGGTTTAGCAATAGAGTTATTGTATTGTAAGGTAGACAGGTCACTGTACGGTATGGGTTTGAACAGGCGTCAAACTTATCGATGAGTACGCGTGACCTTATGTTTTGAATATTGACGTTTCAAAGCCATTTCTTTATGAATTGTATGGAAATAAAGTTTTTGAGTTAGTATTGTATACCTGCAGGGGATGGGGATGGGTATGGGGATGGGCATGGTGCGGCAGGCGATGGTGCATGCTCCGGTGCATGTAGTGGTCGGGGGGCGGCTGGTCGGCGGACGTAGCCGCAGCCGCCGCCGCGGGGAGCTCTCGACTGCCGCTGTTCATTTGCTGCTGGGGGTTGCTCCATTCTGTCGCCTGCGCACATTACATCTAGTTACCAAGTGTCCTCCTTTTAACAACTGTCAAATTAAATTTTGTGGCTGCATTTTAGCTGCCATGTGTTTCCGTCGTATATTAGTAATAGTTCCCTAATTTGACCGTCACTCTTTACATGTGACAGATATTTAACTTTAACAGTCTGCTTCTTATTTTTTTTGCAAATTTCAACAGTCAATGGCGATGGTTATAACCTTAAAATTTATTAAAAAATCTTAAGTCCCCAAATGTTATACGCCTATACATACATGGGGATTAAAATTTCCATATTTTGACTACTTTCTTTGGGTCACGTTAAGTTTTTTCTGTCTTTTTGTTGTCTGTTTTTTCCTTCGTCCTTAAAGGGACACTCCACTAAAGCGGGTACACAGGGTTATTGATAATTATGCTAGCAACCTGTACAACGAAAAAAAAGAACTGACAAAATATCAATACAAAGCTGAAATTATTTAAGTCTCCCATTAAGGATGTACACATATCAGAAGTAATTTTGAGAAATTTCACCCCTAAGGGAGTGAAATTGGGTGACAAAATTTGAACTGAAAATCTTATTATCGTGTAATCGGTCTATACTTAGCTCTAGTACGCACATTTGTAATACTGACTGACTGATGTTGTCAAGATATTTTTCTTTAAGGAATAAGTAGAAATAAAATTTCGGTCTATCGTCTATTTCGCGACTAACAGAGTCCAATAATGAAATGATCAATACCTCCATACTGGCGTGGTGTTGTTGCGTTGCGTTGTGGAAGGTGTAGGTGGGCACGGGCGCGTCGGCCGCCCCCGCCCCCGCCTCCGCCCCGCCCGCCCCCGCCCCCGGGGTCACCCCCGCCACGCCCTCCGGCGTCCCCCACTCCTCCTGCACACACAACCGACAGGGTTAGGTTAACCAACTATCGTCTAGCGACACCGTTCTGAATCAACTTCACAAAAATTAAAGGCAAAAGCAATGAAACGACTATAAAGCGGGTCGGATAGGGTTTGAACAGGCATCAAACTTATCGATAAGTACGCGTGACCTTATGTTTTGAATATTGACGTTTCCAAGCCATTTCTGTATGAATTCTATGGAAATAAAGTTTTTGACTTTGACTTTGACTTTTTGACTTTACCGTGGGCGGCAACATGGCGGCGTCGCCTTCCAACGCGGGCACGGCGGCCGCGCTCGGTGTGAACACCTGAAAACAAATACATGCACTTACAATACATTACAATACAATACAATACAATACAATACCAGATATAAGTTGAGAAAACCTTAAGTGCTAACACACCCGTTGCGGGAACTCTCAGACTGCTAGAAATCTCATGAGTTCTTCCGGACGTAAAAATGTTTCTACCATAAAACTGAGCTTTAATATGAATGTATCATGCAGATAACAACTAGGACATTCAAAATGTTTAGTTTGATACAGCCACTACACTATACTATTACTGATAGATAGATAGATAAGACGTTTATTTGGTTCCACAATCACACACGTACATTTAGTTAATATAAAGAATAAAAGGAAAATAGAAAAACATAATAAATATATACCTAACTTATACTAACATAACAAAAAAGACCATTAATATAGTTGCCTCCAAGAACGTAAAGTACATGTGTGTTGCAGATAAACAAAATGGGTCATAGCTCAGCGAATAATATTGCTCAGGGAGCAAACACTGATTTTCAGCTATTACCCGCGAGGTGACGAGACGAAATGAGTGCTATACATTAAGATTGCTCAATGTATTCAGTTGATGGACTCCAAAATATACATCTGTTGGTGGTTCAAACAATAATTGTAATAAATACTGTAGTTATGTGGTACCTTTGTGTCTGACAGGGAGCCAGACCACTCCTCATTGTCCCAATCCTCTGTGGCCGGGAACGCATCGCCCATCTGATTGGCTGAAATACATTTTATGATAAACACGACTGGAACACTGAATACCAGTTTTACACGAATAGTTTATGAAGAGATGTTTTTTGATTAGGATAAGGAACTTTAAAAATCAAGTTACAAATGCAAAATGAATTAACGCAAGATCGATCTGTATTTTATGTTATTTTGATTGACTGAAGATGATAAACTTCGAAAGACTTCGTGATGTCAAATTTCGAATGAACAGAAACTCGTCACATAAGAGATCACGTTGATAGGTTCTGGGACGAAACACATCGCGAGGCTAGCAAACGCAGCTCGTGTATGTATGTATGTACGCATGATCACAGATACGGTCAACGGGCCGTCATACATAATCGCTGTGAGTGTACAGCCCTCTCAGGAAATAAGGTCATGTCCAAGTGCAATCCTGCCTATATAAATACTTGTTTCACTTTGATCTCGATATATAGATGATTTCATTGAGCGACCTGTGCATTTTATAAATCATTTTCAAGGCGATCCAATCCTACTTCGATTGACAAACCGGTTCCGATGACCTTCCGGGAACGTAACAGACACGGACCGGACGCTGCCGGCTCAAGCATATTAACGAATAGGCGTATATATGAAAGGGTAAGAAGTAATATGTATACAGGGTGTCCGGTAATGAATGGATAACCTTGAAATGAGTCTTAATATAACTATTGGGCATTCGGAAAAAAATATCAAATAAAAAAAAACCAAGTAGTATCAAAAAAAAAGCAAATAAAACAAAAAAATCAAAACATCGATATTATTTAAAAAATACATATCTTTGATACTACTTGTTTTTTTTATTTGATATTTTTTTCCGAATGCCCAATAGTTCTACTAAGACCCATTTCAAGGTTATCCATTCATTACCGGACACCCTGTATATATGTATACTGACCGTCGTTGTACGCGTCCGGCGTCCACTCGTGGTGCAGGTCGTTGCGCGGACGCGAGTACCGCGAGCGCGCAGCGCCGCGCCCCGCGCCCCGCCCGCCGCCCCCGCGCCCGCCGCCCCGCCCCGCGCCCCGCCCGCCCCCACCGCGCCCGCCCTCGCCGCGCCCGCCCGCGCCCCGCCCGCCCTCGCCGCGCCCTGACACACCAACACATATATATATAACTATGTATTAAAACTATTTTTCTATGGAAAATGGGAAAATGGTCATAATAAGATTGCTGTATGCGCGTGGCGCGGGATATATGCACATATCAGTTACACGGTTGTACACAGTTTTAAGAGTAAGTACTGCCACCGTGCCCATTTCTGCCGTCAAACAGTAAGGCTTTCACGTTACTGCGTTCCAATTTGAAAGGTGTTGTTGCCGGTGAAATTACAGGCACATGAGACATACCACCTACACGTCTCAGAGTTACGGGCGCATACGATGCGACTTGAGTCTTATCGTACCTAGCAGGGAGGATGCGAGTGGCATCGGTTGTTATGGGCCGGGGTTACCACTTAACAGGAGATGGGCCGTCGGCTCGTTCCGTACAGATGTGTATATAATAGAATGGTATAGTCACTTGTCCTCTGCGTGGCGTTGCGGTCGCGGTCGCGCGGCGGCGGTACCTCCCCGTTATTCACCGGCTGCGGAGGTTTCTTCTTCTTCTTCTCACTGGTCTGCCACTCGCCCTGGAGGAACCACACAAGGGAAAACGTATAATACATCTATACAAATAAATAAAATTGGAGTGTCTGTTTGTAATATTAAAATAACCGCTTTTTACTAAGTGCATATGGATGTATACACGGTACATATACCAAAACAACATTTTTTTCAATTTTTGTCTGTCTGTTCCGGCTAATCTCTGAAACGGCTGGACCGATTTTGACGGGACTTTCACTGGCAGATAGCTGATGTAACAAGGAGTAACTTAGGCTACTTTTCCTAGGTGTAAAATAGGGGTGCGTGATAAAACCGAATTCCACGCGGACGAAGTCGTAGGCAACAGCTAGTCTGTTAATATATACGATATGTATACTACAATAGTGTCGATAAAAATGGGTCGGACAGGGTCTCAACTGGTGCTTGACTTAGCTATAAGTACTGCGCGTGATCTTGTCATTTGTAAGTTGACTGATATACCTTTCCGAGCTATTCGTTTAAGATTGAAATGGCAAATAAGTTGTTGCCTATTAAAACTAAAGAAGTAATATCAGCGACTGAACCAATGCAGGCGATTATAAGAGCTACAGAGGAAGAGAATTACAAGAGCTACAGAGTAGGATTATAAGAGTTACAAAGGAGGAGGATTATAAGAGCTGTAGAAGAGGAGGAATATAAGAACTGTAGAGGAGGAGCGATATAAGAGCTGTAGAAGAGGAGGAATATAAGAGCTGTAGAGGAGGAGGAATATAAGAGCAACAGAGGAGGAGGAATATAAGAGCTGTGGAGGAGGAGGAATATAAGAGCAACAGAGGAGGAGCAATATAAGAGCTGTAGAGGAGGAGCAATATAAGAGCTGTAGAGGAGGAGCCATATAAGAGCTGTAGAGGAGGAGCGATCTAAGAGCAACAGAGCTATAAATGAAGTATAATTTGATGAGTGCTCACAGTCTTCTCAGCCTCGAGCAGAATGTTGCAGGCGGCCACCATGTCGTTGTCGGTGTCGTGCAGAGCGGAGCAGACCTCCTCCTCGGTGCGGCAAGTCATCTCCATCAGATCCTGGACCTGGTGATGACATACACACACTTATCACAACACTATTATACTTCATATTGGTGGGCGTTGCACACAGCGCCATCTACCCCAAACAAATCCTTGGACTGTTACTGTACGCGAACCAGATAACTAATAGCCTATATACATTTTTCAAATATATATTAATATCTAGACAGACAACAACCATATTAATTACATATATTTATACTGCAATTGTGTTGTGTATGTGAGCGTGTCAGACACAACAAAACATATTTTTTGTCACACAAATAGTTTTAGTGGATTGGATTCGAACTCGCGTCCTACAGCACGAAAGGCGAGAGTTACCGATTGAGCTGTAAAGCCGTGGTACGTAATATTATAAATGAGAAATTGTTTACTGGTTAGCCTTTATTTATTTCTGAAAAGAGTAGTAAGTGTTTTTGCAAAGAGGTATTTAGGATATATGGCTACAGAAAATGCCCGGTTCATTGTGGTATAAAACACAGTGTATATTTAAAATTCAAGCCATTATTGTATGGAGTAGTTTGACGTAAAGGAATAATGTATCATTTATGATATTAATGGGATGCGATGATACTCATACTTTATTTATAAATTGGAATGCGTCAACAGCCAGGCGGGGCGTCTTGACCCACATTGAAAGTGTAAACTTATCCGTAATTCGTAAGAAATCTGCTCCGTAACTTTCATTCATTTAAACTGCACAGAAGTCAGAGAACATTCATTCATAAAGAAATGATTGATAAAGAAATGAGATTCATAAAGAAATGGCTTGGAAACGTCCTTATGTTTTGAATATTGACGTTTCCAAGCCATTTCTTTATGAATTGTATGGAATTAAAGTTTTTGACTTTGACTTTGACACTATTGTCTTCGAGTAATTCTCACGGCTGCATTGCATTTCCCAATGTGACTGCGTGCTATAGTCGCTTGTCTAGTGTACAAGCGACTATAGCACTGAGCGAGATTGGTTCCATTTCCCGAATTAAAGTACGAACGTCTCATCATGAATAATGTATCACCATCTTAAACACTTGAACACTATTCAACGTGAGAAACCGATATGTCATGAAACAGGAGCAGTAGAACTGACACCAAGTTCGTCCGGGGAAAGTACTGCCACCATACCCATTAATAAGTGAAAAAAAGATCGAGAGCGTGGTGGTCTAGTGGTACTGACCCCCGAGTTTCATTCCGGAGGTCGCCGGTTCAAATCCCGACGTGCAACTATGAGTTTTAGAATTAAAAGATTTATGTGCACAATACCACGTTCTCAAAACGATGAAGGAAAACATCGCGAGGAAACCGACATGTCCTAGAACCAAAATTCGAAGACATGTGTCGAGTGCACGAAAGGAGCCTCCTTGGGGCGCACTTAAAATCCTTTCACCACACTGGTTCGAGAGAACCAGTGACTCGAATAGAATAGTGAAAAAAAAATATTGCGCTTCAGGATTCGAACCGGTTACTATAGAATAATCGTAATATTGCCTAGAATTAAAAGACTCGCTCACCATTTTCCTGACATCCGCGCCGTCGTCTGATGTTTTGCGATCTATCATGTTTGCCAAACGGATTTGTTCTGTGCTTGCCTGAAACACAATTACATACATTAACACCACGCACATAAATATCAACCCGACTGGGTAAATTACCAAGTAGGCTAACCTACTTGGTAATTTACCCCGTCGGGTCTATCTATCTAGATAGATAAACTCTTTATTGTACACCAAAGAAAGAATTTTTTACAGACAAAATAAATTATAAAGTTAAGTAGACGTACAATGGACGGCATTATCACTAAAAGTGATCTCTTCCATGCAACCTATTACCTTTACCGTAGGTACAATATATAAGAAAAAAAAACAGTTGATTAAACATGAAAACAATTTCCTTTGGGATAAAGATAGTACTACTATTAATCGCGTCACTGGCTTTCTTGAACCAAAGCAATAAAGTGGGCCACAATGAGGCTCCTTTCATGCCATGCGGTATTTTCTATGGTATGAAGTTACGGAACGAGCAGGAGGCCCATCCGGTGTTAAGTGGTAAACTCTGCCCACAAACAAGTTTGGTCCTCACCTACCTAGGTACAAAAAGTCTCATCATATGCGCCCGTAACTCTGGGACTGTGAAATAGTCATATCAGCGAAAGCCGCTCGACAATAATAATAAATATTGGTGGACATTACACGCAGCGCCATCTAGCCCCAAAGTAAGCTAAGTAAATAGCTTGTATCATGGAAACCAGACAACTGATATAATAATGAAATACTTTATTTTGTAAATACAAACATACTTAACGACACCCAGACACAGAACAAACATCTATGTTCGTCACGAAAATGTATGTCCTGGATGGGAATCGAACCTACGACCTACAGCGCAGCGGGCGGAATAATATAATAAATAAATAGTTTCACAATTATCGTAGACAATACTAGGAGGTACTAGAATGCGTAATCCGACCCAAAAATTCAAGTCATAAAGAAGGGTCTGGTAAGTAAAGCTTATTACACTGTAAATGATTATATAAATGATAAATCCCCTCGGGTCTGATGTCGCTCTGCCCAACGACACACAAAACATCCTGTAATATCTTATTTTAGTATATTATGTAGTCATAAATGTAACATAGACCTAAGTACTCAATTGTTACATGGATCGTGCTCGCGAAAAAAAAGGAATCCCTCCATTAGGGGTTTCTTGTCTGTTCCCCCATGGAGCGTCGGATTTGAACAGGCCTCAAACTTATCGATAACTACGCGTGACCTTATGTTTTGAACTAGCTGTTGCCCGCGACTTCGTCCGCGTGGAATTCGGTTTTATCACGCACACCTATTTTACCCCTCGGAAAAGTAGCTTAAATTACTCCTTATTACATCAGCTATCTGCCAGTGAAAGTCCCGTCAAAATAGGTCCATCCATTCCAGAGATTAGCCGGAACAAACAGACAGACAGACAAAAATTATAAAAAATTCTTACGGATCCCTAATTTTTTGAAAATAAATTATAGCCTATGTTACTCCTCGATAATGTAGCTTTCTATTGGTGAAAGAATTTTTGAAATCGGTTCAGTAGTTTCTGAGTTTACTTCGGACATACATACAACATACATACACCTTACCAACATTATCTCTTTATAATATTAGTATAGATATTGACGTTTCCAAGCCATTTCTTTGTGAATTATATGGAAATAAAGTTTTTGACTTTGACTCAATGTATCTGATAGCTTCCAAATCAAAACAGTAATATAATCCTCCGTGTTCTAAGTAACAGAACTAAGTACATACTTGGATAACATAACAGAGACGGGACGAATAAACAGTGGCAGCATTACTTAGAAACCTTGTTAATTGATTACATAGCTTTTTGTGTGTTATGATAGCTATGAATTCGTTTGAAACCAAAACAATTATAAGCTAATGGCGAATCTACAAGTAACGTGGTGGCCTAGTGGTACACACCTCAAGTTCAATTCCGAGGTAGCTGTCACATTTTTTTTTTATGTGGTACATTTACGGAACGAGCCGACGGCCCACCTGGTGTTAAGTGGTAACCTCGGCCCATAACAACTGATGCGACTTCGGTCCTCCCCTACTAGGTACGACAAGACCCAAGTCGCACCGTATGCGACCGTAACTCTGAGACGTGCAGGTGGAATGTCTCTTGTGCCTGTAATTTCACCGGCAACCACACCTTTCAAACCGGAACACAGTAACGCGAACGCGTTACTGCTTGGCGGCAGAAATGGGCATGGTGGCAGTACTTCCCCGGACGAACATGGCGAGAGTTCTACTGCTTTTAAATGTTATTCGTCTGATAGAGGATTCGACATTGCGACGCGTTATAAAAAAAAAAAATATTCTTTCTTTCTTTATAAGCAAAATGTAAACATAAGAAACTAAGCAGAAATATATGCGCTATCCAGAGCTCGATCCTGAATACGTTAACCCGAGTCCTAAGGGGCGTATATCTAAGGAACCCTAGTACGTAGGGTTCCACGGGTACAGTGTACGCCTGGCTGGAGGGCGCTGACCTACGATTCAACCTTCAAGTTCAACCCACGTCTGTCCCTAGTTTATGAGTAGGTTGACCCTTCCACAGGGACGTCATATTGACTGGTAGACCGGACTCATAGCTCAATTGGTAGTAATAGTGACTGCCTTCTGCGCTGTAGGTCGTGGGTTCGATTCCCACCCAGTACTTTTTATTTAATAGTTACAGAACGTGCTGACGGCCCACCTGGTGTTAAGTGGTAACCTCAGCCCATAACAAGCGATGCGGCTTGGCTCCTCCCCTACTAGGTACGACAAGACCCAAGTCGCAACGTATGCGCCCGTAACTCTGAGACGTGTAGGTGGAAGGTCTCGTGTGCCTGTAATTTCACCGGCAGAAAATATAATTAAATGGTTACCTACTACAGACTTAGCTGCGGGCCCGTAGAGCGTAGGGCGTGCGTACAATGGTAGGTGGTAAGTGGTAAGTGGTAAGTGTGGTGTACTGACCTGAGGTTTGACCTTCTCCTTGGGCTGTGGCTTGTCCTTCTTGTCCTGCCCTCTGTCCTTACCCCCCTTCGCACCACCCTTGGTGGCGCGGGCACCCAAACTCATCTTTAATCTATATGTACTTTATATTTACAGCTTCTATTTACAAGCAGCTGAAACAAATCCAAGAAAATTCATATTCATTATTTTCGTAAATAATAATAATTAATAATATTGGTGCACTATTCATAGCTTGTACTATGGGAACCAGATAACTGATAGAATACATATATACTTTTTGTAATTACATACATATAATAAATTATAAATATTAGTGGACATTTTACACAGCGCCATCTAGCCCCAAAGTAAGCTAAGCATAGCTTGTATCATGGCAACCAGACAACTGATATAATACTTAGATATATTTTGTAAATAATATAATACATAAACATTTTTTCTAAATACGTATAATCCATATTAACACCCAGACACAGAACAAACATCAATGTTCGTCACATAAATGTTTGTCCTGGGTGGGAATCGAAAGCACGACCTACAGTGCAGAAGGCAGGGTTACTACCAACTGAGCTGTGAGTCAGTCCCTAATAAAGTTAGACATGTCAGCCGTTGATAACTTATATGTCCTATCCCGTACCATTAAACTCGCAGAATAAGAAAGATACCCAAGCATATTCTACAATTGGGTTTCCCGATTGACTGAGCCCCACGGGCGATTCGGTCAGACCCTAGACCCAGACGCATACATTCTAACCTGACATTCGGTTTTTCAATGTTACAGGCAGAATCAACAGTTCTTTCGTATGGAGTTGACTTCAGGTGCCCTGATAACCGCACCGGGCAACCGAACGGGCGAACCAAATCTGTGCTACCGGGCTTAGACAAATTAGGGAACCACACCTAAAACAAACAGCAAAGTTGCCTGAAGTTAACTAAGGGAGAAATTACACTCACCCTTATATGGGCTCGGACTGTACCAAAGTTTGGATGCTATATGAGCCATTGAGCTCTTCACGAGGTTGCCCCACGCTAATTATAGCTTGTGCAATGGGATTACAAACTGACAGACATTTATACCTTCTGTTTTGTAAATACACATCCTATCATCACACAGAACAGTACAAACTCTTCAATTTGTCACACAAATGTTTGTCCCGGGTGAGAATCGAACTGACGACGTACAGCACAGAAGGCAGAGTTACCAACTGAGCTGTGACAGTAGGAGTTTAAAAAGAAATGCTACAGAATCGATAAAGAACAATGCGTCTAGAAAGTGATCGCTTGAGAATTTCTCATGGATATAAAATCGTTGCACCAATTGAGCATAGAGCTTGGAAAGTAGAGTAGAGTCAGAACAGGCGCCAAACTTATCAATAAGTATGTGTGATCTAATTTTAATTTAACTAATTGATGTTTCATAACCATATTTTGTTTATTCATTTCTATTGTCATAAAGTCAAAGTCAAAAACTTTATTTCCATAGAATTCATAAAAAAATGGCTTGGAAACGTCAATATTCAAAACATAAGGTCACGCGTACTTATCGATAAGTTTGATGCCTGTTCAAACCCTATCCGACCCTCCATGGGGAAGAACAGCCAAGAAACCCCTAATGGAAGGATTCCTTTTTTTTTCATACAAACTGTTAATACTTTTCTTACTGATTGCTTAAGTCAGGAACAATGTACACTACCCTCATGCCACTAATGTCACCCATCTAATTGAAGAACATTCTCAAACTTGCTCAATCTCATCTGTGTGTCAATGATGACTTCTTCTTCTTCTTCTTCGAGTCACCGGTTCTGTCGAACCAGTGTGGTGAAAGGATTGTAAGTGCGCCTCAAAGAGGCTCCTTTCCTGCACTCGACACATGTCTTCGAATTTTTAGTTCTAGGACATGTCGGTTTCCTCACGATGTTTTCCTTCACCGTTTTGAGAACGTGGTATTGCGCACATAAATCTTTCAATCGAAAAACTCATAGGTGGACGTTGGAATTTGAATCGGCGACCTCCGGATTGAAACTCGAGGGCCAGTACCGCTAGAATGATGACCGGAGAAGGTATAATGAAATGCTTCTGCAACTGTGTCCATTGAGAGCCAACAAACAATGAAAATGCATGTACAATCAAGTCTTCTCCCTAAAGGGGTAGGCAGAGCTACTGAACTCCTATTAACTGGTGGTTACCACACGTGAACATTTGCAAAGTGCCTTTGCTTTCAATCAGCAAACCCGTACTTCCAGAATTAACCATTCCAAAATAAACCACCAAATCTCATCTCATCACAATTAATTGTAATTCGAACTTCTTGTAAAGTCTGAAATGTATTCTTATTTCTGATAAAAAGGCAGTGTAGGTCAATGTATGACCTGAGACATCCTTATACTAAGCAAGGTAGATAATTTATCAACAAAATGTCACCTTCCCATAACTTAGCTATACTTCTTCACTTGTTAAGTGAGCTGTCTTAAATAAAAACCCGTCATTTGCAAGTTATATATCCCATTAACTTTTCCTCAATGTTGGAACACATTTTTGTCCATTGTTTTCTCAAGCTAAACTAAAACCCAAAATCAAATGATATGTGGGATGGATCAATTAGTAAAGTAAAAATGTATCTACTATTTTGTAATAGTTATTGCTATGTTTTGAGTCCATTCAAGCCCGTACACAACCCATGTAGGCATACATGGAAAGTGGCTTTTAAATTTATCATAAAAATCCAACACAGATATAGAGCCACCTCTATCTAAATTGTATAAAGTGTAATCATTATCCAAGCCATTTCTTTTTGAATTCTATGGAAATAAAGTTTTTGACTTGTACTTTGACTTTATCATCACGAGCATAAGTAACAAAGGTTGTGCAAATTGGTTCAGTACTTCTGATTAGCATTTTCAAAATGTTACACATGTAGAAATTCAGTCATTTGAATGGCTTTTTCTTCCCGACATGGGTGCAAATCATGTAAGTGCGTTATCAATTTGTTAGTAATTACTTGACACAGCACAATAACTTGACAGTGTTCGCTCCCCAGCTAACTAACCATTATATATTATCAGCTGTTTGATATACTTGTGTGCAATCACTCAAGATAATTATAATACACAGCAATGACCTTAGTGAAGTGTAAATATAGGAACAATATGGTTTGCAATTTATAATGTTTGCCAACAAGAAAAATTTTAACGTGAGAAACATTACATATGAGGTATTTCTGAAAGCATTCTATAACGAAGGTAGATTCAAAATATAACAAAAATAGATTCATGTTATATGTAGATTTTCGTTATTAGGATATCATTTCTGACAAAAGAAAATGTTGATATCAAGATAGCGTCAAGAAAACCGATTCCCGGCAGCTGAAATGCAACGTCGTAATTCGTAAACAAAACACTAGGGCGTTTTACCTCAACATACAGAGTTCTACAACACATCAGCCACTAGCCCGGTTAGATAGACCTTCTCACACCAAATAGGAGGAACTGTTGAGCCGATTTTTATACAAATCTAGACAATGAATGAATCATAAAGATTGCAAGGGCACAGTCGGAACCCGTGCGCAGTGCAAGGATGCGCGGCGGAGGGAAACACCAGCCGAACACGACCACTTTCATACCGCTCCGAAGACTCACGTCATCCTGTTACACCACAAGTAAGACGAATTCCAGCGGCACATGTGGGGGACGCCATTCTTGAAGCACCTTTCTTGGTATCAAAATGACAGTCTTTGTTGATGAAATAACCGATCACGGCACCAAACAGCACCTTATTATAACGCACTTGAATACAGAATAACGCCATATCTATTTATTTACCTTATTACTACGTAAATAACCGAAAATAAACTGATTTTACAGGAAAAAATCCAATTGTTCATACCTGAGAGTGCGCTCAAACGCAAGCTGGTCACGTGACTTCCTAGTGTTGTACCATCCGAAAAAACGTAATTCTTGAGCTCGGTTTACATATTAAGTTAATTGATACACAATTCGATTAAAATATACTTAACTAAGGTTGACTATGTAGTTACGACAAATATCTAATCTACAATTAAATTAAATAGTGAGAAATTTTCGCGTACTATCGACTCTATAGTGTGGATTCCGTGAATCCCTATTAAAATATTTTTACCTACACTATACGTTATTCACTCTGTCTAACTCTGGAGAAGAGCAGTGTAATTAGAATTCTAATCGTTATCCATGTTAAACGCTAAATGTCGATTAAGTACGATGTGACCAGACAGACTCGGTCTGTCACTCTTACTGACTAAATGTATACGGAAGTGTAATGGATACACAGGTTGGGGCCGGCCGGCTGGAGCGGCCTAGATTATCCATTCGCATCTGTCAGTCAAAAAAAAAGACGTGTTTAAGCGTATGTCTTTGTATATTACTGCAATATAGACGAGTGGCGTGCCCGTCAGCTATATTCTCATAAAAAATAGTATGTGGTAGTGTTTGAAAAGTAGCTTCTTTCCGACCGTGAGTCCCACGATACCTCTCGTACGTTTTCGATTTTATTACACACTTTGTTTTACAAGTATCAATATTGTATGTTATGAACCCACAGGGTATCAAATATATTACAAGAAATCTTTAATTTTTAATCGTTGTCCATTATTTGAATCATACTCGCTGGGTAATCGAGTATTTATGATATGATCGATTAAACACCGCATGCCGTTTTCGTGTTTTCATAATCGGAAATGATACGAATCATCACTAAGCTGTAATATGGCAACCACAACCTTTCCACAGACTATATAGATGTGTTCGGAAACCTAAATTTAGACATTGCAAATACCAGAATTTGGTTATGTTGAACTATGAACTATTTTCAGTAGTCCTATGGTGTATAGTGTATGTAAAATACAAATGTTTTTGAGATATTGATTCTTATAAATCATCGTAAAGTATCTAAATATTAGATACATAGGGTCCCTATCTACCGACATACAACACGTTTAATACTCGGTTTGCATTGCAGTATAAGCAATCCAAACGTTACATACTTTTGCCGCGTAAAATCTTGTCAAAAAGACAAAACTGAAAACATTAACTAACTAGGTAACTAAATAAGTTTTGGAGAAAAACTATGAAAGAATGTGAACAAAGTGAATACATTTATTTGTTATGTCACTTCTAGAAGACGTTTTTCTCGAGGACGAGGCCGGTGAGGCACAAGAATTGGAACGCGTTATCGAAGGCGATGAGTTCGAAGAAAGACCCCGTTCTATATCGGACAGTGATGAAAATAGTGAAAAAGACGATGAAGCAGGTACCTAATTTATGAACCCTAATTGAATTAGCACATAATCACCTTGCCTATTCTCCGCCATAACCTTAAATTAATAACTATTTATTCACGAACTATATACACTCGTCTGAAATAATTATATAAAATAGCTTTAAGCTTTGAAATTAAATTTAATTAATGAATTAAATTCCTATTTTTTTTACTTCTATATTTAGACGACAAATTACCACCATGCCAATATAGTTTTTAATAGCTGAAACTGTCAGTAAAAGTGTCATAATAATTCTACTAAATGCTTACAGAGGAAGATAAAAGGCGGATAGATCCTACAAGTGCAAAGCCGAAACGTGTGATAAAAAATCCAAGGTTTGTTTTAAATCCTGCTCGGCTTACTGGACCGAGGGGTATTCAAGTCATCCCTGAGCATTTCAAGGATTTTAAGTTCAAAGGTAATATTAATTCCTAAAAATATATTAGAAAGAGGCTACAATACTTAAATGCCACAGAGTTTGTGCAAGTCTCATCTTGGGGACAATTACTACCTATTTTCTGCCATGAAGCAATAATACATTACTGTATACTGGTTTCTAAGGTGTGGTCGTCAGTGAAATTACAAACACTTGAGACATTCTACCTTTAAAGTCAAAGTCAAAGTGAAAAACTTTATTTCCATAGAATTCATAAAGAAATGGCTTGGAAACATCAATATTCAAAACATAAGGTCACGCACACTTATCGATAAGTTTGATGCCTGTTCTAACCCTATCCGACCCTCTATGGGGAAGACACATCTTCTTACATCTTGAGAGTACCGTAGACTTGGTGCAAAAGAAGTTATTCCCAAATATTTACTTTAGATCTAAAAACATTTGCTATATCCAAACCCCCCATATGCATAAGTCTAGAAACAGAATCACCTGAAACTTGAACAGAGGAAACTGGCAATTAGGCCTGGGGCCTGCGGTGTTAATATTATATTTCACTCATTTAAGTTTTATTATAACTGACCTTACAGCTCAGGAGTAACTCTGCCTTCATCCCCTTAGGTAGTGAGTTCCATTCCCATCACAAACATTTGTGTGATAGACAGATGTTTATTCTGTCTGGGTCTCAATATGTATTTCCAAAATAAACTATTCTACCATCTCAGTTGACAATCTGGTTTCCATAGTACAAACAATGCTTAGTTTAGGGCTGGACTAGATGGCACTAGTGAAATGTCTACCAATATTTATTTAATGTATTACAGGAAAAGGTCATGAAAGGGAAGATCTGGATTTGATGCTTAAAAAGCTGGAACATTGGGCATACAGGCTGTACCCAAAGTTTCAATTTGAAGACTGCTTGAAGAAGATTGAAACACTTGGCAAGAAGAGGCCTGTCATGGTAAGTAGCGGAGTTTATAAAACTCATCAATATTTGAATATAATATAAACCACATCCTAAAATACAAAATAAAAGCTTGTTAAATGTAATGTTGCACTGTATTTGTATTGTTTTCAAATTTGATTATTTTCAACCTATTCAACTTTAGTTGATACAAATGGACGTAGTTACACGAAAAGGATCCAATCCACACAAAGTCATTTTCGAGAAATTTACATTTGAAGTTTGAAATGTATTTCTTCATATGTATTCATTTTAAAATAGATTGTGAGTATGTTGTTAACGTGGAATATTATTATTATTTTTATTATTTATAGTACAATCATACATAATATTGTATTTAATGAGATACTTGTAGATATATGCGATTGGATCCTTTTCGTTAAATAACAGTTTATATTGTGCATGCTCAAGACTTATTCCATTAAAAAGACCCATGTAATAAATTCTTAAATAAATATCTAATATCTTAAATAAAACGACATTATATTATTAATGTAACTTTAATTAACACTTAATCATAATTTTTACACAACATTCTGAATGCTGAAATAAAAAAATTCAAAAAATCAACGTCAATAAAATTTTAATTGTCAGTCTCCTCGGGGATAAAATCAAGGTCTCCGTCGTAGCCATCTATGTCTTCTAGTATCTTAGAACTACCCTTAAGAGACTTATAAAATTCTTGACAATCCTTTGGGATCAAATCTAACATGGACATAAGATCATCCAACTTTGGTTGAGGTATTTCCTTGCCGTTGGGCCACAATAAAACAAGATCTTCCTCACTGATGTCCAAGGATTTACCTTTTACCTTTTTTTCAATATTAAGCTGATTGAAATTATCAGAATCAGCTTTCATAAAAATATTAAACTTGTTGTCCTTATCTATTAAAATTAATTTTGTTTTTAACCAATTTACTTTTTCCTTAGATACAAAAAGTTTTCTATTTACAATATTCTTTTCAAGTGTTTTGGTGCCCATGAAATCTTTTTTTTCCATTCGGTAAACTTGTAATGGGTGTTGTTTTTTGCACTTTTTAATAATATTTATGTATTCTGCTACAGTGTAAATCCTTTCGTGATATTTCAGCATGGTTTCGATCTTTGAAAAGTCAGTATCATTGGGTAAGAATGTGTGTCCTGATTCCAAATACTTAAAAGTTATTGTCTTCAATGTAGGGTGGGAATGCAAAACAGCTTTTAACATTAATACTATTTTGATGTTGCGATTTTGACCCCCACAGCAATCACTCCAGAGCACAAGATGTTCTACTTTTGGGTCCAGTTTATGTTTTATATATTTGGAAATACACGATCCTACTTCTTGGGACCCTCGACCCGCTTCACCCTCAACCCACACATAACAATGTCCGATATTGTCTGAACCAGTATGTACAGAACAATTGTAAAACCAAAGCTGTCGTTTGTAAAAAACAACGCTCGTTGGGATTCGAGGTAGAGGTAAGGTTTTCTCCATGTCAAAAGTAATGCATTCAAAATTTTGTTCATTTTTAGCCTTCATCATGTCTTCTTTCATAGCTCTCCTTAAATCTTCAGCTCTCTTCAAGTGTATATCTTTTTCTTCTTGATACTGTTTGCGGTCAACATCTGATGTACAATTTCTAATCTTGATTGATAGAGTGTCGCATTTGTTGCATGTGTCTTTTCGTAAACTCTTACATCTAAGATTGAAATTGTCGTAGAATATACGTTTTAGCGTTGAGAACGATACTGGCTTTTTTGGTGTTTCGGGGTTGGTATTTATTATATTATTGAATTCCTCTAAATATAAATCATATATAGCTTGTACAGTCATTCCTAGTTTAAGAAATTTGCAACCATTTGTTTGATCCCGCCTATAATGTGATTCGTATTGTGGCAATTTGTTAATGATATTTTTTATAAACTCAATTTCGTCGACTTTAGTCTTATTCCAACCACCACCCTTTCTCCCTCTTTGGTCTTGTAAGGTACTACCACTCCGATTTTTTTTCAAACTTATTTCAACTTTTTTTGTTGTAATTTGAAAGTTATTAATATACATGTCTCGACAAACGTCCATTCCACATAAGGAGTAAGTACGTGTATATTCTCTTGGTTTTTTTTTACCAGTCTTGTTACCTTTTAAGACAGTGTAAGTCCTGGACTTTTTGCTTTCTCTCACTGTTTTAGCAATATATAGTGCTTGAGCTTCGTAAGATCCTAAAGTTACGAATTTTTCAAACTCTTCTTGTCTTTTCTCTATGGAAATTAATTGGTGACATTGCCTTTGACATGAGCAAGAGTAGTCGTGAAACACCTTTGGCTCAACATACTTTTTCTTGGTAAGGTAACTTTTGTTATCATACTTTCTTGTCTTTGCTTGAGCTATAGTAAACTCTGGATGTTTCCTTTTTCGACCCTTTTTTGGACGTCCAACTGAAGAAAATGTCTGATCCGCATTAGGATTCTCAAGGGAAATTTCTATATTTTTACCAGAATTAGATTCTATAGTTTCGGTTTGCAAAGTTCTTACAGTTGTTCCTTCATGCATGTGTGACTCGTCTGTATCTTGTAAATGTGTATTCAAATTATCTTTGTGTTTAGTATCATCACTGTGGACTGTAGCCACAACATTGGTTTTTCTAGATGTCACTCTGATATCATCATCAGATGAGTTTGAGTTACTATCTGGGACATAATCTGTATCGGTATCAGCACTGAAATCACTAATATTTTCTACGTAGTTCTTTGAAGGAGAAGAATGTTTAGATAGTACATTGTTTTCTTGTAAATCTACTTCGCTCAAGTTTTTAGGATCTTCTTGAATCGGAGTCTGTAAGCCGCTCAAAGTTTGGAACAAATCTAATGTGCTTGGAGACATATACCGTATAGGAGACGAGTGTGGCTCGCTACCTGCAAATATTAATTTATTCACTTTAAAAGTACAGAAGCCTTTTCGTTTAAAAGAACTTGTAAAATAATCTTTGTGCCGAAAATAAAAAAGAATAAATATAAATTAAATTTTAAAGTAATTTACTTCATTCATACCCTTATCTAAAATATCAGCCTCATTTTTTGTCGTTCTCAGTGGTGTCAACGGTGAATACATTGGAGCTGCCGGAGAAATCACGTCATCTAAAAGATATAGATACACCTTTTAGCCCCAAAGCAGATCAGCAGATCAATGGTTAAGCAGCTTAAGCCTGCCTTTGCCACAATATATATTGTTTTATTATAAATCCCATTAAAACAAAAACCAGCCTCTAAAAAACACATCCATAACACCAAAACCAAAAATTCAGGTGCACGCTCTGTGCAGAAGCAATATGTCTAAAAGTACCCAAAAGCAAAACAATATTTTTAGGTTATAAATAATCCAATACTTTTAGGTTATATATAAATATGGTTAAATCAACAAGTAACTTACCTGGCTCGAGATCTTTTTCACTGTTTGAACAATCATTTATCGCATTAGACATAATTCTATCTATTCTCCTCATTTTGGCAATTAATACTCAACAACAGATTCACGACAAAGCACGCACATCTCGAGTCATTTGAAGATTACTAAATGACCAGTGTTACCATTGTAAAAAAAGTATTAAATACATTAATACAATTATTTTGTGTAAATATTTTATAACAATTATTAATTTATCCATACTTCGCGTTACATTCAAGTTTTAGTTATAAGTGGACAATAATTTTGAATTCCACAAAAATTGAATAAAAATAATATAAAATGAACACAAACTAAAGTTATAAAACAGAGACTGAAGAGTTATAAAATAGTCCTTAGACTATTATTTTATAACTCTTCAGTGTATTCAATCATACATTATGTAGACAACTTGGCTTGGGTTGTTTTTGTGAAATGATATTCTATGCTAATTTTGAATAAAATTAATCAGTAAGAAACCATTAAGAACTATGGATCGTTTTCGTTGACAGATTTATTAGAATAAAACATGAAAATGTATTTATCGAAAAGGATCCAAGCTTTCTGGGTTGTTTTATTTATTTAATTATATTGCAAGTGATTCAGCAAAAAGTCCCAAGCAGAGTGGATCCTTTTTGAGTTTTTATCAAAGTGTAGGTGATGTAAATATTAAAATTACGCAATAAGGATCCATACTCTTTGGTTCGTTTTACTGATTTAGTTTTTAATACTGGGTAAGAACCACGATGGATGGATCTTTGTAGGTGAAAACAAATATATATGTGCCTATAGAAGTGGGTTGGTTCTGATGTTAATAATCAATGAAAAACAGCTGTTTTTACGTGGGTCTTTTTTACTGAACGATAATATCGATATGTAGCATCAGTTTGGTGCACTTAAGTCATTTTTGACAATATTGTGGGTTGGATCCTTTTCGTGTAACTACGTCCAAATAGTCTTGACAAACAAACATAAACTATTATGTTTAATTGTATATTTTTGTTAATCATCATCAAGTGAAGACTAGCAACAATTTTCCATGAAACCACCAATAGTGCTACATTTATGTACCTGCCTCCATGTAAAGCTGCGAGGAATGATGATATCAACGCTGAGGCACACAAGCTGACGGCCCACAGAGCTGCCTATCGGCTAATTCTTTTTACCATCCATTTTATATACATTTATACTAGGCCTCAAATCTCACCGTATTTTAATCATTTGATACCACATTGTAGGTTCACCTGCAAAAGATCCGGAGCGACCAGATCACCTCAGAAGAGACGGTGGTGCAGAAAGACTCGAGCGATGAGGAGCCAGCTCCGGTGGAAGAAGATGAATTTGATAAACTGCTGCAGCAGCAAATCGAGTCCGCCCGCGCGCTGCCCGCACCCACGCCCACGCCCACGCCCACGCCCACTGCACTCAGGTAACAAACACTCATACCCTTCATTGTAACATATGCCCCGGTTTCCTCACGATGTTTGTCTTCACCAGTATTGTGCAAGCGTGTACGCCTGGAATTAACCAGCGACCTTAAGAAAACTCAGGGTGTGGACCACTGGGCCCGCTCCGTGTGCCCAAATAAAAATAATCTCCATTGAATTCGTAAAAAAAGTCGCTATTCTTTTAATTTATATTCCTTCTGACTGGCAACATTACGTCCATGTTCGAGACTGAAATCTGACGACCCCCTTCATTGTCGCCTTTTCATAGAATCCAAGGCCATAAAATGTAATTTAGAGCAGGGCCCACTAATGGTTATTTGTAACTTGAGAAATACATGTACGCTGTTACCTCTTAATAAAAAGGAAAAATTGTGAGGAAACCGAAATGTCTATAAACAAAAATTCGGAGACACGTGTCGAGTGCTCGGAAGGAGCCTCTTTGAGATGCACATCAATCCTTCCCTATGTAACAAGTGTAGTAGTGAGATTGCGATATCCTATGAAATCAAATTTAGGTAAAACTTCCTTGTACCGCATAGCATACCTACTCATACTCACTTAAACTGAAATATTCCGTGTATATCGTGACCGGGCGAGACGAGATAAAACTAAAATTCAATTTCAGACCCTCAATGATGCCTAAAGCGACATCATCGCCCTCTATAAACGACGAACAACGCGAGAGAATGCTTCGGAACAGGATGATGGCGGAAGAAAGAAGACTAGCGAGATTAAATCAAGCCACGCGACAAAACTCTCAAGGACCGAAAACGCCTGAAAATGTCAATACTGATAGACACAAGGAAAATATTGTGAATGCTACTGACAGTTCAGACAATGAAGATAATGTTGTGATTAGTAATGTTAATATAGACATACACGAATGTAATATTGAGTTAAATAGCAGTGGGAAACTGTCAGAATCACCAAATAATGCAAATCACGAACAAATTGATAGTTCTGATGAAGAAATTGTAACTAATCAAGACAAAGATATTATTGAACTTGATAGTGAAGGCAGAATATTGTCAATGGCAAAAGCCAGTGCTCAATCTGAAGCCATCAAACTAAGAACAAGTGCTAAGAAAAACAAAAATGTGTTCAATAGTTCTGATGAAGAAAATGCTCTGAACAGAAGCACTTCTGTTAGTAACAATCACGATATTGTCGAGCTCGATTTAGGACAAGTAATGTCAAAATCACTAATAAATAAGTCAAATCAAAACGAATCACATTCTTCCAGTGAAGAGGAAAATTCCAGATTTGACAGTAATATCAAAAGAATACAATCAATAAAACATACTAAGAAAAACAAACCGAATGTCATCGATTCAGATGACGATGCTCTAGTTATCAATGACAATGTTGATACAACAAATAAGAACACATCTATAAACACTGATAGTTCCGATGACGATGGTGATTTAGTTATGAATGAATCTGTATCTGTGGATGTTCACATTAACAAAATAGACATTGTTTTTGATAATCTGAAAGCTAAAAATATACAATCCAATGATATAATTAAGAATAAGGAAATACAATCAAGTATGGCTGAAAACAAAACTGATCCGAACACAATTAATTCTAACAAAGATAATTCAAAAAGATTTGAAAATTTTGAAACTTATACGAAAGCTCGTATTACGGAAAGTGTTTCTGAAAAAAATACAAGCAATAAAATTGATGTCCAGAAAGCTTCCGAGAGTGATGATATAATGGACGTTGACTTCAGTGATGATCTTTGATACATTATTTATGTGTACTAAAAATATATGTCATGTGTTTTCAGTGTAACAATAAAACAGCATTAATCCATTATTATTTTATTTAGGAGCATGACGAATACTAAAATGAACCTTATCACAGTACATAATAAATAACATTATTCCACGCAAAGTAATTAAGATAATAAAAATGCAATGATTGTTTGCATAGTTTTTACGTAAGGCGGATTATCAATACATTCAAAATGACTGGATAATATTTAATGAAAGTAGGCAAGATTACAATAGACACTTCATAGATTACCGAAACTAACCACATACCTCAGTCCCCTCGTGCGACGAAAAGGCGACAGGAGTGTGACGGAGTTACCCAACTCGCTCATCAACCTGTCCACACCCCAGGACGGGACTCAGGTATATGACTAACTAATAGTTACTTTTACAGGTTGATTCTAATCTTTGAACATGCAGTTATTCAAAAAAAGTTTGTTTATTCCAAAGTATATATTGTTCCAAAAGGGATCAAAGTCGATTGTTCAAATGTTGTACTGCTTGTTAGAAAAGTTCAGATTTTCATGCAACCCAAAAGAATTAACTAACAAATAGATTAATTGTCGTGAAAGCAATTACATAATAATTAAACTAAATTAAATTGTCATAGCGAAGAATATTTAGTTTACAATTAGATTTGAGTCAAATGATGGATTAATTTTTTCATGACTATTATATTTCATGAAATCCACCTGATAATTTGTAAAAGGAACAATATAACATACTATTTTTAATCCTCAGTTACTATAAATCACCCACAAAATAAATTTAAATTTTCAAAATGCTATACAATTTTGCTATGTGGTGTGGCATGGTAATGTCAGTAACAGGATGAGAACCCATATAATAATATAATCCAGTATAACGTTCCTACTGTTACATGAGTATGAATAACTAAAAATACACAAATAGCGCTCCCTAAAATACTTAGGATTTTAAAATAAGCTAATAGCACTAACAATCCCCTGTCCGTGTTGCATTCTCGTTAATCTATAACCCAACGTACACAATAGATACATTTTGAAATATCTGACGAATTTAGTATCTAGGCGACGACGTTATGACGTGTGTATCTCCAAAATACCATAGTCGCGGTGTTTATCTCCAAAATACTATAGTCGCGGTGTGTATCTCCAAAATATTACAGTCACGTGTTGCGCTGAAGTCTTCGTGTGTATCTTGAAAACACTATAGTCGCGGTGTGTCTCATAAATACTATAGTCGCGGTGTTTATCTCCAAAATACTATAGTCGCGGTGTTTATCTCCAAAATATTACAGTAATGGTGTTATCTCAATTGCGTAGGAGACCTAATGTGTTCGGGTGTAGGCGGCCGTGACCAGTTTTCTTGGATTTATATAAAATAAATAAATGTTGGCTGTTGACTTGTGTATAAAAACATGTCACCACCGATAAAAATGAATTTGCAAATTAATAAGAGCAAAGGAATCCCTCCATTAGGGGTTTCTTGGCTGTTCTTCCCCATGGAGGGTCGGATAGGGTTTGAACAGGCGTCAAACTTATCGATAAGTACGCGTGACCTTATGTTTTGAATATTGACGTTTCCAAGCCATTTCTTTATGAATTCTATGGAAATAAAGTTTTTGACTTTGACTTTGACTTTGAATAATCTTTCTTATATTTTCTTACTCGCTCTTGTCTTAAACGCATGTAGTCTTCGCCTATAATTGTAGTGGCACTTGTATTGTTTCCTTTTTATGTGTCATTCCTTAAATTTATCAGTGTACACTATGTTGGTGATCTATAAATAAATAAATATATAACCGAAAAATGTTAGTTGAACTTTCACACATTCACCCAACATCCAAATGTTACCAGTTTTAACAAACATTTTTCTTTGTCATGTTAAATGGGGAAGTAGACCTCTAAAATAGATATCGATCATGCAACCGGCAACAAGGACCAATCTATAACTACTTATACATTTGAAAATAAATATTTACATTTTAATATTTGGTTTTTACATCAGTACAGAAACATAAGATTTGTAACAAATAAACAATTTAATTTGACATGCTACGCATTATTTTATTTATGAATATAAATAAAAAATTGCACTGGAATACTTATGAAAATATTATTAATATGTGTGTTTTACATAATAATTGTATACAAGTAAAATTAGCAAAAGCCCAGGTGAATAAGGAATAATAATAATTTCAGAAAAAACTTTCCGTAGAGCACACAGTCGTGAGAATTATACAGTCAAATGTTACAACATATATACAGGGAGTCCGGTAATGAATGGATAACCTTGAAATGGGTCTTAGTAGAACTATTGGGCATTCGGAAAAAAATATCAAATAAAAAAAACCAAGTAGTATCAAAGATATGTATTTTTTAAATAATATCGATGTTTTTTTTTTTGATACTACTTGGTTTTTTGTATTTGATATTTTTTTCCGAATGCCCAATAGTTCTACTAAGACCCATTTCAAGGTTATCCATTCATTACCGGACACTCTGTATAGTGAACTTTTCACAATTTTTTTTAGAAGTTGTAACTGAACCCAAAAAATGTGAAAATTTTAACAACCAACACAGTTTGACCTCCACAAAAACTCACACACAACACTAACCACAACACACAACCTTACTTATGTTTCAACAAAGACCAGTAGTTCCACACGATGCTCATTTAAACTGGGTATGAGTACTGGGTTGAACGTTGATGATCACTGGCAGATGGCCCCCCCCTGTTCCCTGCTTGCATACACTGTGGTCACTGTGGCTGTGGGTATTTGTTTTCTGTTTTTCTATGACTGGACTCTTGCTGTTGGCCGCAGATGGCCTTGACAGCGTTTGCACGGACTTTTGGTGAGAGCGGACGGCTCTCAACCGGTAAAACTTAAAAATATCCACAACGTCACCGAGGGCACCACTTAGGTTCGGACCTCGGCTTGGGGCGTTGCGAGTCGGGGGGAATGGGAGAAAATGCGCCCCGCGCGGGCGTTTACGCGGACACTTCGACCCCGCAGGCGGGGTCGGTGCGAAGGTTGAGTGTTTTCTCTGTGGGGGCCTGACGATAGGAATAGCTCCGGATAGGCGACGTCGTCCGGGGGGTCACCGAGTACATGTCTTGTTCTACGGAGAGAGCGCTTAGCAGGGGGGGTCAACCGAGTAGTCGGGTATGGAGCGAACCAGTTGGTTCTGGTGGGACTAAGTCAAGTCGTGTTGTGGTTGTAGTGGTGGTAATCTTTCAATAACAATGGTATTGATCCTAGTCCGTACCCAAATGTCTGAGCACCAGTACTGCGTACCGCAACGCCCTTTCATAAATAATAACGGATATCACCACGAAAGACCGTTAATATATTAATAATAAAATGATAGTAAACTTCAGTTTACAAGGTCACAATCAGAAAAGTGCGGTATAATGTTTATTCTAATCCGTTCCAAATATTCCATGGTAATTTCCCTGGTTCTATTGTAAACGTACCGACATAGAGAATGACAGTAGCGACAGATCGGTTTCGGGCCGTTCAACCACAGTGTGTACCAAACGCAGACAAAACAATTACTAAAATATTGAAAATAAAATCAGTGATGATTCGCATCGGGTATAAGCGAAGCGAAAAACGTACTGAATATCATCCAAGTGACGGACCACAACGACCTGTCGTCTTCCGGTTCCGGGTCCGGTTGGTTGCCGTTCGTCTCGGCCGATGGGGTTTGTTCCACGTTCGGTTGGTTTCCTTGCGGGTTCGGCTGGTCTCCTTGCGGGTTCGGCTGGTCTCCTTGCGGGTCCGGTTGGTTGCGGTTGCGCAGGTTACCGTTCAGGTTTAGCTCGCGGAAGAAGCCGATTTGATGTCTGTAATTAAATGAGTATCATATGAATTGTGGGAAAAAAATATTGGCTGTTTTATATAAGTAGAAAGATGTCTATTATTAGGACCGCCAAGAGTTACATATATTTTAAGTGAATATAAGTGAATTATAAGTGAATTATTCGCATCTGTTATGTAATGAGTTAAGATTTTCAACAAGTTGCCGGGAAATGAGGAAGAGATCAAGGGCAATTTTTTTAACATAAAACTAATACATTAATAAATAAAAGTATATTGTTTGGGCAAGAATAATAGAGCAAGCATACGCCCTGTGTGACGGAAAATACATCATCATTTGCATATAACACGCACACGCAAGTAATTGCAACTATATTTCCATTGACATGTAATTGACAGTGCAAGAGGGGAGATATTTTTAGATATCCTGTCGGGTTATTAACAGTGTAAGAGGGGTGTAGGCCGTCCGAGGCGCTGGGGTGAGCGGAAGATAAGGCGATATAATAAATAAATATTGGTGGACATTTCACACAGCGCCATCTAGTCCCAAAGTAAGCTAAGCATAAGTTGTATCATTGGAACCAGACAACTAATATACAAACATAAATACTTTTCTTTTGTAAATACATACATAAATACTTTTCTTTTGTAAATACATACATATAATACATATTAACACCCAGACACAGAACAAACATCAATGTTACAAATGTCACATAAATGTTTGTCCTGAGTGGGGATCGAACCCACGACCTACAGCGCAGAAGGTAGGGTTACTAACCAACTGAGCTATGAGGCCAGTCAAAACAATGAAATGAAATAAAACATTAAACTGCAAACAAATCTGTAAAGTGTATTATGGAGGGTAGTTACAGATATCCGGCGACGGCTAGCACTATTACGAGCAGCAGCCTCGCCCCGCTGCCGTACAGGTATATCAGCGAGGACAGTATGGCGAGGCGCGACGCCGCGTACAGGTGGTCGAGCCAGTCCCGCGGGGGCGCCTCCTCCGCCCCGTCCGCCTCCGCAGCGGGGGGGTCCGCCGCGGCGGGGGGCGCGGGGGGCGCCGGCGCGGGCGCAGCCTCCGCGCGCACCGACGCTTGCCACCTGGGGACGGGGTAACACATTGTACAATCAGTATCAGTATCAGTCTTCTTCTTCTTCGAGTCACCGGTTCTGTCGAACCAGTGTGGTGAAAGGATTGTAAGTGCGCCTCAAAGAGGCACCTTTCGTGCACTCGACACATGTCATCGAATTTTATAATTCTAGGACATGTCGGTTTCCTCACGATGCTTTCCTTCACCGTTTTGAGAACGTGGTATTGCGCATATAAATCTTTCAATCGAAAAATTCAGAGGTGCACGTCGGGATTTGTACCGGCGACCTCCGGATTGAAAATCGGGGGTCAGTACCGCTAGACCACCACGCTCTATACTCAACTCTCAGCTCTAGCAACTTGGTGAATCTTGCAAACCTCTATCTCGGTCTAATATTTCGATGTGTGTAACAATCATTCGCTGTCTGTATGGATGTGAAGTTCAAAGTCCAAGGTGATTGCGGGCCGGGAGATCACTCAGCGTTCAGCTCAATTTAACATACATGACATCATCATTGATTGTAAACAATGGTCTGATAGTTCATGATAATAGCAGCTGTATAAATATTACTAAAATGTGTCTTTATAAATGTATAATTAATCCCCCGACCTGACACTAAGTATCTACTACTTGCAAATCATATACAGTGTGTCCGGTAATGAATGGATAACCTTGAAATGGGTCTTAGTAGAACTATTGGGCATTCGGAAAAAGATATCAAATAAAAAAAAAGCAAGTAGTATCAAAGATATGTATTTTTTAAATAATATCGATGATTTGTTTTGTTTTTTTTTTGATACTACTTGTTTTTTTTTTATTTGATATTTTTTTCCGAATGCCCAATAGTTCTACTAAGACCCATTTCAAGGTTATCCATTCATTACCGGACAACCTGTATAAACAGTCCTACTAGCGAATCAGCCTCTTGCTGAAAGTAAAACATATATAAAAATCACTAAAGTATTTTCTGAATACTATACAACAGGTCTACAGAGAATCAGGATAAAGCACTTATTATAATATTGCAGGTTCAGATAAATAAATAAATAATAATAATAGATATTGGTGGACATTTCACACAGCGCCATCTAGCCCCAAAGTAAGCTAAGCATAGCTTGTATCATGGGAACCAGACAACTAATATAATACATAATATACTTTTCTTTTGTAAATACATACATATTAACACCCAGACACAGAACAAACATCAATGTTACAAATGTCACATAAATGTTTGTCCTGAGTGGGGATCAAACCCACGACCTACAGCGCAGAAGGTACGGTTACTAACCAACTGAGCTATAAGGCCAGTCAAATAAACATCACATTTGTTCCAAAGTGTTGTGTAGGTACTCACAGTGCATATTGCTGCATATACTGCATGTAAGCTTGCTGGATCATCATCATATGATTGGCCATGGAGGCGGGATCCTGAGCGGGCATCTGCTCAAAGTTGTAGTTGGGGTACGGAGGGACCCGTCCATAGTTATTCATCGCAGAATTCAAATAATTCTGCATTTCAACCGTGTGGTTCTGAACATTTTGACTCTCATGAGGTATGGTTTCTTCTCTAAACTCGACGGTCCTCCTACGAAGACCTTCGGATTCCGGTAATGTATTGTTACGAACAGGTTCAGGCATCTTTCTGCTCGGTGTGCAGACTAGGTGCATAGTGTGAGTGTTCGGGCTCTCATATGTGCGGAGTACATCTTTTAGGACTGTGTTGTCATCGAGAAGTTGACCGGAGTATATGATTTTCTGTTCTTCTGTCCTCTGTGGAAATAAAAAGTATAAATTATTGAAAACCGAGCATTAAGAAGTAAATTAAGTGTGTAAAGTTACTAGAATGAGAATATTAAATATGTACCCACTAAATTAATATATACCTGCCCTACAATTCAAGATGAAATCTAAAAGGAACACAATATTAAAATCGAAGACCCAAGAACAAACTGTTATGCTCACCGCACAAAGTTTGTTCCAGACAGTAATTGAACCCTTTGTCTACTAGCTTGAGTTACAACACACTCAGCCAGACACCTCCTATTACCCAATTTGAGACATCATGACATAAACATATATATTGTTATTTGATTAGTGACAGCATAAGCAGGTGGCCCATTAAACCTCACAAGTCAGTGAATAATCTCTCAATCTAATTAGTAGGACTGTGCACACTGAAATATAAGATAGACCATGTATATTAATACAAAGTAGCATCATTTAGTTATGCTTAAAATTACTAACAAATTAATTCATTAGCGATAATAATTAAATCCTTTTTAAGTGCAAATAACATGATGTTCAATAGTTAACTGGGAAGAAAATCAAGATTTATGTATGTAGATAATACTTTATTGACCACCATACATGGAAATTTCATAAAGTATATATATTTAACAGATTATTATCTGTTAAATCTAAATCCTCCGTCTAAATAGGCCATAACAAACTAAACAAAATATTCCCCCTCACAGTTTAATTGGTAGTAACCCAGCCTTCTGCAGTGTAGCTTGTGGGTTCGATTCCCACTCAGGACAAACATTCATGTGATGAACATAGATGTTTGTTATGTCTGGGTCTGATTCACAAGATACAAGCTATTCTTAGCTTACTTTTGGGCTAGATGGCGCTGTGTGAAATGTCCACCAATATTTATTTATATATGTTCTACACTTAGTCCACTCAAAAATAAATGTTATTTGATGATTGGAAGTAATTATTCTTATCAATTTGAATAATTGGAGTGCTCCGTAATGGCTATTATGATAACAATGTACCTATATATACCTTTTTGTTATTTAACCAGAAGTTTCTAATCTACTCTGGGTTTATTATCAGCTGTTTTCTAGACTTATACCTCCCACCTTACTTTATTTATAAAAGAGGCTTTAGTGTTCCTGTTATTTTTATCATAAACTATTATTTGAAGCCAGAAATTTGTATGTGGATTCATTATGATAAGATTTGGCTAAAGTAATTATAAATCTATTTTATTACAATAATATATGCACATTTTTCTACCGTTTAATGAGTTTAATTAATAAATATATAAGTAAGAATTATAGCTTCACTTATACACCCAAACAACATATTTTCTGTTATTAATAGCTAGTGAAATATGGATGGGGATGTCATTTTCATTTTGTAATGTGAAGTTGACAATGGAAAGTATTACTAGGGTGGGCAGTTCAGTGATGAAGGTGTTAATACTTATCACACAAACATTGGTTCAGCCAGTAACAGGACTCGTTTTGCAAAGCAATACTGCCTATGTACATACTGTTATGTAGGTAGGTATGAAGAGAAAAAGGATTTTTTGTTTGTTCAATTTATGATAACATTGATCTTGATGATATCTTATCAAGATTACAGGTCATTTTAATCGTAAAATAGTTGAAAATTTAATTTAACGGATGTGATTTTTATGGTTTCTTGCTAGACCAACATTGTAATATTAAATATTCATCAATGCATTGGGTAGAATGCAATCGCACATACTGTGCTTATCTCTATTTAAAAAACATAGCATAGATAAATGATATTCTGTATTGGGTTAGGGCCAAGGATATGTGAATTCCAAACTATAAAATGGTAATAAATAGTTTCTGGAATGACTCCAGGCAACCTCTAAACGAGGATAAATAATAATAATATCTTACTGGTTTATTTGGATAGACTTCGGAGAGGTGACCCTTCAGCTGCCTCACGGTCCAAGAAGACTCGCATTCGATGTTTTGATCCTCAATTTGTTGATTTGGTGCCTTCACAATCAGCGTCACGATTTCCGGTATCATCTTCCAATCATCCATTTGAACTCCCGCAGTTAGATAACAATTTATCTCGTGATTTGAAACGCACAAAAAATAGCACACCTAAAATGTCTCTCTACACACAATGGAACTTTTCCAAAATCTCATGAATATCACTAAATACTTCTGATTATAATCGCGGTTACTTTAAAACTAAACTCTTCAACAGTAGCCGAGTTATTTGATTCTCGATGTAAATAAATACAACGACGGGCTCGGCACTTGTCAATTTTGCATGAAATTATCTGTCGGTTTTCTATTGGTCCAACTGTTCCAGACGACACTTGAAAATGACGTCATTATATATGTACTCCATTTATTTCTTATTCCTCTTTGCTCACACGTTTTAGACATTACCGTTCATGTTTGTTTCATTAAAAATATTTTACTTTTGTTCTAAAATGATAAAATAAGAGCGTCAATGTTTTTGTGTATTCTATGATGGCTTGTAGATTTATAGCGCCATCTAGCTTTAACGATGCATAAACATAAACAATGGAGCGTAAAGGTTCAGCTACTGGCTACTATATGGCAGTAAAGTAAATCTGCAATACGTACGTGCCATAGACAAAGTTAGTTTCTACTAGGTGGCAATTTATTTCCGTTTGCTTGACAAGAATGATTTATTCATTTACTTATCAATCAATCATATCAGTTTGTATCTGGATTGTGACGGTTTTTTGTTTACATGCTTTGATTTCATTGTTTACAACTTACGTATAGCATTTGCTAGTTAATTATTTAAAAGTTATCTTTAAAATTGGAAATCTCGTCATTGTTGGAGTTGATTTTCCATCCTATATATGTTTCCGAGCCATTATGAAAATCTAACCTAAACTCACGAACTTTGGGATTACAAACATGGGTGTTACAGTGTAAGATGCTACAAAAATTCAATCAATGAAAAGTTTTAATGTTAATTCTGATATAATAGCGCATTTACCGTCAGTTTACAGCAATACCCGGTGCCTGAAAACAAGACCGGTACCTACGTCATTGAGATACTGACAAAACGGATCCTGGCACTTGGAGCCACTCAACAGGGGCAGTTTCTAGTGGATTGCGAAAGTTATCTGTCTCTTCCAATGGGTATGTACTAATTACCTATGGTCTCGAACGATCTGTATTTTTTTTTTATGTTATGTAGTTACGGAACGAGCCGACGGCCCATCTGGTGGTAAGTGATAACCTCGGCCCATAACAACCGATGCGACTTGGGTCCTCCCCTGCTAGGTACGACAAGACCCAAGTCGCATCGTATGCGCCCGTAACTATGAGACGTTATAGGTGGAATGTCTCATGTGCCTGTAATTTCACCGGCAACCACACCTTTCAAACCAGAACACAGTAACGCGAACGCGTTACTGCTTGGCGGCAGAAATGGGCATGGTGGCAGTACTTCCCCGGACGAACTTGGCGAGTTCTACTGCTCTTAAATGTATGAATGATAATCAGTTTAAAAATGGATGTGCACAATACCACAATCTCGAGGTGATGAAGAAAAATATCGTGAGAAAACCGGTGTCCTAGAAACACAAACTTCAAGACATTTGTCAAGTGCGCAGAAGAGAGCCTCTTTGAAGTGCACTTTAATCATTTCACTACGCTGGTTTGAGAGAGCCAGTGCCCTAAGTAGTAATAATGTAGTATCATAAGTAAGGTTTACCCTCCACAATGACTTTTTGAGTTTACCCATGGGAAACATCGTAAAAGAACAAAAGCAATTTCTTTTAAACAGATGTAACAGTACCAACACGAACAGTCCACATACTCCACAACTCAGAGCAACCAGCCTCCGTCTTCTCCATCCTGGAAAGTGGAAGCAAAAACATCCACGTCATAGCAGATGGACTCTTTGATTTGCTGATGATGAAGTTGTCCCAGCATTACACATCCAAGAAGCAGACCAAGATCGAGAGCAAGGGGCCACGGTTTGAGCTCGGAGACTTCTGTGTGAAGCTTGGCTCTGTGACTATGAATCAGAATTTTAAAGGGATATTGATTGAGGTAATGTTAATTTTTATTATTGTAAATTAATAACTTTATTATTTATTGATTGTTGATTTTCTTGTATATATTGCGATTGTCTTGTATATACTTCTTTAGTTATTGTTATCTTTCTTTTTTAAGTTACTCGCCCTATAACCTATTTCTCTCTCTTCTACTTGTGTTCACCAGTACTAGATGGCCAGGTTTTATTGAATGTAATTTAATAGATATAACTCCGGGATTGACAATACACACAGTGTTCAATCACTAAAGTCATGCTCCTCTGTTGACCACTTGTGAATCGAAATTTGTTTAGTTGATACGCTGCGCAATTGCTTTATGAGGCTACCACTAAAGGAAGTCCGAAGCAGTGCACTGTGCCCATCAGAAAACCCATAGATAAATATTTCACTGCGATATTCAATTTCAGGTAGAATACCGTCCCTGTGTCATGGCCAACGCGGTGTGGGGGCTACTCAGAGAGTTCCTCCAGGGCTTGCTGGGCCCATCGATCCCCGTGCAACCCCCCCAGCATCTGATGAGCAAAATGAACGATATTTATACACCCATGGACACAATATATCAGTATTTAGAACATTTCAGTGCATATAGAAAGATTACTACAGGTTTGAGGACTCAGTGATTGTGAATATATTTAAGATATTATTATTTTTTTATAAGGGTTTTTTTACTTTTGATTTTAAATTCCTTATATCTGTTATGAAATGGTTGAATACTCATTTCTATTATTAAATAAGGATTTACAACAGTGGTTTGGTTTTCTATTTTTTAACGATTTTATGCAGAGAGAGATATTATTGTTCTGCGCGTATTTTTCGCACTATATCATGATAGACATACGTTTGCGGAAAGAATCTCAGGGAGAATTGGACAGCTAACTTCCGTCTCAGTTAAACGGACTGTTATAATATTACTTGCTTACTTTGACGATCAAAATACACTTTTATATAAGAAAAGTATTCTAACAATAACATGAATTTTAAATTATTATTCATCAAAAGTGGGGCTGGATTTTCAAATGATGTATCATTATTTTTTAAAGAATTAAAGAGACAGCGCTACTGCTAAATATATACCTCTGAGAAATAATTTCTAATCATTGTAAATGTCTTTTCATAACTTGATTAGATTTAGATAGATTAGATTTTTTGAATGATTTAATTAATATCTGAATATAACTGGTCAGCCAATTGTAAGCGATGCCTTTTACTTCGTCTCTGGATAATGTTTTCAGTAATTGTATCTTATCTGCGAATGGTTCTCTAAGAATCTAGTCTCCCTATACCGTTGAATACTTCATTAACCTGAAAGTAAAATAATTTACGTTGTACCAACTAAATGTAAACAAATAATAACAAATTCATAACACGGGTGTTGTTATTGTCACACAATTTGTTTATTCATGTGGAATGCACTGAAATCACTCTCAGAGTGCACGCGAATGTGTTTACTTGTATTTATTCTTGAATTCAGATCGATTGATAAACTTTTTGTTCGTTCAGTAATTTATCTGTAAAAAAATACTTTTTGTTTTAGTAATTAAAAATAATACTTTTTTTTTAATTCTACTCATGTTTTTCAAATTACGTATTGTTCCTGTGATTGTATTTCTAATTAATGGTGAGTCCATAGACATTTATTTATTTGCTACGTCCATTATGGAATTGGCAATTTTTGAAGCAAAATGTATTATTTTAATTATGTTTTTAAGTTATTATTACAGGGGATATATTAGTTAATAAAGAACATTTAGGTCTGAGGTAGAGAGGTTGGATTAAGGAAAATTGACGAAACAAATGCATTAGGCGAGAGCGAAGGACCGTTGGAGGGGGAATAACTGGGTAGGGGGAAAATAACATTTTGTAGAGATGAGCAGAGAAAAGCATGTGGAAAACCGTGACCTCTGCCCACCCCTCCAGGAAACTAGGCGTGATTGTATGTTATGTTACTTCAATCATCTCTCGACCTAGTGTGATGAAAGGATTATTGTGCGCCTCAAAGAGGCTCCTTATGTGCGTTATTATATCGTAATTTTCAGTACCACAACAACTTTGCGTTGAGCTAGATCTGATAGAGTGTGGGGTGGATAGCGACGCGGCGGTGACCCAGGGCGACGTGGAAATTACTCAGTACCCGTGGATTGGGATACTCTACTATACATACTGTGAGTTATACTTCTTCGAGTCACCGGTTCTGTCGAACCAGTGTGGTGAAAGGATTGTAAGTGCGCCTCAAAGAGGCTCCTTTCGTGCACTCGACACATGTCTTCAAACTTTTAGTTCTAGGACATGTCGGTTTCCTCACGATGTTTTCCTTCACCGTTTTGAGAACGTGGTATTGCGCATATAAATCTTTCAATCGATAAACTCATAGGTGCACGTCGGGATTTGTACCAGCGACCTCCGGATTGAAACTCGGGGGTCAGTACCGCTAGACCACCACGCTCTCGCAGAGTTAAACTTATAATAAGTGTATATATTTTAGGCTCCTTAGCTAAGTTTGTTGTAACTGCCTTCAAACGTCCCGAGTAGGTAGATAGATATCTGAGATGAAATCTATTCTTCTATTACTTTGTCATTCCCCTCTTCTTAAATGAAACGGTATGTATAGTGCGTGACATTCAGTGACACAATGTTGTAGATGGTGATGTCGGAGAGACGAGGGCAGTCACCACGGTCGCACTGATACAGAAAGAATTTGTGATCGCCGTGGCGGCCGATATAGGACCTATGCCTAAAACTGATTTCAGGTAACTCCAATTATTTATAGTGTCCTTACCAGGGTTGATGCAGACTTTATAAGTATATGATGATGAGGTAATTGGTAACAGTAGAACTTTGCCGAGTTCTTCCGGAGAATTACTGCCATTACTACTAATCTATCTTTTATGTAATCTAGTAATTAAAAATCTATTTTACAGCCGCGCAGATCATTGGGCAAATCTGCTTTATGTAGATTGTCGGTTTGATTCCCACCCAAAACTAAAATTTGTGTGACGAATATAGATTTGTTCTGTGTCTACGTGTTATGTATTTACAAAAAGTATATATCAGTTGTCTAGTTCCTATAATACAAGCTTAGTTTGGGACTAGAAGGAGCTGTGTGAAATGTCTACCATTATATTCGCAGACGTAACACGCGCGTGTTACTGGGCGAGCGGTGGAGCAGCCGCGGGCGGCGCGTGCGCAACTACGTGCTGCACCCGGAGTACGCGGACACCGTCAACACGGTCGCGCTCCTGCAGCTCAAGCATCCCATCAGACACAGTAACTATCAAGGGGGCCCAAATGGTATCCGCCTGGGGCCCCTTTTAATAAAATAAAATAAGAGTGAACACAGCGCCATCTAGCCCCAAAGTAAGCTAAGCATAGCTTGTGGCATGGGAACCAGACAACTGATATAATACTTATATAATTGTGTTTTGTAAACACTTACATAAGTATAATAGTCAAAGTCAAAATCAAAACTTTTATTTCCATAGAATTCATAAAGAAATGGCTTGGAAACGTCAATATTATTCAAAAATAAGGTCACGCGTCCTTATCGCTAAGTTTGATGCCTGTTCAAGCCCTATCCGACCCTCCATGGGGAAGAACACATATTAACAACCACACGCAGAACAAACATCTATGTTCGTCACACAAATGTTTGTCCTGGGTGGGAATCGAACCCACCAACTACAGCTCAGAAGGCAGAGTTATTAAATGAGCTGTGAGGCTAAAATTAATATTTTTACTGCCCTTACCATTGCCCAGATCAGAAAAAATAGAGGGACCTCATTAAATGTTGCATAGGGCCCCTTATTGAACGTCATTTCATATTTATATATTTTTATTTGAGTACGTGACGTTAAGCGACTGTGTAGCTGATGGCAGCGTTATGTAACGACTGGATTGAGAAATGACTCTATCTAGACCCCAGAGAGACATGGTGCTTAGCTCGGCGGTATATTGTAAATCTGAGGGTAGGTAGCAATCAGCCAAGCGAACAGTAGACATACAACCCGCTAAGTTTCTGTTTTTTTCAGATTTTAGAATAAGTATGTGTGATGGGTCCATTGTCATCTGAAATAAATGATTTATTTATTATTATTTAAGTGTTTGCTCAATCCATTTTCAGATGTAATCCGACCGCTATGCGCACCGCCAGAAATATTAAGAGATCCCGTTTTCTATGTGATGAAGTTTAAAGAGGGTAAGAAATATTACTTCGTACATTAATATAATGCTGAAGGTAGTCCTCAATTCACATTTAATTCGCACATTTTAGTGAGCAGGCAGTACCCGCAGTAGAAACTACACAAATCCGGCCAATGGCCATAAATGTATTTTTCATATAATTGCCTGAAGTAATGTCATCTTATAAAAACAATAAGAATATTTATATACAAATAAAAATACCGTATAGTGCTTTTGACAAAAGGCTTTTGGCTTTTTGATTACAGAAACTTGTTTAAAGACATTATTTTGATTGGATGCCATTAATATTTTGTTTCATTTCAGATTACAATTCGTTGGTAAAGCAAGTTATTCCCGTGTCTCATGTACCATCGAATTTATGTAAAGAGTTCTATGTAAGGGCTAATGTAAGTATTTTATACTGTACCTACTTAAAACTTGAGACATAAATACTTTTTAGTTTCATTTAAATACAATATGAATTAATCAAACAATTCAAACCGAATATTTTGAAAAAGATTAATGATAAAATTTATTAATAACTTTAAGACATTCGAGTAAATAGCATTACATTGAATATCAATATTTTACAAAACTTTGTACCCCTTTGGATACATATAACATTACATTTGGATCAATTTGAGTCTCATTTATTAGACAGAGCTATACTCCACTATTATAGAGCAGTAGAACTCGCCAAGTTCGTCCGGGGAAGTACTGCCACCATGCGCATTTCTGCCGCCAAGCAGTGAAGCATTCGCATTACTGTGTTCCGGTTTGAAAGGTGTGGTTTCCGGTGAAATTACAGGCACATGAGACATTCCACGTACACGTCTCAGAGTTACGGACGCATGATGCGACTTGGGTCTTGTCGTACCTAGTAGTAGAGGACCGAAGTCGCATCAGTTGTTATGGGCCGAGGTTACCACTTAACACCAGGTGGGCCGTCGGCTCTGTAACTGTATTACATAAAAAAAATGTATTACACAGAGTTATACTCCAGTATTATATGGAGCATTTCATATCTAAATCATTTAGAGTACGTACAGTTTTTAGTAGTTTCTAACCGTCTATATTGTTTTTTAGTTATACAGCAAGAAAATGCGCCCTCCCCACGTGGCGTGCGCGGTTTGTACGTCCGACGAGGCCGCGCCGTGCGTGTGGGGCGCAGGCGCCGCGCTCGTCGCCAGGGACGTGTGGGGCCGGTGGCAGCTGGTATTAATCTACAACACAAATGTTTGTCCTGAGTTGGAATCGAACCCACTACCTACAGCGCAGAGTTACTACCAACGGAGCTGAGAGGCCTGTGTATATTTATTTTGTAGCAGAATTAGCCTGTAACATGAAATTTTTATTTGGTAGCGTTACTTTTTTAATTGCAACTTATTTAATAGTACTGGACTTTGCAATCATAATATAATTCATGCGAAATATTATAAACTTATATATAGTTTTGTACTGCCAGTTGGGACTGGGTGTGAGAGGCCCCGGGTGTGGGGCCCCTTCCAGGTACCTCGACATGGGCAGCTACTACCCCTGGATTAGGAACAGCCTGTCGCAGTTCCAACAGATCACCATCTCGAAGATATCCAAACAGAAATATGTGCTGAGGAGTAAGTTTCTGTAGCAGAGAACCGCCTGGATGTGCAATTTTACGTTGACTGGCCTCACAGCTCAATTGGTACTCTGCCTTCTGCGCTGTAGGTCGTGGGGTCGATACCCACCCAGGACAAACATTTGTGTGATGAACGTTACGTTACGTAACAAGGATCTGTTACAAGTTATACTTAGTTTGGAACTAGATGGCGCTGTGTGAAATGTCCAGCGTCTGGGGAAGTGCTGCTTAGTTTGGCCTTAGCTTTAAGCTAAAAGGCCTAAAAGTGTGCTGAAATTGAGTGATTTCGATGTAAACGATACGATAATATGTTAAGACATGTCGGTTGCTTCACAATGTTTTCCTTCACCGTTTTGGATCGTGGCAATGCACAGATCATTTTTTCAAGTGAAGTATTTTTTCAACTTAGGGGGCGCTTTCGGATTAGTTCGAACTTAGTATTTGTGACCTACGGATCATCAGTGTAAATATGACTGGCCTCATAGCTCAGTTGGTTAGTAACCCTACCTTCTGCGCTGTAGGTCGTGGGTTCGGTCCCCACTCAGAACAAACATTTATGTGACATTAGTAACATTGATGTTTGTTCTGTGTCTGGGTGTTAATATGTATTATATGTATGTATTTACAAAAGAAAAGTATATAAGTATGTATATCAGTTGTCTGGTTCCCATGATACAAGCTATGCTTAGCTTACTTTGGGGCTAGATGGCGCTGTGTGAAATGTCCACCATTATATATATGGACATAATAAAATATGCTCACGTTACAATTCAGATTGCCAATTGCTTTTTAGGATTGTAATGTGTTTAGTGCGAATAAATAAATAAATAAAAAAAACCTGATCGTCGCAACTGGTCAAGGTTGGGTTCCAGATGTATGTATGTATGTATGTATGTATGTCAGACAGCGGCAGTGCGCTGCAGCGGTTCGGAGCGTGCGACCCCGAGGAGAAGGTGAATCTGGTGTTCCGCGAACTCATCCGCCTCGAGACAGACAACACGCAGTTTCAATTCCTCACATACAATGTAAGCAACATGAACATATCTTTTTATAATGGATTTCACACAGCACCATCTAGTCAAGGGCAGATCCAGGATGGGGGGTCATGACCCCCCCTGGGCTGGGTCCAGGACCTAGGAGAACCACAAATTAAAATTGTTATTAATAATGTTTTTGTATATTTTTGTCACAATATAGATTTTATGTAAGTACCTTCAATATAATAAGTACAGTAAGTACTTACATACATTAATAAAATACCTACTTTTACTTGTATCTATGATTATAAACATTTTATTATAACTTAATGTGACTTGACCACGACTATGTGACCCCCCCCCCCCCCCCCCCGGCACCAAAGCTGGATCCGCCCTTGCATCTAGTCCCAAAGTAAGTTAAGCATAGCTTAGTACTTAATAGCTATCATGGGAACCAGACAACTGATATTGACAGTTGGAGAACGGTATTCAGATAGCTCAATTGATTACCCTAACAACACAGTTTTTAACTAGCGCGGAGGGTAGTTGTCATTTTATGCTGTTTATTGTCACGACAGTGGAAGTCATAGAAGCCATAGTTAATTTAATTGTATTTAGTGTAATATTGAGTGGTGTGGTGTGTTTGCAGATGTCTATAATGGAGGACATAGAGTACACTTGCCTCACGCTGGAGCTGACGAACGCGTCCGCCGTGTCGGAGATGCGCATCACGCATGTGTGCCCGCGCAAGCTGGACGGCGCGCCCTGCCACTTCTACAGAGGTCACTGTCAACCATACTTATGATAGAATGAACGTATGAATGAATGAATGGACGTAGCAATGAATGAATGAACATTCTTTATTGTACACAGTGGCGGATTTATAAATTTCCCAAGTATAGGCTATTGAAATGTTGCCGCCCTTACCTATACAAATGTAAATTGTCAGTTCTTAGATGATCTTTTCGCTTCGCATCGGTTCTCAAATTTGCCGCCCTAGGCTCAAGCTTACTTAGCCTGCTGGTAAATCCGCCACTGATACACCATTAAAATGCAGTACAAACGTTAAAACTACTTATGATACACGTACAATGGGCGGTCTTATCATTAAGAAGCGTTGTTTTCCAGACAACCTTTGGATGAAATTGTGGAGATGGAGATGGAAATGGAGAATTCGTAAATGGCTTGGAAACGACAATAAGTAAACCTATTACTCCGCCATGTATCGACGGATTGGCAAAATTCTTTTTTGTTCGAATGAGGTTTATTCTGAAATGCTCCCATTTAAATTTCGTCAAAATCGATTCATTAGTTTGGTTTTAAATCAAAACAAGTAGAAAAAACATATCATCCAATTTATATGATAACTAGGCATTATTCTCGTTCGTTGGCGATGAAGTCGATTTTTCGTTTTGCTGTGCAAAGTAATTAGTTTTAGAGTGTCTCATATGCCTGTAATTTCACCAGCAAACCTTCAAATTGGTACACAGTAACACGTATACAGCAGGGAACTAGAAATAGGTGTGGTGGCAGAACTTTGTCGAACGAACGTGACACTCGCCTGAGTTCCCCATACAAGCTTTTGAGTTTTGCTAAGAAACCCATTAAACTGTTATCATTTTAGGTTCAAAATTCGAGATATCCGTGTACATAATGTTCTCTGACACATGTATGTTCGAGATGTACACGTGGGGCTTCAAGAAGAACATGACCCTGCTCGACACGCAGGAGTGGAAGTGGGAGGAGGGCACTTACTACGAGGACTTCTCCCTCTCTCGCCACGAGTACAGGTACCACACCACGCACACTGCTGCCAACATACTAAACTGAGTTTGGATAGTGCTGCCAACATTCTAAAATGAGTTTGGATAGTGCTGCCAACATTCTAAAATGAGTTTGGGTTCATGCATCTCTTTCTCTTCCAGATGAATGAAAAGAGACCGATACAGACCACAGACTGAATATTATTGAAGATTGGCCTCACAGCTCAATTGGCAGTAACTCTGCCTTCCGCGCTGTACGTCGTGGGTTCGATTCCCACCCATGACAAATATCTGTGTGACGAACATAGATGTTTGTTTGTTCATAATCATTAACAATTTATGATTACATTATGTCAAATGAGATGTCGGCTAAGATTGCCACACACTAGACGACTCCGGACCTAATTTGACAGCAATTGTTGTAACCGAGGCACAAGTTTGATCCCCGGCCGGTGCAAATATAGTGGCGAGCATAGTATTAGCTCTCGGGGGTCGAATGACCGAGCGGCCCAAATATAAATAATAATAATAATATATTTCAAAAAAACTTTCTATAGAGCACACAGTCCAAAAAAAAATCAGAATACAATAGAAAAATAAAATAAAGATAGATAAATAACAATAACAATGTGGATTTATTATTACCAGGGGACCAACGTATATGACAGACTTCGGCTACGAGCCGCTAGACGACAAGATGTGGGTACCAGAGTACGACGTATGGACCACAACGCACTTCGACAACGCTAGTTGGTCCAGCACCACGCCTATACCCACCAAAGACGAAGGTAACGTGGGAATTTAAACCTTATAGATTCTAGATACTTTTTGGACTCGTGGGTTTTGACTGGCCTCGTAGCTCAGTTGGTAAATTCCTTCTGCGCTGTAGATCGTGGGTTTGATGCGGGCGAGAGCCCAGGACAAACATTTGTGCGACGAACATAGTTGTTAGTTCTGTCTGGATGTTAATATGTACGTATTTACATAAAAAAAGTTACTAAGCGATCAATATTTATTTTATTTCCTATTCACATCTAAAACAAATATTTGTGTGATGAACATAGATATTTGTTCTATGTCTGGGTGGTCTTCTTCTTCTTCTTCGAGTCACCGGTTCTGTCGAACCAGTGTGGTGAAAGGATTGTAAGTGCGCCTCAAAGAGGCTCCTCTCTGTCTCTGTCTGGGTGGTGTATTATATGTATGTATTTACAAAATATTATAGATATGTATCAATAAACTGTCTGGTTCCCATGACAAGCTATGCTCAGTTTACTTTGGGGCTAGATGGTGCTGTGTGCAATATCCACCAATATATATTATTACATTACACATGTACGTATGTGGTTTCCGGTGAAATTACAGACACATGAGACATTCCACCTACACGTCTCAGTTACGGGCGCATACGATGCGACTTGAGTCTTGTCATACCAACTAAAGGAGGATCCATGTCGCATCGATTGTTATGGGCCGAGGATACCACTTAACACCAGGTGGGCCGTCGGCTCGTTCCGTATCACAATCACATAAAAAAAAATGTATATTGTGCAGGTTCCGACGAGGATCGTGAGAAGCCGTCCGCGTACAAGTACGTGCCCACAAAAGGTACCACCACCAGTACCACGGCCGCGCCCACCAAGAAGCGGTTCAAACTCAAGTACCGGTCGAAGCGTACCACCACCAAAGGGTGGTTCAGTAACGTGGCCGGCAACATGCTGAATATCATTGGGTAAACACACCCACCCACACATACCGTCTCGTTCGACATATTCACACTGACAATGTTAAAGTCAAATACTTTATTTCCATATAACACAGTTTTTTATAAGTGTGATTGAGATACGAAACGAGCCGACGGCCCACCTGGTGTTAAGTGGTAGCCTCGGCCCATAACAATCGATGCGACTTGGGTCCTCCCCTACTTGGTATGACAAGACTCAAGTCACATCGTATGCGCCCGTAACGTTGAGACGTGCAGGTGGAATGTCTCATGTGCCTGTAATTTCACCGGAAACCACACCTTTCAAACCGGGACACAGTATCGTGAACGCGTTACTGCTTGGCGGCAGAAATGGGCATGGTGGCAATACTTCCCCGGACGAACTTGGCGTGAGTTCTACTGCTCTTAGATGTCAAAAACGGATGTCAAAATAGACGTTAACTATTTCCTTTCTCGCGTCAGTCATTAGTTAGTTCTGTTTGTCTTGTTCTCAGACGTTATGACACAGGATAACTTCATAGTTTGTACACTGTTTCATGTTATTCTGGCAATGAGCCGTATTTCCTAGAAAAGATATGTCTATAGCTTCTTACAGGTTGAATGCTTCGACATTAGTATATGTGAGTTTTAAGAGCAGTAGCACTCTCGCCAAGTTCGTCCGGGGAAGTACTGCCACCATGCCCATTTCTGCCGCCAAGCAGTAACGCTTTCGCGTTACTGTGTTCCGGTTTGAAAGGTGTGGTTGGCGGTGAAATTACAGGCACACGAGACATTCCACCTACACGTCTCAGAGTTACGGGCGCATACGTTGTGACTTGGGTCTTTCGTACCTAGTAGGGGAGGACCCAAGCCGCATCGGTTGTTATGGGCAGAAGTTACCACTTAACACTAGGTGGGCCGTCGGCTCGTTCTGTAACTGTATTACATAAAAAAAAACAAAAAAAATGTAAAAACAAAAGTTGTATTATAAACTTATGTTAAACTTTGTTACTGAAATAAATGACCTTTCACGACTTTAGCGAATTTATAATTACAAATTTCTCCCTTGTTATTACGTAGCACACTATTTTACTAAGATATCATCAATTGTTTTATCTTATCTACAAGCTTGTTCATAGATTAGTTTAATTAGTTTGATATTATATATAATACTTAGTTACTTACACAACAGAATACAAATCTTATCTAAAGTATCTAAACTCATTAAACAGTAGTTAATTACTGAAACAGTAGTAACCACTGTATGTGTACTCATATGTAACCATTGTCCACACAATGCACTACGTTGTTCGCCTCGCGTAGCCTGCCCTCCTTACTCTTAATAGGGCCGAGGCACCAAACATCGTCTATGTTCAGTTTTTCATCACCCTGAAAACGAAACAATCCAATAAAGTTACAGGTTGCAACCCGTAGCTAAGTGCACGCGTCGTCACCTACCTTCATATCCATACTGATCGCGTCCTCAGGCGGCAAAATGATGAACGGCGTCGATTCAAAGCTGAACGCGAGACCGAAATACGAATACTTCCTCATCTCACTCGTGAACAGATCCCACGGGTATACCTTCTCAGGATCGGTGCCCAGCTCCACGAGCTGACTCGATAGAACCTCGTGATAATGTTTCAGCAGCTCATCGTAATATTTCATCCTCAGATCCTGCGAAGTGCACGCGTAGATCATAAAACTTATGTCCAAAACTGGAGTTGCACACCGGGTCAGCTGAAAGTCGATTAGTTTCGCGTCGACCGGCGCACCGTCTACGTATTTGAACAAAAAGTTGTTGGTCCAGCAATCCCCGTGCGAGATGACACCGGTGCTTGCGGTGTGACAGGCTGCTTCTATCATTCTATCATACGTCTCCGGAACACAGAACTCCTTAACTTTATCCACGTATACGGTATTGGGGTATTCTTTTTCAACGGCGTCTATTGCGATGGCGCTTAAGCGCTTCCAAAACCTTTCGTACCAGCCCCAAAGACGGGGATGGTAGTAGGTCTCGAAGACAGCGTCTTTTATTTCGTTGAATCTGTCGGGTTGCTGGTCTTTCATTGCGAAGGACAGCGCGTGGAACTGTGCCAGGGCTTTGAGCGTCAACTTGCAATGCGTTAGATCTATGCCCTCTTGTCTTACGGCGCTCCCAAAGTTGTTCACCGAAGCGTCTTCTAAGCAAATGACGTCATGCTCTCCATCCGTCATGGAGAACACCAATTTAGCGTATTTGTCGAAGGGATGTGAAACAGTTTTCTTGGACTGGAACTCGAGTAAAGCAGGTAGGACTGTTTCGTAGAAGTTGATTTCGTTCTTGAAGAATTCGTCGCTGCGGTATGTGAGCCGCCTGGCCACGCCGCGCGGTATGTTCTTCAGGATAACTTGCACGTGTTTGCTCTCAGTTTCGGTCCGGCCGTGGATTTTTATCCGGATTAGTTCGCTGAGGTAGGAGTCGCCCTTCCCAGTCTCGCTCACGTACTGAAAGGACGATTATTTAAAATAATGCACATATCTATCACGACTGACAGGCCTCACGGCTCAGTTGGTAGTAACTCTGCCTTCTGCGCCGTCAAGGTCATGGGTTCGATTCTCAGCCAGGCAGACATTGTGTTACGAATATAGATGTTTGTTGTGTCTGGGTAATATGTGCATATACATAAATATACTAAAATAAAACGTGACTATTAGGTATTTGTCGAACTCAAATACGTTTTCTTGAATAACCTACAATATAGAATTAAACAGTCGGGTTTGATTCGCAGCTTATTTCATTACGATATGTCACTGACGATGAGGTTGGGATGCTATGGAACGCCAGTGCGGCGGAATAAACTGAGCCTTAAAGAGGCTCCTTTCGTGCACTTGACTCGAATTCTTTCTGGCACTAGTTTCCTCATGATGTTTCCCTTCACCATTTTGAGAACGTGGTGTTATCACAAATCAATTTTTGAATGAAATATCTCATTCGTCGATCTCTGACATCAGGACTTGAACCAGTGACCTCCGGAATGCAAATCGGGGTCTAACCGCACTCTTGAAAATTCACAAGTCGTGTGCAACTCACCTCCCAATGTGTGAAAGTGGCGGGCTCTTGAAACCAGGTGGTGAGTGCCTCCGTCAATTTGTCATCGGTGAGGAGTTGGGAGACGTGCGTCAGCGTGCTGAAGTATTCCGCCATCGCTTTATACTGGAGTACGTGTATAGATTTCTTCAATCAATCAATCAAACATTTTATTTGCTTAAAATAAGGGTAACAAACGTCTTCAAGTCTTACTACTAAAATGGTTGCCACTTATTTTCACCACAGAGGCATGCAAAACATTTCCTACAATCTGATAAAGTTACGGAACTAACAGATGACGCACCTGGTATTAAGTGGTAACCTCTGCTCATAACAAGCAATAATAATTGGATATTCCCCTACTTAGAATGGAATCCAAGTCGTATCGTATGCGCCCGTGAATCTAAGGTGCGGATGTGGAATGTCTCAAGGGTCTAATTTTAACGGCAACCACAACTTTTAAACCACAGTAAAACGTATGCGTTATTCTTGTAAATTCAAACCTGAATGTCACAGTCACAGTGACTTGTTCGAGTTACTGCTTGGCGGCAGAAATGTGTATAGAAGCAGTACTTCCCCGGACGAACCTGGCATAAGTTCCACTACTAGACGTGTATTTACAGATGACTTAATAACGTTACGGAGCAAGGTTTTTTAGTAGCTAAGTAGTGATTTGTTATTTGCGAATGAATTAAAAACGACTTGTCACAGGAAAATGAAAAGTTAATCAGTTAGCTGATAAGTAAAGTGTTTACGTGAGTCTGTTCTGCAATTATTTGTTTCTGAATGTCTGATGTGTTAGAAATAACTACAGCTGATACCAGCGACCCGTCCTAGTCTGGAGGACTATACAAGCGTCTATTGGTTTATAATTACTCGTATTTGATCTTGGAGACATTTCAGTAGGTTTCTTATTGGTCTAACTGGTTGAGGCTAGACTCCAAAGTCTCGAACACCGACGCAAAGTAGCCAATCGGTATTCTATAGGTTGCATTACGGTGAGTGCGCGGCTGAGTTGCACGATCTAATTCCCCCATCTCCATTCTACCACTTTACATCCAGACGTACAGCATCGCGTCACCCTTTCTTGGTCCAATTACCTCGCATCCGTACGAAGCGTTTTGCTTACACTTTCATAATGCAGACAGCCCAAGAGTGGAATATTTCCCGAGAACTATAATCTGGAGGTCTTCAAGAGGAGAGTAAATAGGTATGTTCTAGGCGCACATGCTACATCGTAGACCGCGTCGTCACTTAACATCAGGTGAGACTTGCGGTTAAATGTAAGCCTATCGTAAAATAATAATAATAATATAATTCACGCCACCAAATACATAAATTCACGCCTTCTACCCCGAAGGTATTGGATAGAGGCAGCTCCTCGGTGATCCAGTTTTCGCCTTGTGGTGAGTTTTTCTAAATTGGGAACGTGTAGACTGGACCACTGGTGAACTTTTTGCCGGACATCGTGATTTTAATTTTTTTTATTGCTACTTTTAATGTACCCACGCGATGCATCGCGTAGAAAATACGCAATACAGTAACGGTTTAATGTGTAAGTTATTTATAATTTACAATTATAAATTCACGAATTATCATAACCTCCAAAAAGAAGTATAGAGGACACAGTCTTAATTTTATTATAATACGATTTAGTTATTACTTCTTTTAAAAATATTTTCTTCGACGAAACTATTGTTTTTAAAAAAAAAATGTTTTTATTAATCAAAATGCAAATGTACGAACATACACTTTAAAGACGAACTCACCTTGACAATTCTCAGCAGTTTCCTCAATTGTTCAACTTATTATTTCTTTGAAAAATATTATTTAAATTGTCCAAGAACTACACAGCGCACGTCGCTCAAGAGTCGAAACTGTCGTTTTAATGTTTACTTACTTTTTGGGTGAATATACTGCAATTCTGCTAAATTATAAACCAACATTTATGTATGGAAGGACCGCAATGTTCAACCTTTGTAAATTATCCGGACTATACTCATGTCAGTTTGACGTTCGACCGATGACGTCCTCACGATTGACGCGATTATTGTCATTCTCGATTTGCTTACTGCGAACTGAATTTGAATCGATTCCATTTTGTGTTTTATTTATTATCCAGCTGCGCCCCCCGGTGTTACCCGCAATGAATAAGTCGTCACAAACTTCATAGAAACCATGCTCTGTCTTCAAGGAAAAAAAAAACAATTCCAACATTTCTGGAGATTTGCGTAATTTAGCAACAAATTTTGCCATTAATTTTTATTTAAACAGATAGATTAAAGAAGTCCCCCAGATTCGCACAAGTTTTTAAGCAAATTCTATTATTTCGCGTTAGTTCTTTTAATTTCCGCAGGGATTCTTTTCGTGAAAAGGATTCTATGTTAATTGTACCTAATCCATCTAATAACGCCATTAAAGGAAGTTACTGAAGGAAATACAAGTAAATCTTATGACTCGGCCACGTCAAGATTTAGAATTGAATGGGTTCATTCTACCGGTTGGTAACATCATACATCGATCTTACCACACATACAAACATTACACACAGTCCAAATTATCAGATTGAAATCATGAGGGCGTGGGGCCCGGCGGGCGTTATATGGATGCTGAAGCTATAATTGGTTCAAATTCTAATTCAATGAAAAATCTTTGAAACCATGTAACCATTGGCGTGTGAGTCTGACCACACTTAGCCGGTTTATTGTATAGCTCAGTTCTTAGCTTATACGCATGGACCATAAATGACCTGAACTGAAATGGATCTGAACTGACGAAAGTAAATAAACGAATAAAAAAATGTACTAGAATTCCCCGTGTCGCAAATGGCATGGACACACAAACATCCAAGACCCAAGAGCGAACTTTATCACCACATAAATATTTGCCATGGCCGGGGCCCTTTAAAGGCAGTGGGTGCTACCAACTTAGCAATGTAGCCGTCTCAAAAGGTAAATACTTACTAAAGTTAGAAATAAGTAAAGTGAAGAGACAGTGCTTTTACAAAATTTATTCACTTACTTTAAATTAAGAAAACCCTTTGAGAAGCTTTATTAAAGTGCTTTTGAAGGTTTCAGACAATCCTATTGGCAGTACTTCCCTTCGTCGCGTTTCTTTGAATTTTGTGAAACAAAGGCGATCTAAGAGATAGGCGCCTAAATAAATGCAAAGAAAGATGGCGGGAGTTCGTATTCCAATATACGGAGGGTTCCTTATGCATATTACGAATTAATCAATACCTTATTTAAATGTTTTTGAATCCCCCCAAATCAAATGATTTTCATAAAAATATTTCCAATGTACCTACATGATTTTGAAACAAAATGTATAACATCACACTTCACACTAATATTACAAACGCCAAAGTTTGTATGGATGTATGTTGTTACTGTTTCACGCTAAACTGAACTGAACATTTGACTGCAATTCTTCCACAGGTAGATTTTGACTTTGATGTTGACAGCTCAGAGTGACAGCCCTTACTATACATATGCCTAGTGCAGTATCTATCGTAAAATTCCTGGAACTTCTGCTTAATAAACTGGCCATATTCTCTTTTAAATAAACCCAGCAACAGAACAACTTGTGAATGTAATCTAACTTGGACACTGGCAGAGTTTGTATGGCTAAGACACGAAAGCCAAAGAAGAAGAACTGAACTGAACTGAACTGAGCAGTACCTATCACACAACTTATATCCTTTAGTTATTTCTGCACAGGTTGTTCACATTTTAAAGTTATTCATATTTTCGGACTAAGTGTACTATTTACGTACTCATTTATAATTCCAAAATAAACTGCAAACATTTGTTTTCTGCAAGTGTAAAAGTGTCCAAGGAATTCCAATTTATAGACTTTTGCCACTCTACATTGACACTGATTATTTAATGTATAGACGCGTAATTAGTAAAGTAACTTTGTAACATCGATTGATATCATTTTCGGTCTTTTTATATATTATTTCCTGAAATACCCACGATGTAGACCTACTTACGACGTCAAATTAGCATTAGTATCTTATAATCGTCAACAATAAACATTATTAGGTATTTTACTTGTTATGTACTTTGATTGAAAGCTTTTTAAAGAACCAAGGGAACGACGGAATTGTACAACCTCCTTTTACATGGCGAACTAGCGAACCTACCAAGGACTGAACAAGAAAGAGGTTGGTTCATCTCACGGGGTTTCCGTTGCCACAATCAGTCTTTTGAACAACACTGCCAACAATATTTTACCTTCGCCATCCAAAAAGTAAACTTAAAACTTATGACGTTAAGATCTAAAATACAGATATTCAAAATGTCGTCGCGGCAGATGGTTTTGGCGCGAAGTCGAGACTTCATATCGCCCGAAGGCGCGAATCAAGGATTTCGCGCGCCGTTTCCCGCCAGAACAAAAGCTTGCCACCATCTTGTTGATGCAAAGTTTTTGTGGGTGCATTGAGTGGAATGTGGTGAATTTACACAACTAGCGACTTGCTTTCCATTTCTTTGTACCATATGTAATTGATTCACATTCTCATATTAATAAAGTATATTTGTTTAGAAAAAATATTATGATTAACTTAGTTGAACGGGTTATAATATGATATAACAATATTTGTCAATGTATTCCGAGTAAAACGGGCTGATGCATTGACTTTTCGGCTTGCGCTGTTTAAATGGTTTGATATACGTTAATGTAATATTCAACACAAATATTTATCATAATTAGTTTCTTTTAATATTATAAAGGTGAAAGTTTATATGTATTTAAGAGCAGTAGAACTCTGGCCAAGTTCGTCCGGGGAAGTACTGCCACCATGCCCATTTCTGCCGCCAAGCAGTAACGCGTTCGCGTTACTATGTTCCGGTTTGAAAGGTGTGGTTGCCGGTGAAATTACAGGCACAAGAGACATTCCACCTACACGTCTCACAGTTACGGGCGTATACGATGCGACTTGGGTCTTGTCGTACCTAGTAAGGGAGGACCCAAGTCGCATCGGTTGTTATGGGCCGAGGTTACCACTTAACACCAGGTGGGCCGTCTGCTCGTTCCGTAACTGCATCACATAAAAAAAAAGAAAAAAAAAAATGTGTGTGTATGTTTGTTAGTCCTTCCCGTGATAACGGCTGAATGGATTTGGATGGAATTTTGTACCAAGGTTATAATATCCTAGATTAAGACATAGGCTAATTTTGTCTTGGAAAAATGCAGTGTTCCCATGGGGTAACTTATTCACCGATGGTCATATTATATTAACGTCAGTTATTTTTTTTATGTAAAGTACATACTTAGAATTAAGGTACCAATTAAAAAACTTGAGAAAATCAACTTAACCCGTAGTGATAATACCTTAATAAGGAGACTTTATTTCAGTAAATGATATAATTATTCGTATTATTGGTTTAATGTATGCCCAGATTGCGACTCGAACTAGTGTGCTGTAAACAGGACCTAAAAATATAATTTAGTGCCGCTAGAATAATCTAAAGTCCCGCAGGCGCCTAATTCTGAGTAACGGCCCGTTAGCTCCATTCATGCACATTTACTTTAGGAATGTTTCTGTTTTATTAGAATACCTATCATTATTATTGCAACAAGTTCCATTATCCAAAGTTCCAAAGTTCCAAACGTGGTATCTGAGATAAAACCACAGCTCCTGCCTACCCTATCAGTGGCGTCCGCTACTTTATCCGACGAGGGTATCTGTTTAAACTTTTTATGTGATATTAAGAGCAGTAGAACTCTCGCCAAGTTCGTCCGGGGAAGTACTGCCACCATGCCCATTTCTGCCGCCAAGCAGTAATGCGTTCGCGTTACTGTGTTCCGGTTTGAAAGGTGTGGTTGCCGGTGAAATTACAGGCACATGGTGGGCCGTAGCTCGATCCGTAACTAAATTACAAAAAAAAAAGATACAGTTACGGAAGTAGCTGACATCCCACCTGGAGTTAAGTGGTAACTTCTGCCCATTACAACCGATGCGACTTTAGTCCTCCCCTACTAGGCACGCCAAGACCCAAGTCGCATCGTATGCCCCGTAACTCTGAGACGCGTAGGTGGAATGTCTCATGTGCACAAGCACATGAGACATTCCACCTTTTCGTGATTCGTGATTGCCGGTGAAATTACAAAATTTCACCGGCAATCACACCTTTCAAACCGGAACACAGTATTGCGAACGCGTTACTGCTTGGCGGCAGAAATGGGCATGGTGGCAGTACTTCCCCGGACGAACTTGGCGAGAGTTCTACTGCTCTTATGTCAAGTTTTATTGATGGTGAAGATTTTTGAATTAATGCTGTGTAATTATATCTACCACCCTCTCTACTACACCAAGGTTAGCTGGAAGAAAATTCTAATTAGTATTAAGTTCGCCTTATAGACTTGTTTACACGTGCAATATAGATTTATACATCTATCTTTAAGAAACGTAATGATTCTAAGTTACCAAGACTCGTTTATGTTTTGACTCGAAGCGAATATGATTTTTCAAGTGTGTAAAAATAGCCCATAAGTTTAGAGCGAGGACTGACCCAAAAGCCAGAAGCAGTACCTAAACACGAACTAATCGGATTAGATAGACAAAGCTACCATTGTATTGTACACTGGACATTGCACCGGGCATTGTTCACCTATCTTAGTAATACACCTAGGTATACGTATGAATTACAGCGCTTGACTGGCTAGTGCCCGCGGCTGATCTTGTGGATAGAGAAACATTTTATTAGACCTTGTCATGACTCTTGAGGTTTTAAGTTAATAAATAAAATTAAATATTGGAGGACACTTCACACAGCGCCATCTAGCTCCAAAGTAAGCTAAGCATATCTTGTGCCATGGGAACCACACGACTGATATATAATACATATATACTTACTAACTGTGGACGTCACACAAATGTTTGTCCTGGGTGGGAATCGAACCCACGACCGCGCAGAAGGCAGGGTTATTACCGAGCTGTGAGGCCAGTCATATCTAAAAGTTGGTGCTCTACCACTTACTGTCCGTCGCACTGAAGGTTAGAGTTCAGAGTCACAAGTAGGTACCCGCACGCCATGAATAAATGAATTGTGGACTGGGTCTCGTTTCGTTCAGTCTATTTAAAGGCAGACTTCATAATTGAGGTTGGATCGGTCGATAGCTACCTGAACTTTCGACAGGGTAAGGTTATTACTATTATAGATGCATCTAATTATAACATAGTCCACAGAAACATCAATATTTAGACAAAATTGCTATGAAATATTTTAAAGGCGCTAAATCACACTTTACAAACTAAACAAAAAGTCCTAAGTGCCTGGAATTTCACTGGCAACCACACCGAAACATAATGGAATATAATACTGCTTGGTGACAGAAGTAGGTATGGTGGCAGTACGAAATGTCCAATAAAAGAATCTTAAATGAACACACAAATGAAGTTTAAAAGTCTGGATACGTGCGAAGTAAAATCCGTGAAACAACTTAATCCAAACAATTATTCGGATGGGCGTGCATTGTAAAGGAAAACCGTTGGGGAGCTAATCTATTGGAAACGTCCACTGCAGCAGATAAGAGTTGCGCGCCTACAACACTGACTTATTAGCCGGACGGAACTAAGCAAATGAGACGGACATACAATCAAAGTGTTTTTTAATTGATAAGTGACGAAGCATGTTCAGATATACCCTCAACCAACAAAAGTAATGTAAGTCCACTTTTTGGAAGAGCATAGTGGCATAGTATTGCGCTTCCACTATGAAATAAAGGTTATATCTCATGAAACTGTGACCTTACGGCCATTCAATTCGGAACACAGTAATGGGAGTAAATTACTGCTTGACAGATTAAATAGGTATGGTAGCAGTATCGACCCGGGTGAACGAACCATGAACTGGGCTTTTTATTAGAAAGTCGTTTCTAAATAATAATGATGACAATTGTTAATATTGTTTGTATTAAACATGTCTTAGCTGAAGATTATTTCGAAATGATTTACTGGAAGAAGGTGTTATTTATTGGAATGTCCGAATATCTGGATATAGCCAGACATAGAGAGTACGGGGGCCCAACAGATTAGACCTCTAGTTTCCATCCAAACGTGCACCAATGAGTTATAAGCATATCACAAAAATTCAATACACGTTTCAAATGCTAGGAAGGAGTCTCTTTAAGACACAATATTCATTCAACACACTGGCTGAAATCAAGTGACAGAAGTTGTAGTAGTAGTGGCCGGACGAATATCAAATTAGCCGGATACGCCACATCCCTACTCGATTGCTCCCATTCCGTGCAATTGGACTTTTTCTAACATTGTCGTCGCGCTAACTCTTTTTCGTTTATACATACTTAGGTTTTTAAAATTTTGAGTTTTTAAATTTAAAACACTTAGAGCAGTGATCAAATATTGCCCATGGCTAGGTTATTGTGCTATGAAAAGTAACGTAAGTAACTTGAAGTATTTATGTTACGGGACATTTTCTAGTGTGTGGACTCAGACTTTCAATCAATCCTTTAATAAAATATGGATTAGGGGTGGGTCGATAAATTTGACGAAGTGCTTGTGTAAAACTTAAGTTTTAATTGCTCCGAGCTACAACAAATAGGTATCTGAAGCGACTTGCTGAGTAAAAAAAAAATGGTAGCCGCAGAATCTAGTCATATTATTTTTACGGAAACTTCCCCACTTAATAATCAAACTTTTGCCCGTTTTTTCCGTAGAAAAACGAATTGTTCCGTGTCCGCGATGATATTATGCAAATGAAAATGAAACTCGTAGCAAACTCGTGGAGCGCTTCCCTCGTACTTACAGTTATTACAGCAGTTTACAGACACCTCGCGGTCGCCGGAGGTGACACACATAACTTTGCTTTTTCAACGGAGAATACTATAAAATTACTACTAATAAAATTTTAGGTTATTGCCTCTTTTCCTCGACTCGATAGCTCACTAAATAATTTAATTTTCAAATATCTACAACAAGTAAGACTCAAAAAAAGTACTAACACCTGACCTAAGAGATGACGCGGACATTAAGACACAGAGGGGGAGAGAGAGAGAGAGAGAGAGAGAGAGAAAGAGAGAAAGAGAGAGAAAGAGACTGTATAAGTACTTGTACAATTGTGCAATGATCCATTTGAAATAGTTACTTACTTAGTTGAAATCAGTGTTATATTATTCAGGACGTTCTAATGACTCTAATTTAATTAGTTTCAAAACTGAATGTTTTTAATTAAAATTTTTATAGATCTTAATTGATGATTTTGAGTAGTTGAGTAAATGATGATGATGGTGTATTATGATTATTATAATTAGATCTTCAGCAGACAATTGTCAATGTTTGGCCTATTACGAAGAATGCCCGCCGTTATTAGCCGTGAGTAGCAACAGCAGGTATATAAACGCATATTATATAGTACGTGGGCACATAAGAGCCAAGAACTAATGATGATTTTCATGAAAAGTGAAAGTCAAAACTTTTATTTCCATAGAATTCATAGAGAAATGGCTTGGAAACGTCAATATTATTCAAAACATAAGGCCACGCGTACTTATTGATAAGTTTGATGCCTGTTCAAACCCTATCCGACCCTCCATGGGGAAGAACAGACAAAATCCATATTGATTCCTTATGTAAGGGAGTGTTGCGAATAACTAGGTATTCTGTGACCTGCCATTATTATTGTATGCACGTACAAAACTTGTTTTAACGTTTAGGAAAGTTCTGGAATGTTCTGGCCGCACCGAATATCGAGTTGGCCATCTCGCTGCGAAATGTATCCGTTTAGTTATTTGTGTAATGCGAGGAAAGAGAATCTATGCTGATCAGTTACCCTGCTGTGGAGTTACTGTTTGGACTTAGCTTCATTAATTTAGCGGAAATCTGTCGGTTACTTGACGTGAGTTTAATAATAATATTGATGGACATTTCACACAGCGCCAGCTTTCCCCAAAGTAAGATAAGCATAGCTTGTATCATGGGAACCAGACAACTGATATAATACATATATACTTTTTTTGTAAATGCATACACCCAGACACAGAACAAACATCTAAGTTCGTCACAATGTCCACCAATATTAATTTATTTATATGTAATTAAAAGGAAAAATAAATAAAAATGAATAGCTGTGTTGCAAAAAGTATCATACCATATAATGAATATACAATTTTTCAGGTAATTTTTTTATGTAGATATATATTGTGAAAACTATTGTACGTATAATTAGTAAGTAGGTAGTGCCCTCAGCGTCACCCTTTCACATCGTCCTTATAAAACCAATAATGATCCTTATTTGACTTTGCACGACTCAACAACACCATTAAATATTTGTACGGCATTACCAACAGCTTTTTGGTTAGTTTATTAGCGTACTCCATCGCCTTCAGCGGATCTAAGATCTGGGCCGTCTGACCGTAAGCCGCTATGCTGAAAGTGGTCTCAAATGTGAAGTGAATTTCGACGTAAAAGTGTATGTCTGTGTATTGGAAGCCGTAGCACACTTGTGGCGGGCCGGCGCACCAGCGACGGAGGAACAGCTTTGGATTATCACGTCTGGTCTGGTCTGCTGCGTTCCCTTCCGAGGAGTCCAGTCCCGTTTCGGCTCTTAAAATGATGCAGGAGTATTCCACGTCCGAGTAGAGGGAAACCTGAAAACATTTAAGAGCAGTAGAACTCACCGCGTACTGTCACCGTGCCCACTTCTGCAGCCAGCAGAACGTTCGCGTTACTGTGTTCCGGTTTGAAAGGTGTGGTTGCCGATGAAATTACAAGAGACATTCCACCTACATGTCTGAGTTACGGGCGCATACGATGCAACTTGGTACCTAGTCGGGGAGGACCCAAGTCGCATCGCTGGTTATGGGCCGAGGTTACCACTTAACACCATGCGGGCCGTCGCCGTCGGCTCGTTCCGTATCTCAATCACATAAAAAAATGCTTATAAATTGCCATTTTTCAGGTATTGCAATTTTTTATGGGCACTCCACTATACTAACACTGTATGTGTTAGTTCATTATGCAAAATAAAAATCTAAATTTATTATACACGGCATAGATTTGAAAAACATTGCGTCTTAGTTCAGACGTAGAACGCATTGTTATTTATTTATTATTAGGTCCCCACAAATAAATACAAATTAAAAAGGGTAGAATGTTTGAGTGCTACTACAGTATAAAAGGCTACGAGGATTAAAAAAAAAAATTGTATGACGTTAAGTTCGGAGCAGTGTTCAGTGCGGTGCGTCAGTTCAGAAAGTATTCGAGCCGGTAAAATGTATTTTTTTATATTATTTTTTTGTAATATGAATGTAATATTCGAAATAAAATGATTAATAAATAATAAAAATATGTCGTCGTACACTTCGAAAAATCAATGTTTTTAATCCTTAACTTCATAAAAAAATACTTGTTTTTTACTAACATTGTATGAAGCTTTGGACGTGATTGATTCGCCCACTATGGTTATCCGATCAGTGTAAATCTCGTACTTCATCTCTTCAGGGTCACACGGACCAAATCTTTGCACGTTCGAAAGTGCTGCAACATAGCAAATTAATAAAACTTAGTTAAGTCTTGTGTAAATGTATGTATTTAATAGTGTCGCAATTGGTAATAAACTGACGAAAATAGTAATAGTAATATTGGTACACAGCGCCATCTAGTCCAAAACTAAGCACAGCTTGTAATATGGGAACCAGACAACTGATAGAATACATATATACTTTTTTAGTTAATACACACATAAATGCATATTATCATCCAAACAGAACAAACATCTACATTCGTCACACAAATATTTGTCCTGGGTGGGAATCGAACCCACGACCTACAGCGCAGAAGGCAGGGTTACTAACAACAGAGCTGTGAGGCCTGAAAGTAATTGAAACAATGAACCTACATCTTCTCATAAGTAAATGGTTCCCGCTTATCCTGGTGATGGCCGGCAGCCCGACCCTGGCGACGCTGCTCCTCACCCAGAGCTGGTGCATGCCGTAATCCAGGAACCGAGCCGGGGACTGGCACCCGGGACCGTACATACCGAACCCTAACTGCATCACAATATATATTATCAGAACCTATCTCCAAGAGAAACAGACAAACGTACAGTCTAGAAATTACTGAAATGTGTGATATAATATAGATATGGAAAATTTTGACTGTGTGTACCTAAGTGTAACTTAGGTAACATTTCTCATGTGCGTGTGTGTGTGTGTGTGTGTGTGTGTGTGTGTGTGTGTTTATGTGTGTGTGTGTGTGTGTGTGTGTGTGTGTGTGTGTGAGAGAGAGTGTGTGTGTGAGAAGATGATTATATAATTGTATCTGAGTTCATTTTGTTGATGTATGTATGCTATGTAATTTTTTTTTTTATATTGGTGGACATTTCACACAGCGCCATTTAGCCCCAAAGCAATCTAATCATAGCTTGTATCATGGGAACCATACCACAGATAGTAATACATAAACATAATACATATCAACACCCAGATACAGAACAAACATCCATGTTCGTCACTCAAATATTTGTCCTAGATGGGAATCGAACCTTTCAGCGACCAACAGCGCAGAAGGCAGGGTTACTACCAACTGAGCTGTGAGGCCAGTCAAATACATTACCAGTCTCCATTTGCCGTGATGTTTGACGACCAGCACGGTGCCGCTCCGCCACATGCATCGGCCGCTCGACGCTGCGCGCGCGCACGCCGTGTGCGACGGCCAAAACGCATCCATGTCTAGCTGCAATCAAATATATTACTTATTTGAACCACAAGAGCGTGGTGGTCTAGCGGTACTGACCCCCGAGTTTCAATCCGGAGGTCGCCGGTTGAAATCCCGACGCGCACCTATGAGTTTTTCGATTGAGAGATTTATGTGCGCAATACCACGTTCTCAAAACGGTGAAGGAAAACATCGTGAGGAAACCGACATGTCCTAGAATTAAAAATTCGAAGACATGTGTCGAGTGCACGAATGGAGCCTCTTTGAGGCGCACTTACAATCGTTTTACCACTGGTTCGACAGAACCGGTGACTCGAAGAAGAAGAAGATTTGAACCATTTCCTTTTAAATATCGGTGGACATTTCACACAGCGCTAAGATTAAGGCGTTGTGAGCTATGAGAGAAATTTTGGATTCTTGATCCTTAACGAAATGTTGCGTTCTTATTGTGATCGGTTCCCTGAATAAAATGTTGAGTCGCAATTTCTTGAAACGGTAATTGAACGGGATTTGAGTTTAAGTGTAATTTCACCAACGCACAACTTCTAAAACGGAACACATTAACGTGAATACGTTACTATTGCCTGTAGTTTCAGTGTCTAAACTCTCACCTTCTTCTTCGAGTCACTAGTTCTGTCGAACCAGTGTGGTGAAAGGATTGTAAGTGCGCCTCAAAGAGGCTCCTTTCGTGCACTCGACACATGTCTTCGAATTTTTAATTCTAGGACATGTCGGTTTCCTCACGATGTTTTCCTTCACAGTTTTGAGAACGTGGTATTGCGCACATAAATCTTTCAATCGAAAAACTCATAGGTGCACGTCGGGATTTGAACCAACAACCTCCGGATTGAAACTCGGGGGGTCAGTACCGCTAGACCACCACGCTATACCAATTAATTACTATCTACTCGTTAGGAGGTGGCCAGTGCCTGTGGAAACAATAAAGATTTTATTAATAAACCAACTTCTGCTTTTCTGTAGAACTGTTTGCATCTCTCCGGATTAACATATCTCATTTTATAAATCCGTAACTTTCCTTTCTTACAATCTGGAACAAAACGTACAATATAATTTGCAATTCAATTCCATTCTCGGGAAAATGGCGAAAATCAGAAACCTACCATTTAGTGACGTCATTGCAAAGAAATCCGGTTTACTGAAATGATTCGGTAGCGGGCAGATGGGTCTTAGTTCTGTAAATAAAGTAACAAAATCTTAAATCTGCTTTATACTTATTGTAAACAGATAACAAAATAATAAAGTGTATAAATGCGAGCTTAATCCTAAGAAGAATTCTCTTCCAGCAAACCTTTGAGGCTAGAAAAAGGCGATTTTATAAAGGTGTGTACATAATAAATAGAAATTAAAACTAAATTACAGTTTTTTACTGCCAACATACATAGTATAAAACAAAGTCGCATCCGCTGTCTGTACTCTTAGATATTATTTTAAACTACGCAACGAATTTAATGCCGTTTTCAGCAATAGATAGAGTGATTCAAGAGAGGTTTAAACGTAAATTTAATATTGTTTTTTATTAATTTGTTGAAATATGACGATAATTGTTCAAGATGTCGGAAGAAATCAAGCCGACTGGATGCTTTACTGACGTAAACCAATAAAGTTGTATATCCTCATTAAATTACATTAGACCATCTTCTTTTTAGGCATATAATGTTCTGCTATCCGTGTGAAGCCCGGGCGGGTCGCTAGTAAATATATAATTTAAATATTCTTTATTTTATTGCTCAAGAAAAGCCAGAAGATACAGTAGGTTACCTTGGTGTATCTGATCGACATCCAGCTGTACCAGCACTAGCGCGCTGTACGTGTTGCGATTGTAGTCCGGGTGGAAGCTGTAATCTCTCACTGGGATGGTGGGGCCGCTGCAGCTCTGCCCCAGGACCACTCGCGAACGCAATCTGCAATTGGAATGCTGGAAGGTTATAAGATTTACCAACTATGTGTGAACAGGCGCAATGAGTCGGTCGTATGGTAATCATTGTTTATTGTTTAGGATATACAATACATACTGCTAATATCATTCAAGTTCAAAAAAGCCACCTGAGACATGAAAATGCATTGCATTATTTAAGTTTGAAGGTTAGCATAGTAGTTTATAGTAGTATTAGTAGTTTTTATTTAGAGCAAAGTTGTGTATTGGGGACGATGATTCCCGTATAAAAATTGCAATTAATATTAAATTAATAGGGTCTTATTTTGTTTATTCTATAAGATTATTATATATAGTTATGTCTGGATGACCACGTTGGCAATATAATCAATAGAGCCTTCAAAATGTATGGCTTCGTACTTAGGTCATCCGCTGAATTTAAAAATCCCTCAACATATCTTTATCTGTACAAAACATTGATTCGCTCTCAACTTGAATATGCAGTACCTATTTGGAACCCCTTCTACAACAAATATATAGCTGCAATAGAAAAAGTCCAACGCAAATACCTGCGTACTATGCACTTTAAATGCTTTCGACGATATCTCTCATATCCCCAGTTGCTCACGAAATACAACCTCGTAACCCTCGCATCAACACGTAAATACCTAGAAGCAGTTACACTATATAGTATAATTCATAACAATTTTGATTGTATATATCTAGTCAGGAAGCTATGCTTCACTGTACCAAGAACATGTACTCCACGTGAGACACGTGCTCGTGCCCGTACGCTGTTTGCGTTAAATACTTGTCGTACCAATTCTGGGCTTCGAGCCCCCATTAGGCGTATGGTCGAGTGCTATAATAAATATTTCCTAACAATAGATATATTTCTCTTTTCCCCGTACCAATTTAAGAAAAAATTAAATTGTATTCTGTCCAGTAAAGATTTTGACTTGTATAATGTGGAATAGACGTTCTCAGTTAACTTTAAATTTTACTTGTTTAAAATTATTTGTACCTTCTATAAACACATCACTTGTTTAGACACCTTGCTCTAAATCTATACATATAATAAAATTGTAGAAAAGTGGTGTCTGTACAATGGAAATATATAAAAAAAAAGTAGCAGGGGTTGTTATTATATCGATGCCGAACCCGAAATTGTAATTAATATTTTTTTTGTCTGTTTGTCTGTGTGTTTGTGCACGCTAATATCAGAAACGGCTTATTCGATTTAGATACGGTTTTCACTAATATATTGTAGTAAGCTTCACTTAACATTTAGTGTTTATTTCATGTCAATCGGTTCATAAATAAAAAAGTTATGTCAATTTAAAGAATCACGGCGATTATTTTTAACGTACAGAGTACGTACTACACGCCTCGCGCCTGAGCGTCCGTGGCTATATAAAGCGCGCTGAGAGCCGCGCCGCTGCGCTGCCATAAGGATTCAGTTATTCAAAATATGCTGCCCGAAAAGTCACTATTCCACGCGAACGAAGTCGCGGGCACAGCTAGTAATGAATATGTTTGTATTCCCTCTAGTTGTAACACTATCTTATAACCTGTATACCTTTAACATCATGTGGATAACGTAGTGGGCTATGTAATTAATAGTTTTTCTTAGTTTATGTAATTCTAGTGTTAATATATATTATGTAGCTGTTTGTTTTTCCTTAATAAACATAATAAAATAATTATCATATGACTAAATCCGCTGTTAACGTGGTCTACTACCATTTTAATTGTATCCTGCAAAGGTTCGATTAGAATGAAATTTGAGAATCTCCCCATACAGGCTTAAAAACTCGTATGTATTTCACCTGACATTTTCTTTGGGTAGTTTGTCAAATTCAAAAGCGGAGCCTATCACCATTTGCTTGGTGACCAGCACAACTGATACTATGATTTTCTTTTTACCTGAAAATGAAACGGACGTGTATATACTCTTGAAGCTAATGACGTTGCCTCGAGTTTTTTATGTTGGGTCGCAACATAAACATATCGCATCCAACAATAAGATCGTCTTTAAAATCTTAGTTCAGAAGAAAGATTTCGGCTTAAAGAATAAGAATCTCCGCACATTTGATGGATTTTGTGGTAACCCACTCGAAATTTAGTCTCTAGTAGCAAAACGTCGAGCTACATTAAATCTTTTTTAATTTTACGGGCCTCAGCAGTAATAACCCTGCCTGCTGCGCTGTAGGTCGTAGGCTCGATCCCACCCAGGACAAACATTTGCGTGACGAACATAAGGTGAGATTGCGGTCAAAAGCTTGCCTATCGCTAATAAAAGTCCTGTGTCTGGGTGTTAATATGACGTATTGTATGTATGTATTTACAAAAAATTATACAAGTATTGTATCAGTTGTCTGGTTCCCATGATACAAGCTATGCTTAGTTTACTTTGGGGCTAGATGGCGCTGAGTGAAATGTCCACCAATATTGATGATACACACCCATCGGATACAGCAGAGTGCCGAGCCACGGGTACGTCTTTATGTCTGCAACTCCTTCGTACACCGCGCTTGCTTTAGAATTATCCACACCACACGAAGCGTTATCCAGCATATACAATTTTACACCTGAAAAATATGTATTTGCCCTTAAGGCCGATATAGACGAGAAGGATTTAGTGGAGCAGCAAATATATCAGGACAGCGTAGTTGCGAGTTATTGCACTCCAAAACAAAACTAAAAATAATAAAACAGTTAAAAGTAAATTAATAATTAAAATAAATAGTGAGCTAGAATAATAAAATTGCTGTGCCCTAACAGGGTTTGTGTTTGTATCCTATATGATCTTTGTAACAACATTTGAAAGCAATTGTTGCATTTAACAGAATGACCGCACAGATCGGTTGATAGTCACTGCCTTCTGTGTATTAAAAGCTTCTGACGCACTCGACACACGTTTTACATCTATTATCTTCTAGTAATACTACTACTACTTCTATTATCTACTACTACTACCTCTATTATTCTACTACTATTACTACTTATATTATTCTACTACTACTACTACTTCTATTATCTACTACTACTGCTGCTACTTCTATTATTATTCTATTATTATATATTTATATTACTCTACTATTACTACTTCTATTATTCTACTACTATTACTACTTCTATTATTCTACTACTACTACTTCTATTATTTACTACGACTGCCACTTACCGACGAAAACACTGAATAAAATACAGAAGACATGTAAATTTAATCTCCACATTGTATAAAACCACACAACGCAATGTACCCAATGGTTTGTGCGCAATTATTTTGCAACAATGTTTGTTTTTATTTATGTTTTCAAAACAATTCCGTCATTATACAGGGTGTCAAGAGATAGCTTCTTAAAACCGAATACATGTACACATTCTACAAGATCTATTACATCTCATACCCCTGCAATAGGTTTCCTGTGTCTTTGGTGAAATGGGTGGTTACTAAATAAAATATTTTCCCATGTTGGCTGGGAATAGAACCTTCCCGGGTTCCATCGTTTCGGTCCCTGGCTTCGTATATAGGGAGTTAAAGATAAAAATGAAGAATCTGACATAACAAAAAAAAAGGAATTAAGAGTAAGAACAGTGAATATGTCTGTCGGCATGTTATTTGAAGTGTTATTAATTAATTTATCATAGTTTAGCAACTTCTCTGCCCCGACCGCAAAGGCTGGAATACACTGAGGAGTGTAATCTAGGGTTCACTCTGACCTCAATGTGCCGCAAGCTTAGATTAGACAACGTACATAATATGCAGTACATCAGTGTCTGTATTGTTTTATTGAAATCGTCAACTTTCTGACCATATTATTTATTTATTACGGGTACGGTAAGAAATTAGTATCGAAAAAAGTATTGGAATGTAGTTAAATAGTCGAATGTATGTAATTCGAATGTCATATGTCAAATAGTTATAAATGTCAAATTCAACTTTAAAAAATTGAAACTAAAACAAATGAGAGTATAGTAATGAGATAAAAAACAAGATTACATATAGACAATTACTAATATCCATTCCAACCCTATTCAGAAGAGATATATTCCTTAAGGTGGAATTCCTAAGGATGTCGGCATTTTTACTTAAGAAATATTTTATGAAATAAACGGCAAATGGGTCGTTCGATCTCAAAACGCCGCCCATAGAAAAAATATTGTGAGTAAATGACGTGAAAATATGGAGTAAAAGACTCAATCGCGTTATAATTACCACTTACTAAAGTCAAAGTCAAAGTATTTATTGCTGATGCTGACTTCCGACTAAAACTATCCATCCACCTGTACACAAGAATAAGAGTATTAAATAATAATAATAAATAATAATGGTGGACATTTCACACAGCGCCATCTAGCCCCAAAGTAAGCTAAGCATAGCTTGTATCATGGGAACCAGACAACTGATATACATACTTATATAATTTTCTTTTGTAAATAAATACAAATAATACATTTTAACACCCAGACACAGAACAAACATCAATGTTACAAATGTCACATAAATGTTTTTCCTGAGTGGGGATCGAACCCACGACCTACAGCGCAGAAGGTAGGGTTACTAACCAACCGAGCTGTAAGGGTATTAAATCCTAGAGAGCAGAAAAGTTGGTAATTGTTGTATGTTGGTCTACTGTTTCCCCTCTACACGACTGCGAACCAAAAACACGTGTTTGCTAGCAGATAATGCAATGGTAGCGGCTTACCCAGATTACACTTCTCACTTCTTGTGTGCCTTGAATAATTACCATTAAGAAATGGATTACAAAGGTTTTAGACGAACAATTTTCTGCCGCCAATCTGTAGTCTTCTTCTTCGAGTCACCGGTTCTGTCGAACCAGTGTGGTGAAAGGATTGTAAGTGCGCCTCAAAGAGGCCCCTTTCGTGCGCTCGACACATGTCTTCGAATTTTTAGTTCTAGGACATGTCGGTTTCCTCACGATGTTTTCCATCACCGTTTTGAGACCGTGGTATTGCGCACATAAATCTTTCAATCGAAAAACTCATAGTCGGGTTTTGAACCGGCGACCTCCGGATTGAAACTCGGGGGTCAGTACCGCTAGACCACCACGCTCTCATCTGTCTCATCTTTATAGTGAATAAATTTATTAATTGTTTGAAACAAAAGTGATATATCATTTAATCTCAGAGTGATGAGTAGATTAATCAGTTATTTTTTACAGTTATTTTATTTTTTATTTATTTATTTATAGATCACCAACATAGTGTACACTGAATACATTTAAGGAATGACACATAAAAAAGGAAACAATACAAGTGCCACTACAATTATAGGCGAAGACTACATGCGTTTAAGACAAGAGCGAGTAAGAAAATATAAATAAGATTATACATTTGCAAAATAAGTAAATGAGGTAGGTGAACTAATACAGTATAAAAACGAAAATTGACACAAAATTTAAGACAATACAATCTTTATATATAAGGTATTTAATTGTAATGACTGTGATTTATAATAATATTTACAAGTTATAAGCGACTTAGGTTACTGATTGAAAGGTAGCGCCTATATCCTATTGATGCAGGGTATCTGATTGTCTGCGAATTATTTCCTTTATTACTACATAAAAATCGAAATTAGTCAGAGGTCATCTGTTTGTTTAACTGGCCTCTATTATAAGCCATAAAGACTACACTATTTCTTGTTATTTTATCAAATCTTAAATCTAGAAAGATACCCATAGCTGGTATGATATGAGTTAACGGCCCACCTGATGTTAAGTAGTAACCGCCGCCCATAGACAACAGCAATACGACTCAAGTCCTCACCACCAAAGTATGCGATGACTCAAGTCTCATCGCGTTGCGTCTATCACCCCGAGACGGAGATGTTGCCAATCTGCCGCCAAGCAGTGATACACTCGTTTTGCTTTGTTCCGGTGGAAGGGAGTGCCGGTGAAATTGCAGCCACATGAGACATTCCACCTACACGTCTCAGAGTTACGGGCGCATACGATGCGACTTGAGTCTTGACATACCAAGTAGGAGAGGACCCAAGTCGCATCGATTGTTATGGGCCGAGGTTACCACTTAACACCAGGTGGGCCGTCGGCACGTTCCGTATCTCAATCACATAAAACAAAAAACTATTGTGAATCCGACTTCGACCCGAGCAAAACCCTCGAACAGATTTTCCCATTATTAAAGCACAACTTGAATAAAAAGATAATAAGCTTCAGAGGGCGCTATCTGATGGCGTCGCGGACACGAGAGCACGTCTCGATAAGGGCTGGAGCGTTGCCCCAGCGCGGCGAGTGCTTGCACGTACCTTGTATACAGGGGCTTTGTGTGGTAATACAACGTTCAAACGTGAGCACAGCACGAGCGACTGCTCGGAGGCAGAAATGGGTATTGTGGCAGTCATTCCTTGACACACACACTTGACATTGACTGGTCTCACAGCTCAGTTGGTAGTTCTTCTGCGCTGTAGGTCGTGGGTTCGGTCGCCACTCAGAACAAACATTTATGTGACATTTGTAACATTGATGTTTGTTCTGTGTCTGGGTGTTAATATGTATTATATGTATGTATTTAGAAAAAAAACTATATAAGTATTATATCAGTTGTCTGGTTCCCATGATACAAGCTTAGCTTACTTTGGGGCTAGATGGCGCTGTGTGACAATGTCCACCATTATTTATTATTCCCAGGTCGAACGCCTCACATACATTTTGTTCTAATGCTGAACGATGAATTCAGAGGAGAGAGGCGTTACTTCCCCTGTTCTCTGTAATGCCCCACAACCCACCACTCAATACGGCACCTACTTACACCAGTGACATTTTCCGTAGTTATTTAACGACTAAGTGTCAGGGGTGCCCCTCGAGTCGAGTGCCTGCGAATCTGTCGTCGTAACGGCAACGAAGCCAACTAAAAGACTAGGGGTGTCACTAAATAAAAAGCTTACACGTTAGAAAAATAAATAAAAAACCGGTTGCTAAACATTGAGTCAGACTGTCATAAAAACCGGCTACAAAATTTCGTTGAGTCAGACTGTCATTCATTTCCGTCGGGTCGCAGCGCGACACATATAGAACTAATCGATACTTTGTCGCTGGAGGTTTATGCGTAGACTACGATGAAGACAGCGAAAATTTCCAAAGTGTGAAGGAAAAAACTAACCTTAGGTACTATTTTTGTCATGGGGAAAATGCCTTTATCGATATATGTATGCATTTACAGATTCAAAAGTCAAAGTCAAAGTCAAAAACTTTATTTCCATAGAATTCATAAAGAAATGGCTTGGAAACGTCAATATTCAAAACATAAGGTCACGCGTACTTATCGATAAGTTTGATGCCTGTTCAAACCATATCCGACCCTCCATGGGGAAGATTGAATGATTATTTTGTTATTATTATTGACTTAAATAATTACATGGACCAACAGAATGAATATAATTTAAAGAGTCTAGTAATACTGAAAAAACTATTTACTAAAACTATTATGTTTTCGAGCTGTAACCATGTGTGAAAATCACAAGTGTAATTATTTATACGCAGTTTTTGAATCGATTATTCGAGAAATGAATAAATCAACTCGATTCAATACAACTTCAGAAAAACAATATTTCAAATCCACATGGTTAGCACACAGGTTATGTTTTGTCTTGTTGCCTTTCCGCCAATGTCAAATGAATGACAGCTACACACAAGAATATTTGTAATCGGCAACGTAATTCGATTCAATTTCTTTCATATTTTAACTGCCAATATTTTTTTATCACTGAGTACGTATCTTAATACAAATAGCTGAATTTGTAACTAGTTTTTAAAACCCCTTTTTACCAATGTTTCAAAAAATATGAAGAAAATATGTAAGAATGTGATATACGATCGATTTATTTCGGTCGTATAGTTGGACCCACGCTTAACATAAATAGCGTTATGTGTTAAACTTGAAAAATGGACGTTATAAAAAGGTTATGTTACTTATTCAAGTAATTAAAACTCTACAGTTCGTTGAAACAATTCAACAGAAACGCTTATTTAAACTCAATTTAAATAAAGTAAATATATCTACAGGGTTCTGGCTCTAAGGTTAGGAACACTGGTGTGGTTGACAGTACATGCATAACTAAAGTATAATAACTTGCCAGCCGGGCATTTGCATTACCACCTTTCTGTAGTTTCTGCACGATCTTTCCATCCCTGGAAGGATTTAATTCCATGAGCCTCATTCCAGGTTACGAGCCCACGTCAAAGATCGAAGTCGACGTCATAGCAAATCCATCGGGTCATCTCTTCAAAGCTGGAAAGTATTATTTGATGGCCGGCAGTAAAGTGGCAACCCTACGCTCAAATCATTAGCGAGTTGAAAGCTTCCGTCGATAGTTTACGTTTTCTGTTTAACGACGTTAACTATGCAAGGTGCAGGGTTACCACCCTCACTGACTTCTACCGTTCCTTATAAAATTATGTGTGTTAAGTTACGATTGAGCTACTCAGAGGAGTTCAATCAAGGGTTGATACAATCTTGAAAAAGAAATATAATAAATGGAGAACTTTAACATCTATTTCTAGTAATTCTTAAACAAACATTCTCAAAATCTGAGATGTATCACTATAATATAAATCTTTCAATCGAAAAACTCATAGGTGTACGTCGGGATTTGAACCGGCGACCTCCGGATTGAAACTCGGGGGTCAATACCGCTAGAGCACCACGCTCTCACTTATCGCTAAGTTTGACGCCTGTTCAAACCCTATCTGACCCTCCATGGAGAAGAACAGACAAGGGAACCCCTAAAGGGGGGCTTCCTTTTTTACTCGGACGTACATACGCTCCGTCATCTAGGATGGCCTAGACCCAGATATTAAACAGTGCCATTGTAAATCAATAATAAACTATAAATAAATTCTACTTGTCATAAGTCGTTTCCTGGTACTATTTGTTTATATATCACTAGTGCGGAATCAAACCTGAGACTCTTCCCACCCACTGCTCAGAACTAAGTACTTCAGCAAGACGAAAGCGGTATTCCAACAACAAAAATGTATTTGCGCGAACATAATCATGTAGTCCTAACAATCGCTTTGATCAAAACAATGTTGTATTTCCTTTGTAAAAACTTACACGCTAAAGCGTGCAAATAGTCGAAGCCTTCACAGCCCATAATGATGTACTTATTTTCTCTAAGCACTTACGTAAATAATTGGTTGAATTAATTGAATTGACTGGCCTCATAGCTCAGTTGGTTAGTAACCCTACCTTCTGCGCTGTAGGTCGTGGGTTCGATCCCCACTCAGGACAAACATTTGTGACATTTGTAACATTGATGTTTGTTCTGTGTCTGGGTGTTAATATATATTATATGTATGTATTTACAAAAGAAAAGTATATAAGTATTATATCAGTTGTCTGGTTCCCATGATACAAGCTATGCTTAGCTTACTTTGGGGCTAGATGGCGCTGTGTGAAATGTCCACCATTATTTATTATTTAATTATGCGTATATTAAGTACTCTATTCTACTTTTTTTTTACTAGTATAATAGTCCATACGGCTACACGCAAAATACGGCCGACTAACTAGTATTATTACTCATACGGCTATGCTAAAAATAAGAATGATATACTATATACTCACAAGAATACGCTCAAAACACTCCTAATCGACTAGTATGACTGCCCATACGGCTGCGCTCAAAACACTCCTAATCGACTAGTATGATTGCCCATACAACTACGCTCAAAACACTCCTAATCGACTAGTATGATTGCCCATACGACTACGCTCAAAACACTCCTAATCAACTAGTATGATTGTCCATACGACTACGCTCAAAACACTCCTAATCACTAGTATGACTGCCCATACGACTACGCTCAAAATACTCTTAATCGACTAGTATGACTGCCCATACGACTACGAACAAAATACGCCCGATCGACTAGTATAATTGCTCATACGGCTTCGCTAAAAATATGAATGATCTACTAGTATATATACTCACAAGACTACGCTCAAAACACTCCTTCTTCTTCTTAACGAGTCAATGGTTCAGACTAATTTGGCATAATACGATGCCAGACGCAATGCGCTATCTGTAGCTGCGTTCAGTTCCTCCTTTGTGCAGGTGACCGGGCTCAGTGGGCAAACCAGCAGATGCTGCATGGTTTGCACCGGATAACCGCAGTCGCATTCCGTCAGAATCGGATCCCTGAATCCCCATCTACACAAATTTTGCCTGCACCGTCCAACTTGAGTGCGGAGCCGGTTCAGTGCTTTCCACACTGGCCACGGTGCCTCGTGGCCTGGTGGAAGCTGCTCCTGAGGTGTAATAAAATCAAGAGGTGGTGGGATTCTTTCATTCCATAGGTTACGTCTCGTATTAGCGGGTTGATCATTTGTAGCCTCTGTGAAGCGGAGAAAACTTTTCCTGCTCTTGAGCCGGCCGCGAGGGATTCGTGGTCGAAAACACTCCTAATCGACTAGTATGATTGCCCATACGGCTACGCTCAAAACACTCCTAATCGACTAGTATGAAAGCTCATACGGCTACGCTCAAAACACTCCTAATCGACTAATATGATTGCCCATACGGCTACTTTCAAAATACGCCCTAACGTAACCCCTAGCATAATTGCTCACGGGACTAAATTCAAAATACTAGTATAATTGCCCATACGGCTACGCGGCATACAGTCCGATCTATAAATTGCCCACACTACGGCTACAAAAGCTAGAATGGTTCGATATACGTCAGATTTGTAGAATTCAATGCCTTCTGTTCAGTGGATGCAAACAAGTTATATTCTCCTCGTCTCGCGTTTTAAGTGCGGCTGTAACTCACACCGTCACGTAATTCGGATTAACTTACTTGAATCTATATTTATAATTTATATTATACCAATATTACTTAATATTATTATTTAATGAGGAAGTGGTTTTCCTTCTTTGACAGCGCGGAACAACGGATCAGTATTTTATTTTTGCACAGAGGCTATTTTGTCACTATTCCGAGAGATCGATTTGTAGAAAACCAGTAAAGGCCGCGACCAAGGCGCGGGTGAAGGCCATTATTAAAGACTAGGACGTCTCTAGTACCTGTAATTGTGGGTAATTTCCAACAAGCTCATTGCGTCATCACATTTTTTTCCAAAATGCTCATTATTTGTTGCTAGTTGTTCAATATTTTAAAGTAAGTTCCCGCTAGAGATTGTAAATGAATTTTTAGTCTAGAGATGGTAGATGTATAAATTATATCAAAAAATATTTCAGTTTTCGGTTTTAAGATATGCCGGTAGTTTCACAATGATTTTCATTGCGAGTCTGAACGTGGCATTGCGCACATGAAATGTTAACTTAAAAATCTTAACACGCCTGACCAGTGAGTGACAGATGGTATGTCAGGATTCGTTTCACCAGGTCACCGCTTTCCAAGCACCTGCAACAGTGGGTCATACCCAAAGCGCCCACTGGGCAATTACTTTCCATAATGCCCATACCAACTCCTTGTTCATTGTTCGTTTCCATGTAACCGTCTCGAAGTAAACTGTTCATGTAAGATTCCGTCGGACAGCTTAAAACTTGGTCTGCAAAGCCCCGGGAAAAATGTATCGCAATGTGTCGAGATAGAATGCAGACTCTTAAAATACCTACTTGTTATGTACTTGGCAAGAGTTTTGCTTACTCTGTATTTTGTGCCGGAAATATAATATTGAGAGGAACCCGGCCGTCGCGTATACTTATATCTGCATCTGATGCTGTGTGCGATGTTTTCTTTAGTTTCGGTTGGGACCATACTGAATATTTACAAAATATTACTTCTAATATTTCATTTTAAAGCGTATGGTAAATAAGATCTATGAAATAAGAATTTGTTAGGAAACTGGGATGGATAACTGTATCAAATGTTATAAAACAGTACAAAATTGCGTTGCTTAGTTAGAGCCACAAACTTACAAAGGCTTTCCACTGGTGCTATAGCTAGCGTAATTTTGATCCAATGAAAAACTGTGCATTCTATCAACATCGAATCTTACGAACATTTTTCCTAACCGAAATAATAATAACTATTATTAAATATTCACACCCCAAAAAAATGCCACAACAGATTTTCGCTGAAAAATCTCACCAGACCTTACAAACCAAATTGAACTTAACCATACCTCAAATTCAGCTCATATTTGTAACGTACAGACTAACGAAAACCTCTCATTACTCAGCTCTCCTTTGACCGGACTGCAAGATATATTTGGATGCTGCGGGTAGGTACATGTTGCGGATTTGCATTCATACTGCATAGACATAAGTTCTTTGTGGTTAGGGATGCAAACAGTTCGGTGAAATGGCTGGGTTTGTCTCATTATATGGGTAGAAACGAGAGTTACACACTCAAGACCATCCAGGTAAGAATAAAGGTACATGCTTCACCAACCATGACACAGGGAATGTAGCATGTGAATTAAATAAATAATTCATAATGTTTACCTATGTAATACACATTATGTAGATATATGAGTTGTTTAATATCTATGTGTTTAGAGCGCCTTTATGGAAATAAATAAATAAACATATCCTTTTATATTTATAGGAAACTTATACACAATTATAATTTCGTGGACGGCAGGTGTAAAATATGACAGAAACGGGTAACAGCACAATTATATGTCAAACCTACCAAGAACTAGGACTAGATATGAGCTCATCACCCAACTGTTTACCCCAGCCGGGGTCGTAACCCTGGACTCCACGCTTTGAAAGTACGGTACCTTCTACAAAAACATAGGATATGTTAAACACTGCGTGAAATAAATTAACTAATAGCATCTTATGCAAAAAACTAAAATATATAAAAAAATTACATAACTTAATGTAAATGGCAGTAGCACTCACGTTAAGTTCGTCCGGGGAAGTACTGCCACCATGCCCATTTCTGCCGCCAAGCAGTAACGCATTCACGTTACTGTGTTCCGGTTTGAAAGGTGTGGTTTCCGGTGAAATTACAGGCACATGAGACATTCCACCTACACGTCTCAGAGTTACGGGCGCATACGATGCGACTTGAGTCTTGTCATACCAAGTAGGGGAGGACCCAAGTCCCATCGATTGTTATGGGCCGAGGTTACCACTTAACACCAGGTGGGCCGTCGCCGTCGGCTCGTTCTGTATCTCAATCACATAAAAAAAAAAAATGGACACACAAAATTGAAGTAATATCATTAAGATGTGTTCTATAAGTTTAAATCCTTCTTGCCACCACTTTCAACTCCAGCACTGGCGTCAACCGTAAAAAATAGGAATCGAACCCACGAACGCAGAAGGTAGAGTTACTGCCAACTGAGCTGTGAGGACAGTCAATTTAAATTATTTGCTACCATTGTGGCGTTGCCAGCGGCGACAAATAAATAGAAAACACTGACTGTACAGTATTCAGGAATGTCTGTTGTCTGTTCTTCCCCATGCAGGGTCGGATAGGGTTTGAACAGGCATCAAACTTATCGATAAGTATGCGTGACCTTGTTTTGAATAATATTGACGTTTCCAAGCCATTTCTTTATGAATTCTATGGAAATATATTTTTTGACTTTGACTTTGTCCAGTGTACCAGCTTGTTCACAGATAGGCTATCCATTGGGAGACTGAAGTATGAAATTATGCAAATGCATTGTTAACGACGTTTTCCCGTCAGGATAAAGAGTCCACCGCGAAGGTAGTACTGGCCAGAATATAATTATTAACGAGAAAAAATTCGCATGAGTTAATAGTTTGGAGTTTTATGTTTTTAATTAATGTAATATTTCTCGAATCAGTTTTATGTTATAAATTTGACTGGCCTCACAGCTCAGTTGGTCTGTCTTCTGGTCGTGGGTTCGATTCCTACCCAGGATGAACATTTGTGTGACGAACGACGTTTATTCTGTGTCTGGGTATTATGTATTATGTGTATGTATTTACAAATAGTATATTATCAGTTGTCTGGTTCCCACGATACAAGCTATGCTTAGCTTACTTTGTGGCTAGATGGCGCTGTGTGAAATGTCCACCAATATTATTATTATAATAAAAGGTACCAGATTTCCGCTCGTATTTACTGAAATGACATTTCTTGATAGAATGGTAGACGATATTGGATTCCGCACTAGTTGAATGGTTGGTATGATAGCAAACTCTAAAGAGCATTTAGCCTGCTTCCGAGATATTCATGAGAGTCTGGAATGTGCTGGACTGTATGGAGATCCTATCCGAGATGTCCACACGTAGCGTCAGCAACTAAACCTAAGGAGAAAAGCTTCTTTCTTTATTCTTTATTATTTATTGTACACAGAAAAATAAACAAAATTAACATATATAAAAAATATGTACAAAGGCGAGCTTAACCCTAAAAAGAGTTTTCTTCCAGCTTCATGCTTCAAAGCTTCATGTTTTAAAATATAATGATATAATATTTACTAATTAACATTTCCACATATGTTGTATTACATATTAATGTTCAGCAGGAATTGAAATTTGTAAACTATAAAACAAATTGAATGTTTCAGTGGTTAAGAATTAAACGTTTTTCTTAAAAGGTAATTTGGATACACTAATCGAAATCAGTTTGCGGCTAGGTTTGAAATGTGTGCAACCGCACCAAAAACAAATGATTTATTAGAATTATATCTCTGGTATATTTCGAATGTATATTTATAGTCCCAATTCTAGCAAGGGAATTACTTTTTCACTATGATTATTAAGAGCAAAAGGTATAATAAATCAACTGTGATGAGACAAGAAGTTATGTAATTTCACCGGCAATAACGACTTTCAATCTGAAACAGTAATACCTATCTTGGCACGAGTTCCAGTATCTGGGAATAGTACCCTATTATAAAAAAAATACCTTTTTTTTATATAATACATTTACGGAACGAGCCGACGGCCCACCTGGTGTTAAGTGGTAACCTCGGGCCATAACAACCGATGCGACTTGGGTCCTCCCATACTAGGTACCTAATACCTGTATATAATGTTGTCGTGCTGTCTGTACACAGTCAGTGAGCGAGGCGCGCGCAGAGATAGTGGTCCAATAAGAGCATCCGAGTAAAATTATAATACATTTGCGTTATCCTACGAAACAAGATAAAGTTCCTGCCGTATATATATATAGAATATATATATAGAAATACTAGTAAACTGGAGAGTTTATCATTTCATGTTTATTCCTTCTTCTTCTTCTTCGAGTGACCGGTTCTGCCGAACCAGTGTGGTGAAAGGATTGTAAGTGCGCCTCAAAGAGGCTCCTTTCGTGCCCTCGACACGTGTCTTCGAATTTTTAGTTCTAGGACATGTCGGTTTCCTCACGATGTTTTCCTTCACTGTTTTGAGAACGCGGTATTGCGCACATAAATCTTTCAATCGAAAAACTCATAGGTGCACGTCGAGATTTGAACCAGCGACCTCCGGATTGAAACTCGGGGGTCAGTCCCGCTAGACCACCACGCTCTCGAATCTCTCGTTTATTCCTAGCATATTACGAATGTTCAGTTTTTTTAACATTTAGGTTTAGGTAGTAATTATTTAATGCATGGATTTAGTTTCATTGATTCATACATTTTGTGTCATTGCAAGCGTTAGATAAGTTAACAAATTCAGTATCTTAATAGTCATCAAATCATCAGTAACCTTACAAATACGAAAGAAGTGGTTGCTAGGTTTGTTTGATTTGTTGTTTTACTTTCAGGTCAAAACTATTGCGCATACGGCGTTCACCCGGTAACCGCTGTTTGCCCTCTAGTATTACGTCTTCTGCAGATATTTAACCCACAGGACTGTTATATGTCATATTAAAATGATAATTTGAATAGTCTGTGATGTACGGGTGTGTACATTTAAGCAATATCTGAAGAGACTAAACTATGTAGCCTTAATACTAAGTTAGTCTAATTCTGAATACCGATACCGAAATTACATCTAGTCCAAACTAACTCTAATACTATTTTGTCACAGGTTAGGTATTACAGCTAGACCAATCTATTATAAATACCATCCAATATATTTTTTTATTTGTACGAAACGAGCTACTTTTCCACCTGATGTTAAGCAGTATCCACTGCGCAAAGAAATTAATTAAAAGAATAGCCATTTTTGGAAAATGAAGTAAAAAAAATCATGAAAATATATGACATGAAAAAAATGATTTAGAAAATTTGATTATTTACGAAAAGTAATTAAATTTATTCCTCCCGTATCTACTAAAGGGCATGCTCAAGTCACAAAGCATTGCAATTGTTACCCTGATCTTTAAATTTGGATATAACTTTAACGAAGGAGAAAAATAAGTTTATATGGGTAAGTATATATACTTAATGAACTTAATTCTAAATAATTTTTTCTTCCAGATATTGTTCACTCCCACGGTCAGGACAAAACAGTCAATCAATCAAACAATCAATCAAACATTTGATTTGCATAATTGTTTAGTATCTACTCTTACTACAACACTTGAATCTCTCTATACAAATATATTTCAGAATGCACCAGCTGTTTTCAATATCCTGTTACGAAATAACTGCATTCTGCGGTTGCTCCACTGGTACGAACAGACTGACTGACGTGCATTTTCCAAATATTGAATTTGTAAGTATTAGGGTATCGTGCAGTAACAACGAAACGAAAGTCTTTGCTTCGGCTTATCGGGAGGACGTTACCAAGAATTCTCATTACTATGGAATTCGAGGAAATTGTAATGACCTTGACGATGAGACTAATAATAGATATATTTGAAACTGATATTTCCAATTGGGTTTCAATATCAAATTAATAATAAAGCTTAACTCCCCTGTACTAGGATTTAAAATATCACAGACGCAGACACACAAACATTCACTACACGAGAAAAATTTAATGATCACGCAAGCGATCGCCACGGCCGGGCATCGAACGGGTCTCCTTCGTAGATACGGTTGCCATAAACTTTTTTTACAATTCGTGGAAAGGATGTTGGGGGTAGATTTTGTCTCTTACAATGCATAAGACACGGATAGAGACGACAATATATTTTGGCCCTTTACATCTTCAGAGCTGCAAGATCCAATACACGGTATCAGTAAACTTTATTTCCATTAAGGTGGAATATCTATCTCATGTGCCTGTAATTTCACCGGCAACCAGAAATTTCAAATCGGAACACAATAAGGCGAATGCATTAATGATTAGCGGCAGAAATAGTTATGGTAGCAGTACTTCCCCGTACGAACTTGGCATAAGTTCTACTGGTTCTAGAAATGGCTTGGAAATGTCTATTAATCAAATTAAAAATGAACACTCAAGTTATTTTGGCGCCTGTTTAGAACCTTATTAAATATCGGTGGACATTTCACACAGCGCCATCTAGCCCCAAAGTAAGCTAAGCATAGCTTGTATCATGGGAACCAGACAACTGATATCATACTTATATACTTTTTGTAATAACATACATATAATTTATATTAACACCCATACAAAGAACAAACATCTATATTCGTCACACAAATGTTTGTCCTGAGTTGGAACACACGACCTACAGCGCAGAAGGCAGTTACTACCAACTGAGCTGTGAGGCCTGTGAACCTTATTTCCACTAGAACTGTACAGAGTCGAACTTATATCACATTACTGGTATACAAATTGATTTTCAAACATTGAATTGAGCTATTTAGCTCAGTCGGCTTACTGATCGTAATTACTCGGATATTGTTTTCAATAGCTGTGTTTATTTCACTGCTGTTCTACTAAACCCAAAGCCCATTTTATATGGCTAATTGTTTGATATGTTATGGTTTAAATCAAGGCTGTTATTAAGATACATTATATAAGAGCCTGTATGTAAACTATACGCTGAATTAATTATATTCGAGCTCACTTTATATTCAAGCTTAGGTATATAATGTTTGAAAATGTAAATGTTGGCTTCATAGAGCGGTTACTTGATACACATAAAGCGGGCGATGTATAAAATAAATACAAAATAATAAATATTGGTGTACATTTCACACAGCGCCATCTAGCCACAAAGTAAGCTTAGCATAGCTGTATCATGGGAACCAGACAACTGATATAATACTTAAATACTTTTTTGTAAATATATACATAATTACATATCAACACCCAGACACAGAACAAACTATGTTTATTACACGAATATTTGTCTTGGGTGGGAATCGAAGCCACGACTTACAGCGCAGAAAGCAGGGTTAATACCAACTGAGCTAGGAGACGAGTCAAATTATATAGTACACAAGTTAACGTACATGTTTTTATAGGCGCAGCATTCCGGAAAGTACTGCCATCATACTCAACTCGCATTGACTAGCTTCACAGGTATGCCATCTTCTTTTGGGTCTCAATTACACCCAGGAGAAACATTTTGTGTATTTAGATATTAATTTTGTGTCTGGATGTTGTGTTCTTTGGTTCCCATGTACAAGATTAACTTAATTTGGAGGGTGTTTACAATGATCATCAATATGTATGTATTTTATATCTGTGTTTGATGAGTATGGGTGCCGGTGAAATTACAGGTACATGAGAAGTTCAATGCCATTATCTCAGGCCATGATGTTAATACTACTGAAACATGACAAATAGGAACAGGACAGAAACAGGACTTTGTACAGCCGCTATTTATGATGATGTACAAACGAGACTAGTGTTTCAGTGTTCTCATGGAAAATGATATAAATATTAATGAAATGTGACTTGGACCATCCTATGTTTAGTCAAAGTCAAAGTCAAAAACTTTATTTCGATAGAATTCATAAAGAAATGGCATGGAAACGTCAATAATTCAAAACATAAGGTCACGCGTTCGAATCGCCTCATTATCAAACCTTATCCGACCCTCCCCGGGGAAGAAAAGATAAGAAACCCCTACAGGAGGGCTTCCTTTGTTTCCTCCTCCTGAAAATCCTTGGAATCTTTCTGGAAATCTGATCTTAAATAAGGGAAATACCTTAGTTATATTGCTGTTGTTATTGGAAAGCGGATATCCTTAATAATTTAAGCCACCTGTCCCTTCATATTATTTTTATGTCATAAACAGAGATGCTAATAATTCCGCTCCCGAAACGTCCGCTCAGTGAGCGTACAAATTATGACTGGGATATTGCTACTGTATCCTACAATGTAGCCCACATTTTATGCCAATCATTATGCAAATTATACATTACAAATGTCTGGAGGCTTACCCATTGTAGTGATTTTAGCATTGTTTTGGTATTATAAACGCGCATTTTAAACCTCGGTTCAAAGCTGTTAAGCATTTGATATAGTAAGCCAGGATATAGTTTTTAATATTTGTGCTAAACAAAATATAAGATTTGTCAAAGAATCAATTTTTTAAACACATATTTTGTATGAGGCTTTTCCGGAAACAGCATCAGTCGTATTGCATGGTAATTTTCACGCTGTGGTATGCAGTTGGCAGATCTCGTGTAATTACACCAACTCCCTTGAGGCTGGAAATAGTAAGCTGACACCGGTCGCACACCGGCCGTATTTGACGGTCAGCACCTATATCCCTTCTCAGTACCTACTGGGGTGTGGTGGCCTAGTGGTATAGACACCGAGTGTCAATCCGGAGGCCGTTGGTTCAAATATAAACGTGCACAAATGAGTTTTAACTTTTTTTATGTGTTACGGTTACGAAACGAGCCGACGGCCCACCTGGTGTTTAGTGTTAACCTCCCCTACTAGGTACGACAAGAGCCAAGTCACATCGTATGAGCCCGTAACTCGAGACGTGTAGGTCTCTTAGGAATCTCTCACGTGCATGTAATATCACCGGCAACCACACCTTTGAAACCGGAACATATTGGCGGCAGTACTTATCCGGACGAACTTGGCGTGAGTTCTACTGCTCTTTACTTTAAATAATGTGCACGCGGCCGGCGACTAAAGGAACAAAACTGAAACTAAATTTGTATAAGACGTCACTAAAGTTATATGTATACTTTGCCAAATGTACATTTAGTAGTCTATATAATGCTTAAGTATCAAAATATGTATTTCATACATGGCCTTAATGTTTTAGGCATTCTATAGAACTCCTATGTGTTCTGTAGAATATCTCATGATACAGATTGCTGTTAAGTACATACAGATATGTTAAAATTCAATTCTCTTTGATTTGGATACACGTATGCATTGGTAATAACACCCTAATTTTCACAAAAACGGCTAAAATTGCCATAAAAATCTGATTTATTTCCTCCACTCGCTTCCTTCAGGATTGGTGAATGAGATTATTTTATGCGATGGCACCGAATAACCAGGATTCCTCGAATTTAGCAACGGTAACCTGTTTGCGTTCGTTAGCTGAGACTCTACCGTGAAACGGGCTGATTAATTCAGGTGTGGACGTCATGTTAGAGAATATTTGAATGAATATTTATAGTGAAAATATCAATTCTATTGGAGGGTAGTTTAAAAATATTTTGCAAATGTTTGCATCACCTTCCCATGCAAACATTGCACCGCAAAGACAAGAATACCACGTTCTCAAAACGGTGAAGGAAAACATCGTGAGGAAACCGACATGTCCTAGAACTAAAAATTCGAAGACATGTGTCGAGTGCACGAAAGGAGCCTCTTTGAGGCGCACTTACAATCCTTTCAGCACACTGGTTCGACAGAACCGGTGACTCGAAGAAGAAGACCGCAAAGACGTGACTGCCGGTGAAGTTACATGCACATAAGACATTCCACCTTCACGTCACAGATTGACGGACAATGCGACTTTAGTCTTCTTATACCTATGTTAGGGAGGGCCCAAGTCATATTGCATGTTATAGGCAGAAGTTATACCACTCAACTCCAGCCTGCAATTTCACCGGCACCCACTCCCTTCCACCGGAACACAGCAACACGAGTGCATCACTGCTCGGCGGCAGATTACCGGGTGTGGTGGCAGTACTTCTCCGGGCGAACTTGGCACAAGTTCTACTGCTAGTTTGGGGTGCTCCTTTCGCACCGAGGGACACGTGTAGGGTTTCAGAGGGTTATTATCTACGGACGCGAGCAACTTGGGCCTAAACCTACACCTAACCCACATATAAATAAGGTAGCTTAGTGAGTTGTAGATATGTGTGGTGGGTAGATGATGTGAGCAACCGGAGACTGCTCGCTCGAGTCACACGGGTAATGAACGGATAATAAATCTTATTCCGTGTGACGCGGATCCGAGGAATATTGATGAGGCGTTTTCCAAAATCTCGTTAGGAGGCCGTGCGGAGAACATTTTAAGTATCTTTGTCTATGAGGGCTCGCTGGCCTAGTCGTGTTAACTACAACTTTAAATCCGGAGGTCTCTGGTTCAAATCAAAGAACGTGCTTTTTATATATATTTTTAAATTTATTTGTGTTTTCTTAACCGGTAACTATAGAATAGAATAGATCTTTTTTATTTGAAACGCACATACAATAAACAGTAAAAAAAAATTTGCTTTTTTACTGTACTTTTACTACATCTGACTACAATAACATATAAATAAAAAAATTAAGATAAAAATGAACTAAAGGTAGCTAAAGGTTTTTTACCAGATTCATAGTGACCCTACATACACACCCTACCTTACATATAAAGATAACTGTAAAAAAATAACTGATCAATCTACTTTTCACTCTGAGATTAAAATAAATGATATATCACTTTTGTTTCAAACGATTAATAAATGTATTCACTATACAGATGAGACAGATGAGAGCGTGGTGGTCTAGCGGTACTGACCCCCGAGTTTCAATCCGGAGGTCGCCCGTTCAAATCCCGAAATTCACCTATGAGTTTTTCGATTGAAAGATTTATGTGCGCAATACCACGTTCTCAAAACGATGAAGGAAAACATCGTGAGGAAACCGACATGTCCTAAAACTGAAAATTCGAAGACATGTGTCGAGTGCACGAAAGGTTGTGGGCGTCGTAACTTGGTAACGGCTACGTGTCAAGCAACGTTACTTAGTTTCCGCGCAGTAAACAAACAACCCTTGTTCCGCTCACTCGATGACTTAATAGCTGTCATTATCCCGGGAAGGGGTCAAGAAGTAACTGGGGGGCGGGTGTTCTTACGCCATTAATAAATAACAACCATATTTCTTACGCACAGAATAACGCTGTATCATTTTGATGGACGCATCAGATAATAAGTCTTAAGTCTTCTTCTTCGAGTCACCGGTTCTGTCGAATGTTCTGTCAGTGTGGTGAAAGGATTGTAAGTGCGCCTCAAAGAGGCCCCTTTCATGCACTCGACACATGTCTTCAAATTGTTAGTTCTAGGACATGTCGGTTTCCGCACGATATTTTCCTTCACCGTTTTGAGAACGTGGTATTGCGCACATAAATCTTTCAATCGAAAAACTCATAGGTGCACGTCGGGATTTGAACCGGTGACCTCCGGATTGAAACTCGGGGGTCATTGCTGCTAGACCACCACGCTCAGTCACGCTCAAGTCTTTAGTGAGATATAATAAGCTTAAATATTGTTGTTCCATAATTAACATTTTTACTGTTTTTTAATGTGACTTAGTTTTAGTGTTAGTACAGTGGAGCGCCCATATAAATTTGCAATGCCTGAAAAAGGCAACTAAGTTTCAGCACCAGATTATCTGTAAGACCTTATTGTACACTTAGTTGGCAAATCAATTTTGTATTTGTATAGAAAAAAATCTATTTCTCTGTAGCTAACACAGTTAGCGTCTTGATAGAAAAAACATTCTATGATACATACACATAGCCTCAGGTTATTCCCACACGATGACGTAATCGAGTCATTATTCTGGAAAGGGGTCAAGAAGCAGTTGCGGCGGTGAGGGGTCGTGTCGCGCCCCAGATACAAAGATAACCAAATATTACCAGCTTACGCTGTCACCGCCATTTCAGGGTGTTTTATCTACCACTTGAGCTCTTAATATATGAACTTGTACAACTTAGCAATAATCTTGATCTCTTTTGTCGATCTGGTGGTATGCGATGGCTCATAAAATGTTTATATGTTTTTATTATTCTATTTGCCGATTTTTAAATCTTCAGATATCTGTAAAGACAGATGATAGCGTTTACACAGTAAAAGAAACGAGTTAACAATTGTCTAATAGGATTTATTCATAAATAATGAAGAATGAAGGAACCAGACAACTGATGCACTTTATGGACTTGTATTTACTACTATAGACTATTATATACTTTTATAAAGTGTACATATAATACATAATTGTTAACACCAAAAATAAACATTTACGTTTGTTTTAAGAGGGAATCGAACCCACGACCTGAAGTACAGATGAAGAGTTACTAATCAACTGACATGCAAGGCCAGTCAAATGTGTATTGTGAGATAGGAATTATTGTTGATACGGGAACGTATCAGCAATGATTTCTTTCGTTGTACAAGACAATAGTTTAGGAATAGTTTTCACCTAAAACACTAGATTCGTTACTATATCACTCAGGAACATCCTATTACGCCTTTTTTTATCCGTAATCTCAAAATTTTCTGAACAATAAAGCCCCTTATCCCGTGTGGCACAAGTTGGATTAAATTAAATCGTTTAAGAAATTTTCCAATTTCTGGAATCTCGTTTCTCAAAGCGAACCAAGCAATTTTCCATTAAATAGGTGTATTAAAGGCGTGTCGGTGACGGACCAATTATGTTACTTATTTCTGTTATGGCTGTGGGATGCCACAACGCGGAAATATTATTTTCCTTAAAAAAAAGTGTTCCAGGAACTTTATGAGTTGATACAAGTTATATGGGATGTCAAACATTTGTGTGATGAATATAGATGTTATGAGTTCACACAAATGTGTGTCCTGGGTGGGAACGAATATAAATATATTACCTGAGATTAATTACTCCCATCACAATAACAAAAAAATTACCTCTTTACGAGTAGATAACCAATTATAGCTTTAATTGTTAAGTTAGTTAAGAACCAAGAGGATGAAAAAACAATGTAGGGCTGTGTCTACATACTGAGTTGTAGCGATCATTTGCAAAAGGCAGCTAGCAGTAAGAGGATGCAAAGTCCGGTTTGAAAGGTATGATTGCCGGTGATATTACAGGCACATGAGACATTCCACCTACACGTCTCAGAGTTACGGGCGCATACGATGCGATTTGGGTCTTGTCGTACCTAGTAGGGGAGGACCCAAGTCGCATCGATTGTTATAAGCCGAGGTTACCACTTAACAACAGGTGGGCCGTCAGCTCTCTCCGTAACTGTATCTTACATTAAAAAAAGACACACCTGGTTACCAACTTGGATATCATAAGACCTATCCATGCGGTTCTAGTGGTACGAACCCCGACTCATCCAGATGTGAACACAGGTTTTTGATAGTAAAAAATACGTACACAAATTTATCCACCTTAGTGATAGCTGATGAGCTGATGAGCTCGATGAGCTGGTGATAAGCTGATCTATTCTCCTCTTTTAAGCATTATATTCAGTGATGTCGTGCCTAAAATCGCGCGGTTTCAGCTGAAAAAATCGGAAACAAATCGCTCCATTATGTTTGGGATGCAACAGTGAAGCTGCAATCACAGTTGCACGAGAGAGGAATCACAATGAGCCGCAGAATAAATGCCAGTTGCATGCCTAGGTACGTTCAATACATTCACGAAATTTGCCCAAATATTACTGCGCGTATTACGAGGCACGATATAATAATAAAAATAATATTGGTGGACATTTCACACAGCGCCATTTAGCCCAAAGTAAGCTAAGCATAGCTTGTATCATGGGAACCAGACAACTGACATAATAATTATATACTTTTCTTTTGTAAATACATACATATAATACATATTAACACCCAGACACAGAACAAATATCAATGTTACAAATTTTATATAAATGTTTGTCCTGAGTGGGGATCGAACCCACGACCTACAGAAGGTAGGGTTACTAACCAACTGAGCTATGAGGCCAGTCAATAACGAAGAAAAAATAAAAAAACGAATAATAACGAAGGCATAGAAGAATCGTGCCTAATAATGTTCATCGAACATGTCCTAATATTACTTTAGCGAGCTAATGCTGTGTATTACTTCGTAGGTACTACTTATGTGGTCAGATTTCTTATGTTGGTAAAATTTGTCCAAATGATGTAAAGTAAGTAAGAACGCATAAGAACCCGAATGAAGGAACATCATACAAACACATGAAATTACAGTTATGTATGAGTTTAGTGAGGATGCTGTTTTTTGGAATTTTCAACTTGGATTTTAACGAAATAAATACCAATTCATATTTAATAAATTTTTCTTCACTTTTACTCGAAACAGTAGCGAAAATTATCGTTTTTTTATGTGAGTAGAAAAGTGAAGAGTAAAATTACTGAGCAAAGTTTCCCGTTTTATTTCGTTCCTCGACATAACCCCCCCCGATATTTCCATCAATATTCCGGCGGGGAAGCTAAGCCGGCTGCCTAACTTTGCCGTAACGTTCCATACTTAGAACGCAATCATAGCGGATACCTGAGTATCGCGTGGCAGGCCAGGGAATTATATAATCATACCATATCCAAACTGAAAACGGTATGAAGCTAGGAATTGCATTCATTATATTGACATTATATTAGCAGTAGGAATAGTTTGAAAACAAATTCTGATAAGACTTTTATCTATTTTTACTCTTCAAACTTTTTGTTTATTTTTCTTGTTTTTATCTATTTTTTCTTTTTTTTCTTTTTCTCTTCTTTTTTTCTCATTATCGGTTTCTCAAACATATGTTAAACTTGTCAAATCTCACGTCACTGAATTATCGCTCGAGAAATTTAGAAGTGTGACCGATTCGTCACAGCCTATTTGAATAATTTAGGTAAATTTTCAATAATCAGCCTCTTCGAAACTGGGCTTCGTGCAATTACAAGTTGGGTCTTCGATACTACACGCTGAAGGTATAGAAGGAAGTGGGAGCAAGCTGATTTCTTGCTGTTAAGAGCTGGGTTAATACTAGGAGCGCTATCACCATGTTCCATCACTTACATGAAATAATACAAAGTTAAATAAAAAATTGAACGTGTGAACTCCGTCGCTTGACTGGTGTTAACTCTCTTCTCGTCATAACGCTTTTTGTTAACGCTTGCCTTTACTACCCATAAAACTTTCGTCCCGGGGGGCTTTAAATGAAACCGATTCTTAAGGATTATTTCTAGGAGTATCATATCGAATCGATAAAGATTTTATATGTTGAGCGCCTATATTATACCGAGAAAAAAGACCATAGTCATATATACTGACAGCTAAATGCCGGATTCCAGAAATGTCAACGCACGTTGAATTTTACTATTTGAATTCATAACTTTAGCTTTTCATACTTGTATCGTATTTATGGATAGGAATTGAATTCACAGATTTCATTTAGAATGCCTTGAACCGGAGCATCCGTCAGCCAGATTCTGCACATCAGTCCGTTTCGTGTTACGGCAGCCGTGCATTAACTAGCAACGTGAGCGCATCGACATTGACGCATACTCCCCCAGTCACGTGCAGTTTGAATGATGATCTGAAACTAGAAAATACGAGTACATCCCCGACAGGCACGACGTATCAATAAATTACTTTAAAAAGCTCTTATTTTCTTATCTTTAACGCTTAACAGTAATTATTTTCTTCTTGTTTTCAGGCTGTAACACTTGTGTCATATTCGTCTATTTATTACGTTAGTTACTGTGTTCAATTTTTTTTATTTATCATGTTCATTCGTCTGTTGAATATTTTATGTATGTTGCTGTTTACAATTAAGAATAAAGAAACACTTAAAACGAGCAAATGTCTTTTTTTATAACAATTCATATATTCTATTTTATAATTAATATATTCGTATATTGAGACAGTGCTGATGACATTAAGTTAGTACCAAAGTAAACACTCATAGTTATTCCACACTGCATTGTGTTTTGGTCAATCAAAGCAAAATATTCTTTTGAGAGTGTAAGCTGATTTTCTGTTTGTGGATTTTTCGGGAGTGTCCATTTGTTTTTGTGAAAGTGTGTACGTGACTGGGGTTTTGGGGTGGCGGGGGATGTTTTTTGAAAATAGTACTAAAATTAGGTACTTAACTAGCAACTGCCAGCTTCGATTACAAGATCCGTGATAAATACTATCATATACCATTGACTATTTATGTTCAAAATTGCAGCAAAAACGATACAGTAATTTTGAAATAAACATCCATATAAATTTTCTCTCTAACAATCTAGTAGCAAAGATCAAGTTTGATACAAGGATTTATTTCTAAAATGGTAGCAGCTAATTGGTAATGTAATAGCGTTCATTTAGTAGTGACAATAGATCGTGTCTATATGCGTTTATCTTATTAATTTAATGGCAGAAAGAGGTGATGGCCCACCTCTCTTACTACAAAATAGTAAGACCCAATTCTGAACTGAAACCACACTTATATAGTTAGAGTTAAACCTTCTATTTTTATTGAAAGATCCCGAATAATTGTATTACTACGTTTGAAGCACTGTGCCTTATGTGAAATTCAAGTTTACTATTCATTTTTCTGGCTAAAAATACAAACATTATTTCGTGTCTCGAATAAAATATTGATATATCTTGGAAGTTAGAAGCTGTGTTTTCGCGGAGTAACATTTATCACATAGGGGTCCCGCGGGCAAGCGCGAGTCTCTCCTTGGGGAACCCTACTCCCCTCTAACATGGCGAGGAGCGTCGACCTTCAAATATATCGAACAATGAACATAATATACTATTCATCCAAAGGTTGTCTATTTTTTTTATGTCTTAGGTGACTGTTCAAGCTGACGGCCCACCTAATGTTAAGTGGTAACCGCCACCCATAGAAATTGGTGTGCAAAAGCTATCGGCTTAAGAAGTTTATTCTCAAAAGAACATAAATACAGTTCACTTATATGAGACGACTAGCTGTTGTCCGCGACTTCGTCCGCGTGGAATTCGGTTTTATCACGCACCCCTATTTTACCACTCGGAAAAGTTGCCTAAGTTACTCCTTGTTACATCAGCTATCTGCCAGTGAAAGTCCCGTCAAAATCGGTCCAGCCATTCCAGAGATTAGCTGGAACAAACAGACAGACAGACAGACAAAAACTGTAAAAATTGTTGTTTTGGTATATGTACCGTTTATACATCCATATGCACTTAGTAAAAAGCGGTTATTTTAATATTACAAACAGACACTCCAATTTTACTTATTTGTATAGATTAATATTAAAGCCATCATGTATATAATCAGGGCACGATCTCCCAGACTAAATGTCGAAATCTTTCCCGCGATATAACAAATTGACGAGAGCGCCGACACATGTTCTAAGAGTTCCACTTTACATCTGTGAGATATATTATAACTAAAACTCATGAGATATCACCGGAATTTGTCGACGCTTCGACTTGCCAAAGTTATTTATCTCACACTTATTAGGTTTTTTCTGGTTTATAGAATACCTAGACTTCTCTTTGCCTGCGTTAACAAGTGTAGGACTTTTAACTGAACTTTATAATAGGCTGGTTGCCGATTTCTTCCAATTTCAGGAGCCAGGATCAAACAAGACTTCAAGAAATCTCTCTGAGAAGATATATATCTCTCTCTTCTCTCTTCAAAGTCAAAGTCAAAGTCAAAAACTTTATTTCCATAGAATTCATAAAGAAATGGCTTGGAAGCGTCAATATTCAAAACATAAGGTCACGCGTACTTATCGATAAGTTTGATGCCAGTTCAAACCCTATCCGACCCTCCATGGGGAAGAACAGCTAGAAACCCCTAATGGAGGGATTCCTTTTTTTTTCGAGAGTACGATCCTTGTAACATTTATATTACTTCTTCAAGATCTCCTGGAACGCACAGAAGCTCGTCTCGCACGTTACCTTGAGGCCCGTTCCCGGGGAACACCCTCCCTGATAAACTTTTTTTTGTTTATATGCCTTGAGGCCCAATCCCGGCAAAAGCAGTGAAGCACACATAAATATTTATCTTGGGTGGGAATCGAACCTATGACCTCCAGCGTAGAAGGCAGGGTTAGTACCAACTGAGCTAGAAGACCAGTAAACTCTAGTACTTGTAATAAACTTACAACATTTCTGCACCATACTGTAAATATCCGAAACAAAATGTATTATGTTTACCCAAAGGACTGGAGTGTGATAATACTTCATTTGAACAGTCTGAGGAATGGATCAGGAAATTGGCAGTGACACATATAAGAAATAAATTTATCGAAGTCTTTTGTTGAGGGAAAATCTTAGGCTGAGTTCAGATGGTCGCAAGATAGCGTCATTGGATAACTATTTATTTTTTGTGTGATATACGGAACACGAGACTCACCTCATGTTAAGCGGTGTCCACAACAAAACCCATAGTTCCCCCTCGAATAAGTTACGGAAATATCCAAATAGCGCCGTAAAGCGACTATTGTCATATTGTTGCGTAGGCCTAAAGACCGAGGCGGATTACTTCGCCCGCATACGTGTGACTATGTTGACTCTTTTAAGTACGTAATTAGCAAACTGCGGGCGGTCGCGGGAACATCCTAATCCAGCCTTACAACTAGAATGAAGATGGGAAATACATTTATTTAATCACACACAAATACAAACTAATGGGAGAAAACAACGGAAAATATGAAACAAAAAGGATACAATTAAGTACATATATATAAACTTGGTATGTATTTAGTGGGGCCCACATTGCTCGCGTCCGTAATTGATAACCCTTTGAATCCCTACACGTGTCCCCCGGGTGGTGCGAAAGGAGCAACCCAAAGCAGCAGTAGAACTTGTGCCAAGTTCGCCCGGAGAAGTACTGCCACCACACCTGGTAATCTGCCGGCAAGCAGTGACACACTCGTATAGCTGTTCCGGTGGAAGGGAGTGAGTGCCAGTGAAATTGCAGGCGCATGAGACGTAACATCCCCGTCTCGGGGTGATGGACACAGCGCAATGCGACTTGAGTCATTTCTTTCTTTCGTGTGGAGGACTTGAGCCGTATTGCTGTTGTCTATGGGCGGCGATTAATACTTAACCTCAGGAGGGCTATCGGTTCGTTCTATTACCCATATCCATAAAAAAATATACGTCCTAGTCTCAGCTCAATGCCGCAACGCACCAGTAAGTAGGTGTCAGTACGACGCTGGTATTCTGGCTGAATCTTACAAAACAAACATGGCGAACTAATCTAACAGTAACAGAAATATTTAACAGTACAGTAAAATCATATAGCATAAAAACATTTTACGACAACTATCTTTATAAATAAATAAATAATAATAATAATAATAATAAATAATCTTTATTGGAAAACTACTATTGGTACTTAATACTAAGAGTACAATTGCAGTGTATCCAAAAGGCGGTCTTATCGTAGCCGATCTCTTCCAGACTACCTTAAAAATACACGAGGGGGTCTGCATATTACACATTTTACATTTAAGATTTTATCCAAATGCATTTTGGTCTGATCCCACACGAGACGATCAAGCAAAAATTTGTTGTTCGTCTAAGAGCGCCTTATTTTTGACATAGACAAGTACCTGATTGACCAATTGATTGAGCGGTTGAGTGATCTCTGAAGCTTTAAAGTTCGAAACTGTTTGCAACAAGACAGCGTCTTGTCATTCTTAAAATTAAAACGCAATAGGAAAATGGAAGAAAAATAGTGATAAACTTACTAACTTTGTAAAATAGCGTGATTATATTGTGCAAACGTGTGAAACCGTGTAGTTTCCATGAAGTCTATATAAAAGCAAATTAAAATTAAATTTTAAATCAAAATTTACAGTAAGAAATTTGCAGTCCCTGACCAAAAATGACTGAATCGTAAAGCCGTACTTGTTGTATCGTATTACATATGTTTTCTGCCGAATATTGGCTAACTCTTTCTTTTAGTAAATAAATCCTAAATCATCTTACATCCAGGACAAATTTTACATCACTCAAATAGGGAACTCTTATCTAAATCGATTGTAATGATTTTCAGTTATGATTTCAATATTTGTAATGTTACTTGCGGTTACTTATCATTCCGTAAACTACTATGTAGCTTATTTCATTCACAAAAATATTTCCAACTGAATTAAAACTTCCCGCAAAGACGGAAAGTTTTGGCGGAATTTTATTCGCAGATTTTCTACGAAATTATATTGCAGCTACAAAAAGATACAGCGTAGCAATTCGTAGCACCTTCGTTTTTCGTAGCACTTTGTGCTTTGATCATATAGCGTCCTACTGATATTTTTTAGGTATACAAAGTTTCCCCGGCTTTGCCTGCGTTATAACGTCGAAGAATGTCAATACGTGAAACGTCAATGTACTTCACAATTTATGATACAATACTTGAAATTGTCGGAGAGATTCATTTTTTTTCGTTCCTGAAACGCTTCAAGCACCGTCTCTGTGTCCTGTGAACTTTAAACTTAGTTGAACAAGGAGTTGTCTCACAATATGTGCTTTTTATCCTAGTGAAGTTTAACTGATTATTAATCCACTATGCTATGTCCACATTCCCAGGGGCTTTTTTGAATAAATAATTCATTACGTTCCTTATGTTGTAGGACGAGTTTTTATGTCTGTTTGAATTATGATGTTCGGTCTGTTTTAGCAAAAATATTTAGTTCATTTGATGACCTGTATATACAGGCTACTTTTTATCACGGTTCTAGTGGGGCAAAGCGGAGGCCAGATTATATTATAATATCATATACTAGTAAAGTATTTGGTCAAAACTCGCCCCTTCCTCGGAGTATACAGCATACACACACCCAGTATTGATTCGCTCTCAATATTGCCACACCGAAGTGCATAGAAATAAGAACACTTGATGCGGCGACGTTGGTTATTTGATTTGACGAAATATTTCAAAACACGTAAAGTATGGATGGAACAATGGCATCTCAGAGATGGAAAATGGCGTAGAAATACGTTTTGAGATCCGATTTACTCGATTGCCATGTTGGTAGAAACCTTGCCTGCAAAATTAGGGGTCCTGGGTTGGATCAACGGCGAGGGGTACATTTGTACAGTGACCGTATATTTAGTCTCGGGGATTGCATGTTTGTTTTGTGTATATGCCAATGGATGTACAAGAGGCTTTTTGTCTGTAGTGTGTAGTCTAATATGTTACCAAGAGCTTGATACTCTTGGTAACATACTAGTGACAAGTGAGACATCAACAGGGTTGCTATATTACAAATAATTCATCTAACTTGTTCGTTTATCTTTCAACAAACCAGGTCTACCTTTTACCCATCCATTTCTTTTCTCCGTAAACATACGACTTATTTATTTTCCAAAACAAATATTGGTGAAAAGCACTTACAAAACACTCAAATATGCTATGTTGCTAAATAGATAGTTCATAAAATAATCCTAAGAAGTGGAACATGGTTCGTTTTATCTGGAGCGCGCAAACAGACTTGATTTAGCGAGCAACGTTCCCATTCAGTTAATTTGGCTACGTCTGCCCTCGAGGTCGCGGAGTTCCCATTCGGAGGTGGTATATCATTTAATAATTTTGATATTTTTCAAAGAAAATGAATTATCAGTATTTAAATATAAAATATACCTTCAAGGTCACGCTTACTTCTTGCTAAACGATACAAGTGTTCATACGCTACCTGGCGCTCTTTTAAGAATCTAAGAACTATTATTGCGCTGTGCTTTCTTGAGATGTAATTTCTTATGTAACTCTTACTTCATTTTCTTTCAAACAGAAACGAAAACCCTTTAAGAATGATTAGAAATGCCGTTGGTGACGTTACTAAATTATTTTTGCATTTTCAATTGAAGTGGATGTTGGTTCACTTCCGATATTTTTCTCAACCTTTAGTGGTCCTTTTTAGCTGCTTCAATGTTGGAAGCCTTCACATGAATAGATTTGAAGATATATTCAACGGTCTTTGGCCTTTTTTGAAACGAATTAAGAGAAAAGTAACATGTTACCCGAGAGAGTTCCTAATTCGAAGATCGAGCATTTTCATCCAGCAAGGCGATGCTGTCGGTTCTTAGAGCACCATTTTATCTATTATTGAACAAAACTAATTTAATCTAAAGACTTGTTACTTTTTTAATATTGTATATTTTATGTGCAAAATACAAAATGCAGAATTGATGCGCATCCAAAGTATTGGAAGCTTCACGTCCCCCGTTCCAAGTGGCCCGTCTGATTGCCGTCAAGAATATTTATCAAATAAATTTCATCAAATATAAATAATTCAAACAAACGGTACATTTAATGCTCTGGCACTGCGGCGGACTTGTGACTTGTGACGTCTATAGGATATTACTTGCTGGTCAATTCTGCTGGTTGTACTATTACATTTATTAAGAGCAGTAGAACTCTCGCCAAGTTCGTCCGGGGAAGTACTGCCACCATGCCCATTTCTGCTGCCAAGCAGTAACGCGTTCGCGTTACTGTGTTCCGGTTTGAAAGGTGTGGTTGCCGGTGAAATTACAGGCACACGAGACATTCCACCTACATGTCTCAGAGTTACGGACGCATACGATGCGACTTGGGTCTTGTCGTACCTAGTGGGGAGGACCCAAGTCACATCGGTTGTTATGGGCAGAGGTTACCACTTAATACCAGGTGGGCCGTCGGCTCATTCCATAATTGTATTACATAAAAAAAAAAATTAGAACTTAAATAGAACATATCGGTTTCCTCACGATGTTTTCCTTCACCGTTTTGAAAACGTGGTATTGCGCACATAAATCTTTCATTCGAAAAACTCATAGGTTCACGTCGGGATTTGAACCGGCGACCTCCGGATTGAAACTCGGGATCAGTACCACTAAACCACCACGATCTTGTGTCAATCAGAGCGAATCCCGACACGCGGCTAGCGATGATGTTTACTTAATGTTGTCCCGTCCCGAATCGTGCTTAACCTAGAGCTTTCGAAAGCTCCATATTAACATTTTATATTCGTATTATACTCTGTGCGTATGAGTGAACAATTGCCAAAGCCTGTTTACCGTCCCCTACCCCTCATGTTATTATTACTCTCCACCCTTTTATAAGCTATTTTCTGGATTTACGCCCACTTGGGTGAATTTATTTATTTTAGTATCTTGTAAGTAAAAATGACGAAGACCTTTTACGCGATAATTTTAAGGACAATTTATATTTATAATAATAATAAATGTTGGTTGACATTTCACTCAGCGCCATCTACCTCCAAAGTAAGCTAAGCATAGCTTGTATCATGGGGAATCAGACAACTGATATAATACTTATATACTTTTTTGTAAATACATATTAGTGCATAAAGACAACCAGACATAGAACAAAAAAAAACATACAAATGTTTGTCCTGGGTGGGAATCGAACCCCCGATCTACAGCATTGAAGGCAGGGTTACTACCGACTGAGCTGTGAGGCCAGAGTTGTAGATTAAGAAATTCGCTTTTTTTACCTTTAATGTAAACTTTAAGTCCCGTGTCTAGTCATAATGTACTACTAGTCTCTACCCTTGATCCATCAACATTTCTAACTAGGCATCGGGGATTGCATCTTTATCTCTCTCACCCCCACAGCCATTTATATCTCCGTCTCTAACGTTAATTAACTGGATGTCAGTTTGAGAAGGCACTTGACGGGCCGACTGTATCAATTTGATGGTTATAGTGGAAAGGTGGCTATTACGTGTTGTGAAGCAGAGTGGAAGCTGTGTTCAGAATCTCCGACCTCGTATTCGGAGGTCGCTGGTTTGTATCCAGAATTGAGGAGGGTGGAAGATAAGATACCGACTTCGTATTCGGTGGTCACAGGTTTTTAGCCGGAGGTAAGGAGTGTGGAAGATAAATAAATAAAATAAATAAATAATGGTGGACATTTCACACAGCGCCATCTAGCCCCAAAGTAAGCTAAGCATAGCTTGTATCATGGAAACCAGACAACTGATATAATACTAATATACTTTTCTTTTGTAAATACATACATATAATACATATTAACACCCAAACACAGAACAAACATCAATGTTACAAAAGTCACATAAATGTTTGTCCTGAGTGGGGATCGAACCCACGACCTACAGCGCAGAAGGTAAGGTTACTAACCAACTGAGCTATGAGGCCAGTCAAAAAGATAAGATACCGACTTCGTATTCGGTGGTCACAGGTTTTTATCCGGAGGTGAGGAGTGTGGATGATATAATACTTGCATTTTTCTACTGCTTACTCGTCATATTTCATTAAACAGATTTGGGAACATCATATTGCACATATTTTATTAAGAAAAAATCTCATGGAGTCGTTCCCCTATTATATCAATCTTGAGATTGAAATTCAAGGTCAGTCCCGCTCTACCACTACTGTTTGACCACCAGAACTCTTTCTCAAAATGGCATTAAGACTTTGAGAGGACAATGCTAAACTAAAAAAATTTTTATGCAGTAACACCTGTGATTCACATGATAGATAGATAACATTCCAGCACATAGAACACAAAGCAAGGAACCAATTAATCTGAGTTTTTTTTACTTAATTTTAACCACTTCTTTTGTATTGAGTCCAATACTACTTGATTCTCTGCAAAATTTTTACAGTTATAATAATCGATAGTTTCCATTATGATTTTGATTGCCTTCCCCCTAACGTTATGACACCTAATTGGTCTGTATGTATCTCTCAAAGTTTATGGAAGAGGTGAGGATATGGAAACCTCTACGTATTGATCTTTTTAAATGACATTCACTCAGAATATATCTTTTGTATTTCAAGATTAATTTGTCACATTTTTTTTAACTACTTTCATCTTGAAGTAACTGATCGTTTACTGCGAAATTCATTAAGAGATGTCTGCATATATTTTCCTATTTAATTATGAATACTGACTGGCCGCACTACTCAGTTGGTAGTAACTGTACCTTCTTTGCTGTAGGTCGTGCCTTCGATTCCAATCCAGGACCAAAATTTGTGCTACCATATAGATTTTCAGTCTATCTCTCTTTGTATTAAAAATAAATTAGTACTATGTACCAGTTCTCATAGTACAGCTATGCTTAGTTTCGAGTTTGCTGCGCTGTGTCAAATGTCCAACAAAAAAGACTATAGATCTATGTGCTAGTAATCACTTCGTAGATTATGTGATTTAGAGCAAACTAAACTATTTCTCATGCAAGTAGAATGAAAATGGCGCACAATAGGTAATCTATCAAGTATTTGTATCCAAGTACCGGCGCGACGGACGCAACCCGAACAAAGGAGGCTGCATGTTGCATACCGGAGATCATTTTATACCAGGTTTCCATACAATATTATAATTCCATATAATCGACTGGTCTCATAGCTCTGTTGGTAGTAACCCTTCCTGTAGGTCGTGGCTTCGATTCACACACAGGACAAACATGTTACACACATGTTTGTCCTGGGTACGTACGAACGTATATGTATACAGGGTGTCCGGTAATGAATGGATAACCTTGAAATGGGTCTTAGTAGAACTATTGGGCATTCGGAAAAACCTACCTTAACGAACTGTGTAAGACAGAACTAGAACATGCTGAGGTTATTATGTTTGCTGATGACACCGTTTTGCTCTTTCATCATGCTACATGGGCCGGCGTACATAAGTATGCAGAAGAAGGACTGTCCAAAATTATTGCATGGCTGGAAACTAATTTGCTCTCTATAAATATAACTAAGACCAAGTACATGTGCTTCAAGAAGACAGCAGCCGGAAACCAACCTGTTGACTTTGAGATAAAAGCGCACGCGTATCCCTGTAATAGAGACCCCACTCATGTTAACTGCAAATGTCAGACGCTGTCACGAGTTGTCAATATTAAATATCTTGGTGTGGTTATTGACGATTGGCTTACGTGGGCGCCTCACATAACTACTTTATCGAAACGGATTAGGAAACTGATACATGTATTTAAAACGTTGCGACCAGTCGCTGATCATAAGCTTCTAATTCAAATATATAAGGGTCTTGGAGAATGCATAATAAGTTATTGTATAAGTTCTTGGGGCGGTGCATGTAAAACGTACCTCATAAAAGTAGCGCGTGCGCAACGTGCTCTTTTAAAAGTCATGTTAGGTCTTCCATTTAAGCATCCGACAACTGATTTATACAAAAAAAGTAAACTACTGACAGTGCGTAAACTATATATTAGCACTTCCATTGTTCGGTATCATAAGCAAGTTGTTCCAATATTACGGAAAACCAACAAAAGAGTTGACAAGTTCCCGATTCCAAGAAGTCGAAGTGCCATTGCTGGCAGACATTACTCACATTTGGCGCCAAAATTTTACAATTTACTGAGTAAGCAGACAAAAATAAGAGATCTCACAGTACATAAACTAAAACAAGTTATAAGCGGTTGGCTAGAAGGCTACGACTGTGATGGTGCTGAGGGGTTGATGCTACCGATCACATAATAGTAGACGCATACACGAAGAGACAGACACACATCTACACGATGGGACACACAATCACACTCACACCACACACACCGCGCGCACAACACACACACACACACACACACATCCACTCACGCACACATAGCCACTCACACATATCCACTCACACACAGACACAGACAGACTCACTCACACACACACACACACATACAAAATTTAAATTAACCAAGTCAAACGTAGAAATGGTTACTTCCTTTTGCATGTCTATTTGTTACAATGTTTTTATTACTTTTATTTTACTACCTACTTTTTGTTTAATCATTTTACATAATTCAAGCCAAATTTTGTTCAACTATAGCTTCATAATTATTTTAATGTATACATTAAGGGGAAGCTACTGTTTTTCCTGCAACACAGTGTTAAACTAACGCAGGAGACGGTGCTCACAAACACATGTACACAATATTTTGAAATAAATGATTTGTATTTGTATTTGTATGTTAAAAAATCTCGTCTCGCTGTATCAGACTCAAGGCACAACTGGTTAATTATATCTAGAGTTATGCAGACAGTAACAGTAATGTTGATAGTTAATTACTATTGATTGCGTTTGGATAGGAATGGCGGGCGGAGATAGTAGATTTAATTGTACCCTACATCCATTATTGAATCTGGGTCAAGATATACATGGGTATGTACCTACTACATAGTTAGCATATATACTTTTCTACAGGCTCTTAAGTGCAATACATTAGGTTTCTATAAAAATGTCGTATTTTAAAACTTTGCTGCTGGATAAGTTCTCTAGTAAAAGTCAAAGTCAAAAAATTTATTTCCATAGAATCATAAAGAAACAGCTTGGAAACAACATGTAAAATTTCAATGTCAGTGTAAACAGGATCTTGCTCACGAAGAGAAAAAACTCCTCCTTTAAGGGTTTTTGCTTATTCCATGGAATCACCATGAGAAGGGTAGGGTTTGAACAGGCGTCACATCTATTTGTAACTACGCTTGTTCTAATATCGTGATATGTACTACTATTACTACTATTTGACGTTTCCTAGATATTTCTTCAAGAAAACAATAGAAATAAAGGTTATGTCACGCAACGACGATGGAAGCTGGGAGATATAACGATAAAGGTAAGTTCACACTGAGCGGAACTGTACTGAAGCGAAGCGAAACAGACATATTTTCAGATAAACGTACTAGGAAGTGTGGGGTGAGGTTACTGTAACGGGTAACTGGTGAAATTACCACGATGAGTCCCGTAGCCGCTAGTCACGTCACATACAGACGCAACACGTCATTTACAATCTAGCATTCTACTATATGTATGTATAGATGTATGGTTGTATGTTTGATACTCTTTCACGCTCAAACGGTAGAATGGATTTGGATCAAATTTGGTACCAAGATAGCTTATATCCTGGCTTATCATATAGGCTACTTTAATCCTGGAGAAGTGCAGTGTTCCCTTGGGCACACCTGGTAATCTACCGCCAAGCAGTGATACAATCGTGTTGCTGTGTTCCGGCTTGAAAAGTGTGGCTGTGAAATTACAGGCACATGAGACGTTGCTCTGGCCTTGTCTCTGAGTTACGGGCGATGGTACTTGGATTTTGCCGTACCTAAGTAGGTTATTAGAGCCCAAGTCGTAATGCTTGTTATGGGTTGGAGGTGCCCACTTAACACCAGCCATTTACTAGTTTCGTAACTTTATATGTAACATAAAAAAACATTTCAAACTACGGCTTAAAAAGGACAGAATATTCATAAAGCAAAGTTCACTAAAATACGATTTGAAGTTGTTTCTTAAAGATTTAACGGTAATTTAAGTTCCGTCTGCTGTGTTTTCTAATAATTAGAAGATACCTACAGAGTTCTGGAATCTACCACAGCAATGTTTATTTTCGTTCAGTTAAATTCTCAGTATAGACCAAACCATAAGAAAACTTTCAGTAATTATTACTTCGCAACATTTTATTGTTCAAAAGGTTGATTTTAAGTTAATTTACCAAATTTTCGTTACTGTAACCCAATCCAAATTCAACCTTAATGTTTTAAAATAGAGTTCCTTTTGATATCCTCTGTCAATACGTACGTAGATGCCAGCTTTTTCAGTAAAGATTCATCCGTAGATGCATCACCGGAAGGTTGATTTTCGTTTGAACTACAAATGCGTTGTACAATTTTAATCTAGACATAACTTTTGCATTTTGAACTGTAGACGTTGGTAGGAAGGTAGTTTTTGGCTTATTAAGCGAATTAGTAGTAGGGTGACATTGATGTAGAATCCAATCAGTAGCAAGATTTAATTGGGCCATTAACTCATTGGAATTGTCCCGGATATTGTAATTGCATGGTTACCTTAGATAATGGGATTTGTTCCGCGCTGACTTCATGTACGGTGTACGTATGTTGTGTTGAGAAATATTTTCAAAATCATTCATTACTTTACAAAAATTCATTCAATACATTAAAGACCAATTTAAGTCAAAAAATTAAAAATCATTCCGTATTCAGTAACAATAAAGTAAATGCTTCATTTACGTATGTTATCGAACTGTTTATCAAGTGATTAAATTGAACAATAATTTTGTTAACAAATCATGCTATTTAAAATTCGAACACAAATCGAAAATCATGTCTCAATAATCTACTTTAAACTATTAAAGTCATAAACCCCAAAATGCATTTGGGGTCGTATAGAACGGGCTGGCGGGCGCGCCGCTGAATAATAAGGGTGCAAATTCTCGCTAGGCGTCGACTCACTCACTATTTCCACTGCGAACACTAAAACTATGATATTAGATAAAATATAAAACTAATATTTATTTTAGATGATACAGTTTTATAAAGCTCTAATTTAATTTGAATAATTAACCCTTTAAGTTTTGTAACATTCACTGAAACTTCCAAGACCCGAGTCCAATATTATTATATGTTTAGTTTAAAACTGTTTTCATGTCATTCCGTAACGATGTGTGTTTTTATTTTGTATCTGTGGAGCAAATAAATTATTATTATTATTATGTTAATATTATTTCATAGACTATTTCAATTCATTTATTTTCTTAGGCATACTTATGATTGCTATTTATTTTCCCTATATGCAAATGACTATGAATTTTGATAAAATACCTGTAAATTTTATTTATCGCTGTCTACCTATGTGTATAATGTTGGTCCGAGGAAGCACAATTTTTGCTGTCATGCCGAAGTAGCGATGGATGTGGGAGCCGGCAAAACGACAGGCCCATGTAGAATTCCGAAACAAGCCTCAACGTCAATTCAGTCGAGATGTCGCTATTGTTCCTAGCTCCAAACTCTTCATTGGCTAACCTGTTCTGTCAATAGCAGGTGCAAAGTTTCAGCGGGCGAATGCGACGGAAATTCTTATATCACCCTGTACGTGAACCCGACCCGACTCGAATGAGATCAGAACTCGACACTGAAAAGAGGCTGGTGGGAATGAGATCTCACTTCTGAAAGAAGTATCTGCGATATATATTATTCAGGAAATTTAATGAATTACCCACCCATATGTTAAAGAATTACCTGATGTATGACCTGTAAAATTGCCATATTCTTACTCTATTTATTTGACTATGTAGCCTTTTCGAGACTAAAACCACGTAATCTGTCTTCTTATTACACATATTGACGCAATAGGGTTGTATTCGCTCTGTTATGTGTTCGATTCTAGTTTTTCGCTCGAAAATGTCCTGTGCATTATCGCGTTCTAAATACAGTGAAGGAAAACATCGTAATGAAACCGGCATGACATAGAACCGGCCAATCTAAGACATGTATTTGACAGGCCTCACGGCTCGGTTGGTAGTAATTCTGCCTTCAGCGCCGTGGGTTCAATTCCCACCAAGGACAAACATTTGTGTGACAAATATAAATGTTTGTTCTGTGTCTGGGTTAATATGGATTACATGTATGTATAAAAAACTATGTAATATATCAGTAGTCTGGTTCCAATCATACAAGCTATGCTTATCTTACTTTGGAGTGTGAAATGTCCACCAATATTATTATGTATCAAGTACACAGTGGAGCCTCTTTAAGGCGCACTTACGAGAGGGAGCCAGCGACACAAGTAATAGTAACAAAGTGTTTAGTTATGTATACATGTCACAAAAAATATATGTAGGCGGGATAAGAGCCGTCAAGCGCGTAATTACACATCGATGAAAAACATTATCCCTGTGATCTGTCAGTGGATGTCGTAGGAAGGCGTTTAGTTATTACGACATCAACGCACATTATAATAATGTTTTGATTTTGAAAAAGTGAGATATAGTTGGCAACTTTATACAGCTGTGGTAGGATTTGTTGTGTCAAAAGTGGCATTGAGAGCGTGGTGGTCTAGCGGTACTGACCCCCGAGTTTCAATCCGGAGGTCGCCGGTTCAAATCCCGACGTGCACCTTTTTCGACGATTAGACGGTCGTGAAAAACTCATAGGTACACGTCGAGATTTGAACCGGTGACCTCCGGATTGAAACTCGGGGTCAGTACCTCTAGACCACCACGCTCTCAAAAAAAAAACTGAAAAAATTACTTGAGAGAATATTAAGTCTGTAAGAATGAGTTAAATATCGGAATGTGTAAAGGTCTCTAAGTAATTCCCCAAGGATTGGGTGTTCCTGCAAGATTAGCGAGAGACAGACGCGATGGTAATCTCGCCTCATTACACGGAATTATGTCGTTATGAAAACTCAAGGCTAAGAAACATTTGTACGGGAAAGTTACCTAAGGTATAGTCTATCCGCTGTGTCTAATAGTGGCGGTTCATATAAACGGTACATTTATTCAATATAGTATTTATTATATTGGAAATAACTCTTCAGGGCTCTTTCATAACGAACTCTTTCAAAGATGGTCGCAATATTTCCATAGAAACACTTTATTTCCATAGAAATCATATAGAAATAATAATAATAATAATAATAAGCATCCAGCTATGGCCCATCCAACAATGTTGGAAGGGCCATCTGTTTCTGCCTAAAATATTAACAGCCTAAAACACAAGACCTACCAGACTCTTAATCTTGTTATTTCATTATGAAATTCAACGATACGGTAATTTGGGCAATTTTGCCTCAGCTGCCTAACGCTAGATTTAGGCTTTTAGCTCTGACGCAGATCAAATTAAGCTTAGGATTAATTATGTAAATTACCAGGAGCGAAAATAAAATGATTATGGCGGCCAGGTTTAATACAAACTCATAAGAAATTGTGATACAAAATGAATGTTTCGTATCAAATCCACAGAACGTTTAACTCCTAACCTGAGTCGATTCATTGCATTTTTTTATGTTACTAAAGTGATGAAACGAGCTGACGGCCCACCTGATGTTAAGTGGTACCCGCCACCCATAGACAACAGCGATAAGACTCAACTCTCCTCCTAAGTACGAGAAGACTCAAGTCTCATTGCGCTGCGTCCATCACCCCGAGACGGGGATGTTACGTCTCATGCGGCTGCAATTTTGCCGGCACCCACTCCCTTCCACCGGAACACAGCAACACGAGTGCATCACTGCTTCACGGCAGATTACCAGGTGTGGTGGCAGTACTTCTCCGGGCGAACTTGGCACAAGTTCTACTGCTACTTTGAGTTGCTCTTTTCGCACCGACCGGAGGATTCAGAGGGTAATCACCTACGGACGCGAGCAACGTGGACCCCCAAAATTGCATTTATGAAATACATCTTTTTGATGATCGAAATATTTTAAAAACGTCATGTTAAGTAATATTGAAAACATAAAGTCACGCGTGCTTATCGCTAAGTTCGAACCTGTTCAAACTATCCGATTTTCAATAGGAAGAACAGTCAAGAAACCCTTAAAGGAGGGAACGGATTTTTTCTGAGACACAACCGTTCTTTGGTCTGCAAAAGGTACGGACAGGTCAAAAAGAAACCTGCCACTTTTAATAAATCCAACATGTCCGACAATAAAGTACAAAGTAATAATATCAATTTTGTAATGGCAATATTGCGAAGTGATATAATTCCTGGAATGGCGGGAAGGGCAGCCATTTAAAACCGCGAACGAGGAAGCTAGTATCCTGTGTGGGCCCGTCTCGGTGGCGCCGTGCTCATAGACATAATACGTACAGAGGAACTAATTTAATTAACTAATTAATATAGGCATTTGGTCGTGGGTTTGATTCCCACCCAGGACAAACATTTTTGTGACGGGCATTGATGTTTGTTCTGTGTCTGGGTGTTAATATGTATTTATAGGATATTTTAAATGTGACAGACTAATATAAACGATTATAAACTTTTTAAGAAACATATGATCGTGGCGGCCCAGCAGTACAGTTAAATCCTGAGCTTCAATCCAGTGGACGCTGGTTCAAATCCCTAAACAAGACACATAGAATTTTGAAAAATGTAAAAACTTACGTTATCATTTTCCAAATTGATATCAAAACAAATATAATACCTCCACAATCCATCAACAAATTTTCCCTACACTCGTTTACAGTTCAAGAACTCAGATATACGTACCTAATTCATAACATGATTAAAATCACCCCATAAAATGGCTCCCGTTGTCGCATCTACACTCACTCATCTACATACGCTGTTTTGTATGAAATATATTAACGTTATGTACCACTGTTACACGCCTTCAACCCTACGCGGTTGGATTAAGGGCGGTTTTCGATTGGTTCCGTCTGGAAATGAGGGTAGTCGGTCATTCTGTTAAGAGACTGTTACGGTTACATGTAATGTGTTGGTTTACGATTTATTGTTTGTCTCAGTATTATTTGTTTATGCGCTTTCAAGGGCGTAATGTGTTGAAGTTAGATACGACGAAGAAATAGAGTAAGTCCGGAGAAGCACTGCCACCATATAAAAGGCATTCGCGTTACAAAGTTCTGGTTTGAAAGCTGTGGTAGCCGGTGAAATTACAGGCATATGAGACATTCCACCTTCATGTCTCAGAGTTGCGAGCGTAGACGATGTGACTTGGGTCTAGTCGTACCTAGTAGAGGAGGACCCAAATCGCATCGGTTGTTATGGGCAGATGTTGCCACTTAACAGGTGGGCCGTCGGCTCGTTCCGTTACTGTATCACATGCGGCAGAAATGGGCAATGGGCAATCGAATGAGTTATCATAGCACGGTAAGCCTTTTTTCAATATTCTACTAATTAGTTACCACTCCGAAATATAACAAAATATGTTTATCTATCTACATCTTTTCTATCGTAAATCTTGTTAATAACATCTTTATACATGAAAACAAGCAGAAACTTTTCAGTACAAAGATCTATCATTTTGTCAGTGTTGCCAGAGTTCAGGAAATGAAATTGCGTGTTCCTATCTAATTAAGTAGATCTATCTTAATTCTGATCCATCTAAGAGTTTTGATGTTAACTTGGATTTAGCAATAGTTTCGATACGGCACATACCAAAAAAGGATAGAAAACATATATCCAAAAAGGTTCACAGAAAAAAAATAACAAAAACTTGTAGCAATTTCAGACTTGACGACTCTGACATCTTCCAATCTGGATAAGATTGTATATAAATAAATAAATATTGGTGGACATTTCACACAGCGCCATCTAGCCCCAAAGTAAGCTAAGCATAGCTTGTGACATGGGAACCAGACAACTGATATAATACTTATATACTTTTCTTTTGTAAATACATATAATACATATTAACACCCAGACACAGAACAAACATCAATGTTACAAATGTCACATAAATGTTTGTCCTGATTGGGGATCGAACCCACGACCTACAGCGCAGAAGGTAGGGTTACTAACCAACTGAGCTGTGAGGCCAGTCAGTAGTATAAGAACTGAATTTTTTTAATGTCTGTTTTATTTTCACTCTCGCTAGCCAACAGTAGGCCTGCGTGGGTTGACTGAAGCCTGGAACAGAACGATAATAAGTAAACAGTTAATAGGTACCTCTGCAGGCTGAGTAAATCCAACGGCTTGAATATTTTACAGGCTGCGACGCTCCGAGAGCGCTCGCTGCTAAATTATATGCCAGTGTTGCAACCTCACATCGATACCACGCCACACTCAGACGATGAACTCTCACTGACTGGCCTCACAGTTGGTAACCCTGCCTTCTACGCTGTAGGTCGTTGGTTCGATTCCCTCCAAAGACAAATATTCGTGTGACGAATATTAGAGTTTTTGCTGTGCCTGAATGTTAATATTTATAATATCTGTTTACAAAAAAAGTTAAATAAGTATTATATTAGTCAGGTTCCCGTGATACTATGCTTATATAGCTATGCTTTTGTAGTATTATTTTTTTTAATAATGGAATTTTCAATCAGCGCCATCTAGCCCCAAAGTAAGGTAAGCATAGCTTGTATCATGGGAACCAGACAACTGATATAATACTTATATACTTATCTTTTGTAAATACATACATATCATACATATTAACACCCAGACACAGAACAAACAAATGTCACATAAATGTTTGTCCTGAGTGGGGATCGAACCCACGACCTACAGCGCAGAAGGTAGGGTTACTAACCAACTGAGCTATGAGGCCAGTTTTGTATGATATATTATAATAATTTTGTGGAGTCAGTAAAAATTTTTTCTTTCTTTCTTTCTATGTTTAGCTTACTTTGGGGCTAGATGGCGCTGTGTGAAATGGCCACCAATATTCCTATTATTAATTATTCTATTATATATATATTGGACTATTCGTAACAAGATATTGACCGACTTTCATGACCAATGAAATGCTACGATATAACTGTGCTATGCTTAGTTTGCAGCTAGACGGGGTTCTGTAAAATGTCCATCATTTAAATTGCTAATAGCATCAGAACTTCCTCTAGACGGTCCTCCCCTTAGTAACAAGACCCAAGGCACATCGCATTCGCCCTTAACTTTAACACGTGAAGGTGGAATGTCTAAAATGTCTGTAATTCCACCGGCAACCACATTTCAAACCGGACCACAGTAAATCCTCATATAAAACATATTTTAGTGAATCTTTATCAAAATAACGTGAGTATCGACATGTCTACAGCCCGCCGTACTCAATAACCGTAAAATTCTAGTGTCCACCATGAATAACAGCGCGGGGCATTTCAGAAAATTATGACGTCATCGCGGCGTACGACAGCGCCGCAAACCCTCCCCCGCACAGAATAGTGTGCAGATGAGACTGTCCACTGATCAACAAACCACTGAAACCTACAGGGGCATAATGGAAAAACATCAAAAACACTCAAGAAGATTTCGAAGAGGACGCCAAAATATAAACAGAATATTCTTAATTATTTCATTGTTTCAAAGGCATTATTTGAATGGAGAGTTCTAGCATATAGTAATACGACATTCACGGATAATGTTCGCGATCAAATCGGCTTTACTGCTGGACGTGATTTTAAATGATATTAAATGACTATGTAGCCGACGGTGGCGCCACCAGTTCCTGGATTGGGAAACGTGCCTAATATTTAAATAAATATTAGTAGACATTTCACACAGCGTCATCTAGCCCTAAACTGAGCAGAGCTGATGCTATGGGAACAAGACAACTGATATAATACTCAAATGCTTTTAATACCTAAATTTAATTAAAACCTAATAAAAAAACCATACATTACAAAATCTACGTTCGTCAAACAAGATTTAGTCTGGTGAGAATCGAATCTACGACAGCGCAAAAGGCAGAGCTACGCCCAACCGAGATGTAAGGCCAGTCAAATATGTAATTAGAAGCGATATTGTAGCCTGCATGTTACCTGGAACAAATTTCTCCTATCGATAAGGCCACCCATTGTATTACCTTAGCTTAAATATTGATCTTTACGAAATTTCCATGTATCTATAAAGTGTTATCTATCTATCTATTGCCCCCTCTTCACATGTATTATCTTTGTCTGTCAAAGGTCCGCAGTAGCTGGCGGCTGCCGGCAGAAAATCCTTTGATGGTGTATTTTGATGGAGTTCAATAGAAAGCTATTCGATGTTATTTTACTTTTATACGTGATTGGGTTCCCGCTGAGTGGTTAAGTGGTTTACAGCTTACTCGGCACTATTTATATTTAACTGTATTCGCCCAAATGATTACTACTGAAAATTTTAGAAAACTTATTCATCCATTTCACATACAAAAGAGAAAGTTTTACTTATTTTGTTTGTCTTTTAAAAATACCATTTCAAATTTTTTTTTTATCGTTAATCTAAGCAAAATAGTTCTTTAGCCCTTGCCTATTTATATAGATATTATTAAGTTTTCTTGCAAATATTTCAAGCAAAGCTAAACTACTTCTACCGCCAATCTCTCAAACTTAAAATGTGTTCCAATTTGATAAGTATCTTTCCGTGATATATCATTTAAGAACAATTAATTGTTTGTTTAGTTTGTTCTTTATATATACAGGGTGTCCGATAATTAATGGATAACCTTGAAATGGGTCTTAGTAGAACTATTGGGCATTCGGAAATAAATATCAAATAAAAAAAAACCAAGTAGTATCAAAGATATGTATTTTTTAAATAATATCGATGTTTTGAATTTTTGTTTTGTTTTGTTAGTTTTTTTTATACTACTGACACCCTGTATATAATGATCGTTGTATCATGAGTATACTATTACTACTGCTACCGCTTGTGTCACTGGCTCCTTCCTACTAGTGTGTGATGAAAGTATTAAAGTGCACTTCAAAGAGGGTCATTTCGTGAGTATATCTTTTACTTGAACTTATACTAAATTTACCACATTTAACATACACAGATGTCGTGCTTTCCTGACTGACTGACAATGTACAGGCCAAATAGCTTGTTTGTCACACTTGAAATATGTTCGCATAGGCTGTAGGCGTAAATAAAAAACTTTTTTTGCTATAGATCATAACGTGTTATGACTTATATAACACCTGTTCTAAGTTTTTTTTTTATGTTATATTGTTACAGAACGAGCCGACGGTCCACCTGGTGGTAAGTGGTAACCTCGGCCCATAACAACCGATGCGACTTGGGTCCTCCCCTAGTCGGTACGACAAGACCCAAGTCGCATCGTATGCGCCCGTAACTATGAGACGTGTAGGTGGAATGTCTCATGTGCCTGTAATTTCACCGGCTACCTAAGGCAAAGTGTGCTACCTGACGATGTGTTCCTGAAGCACTGCAGAACCGGAAGCTCAAGCTCATTGTTGGAATCGAACCCACGACCTATACAAATTTAATTCAATGTCTCTGAGCCGCCATTGCTTAAGGGTTCAAAAGTAATAATAAAATTAATTACTCACTACTCAAGGACAAAGCCGTTGGCGAAGGAAAGCTAAGCCATGTTGAAAGCAAAATAATTCATTAACCACTCAAATGAAAACAGGTTAACTCAGTCCTAGCTGGCAAAGATCTGTTCATACTAATGGAGCGCACACATTCATCATTACGTCCCACGCCACAGTTTTGTTGGGGGTTTTCTTGCTGCAGTAGAGCACTAAGCTATCTGGTTGACAGCTTACAGACCACTTTAATTCTAGCTCCAGCTCTGGCACAGAAGTATAATTATAATAAAAGCATTAAAACTTAGATGGAAAGTGGATGCCGTTGACACAAAATAAAATGTAGTGCCTCCTATTTTCCTTTCACAATATTCCCCCCCGTACTCAGTACTGGCTGTTCTGTGCTCTGAACAATGTAACTAGAGATGTGTTAGGAAACTGTCTAAAGCCCGGCCAATTTACTATATTGGTGGACCATTTCACTTGGCCTTCCCAGGCGCGGTAGCCCAGTGGGAAAAGTCGGAAAAATAAGAAGAATAATTTATATAAAATAAATAAGAAACAGGACATCCTTTGTTAGATGAAAAAAGGATGTCCTGTAGGGGTTTCTTATCTGTTCTCCCCTTAGAGGGTCGGATAGGGTTTGAGCATGCGTCAAACTTAGCGATAAGTACGCGTGACCTTATGTTTAGTATATTATTACAGATGTTTAGAATATTGACTGGCCTCACAGCTCAGTAACTCCCTTCTGCGCTTAGGTCATGGGTTCGATTCCATTCAAATTTGATCACCGCACTGGTTCAATAGAGCAAGTGACCGAGTTGTGGTACAGATGCTTCCCTCGACTTCAAACTCTTGTGGTAACCTCACCCTATTAGGATTTCCTGTGTTGCATGACACAGCTCAGTCGGTGTTGTGGGTTCTATTCCCACTCAAGACAAACTTTATAACTAATTCGCCAGTGCATTATCATAATTGTTGGTCACTTTTTTTGCAACTAAATTACTACAAATTGGCTCAGTTATATAGTGTCCGACTTATATTTCCGGCTATTCGACTAAACTGGTACAATACTATATATCACAAAAGGATACATACCATTTTTACACAATACAAAGCTACAGATGTGAATTTACCTGCAACGTTGGAATGCAATGCAATTGTTATATTGTTATTGTGAATAATAATAATAATACTAATAAATAATAATATAATAAATGAATAATAATACTAATTTTCGAATTAATGAATTCGATATGGTTACATTAGCTTTTGTCTGATGGATTAAGAAAAGTCTGCAGCAATACAATTTAATTAATGTTTTGTATTTGTGATAAAGTTACAGAACGAGCAGATGGCCCACCTGGATTAAAGTCGTAATCTCTGCCTATATATACAAGCAATATGACTTGGGTCCTTCACTTCTTAGGTACAACAAGCCCCAGTAACTCCGAGACGTGAAAGTGTAGTGCATCAATGCTTGGCGGCACATATGGGTATGGTGTCAGTACTTCCCTGGACGAACTTAGCTTAAGTTCTACAGCTACTAAAAGCAAAGTCCTCCCTTGTAGCATAATTATAGGTAGAAGATGAGTATATCCAAAGAAAAGATGGATTCATGTGTGAAAGATGTATGAAAGAAATTGACTGAGTTGACGTCTGAAGAGGGAAATTGAAGAAAAATACATGTTATGCCGACGATGGTAGATAGTATATATCTGGTATGGTAATTAAACGTATAGTTTAGCGGTATCTCTGCCCGTAACAATAGCAATACAACTTGGTTCCTCCCGTACTAAAAGACAGGAATACTTAGTTCGCATGGCATTGGTGTTAATTTCAGTCCTAACCCTCACCTTTTATCCACAACACAGCGAGTTCACTACTACTCGGCTCCAAAAAGCAGCACTTCCCCGGACGAACTGTCCATATACAGCTGGTTTTTAATAATAATAATTATAATTTAAAAAAAAAATGCCAGAATACAGGTTGTTGTCACATGATAAATAAATCAGTTGTGTTATATTCTACCCCTCTGAAGGGTGCGCAATTATGCAAATTACTACTCTTTTAATCTTCTTCTTCTTCGAGTCACCGGTTCTCTCGAACCAGTGTGGTGAAAGGATTGTAAGTGCGCCTCGCTCCTTTCGTGCACTCGACACATGTCTTCGAATTTTTAGTTCTAGGACATGTCGGTTTCCTCACGATGTTTTCCTTCACCGTATTGAGAACGTGGTATTGCGCACATAAATCTTTCAATCGAAAAACTCATAGGTGCACGTCGGGATTTGAACCGGCGACCTCCGGATTGAAACTCGGGGGTCAGTACCGCTAGACCACCACGCTCTCACTCTTTTAATAATTAAAACACATTATCACATGGTATAGCAAAATGTTATTCAAATATTACATTATTACGTTTTTACAGGCAACATTTTTACAGTTTTCTAGTAGTAAGAGAATATATAACAAATATTGTACTGCGGTCCCCATATACAAACCCCACTCGGTGGAAATCTGCTTATACGAGGAAAATATTTGGCTTGCATTTGTTCCTACAAGTAAATTATGTGGTATAGGTAGGCAGTGCCGCGAGTTCGGGGGTCTAACGGCGCGGCGCGGGCCATTGCGTATGCACACTTCGCAATGCTTATTTGCATCATACTAGAGCTGATATAACCCTTGGTAAAATTCATTTTTAGGGTCACAAAGCCAAAAGGTTCATAAAAGAAGACATTTTTTTTTTCATTCGTCTGTACTGGACGAAATCATGGTGGCTTTAGTCGACTGTTGGCACACTAAAGGCTAGATGACATTTGGATATGGGCATATTTATGTATCGCTACACAAAAATGTAGATACGAGTATAAAGGAAGAAAAAAGGTCTAAATAATAGTAATAATATTGGCGGACATTTCACACAGCGCCATCTAGCCCCAAAGTAAGCTAAGCATAGCTTGTATCATGGGAACCAGACAACTAATATGATACTTGTATACTTTATTTTTGTAAATACATACATAATATACATATCAAACTGGAGAATAGAACGTCTCACTGTACTGTAGAATTGTATAATGTTTTTATTTATTAGCTTTTAGGTATTAACAGCTCTGAAGTAGTTCCACGAAATTCTATTTGTGATGGTGCAACGAAGAATATGTCTCGGATTCGCATCTTGCTTCCCGCCTCATATATTTTGCATAATAGTCTGAGAGCTTGCACATTTGTAAACCACATAATATGTAAAATAAATTTCTTTGACCTTGTTTTTTTGAAATTTTACTTATTAAGTTATTGCTAACATAGCTTTAAATTATAATTGCATTAAGTAGGTACTAAAAAAATGTATGTAGGACTATATGAATTTTAAATAAATTGAATTAAATTTGTCAATAATTAATACTGACAACAGAATAAATACTGGACTTTTTAAAATCAAAGCTTTTTTTCTTTTTCTTTTTTACTCATCGCCACGGACTTCTCTTAAATTTGAATTTGATGGAGAAGTCTTATCTACTTTTAACGGCGCCCACACACACATATCTTTCAACAAGCAGTATTGCAATCGCGTTACTATGTTCAACTTTGCAAATTACAGGCAATTGATACATTCAACCACCACGTCTCAGTTACCAGCATACGACGCGACTTGTATCTTGTAACTAAGTACGGGAAGACCCAAGTCTTATCGTTTTGTTATGGTTAACACAAACTAGATGGACCTTCTGTTCGTTCCGTAACTTCAAACTTCAAAGCGTTTGTACTTGCTTACTAGAAAAAATTGGTTGGGTGGCAGTACTTTTCCAGGCTCGACACAATTATTTATACTGCTATCAATTGCTAAAATAAACAAATAATGCCAGTTTAGATTTTGTGTGAAATCTTGATAGCTTTTGGTCCCTGTCGTAGGTTGGAGTTTTCGTTCGCAATTTCATGAGCCGAAAAATTAATTTTGCCATATAGTCAAGTTGCCAGAATTTCACTGTTTTTAATGATGGCATATTTTAATCGGATTATTATATGAATTAAGCTGTATCAGATTAACTGGATACTGCTGAAAATGAACCGTGTGTAATTTTGTCAGAAGTATCCAGAAAAATTGGCTACGTTTTAAATATTGGACGAGATAATTTGGTGTCGGCTCAGTTAAGTATATAGATTCCATACATGGAATTCTGTTTAACAATTTGATTGATGTGGGATTACTGAGCAAACTTATTTGTCAGGGCTCTATGGGGATTAAAGCTATTCCCCGAATATAGGTATAGTTCCTTCGCAGATATCAGACTCTGGATGAATCAACTTTGATACTCCTTCATTGGCTGCTATTTATAAGAAAAAGAATAAAGCTCCGTGAAAGGATCCCTTAAGATCTTCCATTCTCTTGTTCTCCATGCAGGGTGTGACAGGGTCAGAACAGGCCCATACTTAGCAATTAGTACGCGTGGTGTTCTTATATGTAATAGTCCAGATAATTGGGGTTTCCAAGCCATTTCCTAAAACAAATTTTTGTCTTAATCTTCAGTGACAACACAGAGAATGTGGTGGCAAATTGGCACAGATCATGCGGGGGTCACTGGTTCAAATCCTGACGTGCCCAAAATAGTTTTTACTTGAATAATTTATGCGCACAATACGGCGTTACTCAAAACGGAAAAGGAAAACATTGTGAGGAAACAGTTGTAACATCTGTTAACGATGTCCGGCAACACTAACATGACACTGACACTTATTTGACTTAAATGACGTGTTGCAACAAGCGCCTCCCACCAGTTGGTGGGAGGCGATTCTAATAAAAGCCGGCGACTGACTCGAGACTTGGCAGTTAGGTTCGGACCTCGGCTTGGGGCGTTGCGAGTCGGGAGGAATTGGAGAAAATGCGCCCCGCGCGGGCATTTACGGAGATACTTCGACCCCGCCGGCGGGGTCGGTGCGAAGGTTGAGTGTTTTCTCTGTGGGGGGCTGACGATAGGAATAACTCCGGATAGGCGGCCGTTATCTCGTCAGGGGGCTCACCAAGTACGTGTCTTGGTCTACGGAACCTAAGTGGTGCCCTTGGTGACGTTGTGTATAATTTTAAGTTTTACCGGTTGAGAGCCGTCTGCTCTCACCAAAAGCCCGTGTAAACGCTGTCAAGGCCATCTGCGGCCAACAGCATAATGTCCATTCATAAAAAAAAAAAAAAAGAGACTTGGCAGTCTGCTGTTTACCGAGCTAAGGGTAACTTATGCCCGACCTGAGTACTGTTTACATATTGTATGTATCACTATTAATTATAATTTGGATCAAGTTGAATATTGGTTATTATGGAGCTGTGATAATAAAGTATTGGAGAGACTAGTACAACTCACAAAATAAGATTTTGTAACAATTGGACAAGCACATTATGATTTGACTAAACTTGTGCCAATAATAGAGACACATTTGGCCATCTTCAATATTATAATCATCATTTGGTAATGATGCGCTAGACGGCTAGACGGAAAAAATTCTTACGAAAAGTTGTCACGACATTTTTTGTTGATGTTGTTTTGTTTTTGTTTGTTGATTTAAGAATTCCTTCACTAATTAATCGAAGGGAACTTCGTTCCATCCGGGTGTCCCTTGACACCTCTCAAGTTTTTTTTTTTTTACCTTTGAGGTTCAAGTTAATGCTTTCACCAAATTAGTTTGAGAGTGCTAGTGACCATTGTCAGATTAAGATATTACAAGTCCAGAAAATATATTCTCCAAATGTAATCTGTCTTCCCCATGGAGAGTCGGATAGGGTTTGAACAGGCATCAAACTTATCGATAAGTACGCGTGACCTTATGTTTTGAATATTGAAGTTTCCAAGCCATTTCTTTATGAATTCTATGGAAATAAAGTTTTTGACTTTGACTTTGACTTTAATTTCCTACAGTTATTTGGAACAGGAATATTTTTGGCGTCAGAAAAAAAGTATGGTCGTAGAGCCTCCCCGAAACATCAGGAACCAAAAGTCGTACATCGTTACGTGTTTAATTAACGTAATTGAAGTACAAAGAGAAGTTTTGGCTCGTATTCTACACTTTAAAGCATTGTTCCCTCGTCTTCTCGGAACTTGTGTCACCTCAAGATGTCAAGTCGAGAACTTGAATATTCCCCACCATTTTGAATATACTTTCCTAGTTGCAGGCACCCATTATCTTATAATTTATTCGAAAATGCTTCAGCATGAGTTAAAGCAAGAAATGGCAAGGATTTATTTATGTAGTTTATAAATATATTTATTATAAATGCTACTCGTACTATCGAACTAACAAAAAAAATAGTAACTAACAATGATATTATCATGTCGCTATTTCCTTGCACCATTTTGAGAACTTATCGTGGACTTTTTACAGGATTGCCTTTTAATAGTAATAGCGATAGCGATGTTGGCCGCTTCCTGTCAAGTGGGCCATCATCTCATTTGCCTTGTATCACAAAAAAGCGAACTCTGGATTGAAGTCCCGCTGGTGTGTCGAAGTAATCCTGCTTCTACCACTCTGATCGTATCTGTTCCCATTCCTGCGAACTTAGGTTCGCCCTTGTGTTAAATCAAGTTTTACCGTTTGAGAGCCCATCGCTCTCATCAAACGCTGTCAAGGCCATCAGAGGCCAACAGCTACATTCCCTTAAAAACTCGAGTTCAACATAACTTGTCAGACGCTCTCAAATATTCCACCAGGTCATCGTAAGTTCCATATATTATTCCGTCACTAATAACTGCCGTATAACCCTGTTAACATAAGCACATCGCCAACCCATAACTTGGAACAAGTGGCGGCTGGCGGCTGGCGGCTGGCGGCTGGCGGCTACCGAGTCGGAGTTGCCAACTCGGATGATTAATCACAAGATTGAAGTTTGTAAGTGGCGTGCCCTGTTCCTGTGACGTCATCGGTTACGGCCACTTCGGTGACTTTGGCACTGACTGACGTCAAGGCATGATCCGGCTTCTAGAAGCAGATATTATATTCGTTGTATAGCTGGGCTGTAGTTTGAGCTACATTATGAAATTATTGTAAAAGTATAATATAGTGGTACAAACTCTGAGTTTAAATCTGGATGTCGATGGTTTAAATCTAAATGTCAAACAATGATATTTTTGCTTGAAATTTTATATAAGCAACGTATAAGCAACCTTTAATCTAAAAATTCGGAAACGTTCTGTGAGCCTTCAGGCGTACTTTTAAAATTTCAGCGCAGTGGTCAGGTACAAGTAGTAGAAATATCTTTATTGTAATGAATTATACAATAAAATCCCTTATTGGTGTATGTATGGGTAGGTAACGCACCCTCCAGGGTTACAAATGTCCATAGGCATAGGTGGGATGTCAGCTTCTTTGCCTAACTTCAACATAAACAAGAAATTACTGATTAATATTTTTGTTTTCATAATTCCATTCTCAAAAAGAGTGTAAGAGAAATACGTGATTTATATACTGGTATACATTATATATTGGTGCTGCGCCTGTCTTGGCTCGGGGTGGAGTGGAGTGGCGGCGAGAGAGCAAAACCTCATCTAAGGAAGCGCCGTCTCACAGAGAATTCACATTAATTTGTATAGAGTAGCTGCTATACAGATCATTTTGAATAATCAAATATTAAATCAGTTATTGCTATTAATATCATGCATGCCAAAATGCTTTTCTATACTATATAAAGAGGTAATGTTTGTAAGTTTGTTTGTAGGAAGTAATCTGTGGAACTAATGAACTAATTTTGTAAATTCTTTCACCAGTAGAAAACTACATTATTTCTGAGTGACGTAGCCTATATTTGATTGAGCAGTGTTAATAATCATCTGTCACCTTACTGGTTATGCTTGCCTGGTACTTAACGAGAATTATTCGATCTTATTCGAAAAATTTCTGATTAGGAATTTTATATTTGAACATTATAATAATTTTTAGTACGCAATCGCGATCCGAGGGTAAAGGACACAAATTATATACAAAAACGTCCCCCGTGAACCGTGAATATTGGTGAGAAGGGTCTCTGAATCCCCAAAGTAGTTTCCAAGATTACCACCTAATACAGAGAGGTTGACACAAAAACGCTGCGGACTAGTGCTATTAATTTACATTATTAGGGAGTATTTAACATAGCTTCAAAAAAACGCTAGAAAATTATTCTTTGATTTAGAATTTTACCAATTAATAGATTATTATTGATTTAAAAATATTCACATGCCCTGAAGCTGGCAAGACATGTAGATACTTCGACTCAACCTTTCATCTGTTACTAACCATGTCTTATATGAATAAATTATCTTTTATCTTTATCTTTTAAATAATCCACACGCCATTATTCTCTGAACGCAAGCACTCTACACCTTCACGTTTAAGTGGAAAGGTGCTTTTGATGTATAGAAACGAGGTTCCATCCTAAATGAAATGCGATTTAGGGATAAGGTGAGAATTCATTAGATCACAAGATGCGTTATTGTGGTTTGGTTCACAGCTATTATCAGATACTGCTGACTAATATTTTACATTAACACAATATTTTGTAACACCCTGTTGGTTCAAGAAATTTCCCTCATAATTTATTATCGTATATCATCATTTCAGGTCATGGTTCAGAACGTGGTGGTCTAGCGGTACTGACCCCCGAGTTTCAATCCGAAGGTCTCCGGTTCAAATCCCGACGTGCACCTATGAGTTTTTCGATTGAAAGATTTATGTGCCCAATACCACGTTCTCAAAACGGTGAAGGAAAACATCGTGAGGAAACCGACATGTCCTAGAACTAAAAATTCGAAGACATGTGTCGAGTGCACGAAAGGAGCCTCTTTGAGGCGCACTTACAATCCTTTCACCACACTGGTTCAACAGAACCGGTGACTCGAAGAAGAAGAAGAAGGTCATGGTGACAGCGCGGTGGCTGAGCGGTGCGGATGACAAGTTTCAATCCGCAGATCACTGGTTCATACAAAAATGAGTGAACAAAATTGTTTTTGCTACCTACCTGCTAATAGTCGCATCAATTCGATTGTTATATATCCCTTCATCCCTAATTCCCTTCCTATCCCCTAATGCCTTCATGACTGGTTTGTCGTCGGATTGAAGTGTACCTCAAAGAGGCTCTTTTCGTTTACATGGCCTTCGATTTAATGATTTTGGATATCCCAGAATCCTCACAATGTTTTTCGCCACAAAAATGTATTTTTGCGTCCCAGAACGGTGACAAAACGTACTCAAAAGCACAGATTCAAATACACACTGACACAAAACTGTACAATATGGTTCATTCAAATAAAGTTTTATTATTATTATTATTACATACATACTCCAAACTCCTTTTTGCCAAGACATTGTGCCCAAACTACTTGATCTATTTCTAGACCAAGAATAAAATACAGACTTATTTTTGTTCCATAAATCTGTTGCCATGCGATGGGAGGAATATAGTTTCTATAGGAAAATGTCTCGGCTCCATTCAAGCGAAATGTACTGGATCTTTGATAGTAGCATAAAAGGTTTATTTTCGCTTGACAATAATAGCCCTATGTTCATGTAATATTACAATCTGAGTTTGTAATGTCCATGTGGTAGTCCAAATGATGTTAGAGTAAGGCTAGCAGAACACAACAGATTCAATATAATCTCTAAATTGCATCGACAGCGAATAAGTAGGGATTTAATGCCACTGACGCAGCGCATCTGATGAGACGCTTCCCAATTCAGATAAAGGAGAATTCTTGGCTGGATACTGCGGTGAAATAATTTGCCAACTGATGCATTTTAAAATTTAATTTCACCCGTCATTTCACTGAGGAAATACTGTGATATTTCTGTAGGTTTTTATAATTATAGCTAATTTATTTTATTTGTTCATTTTTTCTCGTGTTTTATGTACGCGAAAGATTTATAGATAAAAATATAGACAATTCTATTCTGTTAGTAGTAATTTATCTTAGGTTCCTCCATAATTTTCTCATGAATGAAAAGAAAACTCAGTGCCTAGCTAGAATTCTGATAAATGTGGCGTCCGATTTCAGTCAAACTTCACCAAAATGTAGCCAGTTCTGAAATTCAGTCTGTGGTCTGTTTAGATCTATTTCCATTTACAAAGGAGAGAGAGAGAGATGCCTGGACCTAAAATTAGTTTATTGCCAGCAAAATCAGCATCAATAGGACAATAATCATGCTAATCCTAAACACGCCAATAGGCTGATTAATGCAATCAGTGTGTCTGTCCGGGCAGACACGACGCCAATTCTGGCCTCCATACATTCCGGTATAATGTAAATATAGGCCGCCTCGATTGGAGTCTTCAGATCCTAACTATATCAACATTACCCATCCATGCAAAACAAGGAATAAATTGAGCAGTATTTATGGTATTATTATGGTTTATGTATATTTATTATATATGTATATGTGTGTATAATAAGTTTAATTATGTAGTAGTATGTATGTGTATAAATAACTTTAATCATATGCACTACCACATCCACTCCACACTACACAAAGGTTTGCTGGAAGAAAATGCTATTTAGCATTAAATTCGCCCATGTACTTGTTTTACCTTGTGCAATAAAGCATTTTCTATCTATCTATCTATCTATAATAGGTTTGTCTTCATCGCTCGGACTACGGCTACGAAGCCGTATCACGTTTAAAATCAGTTTTGTGACCAGGCTCATTGTTTTTTTTAGGTGTCGGTCCTAGGTAGGAATATAATTAAGGATATACATTTGAGTGACAAACATAGAAGTTTTTGTATGTATCCACTGCGAAGTCGCATAGATCCTGCATCTTTTCTTGTTTACTTTATGGATTTTTGAAGCAAATAATTTAAATAATCCCATTTTGTATTTTCTTTAATAAAATATTAATATTAAACTGATTCATTTTGATGATTGATGTAACAGCATTCACATTTTAAATAGTAATTTTAAAGTGTAAGTCCGGTAAATCACGGACCCTGGCTGCCGCTGCTACTCCAAGGTCGGTTACCTTACCATACAACAAAAAATGCCGGCCCGGTAACTTTACAAGTACCTAAGTACGAATTTAAAGCAGGGAACTCTTAAATTTTACAGCAACAGAACTCAAAATACAGGACAAGTTCTTCCGGGAAAGTACAGCCACCATACAATTTGCTGAGCTAAGCTTATAGCTTTACTGGCTCTATCAAACCAGTAAAGGAATATAGTACCCCTCAGATAGGCTCCTATCATACACACTTGACACAATTTTCTAAGAATAGTTTCGTCCTAAGATATGACAGTTTCCTCACGAACTTTCAATCACAGTGGTATTGCACGCAAATATTTCTCCCGCAAAACATTGCGCACCTGAATTGCAACCAACGACCTTTGGATTAAAACTCGGTCCTTACCTCTGGGCCACCGAGCTCTTTGAAACTGGAAGTACGTTACCAGATACCGTAATAGTGGATGCGAGGCCCCTCAAACGCTGTCCATAGTAGAGGTAGGTACTCCTTGGCGCACGTCTATGAGATAGCAATCTCTACGGGCCTTTGTGTGTGACGTGATGCGCTCAGTTTACAAAGCGACACAATTGAATAGCCTGTGCGGTGCGGTGGCAGGCGCTGTGTACGCATTCAGAGGTATCAAACCAGGCGGGCTACTCATGAGATTACGATTGCAATTGATATTATGTCGTGTACCTACCTATTTGTCTAATATTTCTCTAAATCTAGTGATTTAGTCTTGCCAGAAGACAAATAGGTAATCGACCCAGTTTCAGTTGCAATCTTATTCTCATGAGTAGCCTACCTGATCTCGATGGAGGAGACACAGTCGAACTGATTTAGGTGCCAGCAGAATACCAGTGTTGGGTTGGTACTTCCAACCTGACGTACATTGAGCTGGTGCCTTTTTTAATGCAGTAATTTTTTATGGTTTTGGTTGTTTGGGATACGTAAGAAGTTACTTATTTTTCGTGCTTGTTTGTTGTTTTTTTTATAAATCTTACGTGTCCATTGTTTTTAAATAGTTGTGTCAAAATATTTTTTCTTTCTTTCTTTTCTTTGATTTAGTCTAGTTATTTTATCAAGAATAGCATACTTCTTATTGGTTAACTAAATGCAGTATCACTTATAACTAAACGAAGAAATCTGACTCCAATTTTATGTTTTCAGCTACCGGTTTTGGTCTTTGGGGTCAAAATCTAACCAAACAAACCAACAATAATAAAAATAATGGTACCAAGAATACTGAAATAACGTGCCCCTAGTAAGCAACAGACCCTCAAAGTTCAGTCTCCACGAGTTGTGGTTTAGGCTGAGCGTTGTCTGTAGTCAATCACTCAGGACTTCTTAACTAATATGTTGACCTAATATGAAGTACATAAAAAGATATTATGTCATTTTCACATAATCAGGTGTCAATTGATGAATGAAACAGTGAATTCAGTAACTTACTCATATATTTATTTGAAAATTCTTGTTACAATATACAATTTTGGACTTAACTCTCTGTGGCTTAAAAACTAAAATTACATAACAATACTGAGCTCAATGGCAATTAATCGAAAACCATTCAAATGTTTAACCAAATTGTGTACACCATTCAAATGTTTAACCAAATTGTGTACGATTATTTTCAATTCATTCATGTGAATTCGCTGGGTCCTTTCAAATATTTGACTTGGTGTGGTTTTGAAGTATATTTGGCGGTTTATTATGGCCGATAGCGTTGCTATATATCTATTTAGTCCTGGTTGCAAATTATATCATGTGAAGAGGCACATATATCATGTTAATAACCAGATTATCATGTTTATCATCCCGGATACGAGACCAGCAACATATCCATCAAAACAGACGTCAAATATGTTTGGCGTGCCCTTATTTGAATAATACTTATTGACGCTTTCAAGCCATTTCTTTATGAATCCATAGATATTTAACAGGGACTATTTTTCAAATGAAAGTCCAAATTATTTTTTATAATTTAATAAACAAATATTATTTAATTTGTTGGTATTTGTATTTTAAAGAATTCTCAAGAACCCGCTTACTAGATTTGTTTTTCATTACGACAAATCGTTATTGACGCCCAGTTAAGTGTATAAAACAGTGGATAATTAACCGTTTTTAATATACTTTTAGGATTTTCATATTTTAATGTTTCATAGCACTAAATATAATATTAATTCCCATTCCAAGAACAGGTAACATATTTTCATTGCAACAGCATACATATATTTACAATTATTATTAAAAGCGAATCGTATTGCTTTCAACTTTATCAGAACATTCTTACATTATTTGCTTATTTTTCATAGGCAGACCATATAACTGAGTACTTTCCTGCAACGTAACAGTGGGGCATCGGAATTGCCTCGCGAACCCCTTAACCATCTTGCCCTGCGCGCTGTCACGCTGCAGGAGAAGACAGAGTTATATCGTTTACCCATAATAATACATTATATTTATTCTCTACCTATGAAATTCAGATAAAACTAAATGATAATGTGAAATTGACTCTCGATTACATTCTAAACATTAAAACATACATATTATTACGATTAATGCATAAGACTTTCAAATATTTTCGTAACTATATTGAAATATGTTATTTTTAATCGAAAAATACATTCCACATTGCAGTTTGGCAATTTTACTTATGTAAGTTAAGTAGTACATTCTTCGTTATTTTTGTGCAATATTATAGAATATTCTATACGACAGCTAAGCGTAGCGTTATGTTGTGTCAATAATATTAAAGTATATTTTCATATATTTACAGTTATATATTTTTTGTATATAGTACAAAACATTTTTCACTAAATATTTTCATTCCTACTTAAATGTAAAGGACTATGTTTTGAAACAATTTACATTTATATATTAATTAAACACATTCTAGTCATTTTGTGTGTGCTTGTCGACTAGAGCTAAAATTGTGCTTACATACGTATATTTTCATTTGTCTCTGTCACACACGTTATTTTATCATACCTTTCATGCTTTAATGTTGGAACCCATTGCTATGCACGTTGACCTAGCTTCGCTATGAAAATGTTTGGGGGAATATAGGAATGAGAATACGTCATTATAACTCCGTCTGTGCAAAGCATGGTATTCAGTGCAATCTGGCCTTTCCTATATGTTTAATCATTATTTATTTATATCACATTCAGATCAAAAGATAGCATTTTTTAGTTATAAGAAATAGTAGATTTGATTATTTGAAGATACTCCCAGTTGTGTTTAATGTAACGTTAAAGATCTATTAAAGATATAATTTGGAATTTTGATAATAACTGTTAAGATAATTAATAATTTCGTTTCAGAATCTAACTTGTAACAATCTAGAATGTTCCGCTACTCAAACGTGAATAAGTTCAACCCATATGTCAAATCCGATTCAATTCCCAGTTAAATTAACTCAAAATGTTAACGTTTATACTGAACACGTCTTACAGCATTGCTCCTTGTACCGTTTCAGTGCACAAAGGTTCATAGAACGTACGTTTTCGCAGAATTTAGACATATCGCGGCAAACACCATCTGTCAAAAATAACACTCATGTAAACAAGGAACAAAAAGGGTCCCAATAGACATCCCTGAAACTCCATATTGTTTAAATAATGTAACTTGTATTGTAAATAATATATTTGAGCTTATATAAAAAAACATAACTTGCAAAGAGGAAACAAACATTTTTTTTTGTCAAATTATTCCAAATTATGCATTTTTGTTAGTAATAACTAAAATCATAAGCTTGTTTAATAAATCCAATCATGTTTTAGAGAGATCGATATTTTTCTTACATAAAATTGACATCTTGCATGTGTACCTTTGCATAAGGTGACATTGCACTCCCTGCTGACCAGTGGTCGTGAGATCCCCTCGCAAGCGGCTGCCGCGCCCCGCTCCCGACGCCTCACTCGCCCCGCGCTGCCGCGCCACACGCAGCGTAGCACGCGGTGCTGGCGGCCCAAGCTGTGACACACTCCGATGCACTATCAATAATAATACAAAATATACTATAAAAACATACTTTTTAAATTTGTGTGAATTTTATCGAGCAGTCAGGTAGTTTTAGGAATTTATTTATTGTCAATGAATTGTATTGGTTTTACATTTCGAGACTTTTTTTTCGAGATTTTTACATTCGAGAGCTATAGTTTTTTTTTATATTGGTGGACAGTTGACACAGCCCAATCTAGTCCCAAACTAAGCATAGCTTTTTTTTTTGTCCATGGTGTGAAAACCTTCAAAAGGCCCTACCCGTTGCTTCGGGGAGAAACTAAGCATAGCTTGTACTATGGGAACTATAGTGACTGTGTAACTGATAGTTTTTTTTTGTAAATACATACATATCAAATATATTAACCATAATGTTTGTCCTTGGTGGGAATCGAACCCACGACCTGAAGCGCAGAAGGCACTTACTTCTAACTGATCTGTGAGGTCTGTCAAATAGCGCGTCATAAGTGTATACAGTATAAACCTTGCTCCAGGGTCCAGTCACCCAGGCTGGCTTGCAGGAGATCGCCTCTCTCCGGGTGTGGTCGGGTCGCGTGGTGAATTCACAAGCGGAGTCTGGCAACACTGTACCGTTGCTGCTCACACATTCAACTCGGCGGCGGGATATAGCTAGGAAAATAATATTATTTGAATTAAAACTAGGACAACTTACTTCTAGAGCCAACCAAGCATGAGCTATCTAAGTAAGATTTTCAGCTATTCAGTCATATTGTAAGTGAATGTGACTATATATGAATATATTTTTATTTATTTATTTACATCAATTTTTGTTAGTAATAATATTTCTATATTAGCACATTATATTAGATATCAAATGATTCATGCAGTATAATAAAGATGTCATAAAGAGAGAACATTATAATCAAAAATAAGTTAAATAAAAATAAAATATAATAATAACTACAAAATTCAAAAATTTAAAATATGATATAAATGTGTGTGAAAGATGGACTGACAATTACCATCAATTAAGACATTTTTTTTTTTATGTAATACAGTTACAGAATGAGTTGACGGCCCACCTGGTGTTAAGTGGTAACCTCAGCCCATAACAAGCGATGCGACTTGAGTCCTCCCTTACTAGGTACGACAAGACCCAAGTCGCAACGTATGCGCCCGTAACTCTGAGACGTGTAGGTGGAATGTCTCGTGTGCCTGTAATTTCACCGGCAACCACACCTTTCAAACCGGAACACAGTAACGCGAAAGCGTCACTGCTTGGCGGCAGAAATGGGCATGGTGGCAGTACTTCCCCGGACGAACTTGGCGAGAGTTCTACTGCTCTTAGACAGACAAATAATCCTTTTGTGTAATAAGGCCTACTAACACAGGCTTGCTCTAGTGCGGCGGCCACTAATCATTTTATAACCGTATGTGTGGTAAATAAAGACATATTTCGTATTTGTAAAAAATATTCTGACGCATTTAGTGCGCCGGCGCAGGCGACGCGGCGTGGCGCATTCGCCTGCAATAGGATCAGACGAAGACATATATAAAGAACAAGCAAGAACAAGAAAACATGTTTCGTGCGTCAGTGAGCCGAAGACATAAGTCATGCCTGGCATTATATGACTACCATTTGAGGCTACCATTTGTGGCTACCATTGGAGTCTTCCATTTGAGGCTACCATTTGAGGTTACCATTTGAGGCTCCCATTTGAGGCTACCATTTGTGGCTACCATTTGAGGCTACCATTTGAGGCTACCATTTGAGGCTACCATGTGAGGCTACCATTTGAGGCTCCCATTTGAGGCTACCATTTGGGGCTATCATTTGAGGCTACCATTTGAGACTACCATTTAAGGTATCTTTTGGAGGCTACCATTTAAGGCTACCATTAGAGGCTCCCGTTTGAGGCTACCATGTGAGGCTACCATTTAAGACTACTTTTGGAGGCTACCATTTGAGGCTCCCATTATGTGGCTACCGTTGGAGTGGTAGTATTTTACCTGCGCCAGTGGCCCGGCAGCCGTGCGCCCAGTGTCCGGCGCGCCAGGTCGCGCACGCGCCCGCGCTGCAGTCGCGCACCACGCGCGGCGGACGCACGCGCCGGGATATACAGTGTGCCGTCTCCACTGTCTTCGTGCTGTTGCTGACTATGTGCTGTCACGTGACAAAGTTTGATTAAGTCAAAGTCAAAAGCTTTATTTCCGTGGAATTCATAAATGGCTTGGAAACGTCAAAGTTTAAAGGTTAAGATTTCAAACTCCAAACAATTCAACATTGCTCAATTGGATAATTAATAAACTGTTATTTTCTTAACCGTTATTTAATTATTGTGTACATTGACAATTCTGTTGATGTCAAAGTAAATCGATGAATAGGTTCTCAAATTTCAGCAGTTTATTTTTTATTAGCTTGGCAAGCATTTGACCGCAATCTCACATGATGTTAAGTGACGATGCGGTCTATGAAGCAAGCTTGCCTAGAAGGAACCTATTCACTCTCCACTCGAAGACTTTACAGGTTTCAGGAAATACAGACGCTGGCAAGGAGTTCCACTCAGGGACTGTCCGCATTATAAAAGTGGAAGCAAAACGCTTCATATGGATGTTTTTTTTTTTTATGTGATACAGTTACGGAACGTGCCGACGGCCCCCCTGATGTTAAGTGGTAACCTCGGCCCATAACAACCGATGCGACTTGGGTTGTCCCTTACTAGGTACGACAAGGCCCAAGTCACATCGTATGCGCCCGTAACTCTGAGACGTGTAGGTGGAATGTCTCTTGTGCCTGTAATTTCACCGGTAACCACACCTTTCAAACCGGAACACAGTAACGCGAACGCGTTACTGCTTGGCAGTAGAAATGGGCATGGTGGCAGTACTTCTCCGGACGAACTTGGCATGAGTTCTACTGCTCTTAAAGCTCTTAAGTGAGGTAATTAAACCAAGAAAGGGTTACATCTTATTCTGTTTCTTTTGGAGCAGAATAAGATGCATGACTTTAGATTTAGTTATAGTATTTCTGGCTGCAGTGGAAACAGTACAGCTCTAATTATTCAGTTTTATCCAGTTACCTGGCAAACGGCGCCTCTGACTTGATGTCCAACCTGACCACAGAGAGCAGTGCATGGCGACCACTCCGTTGTCTTCCATGCATATTCTGTATCTTCAGGGTCATTGGCCCATCTAGAAATATTATTTCAAGTTAATCCATTCCCTTCTGTAGTTTATATATAAGTTTGATAATTTTATTGTTTTCACACTTACACCCTTAATTGTATAAACATGTATAGGTAATATTGTAGTCTTCTTCTTCGAGTCACCGGTTCTCTCGAACCAGTGTGGTGAAAGGATTGTAAGTGCGCCTCAAAGAGGCTCCTTTCGTGCACTCGACACATGTCTTCGAATTTTTAGTTCTAGGACATGTCGGTTTCCTCGATGTTTTCCTTCAACGTTTTGAGAACGTGGTATTGCGCACATAAATCTTTCAATCGAAAAACTCATAGGTGCACGTCGGGATTTGAACCGGTGACCTCCGGATTGAAACTCGGGGGTCAGTACCGCTAGACCACCACGCTTTTATCGTAGAAACTAAAGCGTTATTTTAAGCATGGCTTACCTATTTTCCGTCGTTGTTTCATCTTCAACGTGTTCTATCAGATTCTCCACCGGCCTTTCATATCGGTTATAATCTTCATTCACTATAATGATATCGGAGTCGTCATCTTCCGGAAACACAATTTGTTTGTTTTCAAGATTGATCACTCGGGTTTTAGTAGGTATTCCATAGTTCTGGTACATCACAATATCTACTTTCCGTTGACCCCTCGAGTTCCCGATTGTCTGAAAATCCAAAATCATCTGAACACATCAGTTATATGTAGCTCAAATTTTGAGTTAGTAAAATATCGTAAGTGAAATAGCTTATGAAGTCAATAAGGGTATCAACGTAGTTATACTGTACAATGATGGAAATCATTATGATACGAGTAACATTTAGGTATGATGCTGTTGAAAAATAACAAGATCTGAAAGCTACTGATGAACTGGACCACCGCGAAGGAAGTAATATACGAACTACAATAAAAAAATCAGGCGTCAAACTAAAAACCAAAATACCAAATCCATCGCCGTTGAGAAGACCGCATGCGCCGCATTCCAAACAATTCAAAGTGTACCTTACGCCGTAACCCTAAGATCTATTCTGGTAACTTCTCACCTGAAGCTGCATGATAATATAGTGCAGACAGGGCAGGACCCTTGAAGCGCTGTTCCTGATTGGCGGAAGCATCTGAGATGACACAGCGCTCTCCTGAGTCCCGAGCAGCGTGCGTACGATTACAAATTAGAACATGGATGTATAGATTGGTTTTGTGGATAGATTTCATCAAGCAACATAGAATTATAAGTTACCAGAGTCCCACTTAATGTAAAGACATGATTTACGATATATTTTTAGAAGTATTTTCCTCGGATTAAAATGGTACGACTAGGATATAAGACAAGCAAGTTATTATTTTCCAAAAAGCTTACATTTGATCCCATACTGTCTTATTTTAAGTGACGATGCGGCAAATGATTTAGCCAATTGACTCTTATCTATTCGCTGGCTTAAATACTCTTAGACTATAAGTAATTTTTACGAAAAATACGACAGTTAGAAAACTTTTTTATATATTCTAGTATAATTATGCTCAAGAAGAGAAAATTCCACCCTCTTTGAAAGGCTCTATAGGCGGCAATAGTGGTTTAGAGTCAAACCAGAATCAACATTGAGTAAATAAAGCAAAGACATAAAATCTTTTAAACAATCTGTATTTTAATCTTTTTAATAACAGTTTCTTACCTAATGCCATCAATTTTACGAGAAATTTCCTAGAATTATGAACGAACACAAAACATAAGACATCACTTACAACCAATAAATGAGACACACTCCCCCCCGAGGTATCATCCAAAGCTCATGCAAACTTAAACAGTGGCTGTAGTAATAAAATTTATATCCCGTTTTATGGTGTTTCATAAAACTGTTATAGCAGAATGTAGATGGGTACTTCGAGTTGCTTCTCAAGAGAAAGTAACGAAGTGATTCGTGATTTTATTTGATAGATAGATATATATATAAGATAGAAAGATAAAAAAAAAAGATTTGTTTTATTTATATTTAGAAGTACCTAATTATATTCCTGACTAGGTATCAGAAGCTATATCTTGAAATATGAAAACGGAAAGCCTAATGTAAGATATCATGTAAGTACATGTAATTTTACCAGCTCCCATATCTATAAAATTCAGAACACATAACTGGATTGATATAGAGGTATATTTTTGAAAGCGATGAAACGAGATATTACAGTTACCAGTACAGTTAAAAACATTGAATATATTGATTAGACCTACGTCGTCAGATGTCATATCAAAAATGTTAGATTTCATATCAGAAAGGCAATAAAAAAGTCGCAGAAGTTTGGTCCACAGTACATCTGTATCATAATAGTTGTTTCGCTAGTTTCTTCACCTAGATAGGATTTCGCTGTTTCAAATAAAAAAAAATTTTTTTTTTTAATACATTTACGGAACGAGCCGACGGCCCACCTGGTGTTAAGCGGTAACCTCGACCCATAACAGCCGATGCGACTTGGGTCCTCCCCTACTAGGTACGACAAGACCCAAGTCGCATCGTATGCGCCCGTAAATGTGAGACGTGAAGGTGGAATGTCTCGTGTGCCTGTAATTTCACCGGCAACCACACCTTTCAAACCGGAACACAGTAACGCGAATGCGTTACTGCTTGGTGGCAGAAAAGGGCATGGTGGCAGTACTTCCCCGGACGAACTTGGCGAGAGTTCTACTGCTCTTAAAAGATAATCATATATGTGTTTTTGACTTTGAACATGTAATTACAATTGGAAAATAAAGTTTTTTTATTATTGTTATATCATGTAAATGCATGTATTACCTATTTGTTTGCATTTGAACTTTATACAGATGATCTAACCACAAAACCGTGAAAGTGTCGCGCGGGTTTCTTACCTCGTTCTCGTCGTATATGTCTCTCGCTTGCGAGTTGAAGCTCGGCGATGTTTTTGTGCTGGTGCTCACCGTGCCGTACAGAGCGTCGCGTACCTTGTCTATTTTACCTAAAATCATAAATAAAATATTAGTGCTAATTTCACACACTATCTTGGGGTTAGACTGATTTGTGTGAAATTTAGCATAGCTTGTATTGTTTGGGAATAAGATGACTGATGAAATACTTATATACCTAATCTGTAGATACATACACATAAATAATAAAACTCCGCGGTTGTAACACAAATGTTTGCTTTGGGTGGGAATCGAACCCACGACCAACACCGCAGAAGGCATAGTTACTACCAACTGTTCTATCACCCATTCAGCCCCATCAGAGCGAAATTTCACAAAATCCCGTCTTGCGAGCTTTCATGTCTTGAAAGACAATCCCATGAAAATATTCAAGCTCCAAGACTTTCAATTTCAGACAATGACGAGACCGTGTTTTTTGTGTGTTAGACCTTGTAATGCATACGTTGTAGCCTCTCAAAGTTACGCCGTAGCGTTAAGCTACGCCGTAGGCATTAGTGACAGTCGCTAATTTGTTATTTATGGAGGTAGCGTTTATAGCGCTAGCCTCACGCAACGATGTTAGTTTGATGGGTAAAAACTTAACTTGAAAATAAAAAAAAATATTCACTTCAAAACTTGATAAGGATAAAGAGTAGGTTAGATAGTAGTAGTAAGGATATCTGAAACCTTTTACTGAATTGCGTGAGGGCCGAAACCGAGAGGGTTTCAAATGATGTGAATAATGATTCGTATATAACCAATATTACATCATATGAAATAAAATTTTACATCTCTTGTCTTTTAATGCGATGTAGACTATTTTGCGTAGATGATTAAGAATGCAACGTACAAAGCCTTCAAAAATATTAACCAGAAAAGCTGTCCAAAATGTAGCTAAGCCAGCAACGTTATGAATTAAACACTATTATGTGGTGTCGCCGGCTTTGCTGCCAGATTCCTATGAATTTTAAAAAGCTATTTAGCCGTGCAGCCGGGTAATACAATAGTTACTCTTCAGCAGGCTCAAGGTTGTTTCTCTACCATGAGTTGGTCTATAAAAAGAAATAAAATTAAAAAGAACATTTTACCCGTCTTTCTGTGTAGCACTTTATCATAAAAAGTAAAAAAAAAAACAAAACTCAAAAACTTTATTTCCATAGAATTCATAAAGAAATGGCTTGGAAACGTCTATATTCAAAACATAAGGTCACGCGTACTTATCGATAAGTTTGATGCCTGTTCAAACCCTATCCAACCCTCCATGGGGAAAGAAAAGGCACATTTTATATACTCAAGGCACCCTAGCAATTATTTATGTCTGTGTCAATATAATTACTGCGTAGAACCCAGGTGCTATTATTATGCAGAAAGGTTCACGACCAATATTTCATTTAAGATAGCATAGCTGTCATATTTACACAATATTTGATGTCAATTTGCGGGCTAAGGGAGGAACATTATTAATTGTCTTCTTGTTTTCAAGGGGTTTCTAACAGCCTAGTTTTCGCGTATATATTAACCTACTATATGTAAGGTAAAAACGATATATTAGTTAGTATTTACAATTTTATTTATAAAAATAGTCTGATTAACTAAATTTTAAGCAATGAAAATGCACTTTACATTCGTAATATAGAGGTAATACAAATTCGGTTTAAATTGACACCAAAAATAAAAGAATTTTACTAAAGACAATACATTCAATGGGTTTCTTTAGAAACGTAGATCAGTGAATTATGTTTTGTCCTTCTCTATGGGTCCAAGTAATCCAAATTTTTAATGCAGTCGAAAAAGAATAAATATAAGACTATCTGTCGTTTTATATTTAAATAAATAAGTGTACAATGGAGTCAAACGCGAACTAGTAAGTTGTCATTTTGAAAAAGTGTGTATTGCGTGAGTTCGTGTGTGCGTGAGACCCGTGGTAGTGGTAGTGGACCAGATATTACGCTTTAAAAGTTCATTCTGACTGCAGTTTAATTTTAAATCAGTTTTTAAGTGTAGTTTCGGTGCTGGGGAAGCGAAAATGTTATTTTGATTGTTATTTATGGACGCTGCAAAATGGTGTCGGGTAATTTCGGGTAATATTCAAGGTGAAATACGTGTGAATATTTTTCGAGGCAAACTTGAGAGCTTGAGAGCGTGGTGGTCTAGCGGTACTGACCCCCGAGTTTCAATCCGGAGGTCGCCGGTTCAAATCCCGACGTGCACCTATCAGTTTTTCGATTGAAATATTTATGTGCGCAATACCACGTTCTCAAAACGGTGAAGGAAAACATCGTGAAGAAACCGACATGTCCTAGAACTAAAGATTCGAAGACATGTGTCGAGTGCACGAATGGAGCCTCTTTGAGGCGCACTTACAATCCTTTCACCACACTGGTTCGACAGAACCGGTGACTCGAAGAAGAAGAAGAGGCAAACTGGAAGTTTTCAGTCAAGGTGAAGATTCATACGATAAAATATGTGCAAAGTATTTTTTTACCCTAAAAAAATACACATGTTTAATTGAAATGATAACAAATATTAGTTCAGTCACATCACCGACTTGCGATGAGTACCTAGATCGAAGATTTGTATTCTTCTACATACTTAAGCTCCCGGCAAATGAAAATATAATAAAAATAGCACAATACTGGAATTAGATTTTTTAATGCAAACCTAGTTACCTTACAACCAAATAATTAAACCAAGAAATTACCATCAAGCGATTAGTGGCTTGTTTCGGCAGCCTCTCTCGAGAGCCACTTCCCGATCTAGGAGGTGATGCCATCGGCTTTATTGTCACTTAAAGATAGACCATCCATTTGAGACAAGCCGCGTCTCAATAGAACGGATGGCAAAAGTTTTCTACTCGCACTTTCCTACTACTATATAGCCAAATGTTTAAAGAAAAAAATATGGGGTCGATGTTTTTCATTGCGCTGCTCAACCGGCGGACGCCTAACTTAACATTAGAACGTGCAGTCTATAGTTCCATCAATAAAAACTCACCCTTCTGTCGATTCTTGTAGTTCCGCCTCTGGTCGCCAGGTCTCTGCTCGTGGGACTGGTCGTCTGAAGACCCACCGATCATGGCTCGGTATCTGCCATCTGCTCTACTGGAGACAACATGTTTATAAGCAACTGTCCTGTTGTACTCGTGTATTGGTCAACTTGTTTGCAACGCTCAAATGACTACATTTCATTATAAAATGTAAAGGTCTTGAGTATTGATTTATTTTATTTTATTTTATTAGATGTTTATTATATTATTATTATTATTATTTTTTATTGATTCTTTTTTAGATGTTGACAATTATACCCACAACCTCCATATTGTTTTTTTGACAAGAACAGCCTTTTCACTTAGAAATCACAATTTTCTCGGACGTTTATTACAGGTATCTTAAAGGTTATTTTTTGACTTGCAAGAATATTTTAAAACAATTTATGTTAGTTATGACTGTTTCCTTATAATTACTAATTAATCTGTAAATCTGTTTGTTTCTGAAGCAATTTCTAAATATAAGTGAAATATTTTTAGTCTAAAGAAGATTTATACGAGGAAATACGTAACAGCTGTGTCTAACATGAAAGACTGAATGTTATGTAATTATAAAAGAATGACAATATAAGTAATGGGATTTGTTATTATATTTGTCCTATGAAAATACACGAAATACTGCACCCCGCGGTATTATCCGCGGCGAGTAAGTCAACCCACGGGAACACTGACTTTCCCGGGATCAAAGTAGCCTATGTGTTAAACCAGGATATAAGCTATCTTGATACCAAATTTCATCCAAATCCATTCAGCCGTTTGAGCGTGAAAGAGTAACAAACATCCATACATACAAACTTTCACGTTCATATTAGTAGGATTTCTACGTGAGTGCAGAGTTACCTATCGGAGAGTGGCGAGGAGGGTTCATCGAGCGCTTTGTGTCTCTCGATCTCCTCGCTGGAGGGGAACTCGCCGGGTCTCGGCTTCACCAGCAGCGTCAGGTTGGCGCTGGACCGGCCCGCCACGCAAGTGTACACGCCGTGGTCGCGAAGCGACAGGGATGTTATCCTGAGTGCGCCCTGTTACATTAACAGTTTCATTAAATTTATTGCGGAATAAATACATTGCGTAATATAAAATACATACAAAATCATTAGAAAAATTAATATAACTGTAGCACAAGGTCAAAGTCAAAAACTTTATTTGCATAGAATTCATAAAGAAATAGCTGGGAAACTTAATAATATTCTAAAGATAAGGTTACGCGTACGTTTTGCTAAGTTTGACGCCTGCTCAAACCCTATTCGACCCTCCGTGGGGAACGGAAGAACAGCCAAGAAACCCCTAAAGGAGGGCTTCCTTTTTTTTCGCACCTTTCGGATTCCAATTGAATTATAAAATTAATCACTTTAAATTCTACACTTACAAAAACAACATGGTCATGTAAGCAAGTTCATGTTAAGGTTCATGGCATCGAAATTTACAAAACGTCACCGAGCTAAGTGGTACATAATTATACTCGGCTTGATCCGAAGAGACTAGTGTTATGCGTATTTGTTATACTTGTAGTACCGCTTAGCGATCGCCATTCTTTTGCACTTATTTGAGGGTACCTGCAATCTCCGTGACAACATTTTGTCATTTTTTATAGGGTACTCGCACTTTTCTTTGTCACTGCCTGCCGTCTTGTTCGTCATTCGCGTTTTAGTGCTCGGCCATTCTGCACCCTCGTATAGCAGGAAATATTTTATTTTAAATTTTGTTTTAAAACAAAGTTAATAGGAAACTAAAATGCCTAAACGGAAGAATGAAGGTTCAAATTACGAAAAATTGTACAAAAAGCTGAAAATCATCGAAGAAGAAATTAATCGTAACAAGAAGCGCAGCGAAGCATCGAAGCGACGACGCGTTCGAGTGATATCATCTAGCTCATCGTCTGCATCGCAGGTGTCATCACGGACATCATCACCGGGTCGTTTGATACAACATACTGGTTAGTAATTTCTAAAATTACCGACGTGATTTAAGTGCACTTGCAGCGGTATTGTGGGCAGCTTTTGGGGCTGTCTCGTGCCAGATATTTAGTGTTGTGGGTAGCTTCTGAGGCTATCTCTTCACTATCTCTGCTCACCTCGTGGTATTGTGGGCAGCTTTTGGGGCTGTCTCGTGCCAGTTATACAGTGTTGTGGGTAGCTTCTGAGGCTATCTCTTCACTATCTCTGCTCACTTCGTGGTATTGTGGGCAGCTTTAGAGGCTGTCTCGTGCCAGTTATGTAGTGCTGTGGGTAGCTTCTGAGGCTATCTCTTCACTATCTCTGCTCACCTCGCAGGTTTGAGCATGCAGTATTTCATGTAGCCAAAGAGATTTGTGTCACGGGTAGCTTTAGGGGTTATCCTTTCATGAAAGTATCTCATACCCTCATACACTTTTATAAAAAAAAAAAAAAAAGAGAATTAAAGTTTACTGTAACTTGTTACAGAAAGCGTTCCTCCCTCTGCTGAACCATGCTCGATATATACAGTGCCTCCTCAGTCTGAGGCGGAGCAAGTGCGCATTGCGGCGCATGCGCTGGCTACCGAGGAAGTACCCAATGCTGTCCAAGTGGCACAGACTCATGATGCAGGTTTCCCTGCAATTCTCGAGACCCAAGATGACTTCACATCTGAGTTAGACGCCGAAGTTCTGGAAATTCTTGGAGTGGACCCCACTTTTAGTAAAAAATTCGGAAGTGACATCCAACGAGACTTAGCCGTACGTTTTGAACATGTGGCAACGTCGGGATTGTCGAAGGAGGATCGCAAGGAGCTCATGGAAAAATATTTAGTACCTAATAACTGTAAAGGTATTGCAGCGCCGTCCTTGAACCCTGAAGTTAAAGTCGCGCTCTCTGAATTGGTAATTAAGCGTGATAAGGCGATAGAATCAAAGCAAGCCGTAATGGCTTCCGCTATTTCAGGCCTCGCCCAGGCTATCACGTTAGTAATGTCTTCGAAAGACAAAAATACCGATCTGTTACGTCTTCTCATCGACGCTGGGCGTACAATGTGTGATTGCCAACACAGTGATTCAATCACAAGACGTAATTTTATCATATTCTCCGTCAAGAAAGAGATGAAAGAATCTCTCCAGAATACCAAGGTAGATAGCTTTTTATTTGGAGAGAACTTCGCAGAGACGCTAAAAGCTGCAAAAGCCATAAATAAATCTGCTGAGGAACTGAAGATTCCTCCTCAAAAGCCATCCAGTACCAAGACATTTGGGGCGCCTTCAAAAAACTGGAAAAATCCATCTCAAACTCGGAAATCGACAGGATTCACGAAGTCAAAGGATACCTCGGTGACGACGCCGAGGGATTCTCACGCGACATCCTTCCAGCAGTCGCACAGTCGGCGTCCCACGTCTGCCAGCGGCCGCCATCAGCGCCGCTAGCAGCCGCTGCCACCCTACTGTCGGTGCCGCCACCGGTAAGTTGCGCTGGGAGGCTGCCACTATTTTATGAATAATGGAGGGTATTCATATGAATCATATTCCATTTTCAAACCATGTTCCTTCAAGGAATTAATGAAATGCTGAAATATTGCAAACGATGCCAGCTATTGATGATCAATGGGGGCCATTTTAGAATGTTATCCCTGTGGTGGACAATTTATGTACATTTTTAGTAGGTACTAAAATGAGATTTTACCGAATTTAACGAGCCTCAATACGTTAATAGAATAAAACATTTTAAAACGGAGGACTTCATTACAGCTTTAAAACTGGTTACCCTTGTTTATTTAATGGCAAAACTATATCTAAATAAGCATATTTTGTTGTAAAATCAATTCTCCTATAACAAATACTCAGGCCTCCATGGGAAGGAAGATTGTATGAATTTAAAACATAATAGTTTCCCGATTGGCTGGTAAAGTTTGTCAAATTATAAGAGTAATAAAAAATAATAATAAAACTTAATATCTACTTCTTTAATAGGTAGTATATTTACTGGTCTCCGCTTGTCCAGCCGTTAAATGTGACTGTTATAAACGAAGTTCATTTGAACAATCAAATTTATTAGATTTTCTTGATGCCAACTACGGGCCAGCGGCTCAACAAGAATGCTCTGTGCACATATATTATTTAGGGATCCTGGCAGTATATTGTAGTAGCGCACATCAATACATGACGCTGTCTCCTGACTGAACCTAATGGAAGGCATTCAGTTCTTGCTAGTGTAGAACTAGTACTCCCGGATATAGAATGGGAGCTGTAATTAGTTCTTTTTTGCAAAAATAATTAATGATGATGCCAGAGGTATTATGGTGGTACGAATTTGCGTACAAATGCCTGGTATCCAAATTAAAAAAAAAAAAAAAATCTCTTCTCCCTACATGTTAAGATTGTTAAGCCTAATTAAAATGTTATTACGGTGCTCTCTTTCCAGCACCCGCAAGCTGCACTCACGGATTACCCTGGTGGCCGTAATATCATCAAGTCAGCGTTTCTTAGGCGGCAGACTCCCCAAGCGGCTTTAGACATTATGCTTGCATCTCTGTCACATAAATCAATTAAGCAATATGATGTTTATATCAAAAAGTGGTATGCCTACTGTTTACGTAGCAAAACTGATTTCTATGATAGTTCTATATCGGAAATCATAGCATTTTTTACCTCTTTGTACAACGAAGGAGCTCAATATGGAACTCTAAATAGTTGCCGTTCCGCTCTCGCTTTAGTTGTAGGAGACCATGTGGGTTCTGATGAAAACATCAAACGGTTTTTCAAAGGAATATATCACTTACGTCCGCCTATGCCCAAATATGAAGCCACATGGGACCCTGCCATAGTTTTAAATTTTCTTGAAAAATTTCACCCCTTAGAAGAAATTTCATTTGAGAGTTTATCAAAGAAGATGGTGACTTTGTTAGCGTTAGTTACCGCTCATAGGGTCCAAACCTTTTCCAAAATTAAAATCGATAATATATCTGTCACAACATCTCAAATTTCGATCAAGATCACAGACCTGATTAAAACATCAAGACTGGGCTCTCCCGAGCCTTTATTGATTTTGCCGTTTTATAATCAGAAACCAGAATTATGTCCTGCGAAAACGTTGCAGTATTACTTGTTAAAAACAGAACCCCTACGCGGGAATGTAAAAAATTTGTTTATATCTATTAAACGTCCACATGGTGGAGTTACTAGCCAGACGTTGAGTCGGTGGATCAGAAGCACACTGCACGAGAGCGGCGTGCCGGCGGCGTTTGGCGCGCACAGCACGCGGCACGCCGCCGCCACGCGCGCCCATTCTCTCGGTGTTAGCCTCGACGTTATAAGAAGAACAGCTGGCTGGAGCGCCACCTCTGACACTTTCTTTAAGTTTTATAACAGGCCTTTGATTACATCAGATGTCGATTATTCATTTGCAGATGCAATAATTAATAACTTTTGATAAAATATTAATATATATATATATATATGATTAATTCTTATGTTAATGAATAGTTATTTTATTTGACATGGTTTTATCCTCACTAAGCGTTATTTATAACTCTCTAGAATAATGTTTCACACTTAGGCTCTAAAGGTCTACAAGTATAACAAATACGCATTACACTAGTCTCTTCGGATCAAGCCGAGTATAATTAGTGATTAAACGAACTTACCTGTAAGTGAAGTTCTATCATAATTATGCTCGGCTTGTCCGAAGAGACTAGAGCAACCCACCCATTTTACAGTTCCTTACAAACGACAACCCACCCGTGTTGTGAAACATTATTAATCTGACTCTAAACTAAATGACGAACAAGACGGCAGGCAGTGACAAAGAAAAGTGCGAGTACCCTATAAAAAATGACAAAATGTTGTCACGGAGATTGCAGGTACCCTCAAATAAGTGCAAAAGAATGGCGATCGCTAAGCGGTACTACAAGTATAACAAATACGCATAACACTAGTCTCTTCGGACAAGCCGAGCATAATTATGATAGAACTTCACTTACAGGTAAGTTCGTTTAATCACTAATTATATCTTACAGTATTTGTGACCTATTTTAAAAATATATATTTTATTTAGAATGATATGTACGATCGTCATATAATATTTATTACTGAAAATTCGGTTATGCTCATAAAAATATCCAAACGTGGCGATATAAGATTACTAATTAAAAATCTAGCTCGTACCACATCAGACTAAAAAGTCTCACGAAAGTGATATCGTATAAGAGCTGCTCTAAATGCTAATCTACACTGGGGCGATGTCCTTTGGAAAGACATTACACTAACTACCCATTTATGCATGAAAGTGGGGCTTTCATGTCTCGTCTTTGTTTCACGTAAAGTGATTTTAAATTTATTATTTGAGACAACTTTTGTTTAATATATTATGTAAAATAATTAAATATGCATAATGTAAGTATTATAATCAAATATTCATCATTTGCTTTAGCATCAGTATATTCATAATTTGATTCAGTGAGTCAGTTTACTATGACCCCTTGACGTGCGAGAGATTTGAGAACACAATTTCAATGGACATATTTATGGGTTGTCTCGATTTTAAAAAGCGACCTAAGTATTAGCTCCAGGCCTGTACAACTTGTTAGCCCTCATATTTTCGATCTAGCCTGTTTTCGATAAGTGTTTATTTTATTGAATTTCAGTAAATTATATTTTGGCTTGACGTGACCATTCCTGCTTTACCTACTCGTGAAGAAAGAGCGAAATTACCTTTATCAGTTTCTTTCTTGCATAAATTGTACTACTCAGAGGTTATTTTACTGCTTTATTTATACTTGATTTCACACATAGGTTTAAATTAAGGCATTCTCTTAAAATAAGTCCTTATGTAGATATGACTGAGTTAATCGTTACCTTCTTCGATATCTTGTATTTCTTCGATTTGGTGATAATTTGATGATCCTTCGCCCACTGGATCTTAGTTCTGTTGTAACCCTTCACTGGGCATTTTATCTTCACTTGAGTCCCATAAAATATTGTTGCGGATCCGCCCACTTTCACCGTCACCTAATAAAAATATAATATCTAAATTATATTTACAGGAGGATTGCAAAACACGAAAGTCATAATGTGAGTAAATTATATTAAAAAATAAAGTAACGATCATAGATTTTATTTATTTTTATTTTATTTTTCAACAGAATCTACAAAATAAAACATTAAAAAAATGTAGATCCTGTTCTTTTTTTAATTTTTCATAAATAAATTTATGAAAGCTTTCGACACTCCCTGTCACCATTAAAATGAATCCCAAACCAACCTCTACGATAAGGTTTTTAGCGCTCATTTCAAACTAATTCCAACTTTTAACCCTTTTTACTTCATTAAAACTAGAAAATGCCATTAAAAACAGTATAAACCTAGTATAAACAATAGTATAAACGAAGAACCTTGAATTGTTCATTTTATTTATATTTACGATCAATATATTCTTTATTGTTGTATGGGATATTATTCATCGCAAAGTTTTATTATGTCTAGACACAAGCCCGTCTTGAAACGGGTGTCATCACACGATTTATTCGCTTCTACTATGAAGACCGAAGAATACCATTCCAGTACCGAACATATTATTTTGTAATCTTGTTTAGACAAAGCAATGCCTTCATATACATAACCATATGATGATGCTTAAAATAACTATTAAAAAAGACGTGACAACGTGAAACAGACAGACAGACAGACAAAAATTGTAAAAAATGTTGTTTTGGTATATGTACCGTGTATACATCCATATACACTTAGTAAAAAGCGGTTATTTTAATATAACAAACAGACATTTCAATTTTATTGATTTGTATAGATATGTGGAACTAAAACTTGTATGAATAAATAAATAAAAGAAAAAATAAGGCTATAAAACAGCTGTGTGGAAGCACCGTACACCAGCTGTGGCTAACCTTCTTTTTCTTGGGGTCGTGCTGTATGTAGCTGGAGTTTGCGAGAGATATCTCAGGCGCGGCGGTGTCCAGCAGACAGGGTCTCAAGTTGCAGGGCTTGGTGGCGGCCGGCCGCGGGGAGCTGCACAGAGACGCCGGCCTCTCCACAACGTGAGACTGTGCCATTATTTGTTTACATTCCACCTGTAAATAGAGGGGGTGATTTATTTATTGACTGACCTCACAGCTCAGTTGGTATTGGCTCTTATTTTTAGCTGTAGGTCGTGGGTCCGATTCCACCCAGGACAATCATTAATATATATGTTTGTTCCTTGTCTGGGTGTTAATATGTACCATTTATGTTTTTACAATAAAAGAAATGTATATATGAATTCTATCAGTTGTCTGGTTCCCATAGTACAAGCTATGCTTAGTTTGGAGTTAGATGGCGCTGTGTGAATTGTCCACCAATACTATGGCTGATTCCCATAGTACAAGCTATGCTTCGTTTGGGGCTAGATGTGTGAATTGTCCACCAATATTGTTGTTAATATAACATCAAATGTTTGTCCTGTGGCGACGCGTCGTCACAATTGACTTATTGGATGTTGTTGTAACCGCACTTACATCTCTCTGTTTGATTCCGCCGCCGCACGTTTTGGAGCATTTGCTCCAGTCACCCGCGTGCCACCGCACCGGACAGTCGAGTACGTTGCAGTACTGCCGGTCGGGGGGCGGCGGCTGCGGGCACATGCTGTTCGGTACCACCACAGTGTTGGTACCGCCGCGGGTCACCTGAACGGAACACAAAAAGACGTGTGGCACTCGGAGACTGCCGCGGTAAAGCTATTGCGCGTGATATATCAAAAAGTCATTAAAAGTTCTGGTATTTATCGATAGATGGAAAAACTAAAAAGTATCACCGCTGTGCCGGTCGGAGTGGGGGATGTTAGGTTTTTTTCGTTACGGAATTTCTGGATTCGGTCTCCACGCTCAAGGCCCGCGATAGAAGCTATGCAATAGCTTAAAAACTGTTAGGTGGTAACCTGTGCCAATAGCCAAAACAATACGATGGGTCCTCGCCTACTCAGGCGCACAGAATCACGTCCGTTACTCTGAGACGTGAAGGTGAAGTGTCCCGTAACCAGGTAATTTCACCGACCGAAACAAATTGAAATACACGCATGTAATTTGCAGAAAGTTTTTACAGAGAACTGGAAAAATAGTCCTAGATAAAAACATAAACTTTTTCTGTCTTGAGCTGTAATTAACAAAAAAATTGTAATTTATAATTAAGGTCATAAATGTCGAGCTTATTTTATACGTACAAGATTTGTGTAATGTGTCGCGTCGCAACCTACCAATGTAAGAATGATGACAGCACAGTGTACTTACTTCGTGAATGCAGGTGACTTCTCTCGTTTGGATACCGATCCCACAAGATTTAGTACACTGAGAGAAATCAGTGAAGTTCCACCTAAACAAATAATAAATAAAAATTAAGAAAAAAGTGTACAATATGTAATTTTATCAAAAACTTTCATGGGCTGTTAATTTTTAACTACATATATTTAATTATATCAAGCATATAAGAGCAGTAGAGCTCACGCCAAGTTCGTCCGGGGAAGTACTGCCACCATGCCCATTTCTCCCGCCAAGCCGTAACGCATTCGCGTTACTGTATTCCGGTTTGAAAGGTGTGGTTGCCGGTGAAATTACAGGCAAATGAGACATTCCACCTACACGTCTCATAGTTACGTGCGCATACCATGCGACTTAGATCTTGTCGTACCGGGAGGACCCAAGTCGCAAAAACAGCTACTAGAAGGTAGAAATGAGACAAGTCTCACTGAGCATCGTTTAGCAGTATTCGGTTAATTTCTGTTTGTGTAAAATCAGTAAAGCTGGAAGTATCTGCCGTTATTATGTGGGGGGGGGTTTACAAACCTGGTAGGGGGGATACAAGCCGGGGGTGTTACAAACCAGGGGGTTACAAACCGGGGGTACAAACCTGGGGGGACAGGGGTGGTCATTGCAGGTCCGGACCCTGTTCTCTGGTTTGGTGAGGGGATCACACATGTACGGAGAAGCATTCTTCCCATCTTCGTCTCTTACGCATTGTATTATCAGTTCCTGTAAAGTGATAATTATTTTATTTGACTAGCCTCATAGCTCAATTGGTTGTAACGCTGCCTTCTGCGCTGTAGGTCGTGGGTTCGATTCCCACCCAGGACAAATATTTGTGTGACGAACATACATGTTTGTTCTGTGTCCGGGTGTTAATATGTATTATTATGTATGTGTGAAATGTCCACCAATATTACTAAATTATATTATTATCTAGACCAAACATTAATAGTAAAATTTGATTGCTACTGCGTTTGGCAGCATAAATGCTCTTTCTGGTAAGCGATAGCACACCCCGGAATTCCACACATTTTCTAGACACAAAAATCGAAGTGCACAAACTTAATAACATTTGGAGTAACTTAAAACCAGATAATGGGTGACCTCTTGACTTATACTAGAAGGGTCTAGTGACTAGACTCTAGTCTAATTCAAGTCAAGATTTAGTGTTTAACATTATCGCTGAGTAGCCTTTGCGACGGGGATGAATCAAATGAGGTTGATGATGGATCAATGATGATGAGGGATGATGAGGAATCAATCAAAATGATGAGGGATCAATCAAAATCTTTATTGCACTATAATAACATTGAGAGATTTTTTTGTGTACAATAATCAGTTCTAATGAGAGAGCGTGGTGGTCTAGCGGTACTGACCCCCGAGTTTCAATCCGGAGGTCGCCGGTTCAAATCCGGACGTGCACCTATGAGTTTTTCGATTGAAAGATTTATGTGCGCAATACCACGTTCTCAAAACGGTGAAGGAAAACTTCGTGAGGAAACCGACATGTCCTAGAACAAAAAATTGGAAGACATGTGTCGAGTGCACGAAAGGAGCCTCTTTATGGCGCACTTACAATCCTTTCACCACACTGGTTCGACAGAACCGGTGACTCGAAGAAGAAGTTCTAATGCACTATGTATGTTATGCCTAGCCTATACGAACCGTGTGTTTTCATTTCAACTGAACAATTCTAGTGGCGCCATCTAGTTGACACTGCCAACTAAAACGTGTAAACAGTAAGGTTTGGTTCTTACCTGAACACCGCTAAGGCAAGAAGCGCTGCAGCTAGTATACCCTTTCTCCTTCCAGGAATAAGATTTGCCCGGGGAACCAGGAGCCACTCTGATGTTGCTTGACGTTCCGAACGTAAGAGACCTGCTGAGTGCGAACAGTGTTTCAAGAAATTGGTGTAAATTTTTGGACCCAATTAAACCAAATTCAGATTCAAAACCGAGAAGGTAAAAAAGTGATCAAAGTGATACAAGGTTATGCGTTGTTATGGATATCAAAATCAAAATCAGCTGTAATTCAATGTATAATCTTATCAATTATCTAAGATACTCGCTCATTTGATAAAGATTACTTCAGTAGTAATCAATATCGAAGGAAAATAAGTCGTTTATAATATCCAATATGTCTCTTGATGTGAATATAAGTGAACCAGACGAGTTTAACTGCAATGAACTACACAGCTGTATCAATAAAATAGCAAAAATAAAAGGCTTAGACGATTTTGTGTATCACGTCGACTTTGTTTGTGGAAATGGTGAAAATTACATATCAAATGTGTTTCGAATACTTATCAAAGACGCTACAAATGAAGATAAACAGTGCCGATTCATTGTCAAAACGTTGATAAATACAGCGAGACAGGAATTGTTTCATGAATTACATACAAGAGAAGTCAATGCTTACGAAAATATCGTAAAGAGATATGAAACAATACAGGAATCTCTTGATATTGAACTAAGAACAGTATTCCCAAAATGCGAATTTACAAGTATAGAGAAAGCAAAAGAAGTTATAATCCTAGAAGATATGAAACTGAAAGGATATGAAACAGATAACAAATTGGCCAACTACGAACGCCTAAATTATCCCCAAGTGAGTAAAGCTATAAAGGAATTGGCAAAGTTTCATGCGCTATCGTTTATTTACGAAAAACAGGATTCTGAAAGTTTCGCGAAGGTCAAATCTGAATTTCAAGATGTTATATTCTCCGAAAGGTTCTTGAATAAGAGCAAACTAAGGAATTACTTTCACGAATCCTTTGAGATGTCGATGAATTTAGTCGAAGATGTAAAAGCTAAAAATAAACTTGAGAGAATTGTGCCTAAGCTTTTAGACCTATTAAAAATGTATACAAGACCTGGGAGGAAAAGTGTATTTTGTCATGGAGATTGCTGGCTTAACAATTTTATGTTCGAGTGCGAAGTAAGTTTTTCATGTTACCTACTATTAGGAAATTAAGTTTGAAGGTAGATACTAATTCATACATTTAAGAACAGTCTAGAAATATTGTGAGTATTAGAGAACAGCCTCTGCCCGCGGCTCTGCCTGCGTGATGGTATATAAAAGGTGTTATTACAAAATGGCCTTAAATCGGTAACTTTTAATGTGATTGAGTAACAAAATATCTAAAATATATATTTCCACATCCGTCTTTAGCAAAACGAAAAACGGTTACATAATATATAATATTTATACAAGTATTATATCAGTTGTCTAGTTCCCATGACACAAGCTATGCTTAGCTTACTCGGGGCTAGATTGCACTGTGTGAAATTTCCATCAATATTATTATTATTTTGTAGTACCAAAGTACTGATGCGTAGACAAACGAAGTATTACTGCCTTTTACCAATACGGGATACGGCATCTTCTAACAGGGCTTGTTATTTTGTACCAGTAACGATCTACTGGACGAAAGTATAAGCTGAGAATTAGCAACTGGGACTTAAATCGGGGCGATGAGCTCACTTCTTTGCCGCGTCTAGTTCCCACAATAATGTAACCCGCAATGTGTAAAGTGAACTGTCGAGACGTTACCTATGCCTTTGGGCAAATATGTTGATAACATAAATGCACTTTTAATATTTCATTATGTTTAATAGGAAATAAAACTTATGAAAGAAGTGGCTGAATTTAGAGTTTACTTTTAGTTTACAAAAAGTTTTTTTTAATAGGCATTTTTACAAGTTTTACACAATCAACCTCGCGAACTACGAATTGCTTGTCTTGATAATTTTGAGAAAATTGTAACTGTTTTTTTGTACAGGGCGACACAGTGAAAAAAGTCTGCTTCATAGATCTTCAAAGAATGCGCTTCGCGTCACCGTTTACGGATTTGCTCCACTTCATATTCCTATGCACCGACTCTGCCTTCAGATCTGCCTACTTCGACGACCTCATGACCGACTACTACCAGAGTCTCAAATCATTCCTGAATCTATTCAGCGTGGATGTCAACTCTGTATACCCGAGGGATGATTTTGATAAAGACTGCAAGAATTATCTGCCTTTCGGATTTCTAGTAGCGATGACTGAGCTAAGAATATTGACAACTACAGTTGAACATGAAGCTATAATAAAACGATCTGAAATACCGCCAAATGAAGAATCGAGTTACGTAGCTGGTGAAGTTAAATATTTCAAATATAGAGTCAATGACGTGGTTAATGAATGTGTTGAAAATGAAGTTATAGATACCCTCGTAGAACAAGTAAATAAACTCAACCCCAGTGAATGGTACCTACCCATGTGATAAAGAAAGAGAAAAGAAAAGAACAAAAAAAAAGAAGAAAAAAATAATAAAATTAAGTCAATCGACAAAGCATGCGTTGAAAACGGTTGGTCAGCATATGCTACGAAGTGAGAGATTATTTTTCGCAGCATAACGAAAAAACTCTACTCCACGCGAATGAATGAAAATGATTTCCCATTATCTCGCACTTGGATGACATATTTTTTCCAGTTATTTTAATTTAAACCAAACTACTAATCCGATTTTTATCTATGGGACCAATCTAAAAAAAAACTATTCAAATATAAATAAATAATTTTTCTAAATCGGTTTATAATGACGAAGATATCAGACATTGAGAACTTCCTCCTTTTTCTAAAGTCCGTTAATAAAGAAACTATCGTATTTTATAATTTGTGTCTTTAACTTTTCCATAAACTGTAAACATTTTTAGCTGTTTGATTGTATAGAAAAATATTTAGCATTATAGTAACTTACCTATCACCACCATTGTAGGCTGGCATGCTGGAATCTCCAAACGAGGTCCCATAAGCCATGGAGCACGGTTCCATGATACATCTCTCCGTCTCTTCAGCGGGCTTTGGCCCCATACACTTGCTGTCAGGAAGCTTCGCGATGGTTCTAGAGAATTCTAGAAATATCTTGCAGTGGACCTCTTTCTTCCTCCAACCTTCGCCACAACTGACGCTGCACGGACTCCAGTCCTCGTCTTTGATGTAACTGTTGGAAATATTTTTCTTTTATGGCAATAAGTAAATACATATAAAAGTGTATAGTAAGCCGATAAGTATAATAAGAATAATAGATACCAAAACGCAAAACAGGTTTAAGTATTTTATTGCTTTAAAATTGATTTGAATTATTTTACAAAGGTTTTTTTTACTATACAAATTATATCTGGATAAAATATGATTAACTCTCGATAATTAAATAAAAACAGGACTCACTATACACTTAGCGTGATGTTATGATTTAAAATTAAGAATAAAAATAGGCTAAGCTAGTTTTAATAGTATGATAGAGTCACACAAGATCATCCATTATCATGCTCGTAAGTGCTCGGGGTTTAAATACTAAAACCTAATAAAATCTGGCTGGTATATGTAGAAGTATGCACCAGTGTATCTAACTGCCAATCAACCTGTAAACAACTCTATTACAATAAATTTAAGGCAGCTTTTCCAAAACTCGATGTGTTAAATTTTGTCATAACTGTAGCAGTGTTCAGTGTAAGTGCCAGAAATGTCATAGGAAGAGTGTAAAGCGAAGAAAATTAAGGTGTAGTCGGTGCGAGGAATATTTCAACTTACTGTGCAGTGCTTAGCGTAAAAAATTACATGTTCGTGTCAGTGGATCATGATGTGAAAGGATGAACATAATATTTGGAAAATAAGTGCGTTTGTTTATTTGTCTGTATTTTTGATAAATTCGTGGTATACACAGTACAACTACTAAGAAAATCAATGAATTCTAAAGACAGTGAAATTCAGAAATTTGCTTTAAGGAGTAAAGAAAATTTCGTATTCTATAATCAAACCATCAAATAATACTAACAGGCACAAAGGTTCTGCAGAATGGAGGGATGGTAATGACAAGATGTGTAAGATGGAAGGGTGTGTAACATGGGGGGTGGGGGTGTGTACAAGGAAGGTACAGTCATTCTTGATGTGTGATGTAATCTGACAGTGGTTAATCCCAAAAAAAAAATACTCGCATAGTACGATACCTTACATACAACCAGCCACACGCAAAGAATATTTTGTAATTGCTGAAAACAACAACAAAATATCCTGAGCTATTCATATCAACAAGGAGTTTAGACTTTATATAGGCTTATATAGGGACTATATATAGGGTTTGAACAGGCATCAAACTTATCGATAAGTACGCATGACCTTATGTTTTGAATATTGACGTTTCCAAGCCATTTCTTTATGAATTCTATGGAAATAAAGTTTTTGACTTTGACTTATATATAGAGGACATAAAGCAGACATTGAGTTGGCATGCAGACTTCACGAAGGACCTGCACAATCTAATATCTACTGCTGATGTCTCAATCAATGTCCAATTTTATAGAGATTCATATAAATTACATATCGAATTAATTGTTCGCAGTCGAAAATTGTGATTTGTTGGTGTTATATTCATATCTATAATAATTTATTTATTTTAAATCATAGAAAATAAAATTCAAATCTTGATGTTATTATTTAGGTACCAAACTTATAAGATTGGTTATTATATTTAAGTAAAAAGATCTTTTGATTTAAGTAGAAGATATTTGGAAAGCCATTGCTACAATCTCGAAAACGCGATCCTTTGCAATATACAAATTATGCTTCAATAATTGAGAATTTGAAAAGAAAAAAATAGCTCTTTTTACAGTTGAAATTTGACTTTTTAGTGAGGTGAGATAGTGCCAGGTTTTGTATCCAGGGCCAACTATAGTTTAAAAAAGTAACACTCATTTCCGTCCAAGCGGACGAAGATAAAGCTTTTACGCCAGAAGCTCTAAACATAATCAGACTTACGTAGCCTCCACCGGTACATCAGGTTCCCCGATTAGGCGCTCCGCTTTGGCCTGCGGCATCGGGTATGGCTGGATGAGGGGCTGGGTGTGGTACACTACCCCGGGAAGTAGATCTTCTATATCGTCCTGGTGGAGACACAAACCCAATAAAATATATATAGTGTAGTTATTATACTAAAATAGACTAGATACCTAAGTATGAAGGATCATATATAAACTAATAAATAAACATGATACAGAAACTTAGGTACTTATTTAAAGGTTTGTGGATTAATTTGGCAATATGCGTGAGGTCTAGTCCCCCTCCCTTTGACTGATTTGAAATAAGAATAGGAATGGTAGGTACTTTTAAACTAAACTCATTATATACTAAACTTGCTGTTGTCCGCGACTTCGTCCGCGTGGAATTCGGTTTTATCACGCAACCCTATTTTACCCCTCGGAAAAGTAGCCTAAGTTACTCCTTGTTACATCAGCTATCTGCCAGTGAAAGTCCCGTCAAAGTCGCTTCAGCCATTTCAGAGATTTGCCGGAACAAACAGACTGACAGACAGACAAAAATTGCTAAAAATGTTGTTTTGGTATATGTATCGTTTAGATATCCATATGCACTTAGTAAAAAGCGGTTATTTTAATATTAAAAACAGACACTCCAATTTTATTTTTTTGTATAGATATAGGTAGGTAGGATTATTAATATGGATCTAATCTGAAATAAAATGATACATAAATAAAAATAAATAAAAGACTTGACGTTCAAAATATGTGGAAATAAATTTGGGTAAAGTACACTGTAATAAAAGTAGTATCGGTGTTCCGGGCTGAAGAGTCGGTGAAATAACAGGCACATTGGACGTCATTTTCAAATCTAGGGTCCCGGGTGAAATGATGTCATGTCTTCTTCTTCGATTCACCGGTTCTGTCGAAGCAGTGTGGTAAAAGGATTGTAAGTGCGCTCAAAGAGGCTCCTTTCGTGCACTCGACACATGTCTTCGAATTTTTAGTTCTAGGACATGTCGGTTTTCTCACGATGTTTTCCTTAACCGTTTTGAGAACGTGGTATTGCACACATAAATTTTTCAATCGAAAAACTCATAGGTGCACGTCGGGATTTGAACCGGCGACCTCCGGATTGAAACTCGGGGGGTCAGTACCGCTAGATCACCACGCTCTTATGTGATCTAGGGGGCGTCAACATATGGTCCAGCATTATCATCTCGAGGGAAGAAACTTACATCAGGTTCACTAGCTTCTCTGTAGGAAGGGCAGCTGATCCCGGTGGAACAGGGATGTGTAATCTCAGGTCTGGATGAAGGGTCGCAGCCCCCCCCGGCCGGGGTGCATTCGACCCCTCTAACTTGCACCCCTTCGCCGCATGATACTGAACACTGAAACAATGCATTGGAAATTTTCAAAAAATGGCCTCACAGCTCCGTTGGTTGTAACTTCGCCTTCTGAGCTGTGGGTAGTGGGTTCGATTCCCATCAGGACAAATGTTTGTGTGACGAGCATTGATGTTTTTTCTGTGTTTGGGTGTTAACATATATGTATTTACAAAAAGTATATGTGTAATATGTGTTAATTCTTTTTTTTATAGCTACAAATATAGTTTTCTTTCTTTCATTCTTTCTTTCTTTCTTGTGTATTATATCAGTCATCTGGTGCCCGTAGTACAAACTACGCTTACTTTGGGGCTAGATGACGATGTGTGAATATGTACGACTGTTATAAAAGTATTAACTTACTTTAAACTTACTTACTTTAAAAGTATTACTAAAGTATTTTATGTCATACGGCATGTCTACAATTTTATTATATGTATAGATTATTTAATAACATATCCTATACAATTTTTCAGTCAATATTTTTTGCTCACCAGTTTCATTTACAAACAAAATTATATTGTATATCCGTTTTGCAATAAAAACCGTAAAATAAAAATTATTTTCACCCTAGAATTATTGTCAATTTCATAGCTAAAAAGTTTGTCTAGACTGTCAGATTATTAGGCACTATTATTTTCTGATGAATATCTCGCACTTTTTTGCTAGAGATTCGTCGAAACAATAGAGACGATCATCCCGCTACTTACGTCTAGGTAGCTAAGCCGACAAGGTGAAGTGAGGTTCAACGATGCTCCGCCTACCTCTTCGGAACTCAGGGTATGTGTATGTACCTATGTGTATGTAAGCGACCGTGTCCAAAGTCTGAACAAACACCCCACGGCCGTGCCTCCAAAGCATCGAAACAGTCGATAACAGGCAAACGAGAACTAGCCACAACCAACTCCTAACAAGCAAACTTACAACTTGCTGGACACAGCTTCAGCGCAAACAGCCCACACACTCGTGTTACCAAAACATGAACCTTCAGAAACTAATTTCAGATTGTTAGAATTTAATCCTTTCCTATAGTCTTAATCATCATCATCATATCAGCGGGTAAAAGTCCACTGCTGAACATAGGCCTCCCCCAAAGTTTTCCATTTTGAACGGTGTTGAGCCACCTGCATCCACGGATTTCCTGGGATCCTGACTATGTCATCAGTCCATCGGGTAGGTGGCCGCCCTACACCGCGTCTGCCGGTTCGTGGTCGCCATTCCAGAACCTTTATTCCCCAACGGTTGTCGGTTCTTCTAGCTATGTGGCCTGCCCATTGCCACTTCAGTTTGCTTTCTGAGAGCTATGTCGATTACCTTGGTTCGTCTACGGATTTCCTCATTCCTGATTCTATCGCGTAGTGAAACTCCGAGCATAGCTCTTTCCATAGCTCTCTGAGCTATAGTCTTTATATATATATAATATTTCAGTTTTCTATACTATATCTATGGTTGTCTGGAATGGATATCACTTAAAAACAGCAAGCGACCGCTCGTGGGTATGTTTCATGTTGTAACTGTAAATGTAATTTTGTAAGCATCTGTGTGGTAAGTGTAATCAAAATTGACTTTCTATCTGTATTTGAGATATTACAGTTTTTAAGAAAATATACGAATATTGTGACTGGTCTCATAGCTCAGTTGTTACCCGTGCCTTCTGCGCCGTAGGTCGTGGGTTCGATTCCCACTAAGGACAAACATTTGTGTGACGAACATAGATGTTTTTCTGTGTCTGAGTGTTAATATAGGTATTTACAAAAAAAAGTATATCAGTATTATATCAGTTGTCTGGTTCCTATGATACAAGCTATGCTTAGCTTACTTAGATAGATTTAGATTAGATTATTATGGCCACCGAAAACATGTACAAAGTGAAGTCTTAGTCGACTCATTATAAACTGGATTCTAGTCTGGACGACTTGAATGAATGAAAGATAAAGTTAACCGCTTTAGCAGTTCTTTTTAACTAATTTTATTTTTCGTAACTTTGAAAATCCTGCGATTAAAATGTAATTCATTTCACTGCATTTGAAATTTTCAAGTTAAAATTAAAGTAAATGGACTTGGCTAGCGGCAACAAAATTCTAACAAGCAAACTTCTCTAGGTTATTGAAGTAGAGTACACATAGCTTATAGCGAAACAGCTCATTCAATTGATGTTGGCTAGTATTGCCCGAACTTTTTTTTATGTTATGTAGTTACGGAACGACCCGACGGCCCACCTGGTGGTAAGTGGTAACCTCGGCCCATAACAACCGATGCGACTAGGGTTCCCCCCCTACTAGGTACGACAATACCCAAGTCACATCGTATGCGCCCGTAACTATGAGACGTGTAGGTGGAACGTGCCATGTGCCTGTAATTTCACCGGCAACCACACCTTTTAAACCGGAACACAGTAACGCGAACGCGTTACTGCTTGGCGGCAGAAATGGGCATGGTGGCAGTACTTCCCCGGACGAACTTGGCGAGTTCTAATGCTCTTAAACTTACTGGTAATTTAGTTGGTAGTATAATATTAGTTCCAGCTATCGTGAAGGAAATGTATTACTGGAAGAAAGCGTTACTTGCGTTTATTTGTGGACAAACATCTCTACGTTTGCGTTGCCGGGATATTGTCACTTACAATACCTGAGATTTTGACTGGCCTCACAGCTCAGTTGGTATTATCCCTGCCTTCTGCGCTGTAGGTCGTGGGTTCGATTTCCACCCAGGACAAACATTTGTGTGACGAATAATATTTGTTCTGTGTCTGGGTGTTAATGTATTACAAAAAAGTATATATGTAGTCTATCAGTTTCTGATTCCCATAGGTAGTAAATGCTTAGTTTGGGGCTAGATGGCGCTGCGTGAATCGGACACCAATACTATTTATTTATTTACACCCATGGTGCTCTGTCTACCCTTTTAAGTGAATAAGCATGAGCTTATGTTTATATGTATTAACAGTACTAGCTCCTTATTTTATATGCTGTAACTCTCGAACCGCGATGACAAACCAAATTAAAAAAGACCAAGTGACTAATTGCTGAAGTCGGGCTAATTAGTTGTTTTTTTAGGTTGCGTTTGAGCTCAAAACAAGTTTTGGTCGCGAAGTTAATCCAAGTTTAATGTTCATTCGTTGTTTTAGCAGTTCATGTCTTCTTCTTCTTCGAGTCACCGGTTCTGTCGAACCAGTGTGGTGAAAGGATTGTAAGTGCGCCTCAAAGAGGCTCCTTTCCTGCACTCGACAAATGTCTTCGAATTTTTAGTTCTAGGACATGTCGGTTTCCTCACGATGTTTTCCTTCACCGTTTTGAGAACGTGGTATTGCGCACATAAATCTTTCAATCGAAAAACTCATAGGTGCACGTTGGGATTTGAACCGGCGACCTCCGGATTGAAACTCGGGGGGTCAGTACCGTTAGACCACCACGCTCTCTATTATACTAATATGATCTGATATTTCTGTATTAAACTAAGTCGGTCAGCAACAATACTGGTAAATGAAAGCACGTTCCAAAATAACAAGCAGTTTCCTTTTCCCGTTGCCATGCACTCTGTTACACAGTTATGTGCTTTGATCTCCTAGTTGTTAATTCAATTTCTATAAGGAATTATTATGTGTTATAACTTTATGAAAAGATTTTATTCAAATCCATTCTAAATCGTCTAAAAAACGTCATATATAGTGATTTAATTTCCATTTTAAAATTCATGGTTGTGTCTTTTGCCACAATCTACTTAAATCATTTACAAAAAATGGGAGTCCAACTTGTTAAATCAACTGAGGAATCTATATAGAGGTAATAAATATTATAATCTAGGCAAGATAAAATAGTTAAGAAAATACAATTATATCTTATTTGTGAAAATTATCTTGAAATTGTCTGCAGTAATAATGGTCAAATTTCGACCACTTGAACGAATATTAATTAACTGCAAATGGGAAAGCTATTTTTTTTAATGCAAGACTTAATATAGAGTTTGTGCTTTATGTTTTGTTTCTTTTTTGTAATTTGATTTGATATATTTTTTTTAAGTTTTGTAACGTATTTTTTGGCATTTTATTTTTTTGATGTAGTTTTAATTTGTTTGTGTTTTTTTGCATATGTTTATCCTTTTCTTTGTATCTTAGTTTCTTATTTTTTTTTTCTGCACTATTTTCGTTTGTAAGTGTCGTGTGCTGAATAAATGTTTTTTCTTTCTTTCTTTAAGTCAGTGCTGCGATCCGACATACGTACATTTCACATTGCGAGACCGGTGCAATTTCCACTCAGAAAAGCATCGATGTAACTTTGTATTGCTCGAACAATGTTGCTTTCAATACTTTTAGTCGCGCATAAACTTTTATACGACAATACAGTTTTAGACGTAGGAACGGAGCTGCATATAAATTGATGTTTTCAAGCGTTCTGCAGGTTTTACCCATGTTACTAATGCTTTGTTCCCTATATGTCCTTTACAAGGTAAACTCAGAAATCAGTGATAACCTTTTGCTTTATATTTAAGTACCTGGATGGCCTGGATTTTTTGATCGATTGCGTTTTTTAGAAATTATATTTAAGTACGAATTACATACTGATAAAATGATGAAATATGAATAATATTTTTCGATCTTACCGACAGAATAAACCTTTACGTTATTTTCTTTCAATAAAATAAAAAATAAGTTTATGTTTAAGTTGATTTTCTGAAAATGAATCCTAGCTAGATCGATTTATCGCCCCCGAAATCCCCTGTATACTAAATTTTATGAAAATCGTTGGAGCCGTTTCCGAGATTCAGATTATATATATATATACAAGAATTGCTCGTTTAAATATAATAAGATTTAATTATTATAATTGTGTATTTACACAAATCACCGACTTCACAGCTTACCAAACATTTTAAGACACTAATACACATCACACTAAGCAATCAGTTATATAAAAAATGTATTATGAATAGGTAGTTTATGTATGGCAACCCTCGCCATTCGAGAGGGGGATTTGCAAACGTGAATCTGAATGTAAAGAGCCAAAGTCTTCGAAAATAATGAGGCTCCACTCCTGACAGTCGTTATAAACAGTTGAACATGAGTTATGGCCGCTTGTCTAACTATAACTTGCTGTTCTTATAATAATGTAGTAAATTTCTTCACACGGAGGGTCGGATAGGGTCTGAACACGCGTCAAACTTAGCGATAAGTACGCGTGACGTTATGTTTTGAATATTATTGAAGTCTCCAAGCCATTTCTTTATGAATCAATCAGATCCTTTTTCTTTAAGAGCAGTAGAACTCTCGCCAAGTTCGTCCGGGGAAGTACTGCCACCATGCCCATTTCTGCCGCCAAGCAGTAACGCTTTCGTGTTACTGTGTTCCGGTTTGAAATTACAGGCACACGAGACATTCCACTTACATGTCTCAGAGTTACGGGTGCATACGTTGCGACTTGGGTCTTGCCGTACCTAGTAGGGGAGGACCCAAGCCGCATCGCTTGTTATGGGCTGAGGTTACCACTTAACACCACGTGGGCCGTCAGCTCGTTCTGTAATTGTATTACATAAAAAAAAAGATCCATTATTTATTAGTATACAAAACATTTCACCGCGTTGCACCGCGCTGACTGTTGGGAACAACTCCTATCACTTTAAGCCAGCAGATCAAACAACTACACAGCCAAGACAAATAAGGCTTGCAGTAATTGTGTTCATACTGTCTGTAATACAAGTCGTTCTACTACATGTAATACAGGGTGTTCTACTGCATGTAATATGCATGAATGTGTAAAGGTTATTTTTATAGTAACTTACCCCAGACCATGGGCCGGCCACCCAAGAGGGGCACTCATGCATGTTGCAGGGCTGCGTCGCCCTGGGGGCTGGAGAGATGCAACCGGGTTCTGAACTCGTCCCTGGTGATCAAATAAAGGTATAAGACTATTACATTTATTCAAGAGCAGTAGAACTCTCGCCAAGTTCGTCCGGGGAAGTACTGCCACCATGCCCTTTTCTGCCGCCATGCAGTAACGCGTTCGCGTTACTGTGTTCCGGTTTGAAAGGTGTGGTTGCCGGTGAAATTACAGGCACATGAGACATTCCACCTTCATTTCTCACAGTTACGGGCGCATACGATGCGACTTGGGTCTTGTCATACCTAGTAAGGGAGGACCCAAGTCGCATCGGCTGTTATGGGCTGAGGTTACCACTAAACACCAGGTGGGCCATCGGCTCGTTCCGTAAATGTATTACATAAAAAATAAAAAAAACCTAGTATGGGAGGACCCAAGTCGCATCGGCTGTTATGGGCCGAGGTTACCACTTAACACCAGGTGGGCCGTCGGCTCGTTCCGTAAATGTGAAACACAAAAAAAAATATGAAAAGAACATACAATGCGACAATAGCCTAATCTAATCCAGTGGCGTCATCTAGTTTTGACATTAGAAATTACAAACCGTAGGCAACAAATCTTGCTTGTATAAAAACTGGAATCAAATCGGATCAAATAATTATCTCATTCTGGTAATCGCTCAAACAAATATAGAAAAACTTATGTCGAGCCTGTTTCAAATCTTATTTTAATCTCGTTAACTAATAGCCTATGGTATTGTGATTTCTAATGTCAAACTAGATGGCGCTACTAGAATAGAAGAGAATAGAATAACAATAGAAAAGATTTATTTGCAACACACACAGGAAAATATAAAGTTATATTAACATTATTAAATATTTATTAATAATTGCAAAGGAACACAAGAAATAAAAATGAATAGCTGTGTCCCCAATTTTTATACATTTTTTTATATTAAATATACTCGTGTTATATGATATTTATATATAATTTTTAGTTAGCAATCAGCCCTGGTCTTCCGTTAGGATATTATTTGGTGACAGCACTAGTAGATCAGCACGCCAGTGATCAAACATATGTATAATCATTTTCGTAAATTAATGTATTCGTATTTGTTGACACAGTTACCTGGTTGGTAGGTGTCAGCTCGGGTGACGTTGGCGGATCGCGCGCATAGCACGCGCCGCGTCTTCTCTCCGCCGCCACACGTCACGCTGCACGGCGACCAGTCACCCACGTACCATCTACATACAATACAATTATATATAAATGATCTCCTTCTTCTTCGAGTCACCGGTTCTGTCGAACCAGTGTTGTGAAAGGATTGTAATTGCGCCTCAAAGAGGCCCCTTTCGTGCACTCGACACATGTCTTCGAATTTTTTAGTTCTAGGACATGTCGGCTTCCTCACGATGTTTTCCATCACCGTTTTGAGAACGTGGTATTGCGCACATAAATCTTTCAATCGAAAAATTCATTGGTGCACTTCGGGATTTGAACCGGCGACCTCCGGATTGAAACTCGGGGATCAGTACCGCTAGACCACGCTCTCTATATAATGATGAATGAATTTGAAGGACATTTCACACAGCGCCATCTAGCCCCAAAGAGAGCTAAGCAAACAAAAACAAAGTTATTTATTTAAATTACAATGTTGTTGCTTTGATGAATTGGGAAATCTTCTGTTAAGTTTAAAGATTATTAACTTATACTTAAAGAATATTACTTATTACTTACTTATTCTTAAAGAAACCTGTATTAGAAAATACCCCTCATTTCTGTGGTCTAGGAACATCGTGAGGAAACCGACATGTCCTAGAACAAAAAATTCGAAGACATGTGTCAAGTGCAAGCACGGAGCCTCGTTGAGGCGCACTTAAAATCCTTTCACCACCCTTCGACAGAACCAGTGACTCGAATAAAATAGATAGAGTTCGAAAAAAAAACTAAGCTCAAAACTAGCAGAATTTCCAAAAACAAGAGAGAAAGAGATCCCATGTTAGTGTAAGTAAAAGCATCATGTTATTTGCATGTCAGTGTGTGTTATTCGAAATGATTTTCCGCGTGGGACGCGTTAACACGGGTAGGCAGCAGCCAAGTTCTATTAATCAGTTGGGCGCCCAGAAGTACGCCCACCGGCCGCCCGCCCAGACATACAGGAAGTAACGAACAAAGGGGACAATATGACACACTGTGGCGATTCTATTCGCAACGAACCAACAATAATTTTGGGGCCACGCATAATGGAAAGAGTGGAACTACAGTGTCAAAGTCAATAACTTTATTTCCATAGAATTCATAAATAAATGGCTTGGAAACGTCAATAATATTCAAAACATAAGATCACGCGTACTTATAGCTAAGTTTGACGCCTGTTCAAACCCTATCCAACCCTCCGTGGGAAGAACAAGAAACCCGTAATGGAGGCCATTGTAATTAAAATATGACAGAAAAAAGGGAATCAAACGCAAATTATTTACTTTCATAATGTGGAAGTATATTATACAGTCTGTGGCTTGTAAAATTCAATCATACTGCCGTGGCGTGAGATGGTTTATCAGAATTTTGAGCAAATTACTAACAAAATGATTTCAAAGGCGTCTCATTAATTAGGTAGTGTAAGCGTCTATAACCGTTATAATTAATAAGCAAAAATGCCTGGCTTAGTTTATATTCAGGTGTATTTTAGCCAAATCCCAGTAATACGAGATTTTCCACTTTTGTTCGTGATAGTGTACCGTGAGTTTCAATCAATCAATCAATGGGGAATAAAGGTTATGGAATGGCGACCACGAACCGGCAGACGCGGTGTAGGGCGGCCACCTACCCGATGGACTGATGACATAGTCAGGATCGCGGGAAATCCCTGGATGCAGGTGCCTCAACACCGTTCTAAATGGAAATCTTTGGAGGAGGCCTATGTTCAGCAGTGAACTTTTACCGGCTGATATGATGATGATGAATCAATGGGAAATGTTAATGCGTATACTTACTTGTAAGGACACGGGTGCGTGTTGCAGCGCACGACTGAAGCTTGCGGCTTCCTGGATGCATCACATAGCTCCTCCGGTGCGTCAGAACCCGTCAGACGGTCCCGGCACACCGCCAGGGACATTTTGTAGCCTGATGTAGAAAAAAAATTGATTTTCGTTTGGGATGGCTATGATACTTTTGGCCCCAAAGTTGTCTAATAAGGTTATATTTAGACTTGAGATAAAAAGTAGGTCTTCGAAGTTTTGGTTCAAGGTGATGCCGGTTGCCTCACGATGTTTTCCTTCACTGTTTTGAGAATGTGATTGGTGGATGCCTATGTTTGAACCAAGAGCCTCGTACCAATCCAATTAAATTCACATTAAAAAAGCCAAAACATGATAAGACTGTCTTGAAAATAAGCCGTAAACGTTGCATTTCAAATAACCATTAGGGCGGGAATTACTGCATAGAAAATTCTGGAAGAGATATCTGGGTCAAGTATATTGTTTTTATTCTGATTACTGCTGCTACTTGTTACTGAATTGCTAGAACTAGTTTAAAGTGCACCTCGAAGAGGCTCTTTCCGTAACGTTTTTAGCTTTTAGAACCCGGTGCCAGATTCGGTTTCCGCACGATTATTATTTTCTTCACAGCTTTGACATCATCAAAAATGTATGTGTGCTACAGCATAAATACATTTTTCAAGTAAAAACTCAAGCCTTTTGAAATGCAGAGTTAAACGGTAAAGTATGTTTATCTTATAATTTTATAAGAAGATCTATAAACATACTGGGAAGTAAACCATTTTATTTCGGATTTGGATGTAATTTTATATACCCGAAACAAGTTTGTGACGAAAAGCAAATTGTTTATCATCAAATTCCACCAAACCTAAAGAATGTCTTACACATACATACACACATCCTAAAAACATAACTCTACTCCAGCTGAGCAGTAGGGTAAAATATAAACGCTACTTAGTTCCAAATGATCACTTCCACTTTCTTTAAATCCACTTCCCAAGAACATGGTAATGAGCGATTAACGACCTACAGTGGCTCACTTCTTTTGAATACATAAAAATGTAAATAAGGGTTCATTTAGACCCCAGATTTCTTTGAATATCAAATTAGGGATGATTTCCCGTACCTTTTTGTAACTTGTAAAACAAAACACGAATATAAATTGAAAGATTTAATGCGTTAATAAAAATCATTTACATACGAGAGCTGGGTGGCTCAGTGGTGCTGGGCCTTGGAATTCGGAGGTGGCTGGTTCAAATTCAGATAAGCACCAGTGAGACAGAGGCTCACAGCTCAGTTGGTAGTAACCCTGCCTTCTGCGCTGTAGGTCGTGGGTTCGATTCCCACTCAGGACAAACATTTGTTTAACGAACATAGATATTTGTTCTGTCTGGGTGTTCATATGTATTATATATAATATGTATTTACAAAAAAGTATATAAGTATTATATCAGTTGTCTGGTTCCCATTATACAAGCTATGCTTAACTTACTTTGGGGCTAGATGGCGCTGTGTGAAATGACCACCAATATTATTATTATTATCTTCAACGTATCCAAATCAAACGAGAACATTTTAGGGCTTGTTGGGACAACCAACGTGTTCACTCTCATACCTTCTATTGTCCTGGTGGGAATCGAACCCACGACCTACAGCTCAGAAAGCAGAGTTACTAACCAACTGAGCTGCGAGGTAAGTCAAATGTACGCGTATGTATTATAATTTGTAATACCCTCATTCCTCATACTTTTTTCTTCATCCTGTTTATGGGGTAAATCTTTTCATTTTATTTAATAGATGGGTATGTTGTGCGTGCAACATATTTTTTTTTTATCAACGGAATAGCGACCGTTATGGATAACCGTTTGATTTGACCATTATTATATAAATTTCTTTAAAAAAAAAATGTAATTAATTGCTATTATTATTTTATTGTAATGTACAATACTTCTCTGTTACTTGTGGAAGGAACTAACCATCCACAACACAGGGAATTCTAGTGTGGGGGCTAGTGAAAATTCTTGCAATGTTATTCTATCTGATTTCGTTTAAGTATTCAACTATTGTGTTACCTATTTAAGTGCTACGATGTTATATTTTTATTTACAAAAAATATATTTTTATTATTATTATGTATAATGGTGATAGGAATACACGAATTATATTTTTGCTTTTGTTTCGTGTCTTGTTTGAGTGTAGTGACCCAGTGGTACAGACCTCGAGTTTCAATCTAGAGGTAGCAAGTTCTAATCTGATTTGCATCAATGAGTTATTTCACTGGAGAAAGTTATTATGGCTTGATCTAAAGACGTCCTAGAAACACATAAATACTTATACTCTCCATGAGAATCGAATAGGAGTATGTGTTTAAAAAATTTAGAAATCTTTAGACGTTATTTTGCGGTAGCATATAAAAAGAGTCAAATTTTTGTCGTATTACTGTAAAATTGTATTACGCATAATTCAGCTCAGGAAATTATTAAAAAAACACTTGACAAATTAAATAATTTAAAAAATTACAACTATGTATTTCAGCGAAATCCCGACAACAAGCCTCAATTCACCGTCAAATCTCACCATTATCCAATACATTACGGTAACATTGTTAATTGTGCGTCGGCCGGTAATTTATACCCCCAATCTCCCATTACTCGAATCCGACAATAAATCAGTACAATTCCTTTTGTCGAGCAACAGTTTCTTAGAGGTCGCTTGCTGTCGGGCAACTTTATGTATCGCAACAATTGTTGGAGAGAAATCAAGTGCAAATATATTTCACTTTCCAGTTTGTATTAACGTTAAAAGAGTTAATTAATTAGCAATTAAAACTTCTCATTTTTATCAATATGTTTTTATTATAATTTTCTTGATAAATTTTGTTACCTTTGCTCTAATCTAATTTCTAATTCTATTATTAAATAATTATTATTAATTCTATTATTTTATTTCTATTTTTTTAATTCTATCTCTAATTTTTTCACGTAAAATTGCACAATATTTGAAGCCAAATTAATTATAGCAAATTTGTGTTTCAGAAGGAACATAATTTTGATACCATACCATGCCTTACCTTATAATGTAGTTGGGAAGGTTATACAACAAAAATTAAAAACAGTAAAACCATAAACTATTTCATACAATCCCTAATCTAAACATTTACATTCGGAAAAAAGTAAAATTTATTCCTAATTTCCACGGCGATTATCCAAATGCTAATTTTGGCCATTACGTTGCCCAAGATAGTGACAAAAAGTCGTTCGTCTGCGGCCAATTACAGCGAAACTGTGAGGCCCAGTCTAATTAAGAACCCTGAAAGATGAATTCGCAGATAAGAATTAGCACCCCGAACGCAATGTCGGAGCAATTTGTACGTACCTACTGACAGAGGTCGGACCTACAAATATTTACGTTGAAATATTTGGACGTACGGTCAAAATATTCGGCTAATTTGCTGTGAAGGGTTGAAGGTGCTCGCCGTTATGTTTACACTGTCAAATTGAGCTGTAATTTTATACTAAGGTAATGCGGGCTATGGTTATGGATGGTTTTAATGCTTGGATAACTCTGATACGAAGATTAATTATTCTTTAATTTTTAATAAATTATATAAAATTATTTAATAATATTTACTTTTTTTAGTTAATTATTAATTGTAGTGTAGTAGAATGAAGACATATTTTAAAATTCTTATTATTCGGTTAGTCAATAATTACTTATTTCAGAACATTTCAATATTTTTTGCAGAATTTTGTATGTTTCTTATTAATAATAACGCAAACACTAACTCTCTTTTTATTTTAACACTTTTAAAGGGATTCACAGTGTATGTATGTAAGTTTTGAAAGAGATTTATCTCCCTTAGTACTTTGAAATTTCGTTCCTCAATGCAGGCTTGTCTCTAAAATTGACGTTTTGATCAGGGCTTACGCACTTCAGAGACAGGCCGGCATTGAGGAACGAGATTTCAAACTACCACGGTAGATAAATCTCTTTTTTTATGTTTTTTTTTAAATACGATAGTTTTGCATTTGACCGCAAGTCTCACCTGATGTTAAGTGACGATGCGGTCTACGATGTAGCATGCGTGCCTAGAAATTCCCACTCTCCTCTTGAAGACCTCCAGATTATAGTTCTCGGGAAATACAGACGCAGGCAAGGAGTTCCACTCTTGGGCTGTCCGCATTGTGAAAGTGGAAGCAAATCTCTTTTTCAAAGCAGATCTCTTTCTGGTTCAAGCTAATACATTACCTCCCCCACAGGTAGCAGAGCAGAGAGAGCCAGGTGTGGCCAGCCAGTGGTATCTGGGTCTGGAACACGAAGAGCCATCGCCTCCGCAGACCCCGCACTCGTCCACGCGACGGGTAGACCCCACTCGAAGGTCGCAACCGACACGCTGTGGACATACTTTTAGGTACAGACCAAAAGGAACGATTCATAGGAAAATAAATGATTCGGAGGTAAGAGCAGTAGAACTCTCGCCAAGTTCGTCCGGGGAAGTACTGCCACCATGCCCATTTCTGCCGCCAAGCAGTAAAGCATTCGCATTACTGTATTCCGGTTTGAAAGGTGTGGTTTCCGGTGAAATTACAGGCATATGAGACATTCCGCCTTCACGTCTCAGAGTTGCGGACGTATACGATGCGACTTGGGTCTTGTCGTACCTAGTAGGGGAGGACCCAAGTCACATCAGTTGTTATGGGCCGAGGTTACCACTTAACACCAGGTGGGCCGTCGGCTTGTTCCGTAACTGTATTACATAAAAATAAAGTTAGAAGTTTATATTACTTAAATTTGAGTAAATTTTGGGATTTTTAAGTATTTTCGTACACCCTCGATGTCGACAACTAGGGGTTTTTAGTGTCATTTAGGTGATAGCCGAGCTGACGGCCCACCTGATGTTAAGTGATAACCGCAGCGCATACACAACAGCAATACGACTCAAGTCCTTTCCACAAAGTACGAGATGACTTAAGTCACATTGCGCTGCGTCCATCACCCCGAGACGGGGATGTTACGTCTGCATATATGTGACTTCATATGTGTTTAACAAGATTTTATTTGAATTGCAATGTTTGTATGTATGTTTGTTTAGTTCAAAATTTGCAACTGAATTCGGAATCAGTTTTAATAGCCTGAATAGGCTGATTGATATTCATGGATAAACCTGATGATAACATAATGGTAAGCTAGAATTGAAGCTGTTAGGGCTGGGGCTCAAAAGAGCAATTTACAGACCAGTTTAGGTTACACGCCAATAGCATTATACGCGGATCCTTAAGTAGAACGAATCATTAAAGTTTTGTCTTTAAAATATTATGATTTCAAATAATTTCGATTATTTTTTTTATTTTTTATGTAATACAGTTACAGAAGGAGCTGACGGCCCACCTGCTGTTAAGTGGTAACCTCAGCCCATAATAAGCGATGCGGCTTGGGTCCTCCCCTACTAAGTACGGCAAGACCCAAGTCACAACGTATGCGCCCGTAACTCTGAGACGTGTAGGAGGAATGTCTTGTGTGCCTGTAATTTCACCGGCAACCACACCTTTCAAACTGGAACACAGTAACGCGAAAGCGTTACTGCTTGGCGGCAGAAATGGGCATGGTGGTAGTACTACCCCGCACGAATCTGGCGAGTGTTCTACTGCTCTTAAAGAATGGTAAAATGCAGTAAACTTTTATAGATTAGTGAGTACTTCATCGCTCTTTTTATCTACATTTTATTATACATAGAGAATGTTAGCTTTTGTTCTTACAAAATGTAAAGTAACTTATTGTTAATAAAATGTATAAAAAAAATGTTCAATAAATAATAAACATAAAGTAAAAAAAATACGGACAGTTATCCTAGTTGCTTAGCTCCACAGCAAAGTGACCAATTACAATAATGAAATGTGTGCAAGAAAAGCTCAGATCTCAAGAGCTTAAAGTTGCAAAACTGAAATCATTTCCGAGTGAATCTTAGTGCAAAGTTCGCGGTTGCGACGTAATCCTACTTATTCATCTGTGCGACGTGACTGTGCAATTGGAAATTATATCTGAACTGAAGTTCTTTGAACGCTCCTTCCAGACCTCAGGTTTACTTGTGCAGAGCGACTGGGCGGAGACGAGAAACTCGAATAGCCGCTCAAATGAAAAAACTATGTTATCTCATTTATTTTATTTTTTAAGCTATTGCATAGCTTCTATCGCGGGCCTTGAGCGTGGAGACCGAATCCAGAAATTCCGTAACGAAAAAAACCTAACATCCCCCACTCCGACCGGCACAGCGGTGATACTTTTTAGTTTTTCCATCTATCGATAAATACCAGAACTTTTAATGACTTTTTGAAATATCACGCGCAATCTCCGAGTACCACACGTCTTTTTTATTTATTATTTCATATAATTAAACGGACATACCAATTAATAATTAAAGATACGAGATTATATACAGAAATTATACTGATTAATTGATGTCATAATCTGTTCCCCGCGAACAAGGGTCGGTATTGGAATGCGCCTCAAATAGGCTCATTTCAAAGTCAAAGTCAAAAACTTTATTTCCATAGAATTCATTAAGAAATGGCTTGGAAATTTCAATAATATTCAATACATAAGGTCACGCGTACTTATCGATAAGTTTGATGCCTCTTCAAACCATATCCTACCCTCCATTGGGAAGAAGTCATGCACTATGTGATAGGATTGTGGGAACTTAATCGTTCTTCCGCAAGCCACAGCTCTTACTTTTAAGTCAATGAATATCAGTAGAATTACTAATGTGCTTAATCTGAAGCGTTGGGGTTTTAAAGTATTTATAAAATTATTTATTGTACGGCGGGGGTGGAAAGTCCATAATTTAATACCCGTGTATTACCAAAGGCCCCCATTTTTCATATTTGGTGGCAGATAGCATTAAATTAATGTCATCGCCCGCTACTACGGGGCGTTCATGGTGACTGACGGGAGTAATTAGGTATTTTATTTTATCGCCGACTAATTTCTGGTCACGGTTTGGCCGTATGTTAGTCCAGACCTTATAAAAAGTTTAATTTCAGCCTAATATGTTCAGTAGTTTTGATATGGTGGATTAATAAACATAAAAATAAGTTTTCAGTTGTCTGGTTCCCATGACACGAGCTATGTTTAGCTTAGTTTGGGGCTGGATGGAGCTGTAGGAAATGTCTAGCACAAAAAGTTTTTTTTTAATGTAATACAGTTACGGAACGAGCCGACGGCCCACCTGGTGTTAAGTGGTAACCTCGGCCCATAACAACTGATGCGACTTCGGTCCTCCCCTACTAGGTACGACAAGACCCAACTCGCATCGTATGCGACCGCAACTCTGAGACGTGAAGGCGGAATGTCTCATGTGCCTGTAATTTCACCGGAAACCACACCTTTCAAACCGGAACACAGTAACGTGAATGCGTTACTGCTTGGCGGCAGAAATGGGCATAGTGGCAGTACTTCCCCGGACGAACTTGGCGAGAGTTCTACTGCTAAGTTCTACTGCTCTATTCGTTTAATATTAGCGGTATTTCAAAAACCAAACAAGGATTTGCCATTTCAATCCATCGTGTTAAACGGTAGGTATTTCTCAAGAACCATCCTTAAAGTTTTATTAAATTCTTTAACTACTGAGCCGTTGCCAAGTTTTAGTTAAATAAACAGAGTCCTGAAAAGGTCCCGAAACAAAATTCGGTTAAACTATTCATACGTTTAGGTACCAAACTGTACTGTAGCAGAAAATGCTAAATCTAGATTTTTTACCCTCACCTAGGCATTATTATATGTTGAATATTCCATGAGGCGTCTTCTCAGATATGTCACGGAGAACCAACAACGACGAGTGAGACAACTCATAACCAATTTTAAATGCAAAGCTTTAAAGTCCATTTTTGCGTGAAACCTCGTGTTGTTTAAGCAAATATTTTTAAAGGTAATGCGACTTTCATTGCCGCGGAATAAGAATTGTTTACGGTGATGAGTTTTAAACAAACTGAATTTGTAAAACGGTCTCAATTTCCAGGATCTTCGGTGAAAATAGTTTGCGTTGGATGCATTTATTTTTCTGGGTGTTCTTTTATTTTCTTATTTAAGAAATGCACTGGGAGATATTGGATACTATCGCGGAACATGATATATAAAATTAGAATAAGTCCATGTGTATTGGAATACAAAACGATAGATACTGTAAGCCATCACATTCAAGATATATTGAGGAAATTTTGAGAAAGATCTATTTATCTACAAGTAATATCTGGTAGAAGCTAAATGACGTCCCTGAAGATGGACCAAACTAATTTCAAGTATATTTTGAGACATTGAGAAAGAAGTTCTTCCAGTTTCATACATATTTTTACGGTTTAGGACGATTTAAACCATTTTTTATGACTGTACAATTTTGACCTAGTATTCACAAGATCTTACGCAACTCTATTGGCAAACTAACCCAAGAGTAACCTTAGCGACATCCATTTCATTCTGTTAAATACGAATTGAAAGAGAAGGCAATAATTTAAGGGCTGCAGAGTTGATTTTACTTTTAATTTCTGATGTGAAAAAACCGACGCTGCCTTCTTATTTAGGTACAGTGTAAGATACCATTATAAGCACATAATAAATAGATTTCATTGTCATATTTCGCAACCGCCCATACAATTCAAATCAAGAATTTCATCCAAATGCAAATATGTAAAAATCCGAGCAATCTTCCCAGCGAAATCTTTCGTAATATATTCGACCAAATCTCACCGAATCAAAAAATCTGTTCCCATCTACAAATAGCATACACTCATCATTTATTCAGGCCGGTCGGGCGCGCACGCTTGTGGCGAATTTTCCGATTATCATAATAGAGTAGGCTATATACATTTCGTTCGCACCTTTCAAATCTGAATGGGATGGAGATACCGCATATGTGTTTTGAATATTGAAAGTGCTATTGGAAATTTGCTGTATTAAAGTAATAAAACGCGTGGTGGCATAGTTGTTATTAGTTCAAACTTCTGGAACAACTCTGGTGGTAAAAGAAATCCAAATCCACTAAAGCATTTGACCAATCAAGCTTTTTACAAAAATTTCCAGCAAAATTAGTATTCTCAAGGAACATCTCGCTAGATTATGCAAAACCATTCCGGTGGAACTTCCCACTTAAATAATATATGAAATTATGTAAAATACTCGGTGGAAAGAGTGGCCATCTAAGTTATATCGCTTTTTGAGTCTGCGTTTGAGAACAGGTCGCACTCACTCTCGAACTTGTTCCAATTATGGATCCCACTTTTCGAAGGTTGATACATAATTTACCGGAAATTGTGGATGGAAATTGTTCATACTTTTATAATGGGGATAGCATATAAGTTGGGTCAGCTATTTTGTATATAATTTCTCAACATACTTTATACTATCGACTGGCCTCATGGCTCAGTTGGTTAGTAACCCTACCTTCTGCGCTGTAGGTCGTCGGTTCGATCCCCACTCAGAATAAACATTTATGTGACATTTGTAACATTGATGTTTGTTCTGTGTCTGGGTGTTAATATGTATTATATGTATGTATTTACAAAAAAAAAAGTATATAAGTATTATATTAGTTGTCTGGTTCCCATGCTACAAGCTATGCTGGACATTTCACACACCGCCATCTAGCCCCAAAGTAAGCTAAACATAGCTTGTTTCATGCGAACCAGAGAACTGATATAATATAATACTTTTTGATGTGAAACATCTATAGCCGCACGTAAAACCGATTTCTGGCGTGGCGACGCATCGCCACGGCATGCATATTACTTTTTGCATAAGCAACCACTAAGCTGTGAGGCCAGTCAAGATTACAAGTGGCTAAGCCTCCTAATTGCCGCTGACAAAGATATATTTACTATTAATTACAGTTCTAGTTTTCGATAAATGTGCCTCAATATCCTCCAAGAGGGTCCCAAAGGGTCCAAATGGAACAATTCGATTAGTAAACACGCTGTAACATTCGTTGCCACTTCATTTACCCTCACGTACCCAATTACAGGGGACCATGGGACCGCAACATTTGCGCCCTCACCCTGTGTTCAGACAGGTAACCTTGTTTACACCTGTCTCGATAATCTTGATGAAGATTAAAAGAGATATATAATAGATAAATAAATAAAATAATAAATTAATATCGGGAAAGAGATAACATAGAATTATTACTACCTATACTAAATATCACCTATATTCTATATATATAGCCTCATAGCTCAGTTAGTAGTAACCCTGCCTTCTGCGTAGGTCACGGGTTCTATTCTCACATAGTACAAACATTTGTGTGACGAATATAGATATTTATTCTGTATCTGCGTGTTAATATGTTATGTATTTTCAAAAAGTATTTAAGTATTATATCAGTTGTCTGGTTCCCATGATACAAGCTACGATTAGCTTACTTTAGGGCTAAATGGCGCGGAGTGAAATGTCCACCATTATTATTATAAGCATTGAGGCTCACTTTAAACCTTTCACTACACTAGATAGAGACAATGACACTATAAGTAGTAACAGTAGTAAATAAAATTCAGACAAAGACAAAACATCTATGTTCATCACATTAGTATTTATCCTCGAATCCACAACCAGACAGAAGGGAGTTTTACTACCAACTGAGCTGAGGGTAGTTGAATCTTCGTGATTTACCAATCTAAGAGCGCATAGACATTCAAAAGATCCAGCGACCACTAGATTGAAACGTTTGTTCGGTACCACTGGGCCACTGCTGTCTCAGAAATTGAACTTATCTATATGTTCCGTGTCTCTTGAGTACTACACAATTACTGCAGAACCCTCGGCCTCTCCGTATCAGTTCAAAGTCAAAGTCAAAGTCAAAAACTTAATTTCCATAGAATTCATAAAGAAATGACTTGGAAACGTCTATATTCAAAACATAAGGTCACGCGTACTTATCGATAAGTTTGATGCCTGTTCAAACCCTATCCGACCCTCCATGGGGAAGAGTTCCAATACCATCTCCTAGTACAGGTGTCTTAGGTAGGTTTCTATTAGATTATCATCGAAATTGGAAAATGATATTGTAAAGGAAAATACTGTTTCGGTTTGAACGACACCTTATAAATTATGTACTGATACAAATTTTTATGTGTGATAAGTGAAAATTTACCGAAACAAAATTACAACCCATTATATTTGTACTTGGAGTAAATAAAAAAAAAACTACAATTACACACTCATACTAAATGAGAATTCCCTATGTCACACGTAGTACAAACAAACACACATACAAGTTTTTTTTTTTATGTGATTGAGGTATGGAACGAGCCGACGGCCCACCTGGTGTTAAGTGGTAACTCGGCCCATAACAATCGATGCGACTTGGATCCTCCCCTACTAGGTACGACAAGACTCAAGTCGCATCGTATGCGCCCGTAACTCTGAGACGTGTAGGTGGAATGTCTCATGTGCCTGTAATTTCACCGGAAACCACACCTTTCAAGCCGGAACACAGTAACGCGAATGCATCACTGCTTGGCGGCAGAAATGGGCATGGTGGCAGTACTTCCCCGGACGAACTTGGCGTGAGTTCTTCTGCTCTTTGACATGTAAACAAGTGCTATGTATTTACCTACTGAAATGTTGGTAATAACTGTTTTATTGTTCTTACTAGTTGACCCGGTGAACTGCGTATGGCTTACAATCGCTGTTCGTTAATTTCGCTAAAATTCAAAAATGGCTTTATAAACATTTCTTTGTTAACATTTTGATTAGCTATAATAAATCCTAATCAATCTTCAACTTCAATTCCTATGTCTTTCTCTAAGGTACAATCTATGTCTGTACCAAATACATCAAATTTACTTGAAAAATGGATGATATAAGTGTGTTTCGTATAATACATGACGTAGATTTATTTACTTGAAACACATTAACATTTCATTTGTATTGAATACAGAAATAAAATTAGCTTTATCTCGAAAAAAGCTCGAAACATGAGTTGTTTGATCAAAAAACATGACAATTTATCAGAGCTATGTTGAATGCGTTGTAGAACCTTGAACACGCCTACACCATCGGTCTCTTTGAAATATTGTTGGGAGTATTCACCGCAAGAATTGTAAAAGTCCTTTCTCTGTTCAACAGAAAAAAAATGGGGTATTGAAACGTCGTGTCACAATGGCGGATGCGACCTGACATCATCAGGGAATGGGGACGCGAAATAATAAGGCTGGAGCGTGGTGCAAGTAAGCCGATGAAGCGGATACAAACAGAACATTCTGAGCTAATTGTGGTGATAACCAACAGGTGGATTTAGATATAAAAACATATATGCACTCAATATTTATAATTTATAAATTATTATCATTTCTAATTCTATGACCCATAAGGATTCCCTTGAGTCGTGGACATAGAATACTTACTATAAAAGTATTGATGAATTAGTAAACGCAACCAGAATTAAATTTTTGGTAGCCAAAATATTTGTGGAATGTGGCAGACGAAGCCGCATCCCTTAGCTGTCGCGCTTTTACTCGCCCCACACATCACCGAAATCATCATCCATTTTATTCGACTAATTGACGTTTCCATGCCTATCTATCAAGTCAAAAATAATTTTTTGTCATCAAATTTTCAAATGACTGTATTTACTAAAATAAAAATAGCTCCTAATCTTATCTAATAAACAAAACTAAATACCTTGATCCACAAATTTTAACAAAAAAATGTGAGCCGTCACGGGACGCCTGGCAGATGTGAAACATCGACATTATTTTGTAAAAGTAATATGCAGAAAAGAACATATTGTGATAGGAACTAAATATGTCATAATGACGCATCATGACATCAGTCATGACGCATGCCGTAGCGACGCATCGCACCGCCGGAAATCGGTTTTACGTGCGGCTATAGATGTTTCACATCAAAAATTTAAAGTATCTTTATATAGAGGTAATATCTCTGTTTCCATTAAGTCTTACGCGAATGTTATTGGACTACAATGATTTATAGAAGGATCTCTTTCCTCGACGTAAGCAGAGCGCAATTGAGAATGTTTCACCTTGGGGTTATATGTACTATGATGGTAGACGTGTCAAGTGGTGAGTTCATAACTGACATTCCGAATAACTCTTACTTATTTTTTTTTATAATTATTTTTTCAGATACTCATCTTAATATTTCGACAGCGCGGACAAATCTTCTATTAACATATCCACGGTAACTTAGAAGTTCGCTTGTTACTTGGGGCTCAAATCTCGTCTGTGGAGCTCAGTACGTCTTTGTCCTAGGCACGATGTTTGCTCTCGTTTTTAAAATTAAAACTATGTGGCCCGGAATGGTGAGTTTGTAATATTTTGTTTCCCACTCGAACAATATAAACATTCTTTATTTTCCCTCGGCGGTTGCGTTTTTGTTTATTTCATGAGAACTCGGAAATTGGACGGGTGATGGATGTTTTTCTTGGCGCTTACACATTATGCTGAGTGCACACCGACGCGACGCGTGTAACAGCTTAGGTACTGGTTAGCTTTGTTATGCAATGAATTCTATATGGATGTTAGCTTGTTTAGCTTATTAAAATATATTATTATTAATAATAATAATATTGGTGGATTTTACACGGCGCCATCTAGCCCCAAAGTAAGCTAAGCATAGCTTAGAGAACCAGACAACTGATGTAATACTTATATACTTTTTATTTGTAAATACATACATATAATAAATAATTAACACCCAGTAACAGACATCTATGTTCGTTACACAAATGTTTGTCCTGGGTGCGAATCGAACCCACGACCTACAGCTCAGAGGGCAGTTACTACCAACTGAGCGATAAGATCAGTCAAATGAAGAGAATTATAAAAAAAAAAATATGTTTTAAATTTTTTTGAAAAATGATAAATTATTATGTGACCAAAAAGCAAATTGGAACACTTTTAACACAGTTTTAACATTTGCATCATTATCTATTAAATCTAACAGACCCCTCCAAAATAAAATAACCTATTCAGAAAAAGCAAAACTCTCTGTTTGGATTATTTCCTTCAAAAGTAAATAAATGATTATGTTTATTTCGGCCGCGAGGTGTCGCTACATCAAACAATTTCTTTTTTTTATAAAAAGGTCCAGTATGCGGGTAAAAGTAAATCAAAATAAAGAATAAAAGAAGACAAGTCTTAAGTGATTAAAATACAAGTAGATAAGTAAAAGAATATTTTATTTCTACATTTTCTGTGCGTTGAGGGCACAAAAGCTGTGAATGGATTCAAGTCAAATGTATTATTTATTCCCTGACTTTTGAGTAAATGGTTTTCTGCCAGTGGGAGTTGGAATAGAGAGATAAACCTGATTAATTCTGGATTAAGATATGTTTTAAGAAATTAAAAATGTCTTGGTTCCCGACATGATAGAAAGGCACCGTTAATAATCTAGGGTAGATATATTTTCCAAATTATAATGAATTTACTTATTGTAGCAAACAGATGCGGGGTAATATTTCAACGATATTCATTTGACTGAACTAGCTAAAAAGTACCACGTAAATTGTTCCAGCGCAATCCATTGTCCTACTTAATATTTTGCCAAAACAAAAATGCAACATGAACTGTTTTTATTTCTTTCTTTCTTTCAATATGTATCAGTGCTTTGCAGTTAGTTTGCAGTTTTAAGAGCAGTAGAACTCTCGCCAAGTTCGTCCGGGGAAGTACTGCCACCATGCCCATTTCTGCTGCCAAGCAGTAACGCGTTCGCGTTACTGTGTTCCGGTTTGAAAGGTGTGGTTGCCGGTGAAATTACAGGCACACGAAACATTCCACCTACACCTCTCAGAGTTACGGGCGCATACGTTGCGACTTGGGTCTTGCCGTACCTAGTAGGGGAGGACCCAAGCCGCATCGCTTGTTATGGGCTGAGGTTACCACTTAACACCAGGTGGGCCGTCAGCTCGTTCTGTAACTGTATTACATAAAAATACATAAAATAGTTTATAATTTATATCAAATCAACCCTCCAACGAATCCATGCCACTATAAAATATTTCCTCTCAAAATTAACAACGTCAGGACTTTATTTCTGACTAGTTAAGTCATAAATTCGTACAGTTTCAGAACTAAGCATTCATCACAGTCATTAAATGAAAATAACTTACAAGTTGCTTAAGACTTGAGGGAGCTTTAAACAATTACCATATTGCGGGCGATGGCACAGCTCATAAATCATGTGGCTTGATCACTTGGAACAAATATGAAAAACACTGGCATACGCTTGGAGAGACATTGGATCCGTGACACTGACAGTACCAAGTACGTCACTGAGATCTTTGAAAATAAGTCGAAATAGCATTAAATTATCCATTAAAATATATTTATGGAAAAGAACGGCCCCCTTTGTGATAATTGGTGTCCTTTACTAAATTATGGGAAGGTACAAGATTTCTGTCGTACGTAAAATAATAAATGGTTTTAGGCCTGAAATGCTCCAATCTGCTAGTTCAACTTGAGAATGTGTAAATGTAGCTCTTGCAGGTTCACTAAACACCATAGAAGTAGTACGCGAAAGGTATCTTCCCCATGGAGGGTCGGATAGGGTTTGAACAGGCGTCAAACTTATCGATAAGTAAGCGTGACCTTATGTTTTGAATATTGACGTTTCCAAGCCATTTCTTTATGAATTCTATGGAAATAAAGTTTTTGACTTTGACTTTGTAGGCGGAGTTTTGCGCGTGTTGGAAAGAGAGAGAAGAGGATTGGTCGAGTTCGCATCGCTTCGTAAAGGCTTGTTCAATTTCAAGTGATGGACGATAATCTAAATGCAGAGTTGATCTACGCCAAAGTTATACTTAGAAAAATATGTTTAGATAGCTATATAGTTTGTAGTCGGCAAACTACTACGAAATAAACCTCACCTACGCAAGCTATTTTAAAATTAGTTTCGCCCTCGTTCCAATGATCCAGCTATTTTCATCTCAGCTGCCAAAAGTAAATTCGATTATAATTTTATTATAAAATGGAACAAACAGTGGAACAATGTTTGTTTCATGAGTTAAGCTATTTGATTATTTTGTGAATTTCCATATTATTTTGTAGGTTATTACAAAGTTTAACAAGCTAGGTATTTTGTAAAAGTTTTTCCCGATCTAGCATCTACCCTTAGCTTCACCGAATGGTACTAGAACAAAATATCCCCAGGTCCTTGTTATATCAGGTAATCATAAGCCAATTTAAAACTTTAGGCAAACTGTTCGTTCTTTGGCTGCTGTAAAAAATAATTAGGTTTGATTGTATAACATTATTTCTCGTTTTTAAAATATGAGGGGCTTTATATCACATTTTTTGTATAATACCCCACATAAGCCAAACATTCCTTTTGAACCTTTTTTAAACCATGTGAAACTTCAGCCCCGCTTCACAATGGAGGTTTCAGATTTAAATTGTAATGCATTTTCACACGGCTTTGGTTGGTATTTACTTAAAATAACTCGTTTGCGACCAGCTCTCTGAACCCGCCCGTGCTGTGAATATTTAATGGGAGGAGGCTGGTGGAATACGGACAGATATAGCGGAGGATAAAAAAAATAATAACTGGTTGGTGTACAAAACAGTGAAGTTAGAGATTACGCTGAGGTTACATAAAAACTGGTGGGCCACCGTTTCTGTGAATTAAAATAGTGTAGTTAATGAAAAACTACTGGAAATACCCTCTAAGGATGGAAAAAACAGCCTGCTGATACTTTTTTTTTGTGATTCGCTCTAAGCAAATAAGCTTTATCTGAAGTATAATAATAACCGTTATAATAATAACCGTTTATTTCATAACAATACAATACAATACAAGACAAAAACAATATTAATAATTTTACAATGCTGCTAAACATAATTTTAAGTGTATCATACTGGCCCTAAACTAGGCAAAAACCTGTGTGATAGGTACCAGTGTATATGTGTCGTAGGAATCTAGAGTATCTTCTTCTAAAGTATCTTCTAAAGTATCTTCTCGTCATTTCTTATTTCTTTTGTAGATTTACTTCTAACTTGGTACGGTGGTAATCGACTCTTTTATCCGAAATCATAACTCAAGAACAAATTATCATCTTTATGCCATAACACACTTTTATCTGCGGACGTTGATGTAAATTAACTTTACATTTGTAAAGTCAAAGTCAAAAACTTTATTTCCATAGAATTCATAAAGAAATGGCTTGGAAACGTCAATATTCAAAACATAAGGTCACGCGTACTTATCGATAAGTTTGATGCCTGTATATAATTAAATCCATACAAAAAGTCTGCATAATAAAATCAGCAAGTTCCATAATTTCCAATTTAATAAACATTTACCAGTAAATTTAATTACAAATATGATATTATTAATTTCCGCTTGAGCTCACATTTTGATCCGTGTGGCTTACAGTGGTGTAGTGCAGTAATTAAGTTAGTTATGCTCTGTGGACGGCCGAGAATAAACGGGATATTTTTTGCATGAGAACTTTGTTAATGCGGACGTAAATTCAGTTTGATTGCTATGCTGTGTTACCGTAAATATTTATTTTGTTACCGCTGGCAAGGTAGTCTCTGACTAAATATCGCCCGATGTTGAGTGACTGTCTGGCCGACATCCGACATCCGACATTCTGAATCCAGGCCATGTTACACATATACACATCAAAATATTGCCGCTCTACGCCAAGTTACGTCGCAATATCACCACTCTACACCACGCTACGTCACAATATTGCCGCTCTACGCCAAGTTACGTCGCAATATCACCACTCTACACCACGCTACGTCACAATATTGCCGCTCTACGCCAAGTTACGTCGCAATATCACCTCTCTACACCACGCTACGTCACAATATTGCCGCTCTACGGCAAGTTACGTCGCAATATCACCACTCTACACCACGCTACGTCACAATATTGCCGCTCTACGCCACGTTACTTCACAGTATCACCACTCTACACCACGTTACGTCACACTATCACCACTCTTACACCATGCTACGTCACAATATTGCCGCTCTACGCCAAGTTACGTCGCAATATCACCACTCTACACCACGCTACGTCACAATATTGCCGCTCTACGCCAAGTTACGTCGCAATATCACCTCTCTACACCACGCTACGTCACAATATTGCCGCTCTACGGCAAGTTACGTCGCAATATCACCACTCTACACCACGCTCCGTCACAATATTGCCGCTCTACGCCACGTTACTTCACAGTATCACCACTCTACACCACGTTACGTCACACTATCACCACTCTTACACCACGCTACGTCACAATATTGCCGCTCTACGCCAAGTTACGTCGCAATATCACCACTCTACACCACGTTACGTCACACTATCACCACTTACACCACGTTACGTCACACTATCACCACTCTAACACGACGTTACGTCACAATATTGCCGCTCTACCCCACGTTACGTCACAATATTGCCGCTCTACCCCACGTTACGTCACAAAATTGCCGCTCTACCCACGTTACGTCACAATGTCGCCACCCAACCCCACTTTACGTCACAATATTGCCGCTCTACCCCACGTTACGTCGCAATGTCGCCACCCAACCCCACGTTACGTCACAATATTGCCGCTCTACCCCACGTTACGCCACAATATTGCCGCTCTACGCCACGTTACTCACAATGTCGCCACCCCACACCACGTTACGTCACAGTATCACCACTCTACACCCCGTTACGTCACAATATCGCCGCTCTACGCCACCTTACATCGTAATATCGCCGCGAGACTTGACTGGTTCGTGAAGTATTAGTCAAAGGCCACTCGCGATGTTGCCGTGGTATACTCGACCGTGGAACGCGTTCTTTAATATAAAAAAAAAATACCTCGTTTGAATCTGAAATTCAGAACACACGAAACGGCAGACGTACAAATTTGAATATAAATTCACAGACAAATCGAATCATACGGTGCACTGTTTATTTTAAGTATTGACGCTGTCCTCCGACCCTTGTTTTGAATTTTCCTCGTTTCACTGAAACGAACGGAGCATATAGAAATTTCGAGAGATATGTTCTGATTTCTCCTTACTCAAAGCGAAGATCTTGTATATCTATCTATATATATAAAAATAAATTGCTGTTCGTTAGTCTCGCTAAAACTCGAGAACGGCTGAACGGATTTATCATATCTTAGTCTTAAAATGTTCGTGGAGTTCTAGGGAAGGTTTAAAAGGTTAAAAAAATTTGAATAATTGCCGGGAAAACCCTAAAAACAGCCCTTATCTTTTTCCCATATAAACGTTTTCTAAATAAAATGTAGAGTCAATTTGAACTTTATTGCTATTTAAGTTTTAGCTAACTTCAGTTGTATCGATTGAGGCAGTAAGTCTGCCGGGTCAGCTAGTACTTTATAAATATATTGCTCAGAGTTGGTGGTAATTTCGTTGGTGGCAATATTATTATTATTATCACACATTACTGCCTTCTCTCAGATAACGTCAGTTTCACTACAAAGTGAAAAGTGGCGTAACTATATACGTACTTATGTATGGAAAAGTTACAAAATGCTGCTGACCGATTATCCAAGTCGGAATGACTCTACCGGCTAGCTTCTACCCTCCAGTTGAAAATCTGCTGCCAATTATCTAACGGCCAGTCCGAGCGTTACGTCCATTAAAGATATGCTGTCAGTAAAAAAAAATAACATTTCTGATGGTACAACTTGGCGACTCTCAAGTTAGATATCGACTAATCATTATACAACTTAAAATATATGTACTTGTGTCGTCTAAGCATACTTAAAGCTCTTGTACACGCATTTAAGATACACGATATTAATGTACAAAGTCAAAGTCAAAAATTTTATTTCCATAGACATCATAAGGCTTGGAAACGTCAATAATATTCAAAACATAAGGTCACGCGTACTTATCGCTAAGTTTGACGCCTGTTCAAACCCTATCCGACTCTACATGGGGAACAATAGACAAGAGACCCCTAAATGCCAAAATTTTTTCGCGAGCACGATCCTTGTACCTATCTGAGTACTTGGTTAACACATACTTCCAGAATCTAGAACAAACTTTAAGTTCATCGAACAAAAGCTTGCTTGAACGGGGATTCCACCATTTTGCAGTCAGGGTTAGTACCATTTTATACGTATCGGTGTGACACGTAGCCTTCGGTTCATCACTTTACATACTCAAAAAACTCACATTCAAAATAGCTCCTTATTCTTACAAGCAGGCAGTTCAAAATCGCTCAAATTCAATCCTACTGAGATATCGGATCACGGAAAAATGTAATGGAGAAGTTATACGAGTTTTTAGGGTTGTACCTACTTTGCTTTTGCTTTATACAGGTTTTTTTCCGTTTCATTCGCAAAGTTGTTCACGACCGCGGAGTCAGACGACGTTTATGATATTTTATTGAATTTGGCGTGGGAAGTTTTAAAATTTGTCTTACTACGAGCTTGTAGATGTCATTTTGGTTTACTTGAACTCAAATATGATTCGTTGAATTTTTCAGGTCCGTTCGTTTATCTGAGGATCTTTTGTAGACCAAAGATGTAAAATCGGATCAACATTGACGGTCCCGATATCGGACGCTAATGCAATATCGTTAGAAGTGAAATTTATGATATAAGTTTGTGATATCGGAGTGGACAATGTACAGTACGTCATACTACGGATTTCACACTTTAAATTTCACACAATTATATTTGTAATGAAAATGTATTGCTATATAATCTACTAGCTACGTTAATTCAGTTTTGCGAATTAACCTTACTAAAAGTACCCTAAGGTACTCCTCATAACATAAGCCAGTGAAATATCCGTCAAAATCAGTCCAGTCATTTTAGAAACAAATGCAACGTTTAAGTAGTATATAAGCAAAAGAGACTTCCCCATTTACATATTCTATATATGTAAATACGGGACCAATTTGCCTAAATTTTGTGAAATATATTGCGTAGATATTTGGTCGAACATAATAGAAAAAAGAAGAAAGAAAGAGTACCTATTTATTTTGCACATAACATAATACAGATGTACATACCAATACGCGAATATGGAATAACACATCTTTTTGTCGTAAAACCACGCAGGCAAAGTTGCGGGAAAACAGCTCACTTACCCAGGTGAGCATTTGGCCCACCCCCCACACCGTGAAATTTGACGCTAAGTTCCTAAAACATTGGACTTGCAAAATCTGGAAGAGCTTCGCCTGAAGTTCGCTCTAAGTACCAAACTACGAAGTTGTACAACTCGTCGGCCGTTGTTTCCCAAATCCCCATTCTTCCCTTCCATTCCGTTGAATAAACGAACTTGAATATTGGTATTGTATTGAAAAGGCGTGCCTCTCCTTTGTTGGTAAACAAATAGATTCCTTCAAATGGGTTGATAATTAATTATCTTCGGTATAATTTTGGAGTGCTTCGCTAATTGTTGCTTTGTATTGTGAGTTTCCAGTTTTCTATTACTTGAAATGTTAATTTGCAAAGATTTTGTTTGATTGGCACGTTCTCTGTGTCTCAAATACAGGGTAAATATAAATAACCCTTTACACATAATTATTGAAAAGGATTCAGTTTGTGGCAGGTACTCGCAGTATGTGGAAACACAGACGTTTGAAACATTTAACACAGCTGGGGATCGAACCAGGACCTCATTTTCAATAACGTAATGTAAGTATTAAGTATTCGGCACGAGACACGGTTAGAAATGAAAATCAAGCAAAAATACTAAACAAAAAAGGAAAAAGAAACATGCAATGTGCTTGGTACCGAGAAGGGCACAGCTTGTGTTGGTTGAGTGTCACTCAGCGCTGGTTTTCAGCCGAAAACTTAAACTAGTAGCAAAAATCACAAACGCGCATGCCCATATTATTATGTATAATAAAATGGACTCTATAATACATAAATGTCATTCATTTACTTATTCATTGGAATAACAATATACCATTATATATTTTTAAAGCAATTTGATTAAACCACAGTCACTAGTAAAATCAAAGTCAAAAACTTTATTTCCTTAGAATTCATAAAGAAATCGCTTGAAAACGTCGATATTCAAAACATAAGGTCACGCGTAGCTACTTGCGTAGCTACCCCTAAAGGGGATTCCTTTTATTTCGCTTTTTTTTTAGCTTGCAATATCTATGGGCGTGAATTTTTGTCACCTACAAGACTTTGATTGAGCTTCCAATACAGGAAACATACTAGATAGACATACATAGATACATTGAGAAAATAACTAGAGGACTATGAAACTTCAATATAAATTTGATTGAATGTGTTACCCAAAATTATTCGAACAGAAAAAATATGTGAGTTACAAGTTTTGGAAAATGGTCAGAAGAAAAACAATCACTTTAAGCGTATTTTGTATTTTTCTCTCATGTTTGTCTCATGAACGTGACTCGATAAAATTTAAAACTCCGTCTTATAAGGAAATTTTATGGCAATACCGGTTGAATTACACAATATTACACAGTCAAAGATTTGTAGTTTAGATTGGGAATATTCAAAAAGATTACCTTTCCATTATTTTTTCCAAAAAAAAAAGGTAGAAATATTCATAAATAAATATTCGTGGATATTTCACACAACGCCATCTATCCCCAAAGTATAGTACTATGGGATAAAGATGATTACTAAAATAGAATACTTATATATTTTTTGTAAATAAGTATTAAATCCAAGAATATAAAAACCAGCTATTTACACCAAACAAATTTTCGTTCTAGGTGGGAATCGAATCCACGAACTAAATACAGCCCAGAAGGCAATGTACTATGGTTACATTGCACTCCAAATGAATTCTGCGCTAAGTTCTACATATATACAGTAATTAAACCCAACTAAATTGCAATTATTCGAGATAAAGCAATTTTATGGTTCCGTCAGAACACGTATTAAATCTGCATGCGACTATCTCAGGTGCACTAGGGGTGGCGAATACAAAATTACATTGTACTTTTGACTTGACGAAGAGGTGTAGGTCGTGGGTTCGATTTCCACCCAGGATAAACATCTGTGTAACAAGCATTGATGTTCTTTCTGTATGTGGGTGTTTATGTATTTTTGTTATGTATGTATTTAAAATAAAAATATGTATTCTATCAGTTATCTGGTTTCCATAGTACCAGCTATGCTTAGTTTGGGGCTAGATGGCGCTGTGTGAATTGTCCACCAATATTTATTATTATTTATTCTATAGAACTGATTACCTTGTCTTTTAGTTATCAGTATTTCGTTGTCAGTAGAAACAATCCTTATGTGTCAAATGCTGAGTGGCCTCCTTGACGCACAATTCAATTGTACTCATTTCTTCCGCAAAAGTTACACTGCACTTGAAAATCGATGTGACTATGGGCTTTGGGAAAAAATGCTTAAAATTTACCTTGCTACTTTATTTTCATAGAAAAATACTATTGAAAGGATAGATATTACAAAAATGTATAAGAATCCATTGAAGACTATTATAAACATTGTTTTTATAGCAAGAAAAGCGCAGAAATTTTCGCTTATATCATGGGAACCAGTCAACTGATATAATACTACAATATATTTTTTTGTAAATACATACACAAAATATATATCAACACCCAGACACAGAACAAACACCTATGTTCGTCACACAAATGTTTGTCGCGGGTGGGAATCGAACCCACGACCTACAGCGCAGAAGGCTACTACCAACTGAGCTACGAGGCCAGACCAGAATGTTAATTGTCATTTAACATTTACAGCGTTAGCAACCTTATCTCAAACATGGCCACTATAAATTCAAAATGAGGTAGCCGGTAATTTCGGCGCTGCGGACCAATTTCCGACGGCTATCTGCTCAGAAATAATGTACATAAACTGGGCATGTAACCTCGCACCTGTATATATCGGTAATTCACCCTGTGTATCCCGGTAATTCACCCTGCACACCAGTTATTTGCGTGTGTACCTGTATCGCGAGCGAATATCCACAGTTTTAAATTTGAATTTCAATACCTTCATAACGATGTACAGTATGAATTTTCGATTGTGGTTTCTGGTATTGGGTTAAGTCAATTAACGGTTCTGTGATAATTAAAATGAATATTGATTGTTATTTGGATCAATTTATTCGAGAACATTCATCATGGCTGTAGTCCTAGAACTTATGTTCAGTTTTGATGCGGAGAAATGCAGCTAACTTACACCGCAGCAGTAGTGCACTATCGTTTCTGTATTCCAGTTTGAAAAGTGGGTGAAATTACAGTTACACGCAATTACAGTCTCCGCGTGAGGGCGAAATATAACGCCACTTGCGTGTTCCCATAGTTATGTGGGGAACACCCACGTTGAAAAGCTGCTGTTATGGATAAGATAGGCCATCTGCTCGTGGAAATAATCCGTAGTTTGTGGATCATAAATATGTATGAGTACAATATTAGTAAATTGGAATATCAATGCATGTGAACTGCCTCTCAAGCTCTCAGCTCAGTTGGTAGTCTGCCTGCCTTCTGTATTGTAGGTCGTGGGTTCGATTCCAACCCAGGACAAACATTTGTATGACAAATATAGATGTTTGTTCTGCGTCTGGGTGTCAATATGTATGTACAAAAATAAAGTATAAAAGTATTAAGATAGGGTTTGAACAGGCATCAAACTTATCAATAAGTACGCGTGACCTTATGTTTTGAATAATATTGACGTTTCCAAGCCATTGCTTTATGAATTCTATGGAAATAAAAGTTGTGACTTTGACTTTTGACTTTGACTTTGATTATATCAGTAGTCTGGTTCACATGACACAAGCCATGCTTAGCTTACTTTTGGGGCTAGATGGCGCTGTGTGAAATGTCCACCAATATTTATTTATTAATGAGTACACTAGGAAAATAAAAATCATTTCACAAACCTGACATCTTCCATCGATGCACATATCCAGACTCCCCGGGCGGCACCTGGTGCCGTCTGATACCCTGGCTGCGAGCACAGCTACCACCACCCGGTCGTCTTCATCCATGGAGGCGGTCTGTCAAACCAACATCTGGTTAAATTTTTGTTTTTTTTTAAGTGTTACTGTTACGGAACGAGCCGACGGCCCACCTGGTGTTAAGTGGTAACCTCTGCCCATAACAACCGATGCGACTTGGGTCCTCCCTTACTAGGTACGAAAAGACCCAAGTCGCATCGTATGCGAGACGTGTAGGTGGAATGTCTCATGTGCCTGTAATTTCACCGGCAACCACACCTTTCAAACCGGAACACAGTAACGCGAACGCGTTACTGCTTGGCAGCAGAAATGGGCATGGTGGCAGTACTTCCCCGGACGAACTTGGCGAGAGTTCTACTGCTCTTAATATTTCTATCCAATATCACTTAACACCAGCTGATATGTACGCAGGGTTGCTTGAGCAAAGAATGGTATAAGTTTTTGATTGACAAACCCATATAAATTCAATGAAAAAAAAATGTCTTCTTCTATTCTAGTCACTGGTGAAAGCATGTTAAGTGCGCCTCAATGAGGATCCTTTCGAGCATTTGACACATTCGAATTTTTAGTTCTAGAACATGTCGGATTCCTCACGATGTTTTCCTTCACCGTTTTGATAACGTGATATTGCGCACATAAATCGTCAACTCATAGCTGTACGTCGGGATATGACACAGCGACCTCCGGATTGAACTCAAGTTCAGTGGGTACTGCCCACCAAAATCAAAATCATTAGTGCAAATTAGCTAACCGCTTCCGAGCTCTGGACAGAGTGGTGGGGCGTTCCTCTGCAGGTAAGCGCACAGGGTTCCGTATCATCCCTGTGGGCTCGCCAGTGGAATAACTCCCCCCCATAGGGGGTGTTGTCGTGCGCACTGCACTGCTGCTCTCGCCAGATATCATCTTCCAGGAGAGAGACGTTGGCTCGACACGGCTGAAACAAAATAGTTGGTCATGATTTAGACTTGAGAATAGTTTTTTTACGTGATACAGAACGTGAAGATGGCCCACCCAGACGGTAACCTGCATAACCAAGCAATACGACATGGGTCCGTGGCTTGCGTCTTCCCACACTTTAGAACGGGAGAACTCAAGTTCTGTTATGGGCAGGAGTAAACGCGTAAACCAAGCGGTCGTCCCGTCTCTTCCTCACATAAGATAGGTATTAAATTTATTGTTAACTAATTAAATATATCTGATCAAAACTGGAGGATAATGAGGCTGAAGATGTGAATGTGTCCATGGGCCACCAGTGATGACCAGCCTTAATTCTGGTGCAAACAGGATCATAATGATTGCCATTTTATTGTAATTTGTACCCGACAAAGGAAGCGTTATGTATTTTATATGTTACGACATAATCTAAGTTTACGTGGATAATCTTTTTCGCTAACCTAAATATAACAGAATCTTTTTGATACGACTGTCATGACTGTAAAAGCCTAGTCAAAGCACTTTCTCCGGTACCTCATTAAACGAATATCTCTGAAAGAACAAAATATCATACGTCCTGACAAGAAGGATAAAATAAAATAACGTAGTCTTCAATTTCAAAAGAATATAAGCCGACAGGCGTATCTCAACTATACATAAGGCTCTATCATATACAGGGTGTCCGATAATGAATGGATAACCTTGAAATGGGTCTTAGTAGAACTATTGGGCATTAGGAAAAAAATATCAAATAAAAAACAACCAAAGTAGTACCTGTATAACACTTTTATACTACAGTTAGTGAGCACTGCATAAAATGGTATCTAATCTTAGTTTTTGAATGTAACTTATAGAGATTCATAAACTCCTGAACGGATTTGATAAGAGTTACAAAATAAGGCAGCGCGCAGTACATTACATATTTATTATAATTTCTTTACTTATTCATAAAAACAAAAATTACTAATTATTTTGGATTAATTAGTTTATGAATCAATACAAAGACTTACAACAACTTAAGTCAAAAACAGCAAGGATTGTTATTTGGTTGAATGTAATTTGCATCTCGTTTGACAGGAGTACAAACTATAATAAGTAATCGATTCCTTATCCAAAAAAATGTATATGATTGGACTGCTATTTTAACTAAGCCATAGCTTAAGATATTATGCCAAATAAGTTTATTTGATAATGAACAAAAAAAATATCTAGAAGATATCGCAAGGAAAGGAGAATATCAGAAAATTTAACTTAATATAAAATAGCCTGAGTACCTACTCATCTATAAACCCGCTGAATGGTTTGTAAGCGTTATGCCTAAACAAACCATGAATGCCTCATGTCAACATAGACTATCTTGTTAATATTCCAGAAAAATCCTATTTTATTCACAAAGTCGAGCACATTACGAAAGGGTTCTATAAGGAGAACTAAGAATATTCGCGACATCAAAGGCTTAAAATACAATCATTTGCATTTGAAAAGATCTGTTGTGCCAACAATCACTCAAATATATTCTATACTTGATTCTACAAATTAATTTAAATGAACAAAAGCCAAAGATGATTCTTGGAATTCGCAAGATATTATACTACTAACAAAATTATTAAACATATATAGATATTAAATAAATAAATAAAAAATAGTATATAAAGCATAGTCGCTATCTGTCTGTCTGTTTCTCCGCTCAATTCTTATAAACCACGCAACGGAGTCTGATATGGTTTTCACTTACAGAAAGAGGGGTAAACGAGGAGGTTTGTGTAAATAATTTGTAAATTAACTGCACCGTATGAAAGTTGACATTTGTTGAATAATACTAAATAACCTACAAAGTTTAACAGTAGTCTAGATTCTGTATAAACTAGGATCATTCTATTGCGGTTTCATGCTAGAAATATAGAGTTTTAGCAGAATAGAGTTCTGAATCATTCATAGCAGTCATAATAGTCATTTATTGGTAATAAAAAATACAAAAATATTTATACAAAATGTGCCAATTTCAATAAATAATAAATTTCTAAAAAATATATATATATATAATAAATACTGCTGGACATTTCACACAGGGCCATTTAACCCCAAAGCCAAGCATAGTCTGTATCATGGAAACCAGTCAACTGATATGATACTTTTTTTGTAAATACATACATATCAGCCTGACACAGAACAAACATCTACGTTCTGCACACAAATGTTTGTCCTGGGTGGGAATCGAACCCACGACAAATCAACTCAATCATTACATAAACGACTGGTTAAACTATTGCTGGTATAACTTGAGAACATAACTTCGCTAGTGTATAAATGCCGGGGTATAATGTATATGAAGTAACATCAGACCTACTAAACAGTAATTTCTCGTGTCCTGTAATTTCACCGCATCTCATATCCAAACTATCGACCTAAGAAGAAAAGCATTTTGGTATAATACAGAGAGGTATGCACAAACCCTGTCTAGTCATTCACTATCATTTACTCGGTGGAACCTCCCACCTGAGTTTCCTCCAGGAATTCTCTAAAACACCTCGTAATACCCGATTTATGCACGTAGCGTAAATTCACAGAAAGTTCCAGCAAAATCGAGTCCTGAATTATAAACCGCTCAATTTACGGAGACTGGAAAAATGTTCGAGAAACAACAGACCAATCAGATTTAAAAGCGTTGCCAGTCAATAAACTAGAGGCAAATATATCTTATTGTCATTCTGAGAACGTTGCTTAGGGTTGGCGCGTTCACTGTCAGTTTTTCTTATAGCAAAGATAATTTACTTACTAGAACTAAATTATTTGTTCTTATTAAGTAAAATTTTTATAGTAAAAGTAACGATAAACTTTAATTTATTAAAAAACTCATTGTTGAAATACTGACAAATTATGAATACCACGTAAAGCACTAAACAGGATTAACAGACAGAATTTCTGGTCGCAGTCTAAACGTAGAAGTCGCGCTATTGAAATTGAAGACACTCTTTAAAGCGTATATACTCAGACATCACTATTTAAAGCGTAAATATATACGTATAATTATGCAACGTTTACGAGTCAATTTAATTAATTAATGTAATATACAGGGTGTCCGGTAATGAATGGACAACCTTGAAATGGGTCTTAGTAGAACTATTGGGCATTCGGAAAAAAATATCAAATAGAAAAAAAACAAGTAGTATCAAAGAGATGTATTTTTTAAATAATATCGATGTTTTTTTGTTTTTTTTGATACTACTTTGTTTTTTTTTTCCGAATGCCCAGTTCTACTAAGACCCATTTCAAGGTTATCCATTCATTACCGGACAACCTGTATATCAGCAACCTATCTGAATGGCGCATAAGCTGTAGTAATGTGAAATGTGTGCGGTGTGGAGACGTTCTAAGAACTGTTTACCGTAAGTGTAAGTAAGGCAAAATACAAGTTATTGTCATTGTAAGAGCACTAGGGCTGCCACTCAACAAATGTTTGTTGTTATTTCTGAAAGGGAAAACGCTTGCAGCTGCGAAAAAATATGAGTTAGATATAAAAGAACAAGGGTTCATTATTGTTGATTAAAATGGGCTTTGTGAAGGAGAAATTCCCTTTTGCTGTAATTTTGACGTTTCGATATTTGCTCAAGGAAAATGTATTGTGTAACGATTTATGTTCGTTTATAAAATTCATTAATGTAAAATTAATATTGTGTTCAAATAGTATAATAATGGAAAATTGAGATACGAAAAAGAACTTCCATTTCTATGTACATTCATTTATTGAATTGAATTTACCTAATATTCGTTCTACAGGAATAGGTATATCTATTATAGACAAACGAGAGTGAACGATTTTTAACTAGGACTTGAAAAAACTTGGACCCTAAATTTAAAAACCGGTATTTCTAAAGTGGAACTAAATCGTTTCTTATTGATTTCTTCACTTTGAAATTCTAATACAGAAAGTCATGTGGCTGCATTCTTACTTTCACACCGAAAAGAAAATCCCTTCCTGTAGAGGTTTCTTGACTGTTCATCCACCAGGCTTAGCTATAAGTACGTCAGAGCTTGTTTTTTATAATACAGGTCATCCTAGTTTGGGTAACAATGTTTCCCAACTAAGAATGACACATTTATTGCCTTTTGTAATTGAATTTTAATGTGAGTAATTTTTGTTGCAGAGTATTAATTTATCATTTCATTTTAATATTAATTGATTGATTTTACCTAGCTATTTCTAAGAAGTTCATAGCTGTAAGAATCTAATGGAAATAAAGTTTTTGTCCATTGTCTATAGTCTCCCCTCAAACCAGAACAACAATACAATACAATACTTGACTTGAACCCGAAGCCCTAGAATAATTCCCTAAAAATTATTTGTCTACAATCTCTCTCTCTCTCTCTCTCGCTCTCTAGAGCTTGCTCGTAAGGTATGTTCTATTTCTAGAAGGAGTGAGTTACTAATCTAATAAAAAATATCGGTAATGTACTAACTGTAATTTCAATTTTACGTTCATATATTGCCGTAGCAGTAGAACTTATTCCAAGTTCGTCCTAGGAAGTACTGCTGCCATACACATTTCTGCCGCAGTTATGCATTCGCGTGACCCTGTTACGGCTTAAAAGGTGTTCTTACCGATGAAGTTACAGGCACATGAGACATTCCACCTTCATGTCTCAGATGCGAATACTGTGTGACTTTTATCTTGTCGTACCTAGGTAGGAGAGGATCCAAATCATATTGTCACAAGTTACCACCAAGTGGGCCATCTGCTCCATACGTAAATATATAACGTAAAAAACGGAATCTCACCACTTCGTCTTCCATTTCTAAAGTAGATCGAGCTCCTAAGTGGAGCCGACTTTAATATCTATCAATAGCATGCAAATACGGCTCGGGGTGTGAGTGCCGACCAAAGTGCTCCGACGCCCGGATTTGTCATTGTTCCCCTTCGGGGGGAATACCAGTGTATATTATTCTACGTATTTTTGTAAAATTTGATCCTCTTTTTGAGCCATCTGATCTAAATTGGGTGAAGTAAACTTGACTGTGGTAGCAGTGGTAGAGAACCCAATTTTTTTCACCTTTCAGTGTTTTCTATGTAACATCTAAGAAAAAATTACGTATTCAATGAAGATTCCAAAATGATAATGATATAATAAAACTATTAATTAAAGTTTTTTTCCAGTTACTCGTTTACGGCTTGACGTTGATTTTTGAGTCAGCCTGTATACTGGTTGTTCGGTAATGAATAGATAACCTTGAAATGGGTCTTAGTAGAACTATTGGGCATTCGGGAAAAAATATCAAATAAAAAAAACCAAGAAGTTCAAAAATAAAACAAATAAAACAAAAAAAATAATATCAATACATCGATATTATTTAAAAAATACATATCTTTGATACTACTTGGTTTTTTTATTTGTTTTTTTTTTCCGAATGCCCAATAGTTCTACTAAGACCCATTTCAAGGTTATCCATTCACTTCCGGACACCCTGTATACGTTATATAAAATATTTGCTGAAGTCGTAGATCAAACAATAGATTCAGCCTGGAGGTCGCTGGTTCAACGCCAGGCGTGCCCCAGTAAATTTACCATCTGTGTCTCTTCAGTCAGGTTGACAATGTCAGAACTCTATGGCTCCTGTGTAAGTCTCCTGACATTTGGAACAAATCCAGAAAAAAATATTTAAATACAAATGTAGACGTCGTGTTTCTGTCAAATGCTTTTAATAAGGGTAAATTTTAAAGAATAAATAAATAAATAATGGTGGACATTTCACTCAGTGCCGTCTAGCCCCAAAGTAAGCTAAGCATAGCTTGTATCATTGGAACCGGACAACTGATATACATACATATATACTTTTCTTTTGTAAATACATACATATAATACATATTAACACCCAGACACAGAACAAACATCAATGTTACCAATGTCACATAAACGTTTGTCCTGAGTGGGGATCGAACCCACTACCTACAGCGCAGAAGGTAGTACTAACCAACTGAGCTATGAGACCAGTCAAAAAAGAATTCTGACACTGAGTATGTATTCATCAACATTTGTCGCTGACTGTACTAATTAGGGCATATTACGTGGGCTTTGCTTCAATAGTTTCGGATTACTGTAGATACTTCCATTATACGCACTCACTTCGAAACACGCTTCAGTTGAAACGTTAGAAGCAGGAAATTGTATTAAACTATTAATCACGCGGTTACTTTGTAGAAAGGCAAGCTTACCTTCGTCAATATCAAGTTAATTTGTTTAATAGTTATCGATAGTTCCATTACGGAGTTACTGAGGTCACTTGTGGGGCTTTTACGACGAGGGGTACATTATGTGTTTATTAAAACTAGTACTCGCTTTAAATTAATAATAAATAAATAATGGTGGACATTTCACACATCGCCATCTCAAAGTAAGCTAAGCGTAGCTTGTATCATGGGAACCAGACAGCTGATATAATACTTATATACTTTTTTTGTGAATACATACATTTAATACACACCCAGACAGAATAAACATCTATGTTCGTCACACAAATGTTTGTCCCGGGTGGGAATCGAACCCACGACCTACAGCGCAGAAAGTCAAAATCAAGTCAAATCTTGCAACTGAATTTTGCAGCAATTATACTCCGCCTGAGCTGAATTTTTGTAAAGTTAAGATGACTATGCATTGTTAGCTAAGTGACGCCATTCTAAATCCAAGATGGCGGAACAACTCCGTCGTATTTGGGCTCGTTGGATTTGCCCTGAATAGTACTATGGGCCTAAGTGGCCCTGGGTAGTATAATAAAAGCTTATTTTGAAACATATATTTATCAAAATCCTTATCCAAACCATCTTTAAAATTTAAAATAATTATACGGAACCACTAAAACTAATTTACACGTCGAGCTACCACCCTCGTTGGAGTTCCGCATTTATTAAATAAGCTGAGACAAGTTGACTCAGTTTGAATCTTCTCAAGTATATGGTACACTTGAGGCCAATGTATTCACTCAATAAAAACCGTCACTTTGTGAATCACACGGCAGTTACTTTAAAGTACTGTTTCCGTAATTTCAGTAAGTGTCTCAAAAATGTGCTTCACTTTGTAACTGGTTCGGAAGACATCGTTCTTTTTTATTGCTCCGGACAAGGTTTCAAATGTGACTTTGAAAACTTTGAGTGATAAAAATGTTTGAGTTGCGGAATTATTTTCTTCTTGTAAAACAAGTTTTTGTGCAAAAAACTGGGGAATAGCGTTTTATAGCGCGACGGTCGCTGAGAAGGCGATGCGGACGCGTCTTACCGTCCGTCAGTCATCAGTTTTGTAGCATGCACTTCAGTATTTTCGTACACGTCCATACATGGCACGCGCGACCTTATCAGTATACGCTTTTCAGCCCAACAGCTGTTTGTACATCGATGCATTTGTATGCGATACCGAAATCGTTTCTCGTGCTTTCCCACCCTTGTTAGTCGTGTTACAGCTAATTTTATTGTTATAACTATCCAGTATACAAATTATTATATATACTAGAGGAACAATTTATGCACGTAGCGGCTAACAATTTAAAAATAACTAAGGCCATTAATTCGATCAGTTTACAATTTCTAAATATTAAAAATACAAATAAAATAAATATTGGTAGAAATTTCAGACAGTGCCATCTAGCCCCAAAGTAAGCTAACCATAGCTTGTATCATGGGAACCACACAACTGATACAATACTTATATACTTATTTATTGTAAATACATACTATTTTACATATTACCCAGACACAAAACAACCATCTATGTTTGTCACACAAATGTTTGTTCTGGGTGGAAATCGAACCCACGACCTACAGCACACAGAGCAGAGTTACTACCAGCTGAGCTGTGAGGCCATAGATTAAGATTTGCACACTTCCAACCCCACAGCTCGATAAAAACAAACATAAACGCCATTCGTAAACTATTAATTATTTTGTCCCGCAGTGTATACAGCGGAACTAATTATCTCGGCGAGACTGCGACAGTTTCATTGCCGCCAACAAGTTACATTGTTTGTATGTGTTGTATGTGTTGTGTGTAGTTAGCTCAAGTTGGATTATTGTTTTTATACTTTCCTAGCTTTGCCCTCGAATTATCGCAAGGCTAGATTGCGCTAGTTTTTAGGTTTTTTCATACATTTTTTCATGTGAAACATCTATAGCCGTACGTAAAACCGATTTCTGGCGTGGCGACGCGTCGCCACGGCATTCGTCGCATATTACTTTTACAAAATAATGTCGATGTTTCACATCTGCCAGGCGTCCCGTGACGGCTCACATTTTTTTTTATTTATTTATTTAAGCGTTGGGATGAACTTGTCGGCAAAAGTCAAAGCCACAAACTTTGTTTCCATAGAATTCATAAAGAAATGGCTTGGAAACGTCAATAATATTCAAAACATAAGGTCACGCGTACATATCGCTAAGTTTGACGCCTGTTCAAACCCTATACGACCCTCCATAGGCCAAGAAACCTCTAAAGGAGAGCTTCCAAAGGATTCTATCTCATACCTGCATATTGCATATCTTGTAGCGAACCGGCTCTCCCCTACAGCCGGCTGGCGAGGCACAGGTCCTGAGCTGCCTGGAGACACCACCGTCGCAGGTCCTCGAACATAGAGACCACTCACTCCACTGGGACCAGCCTCCGCGATCCTGGAAAAAGGAACCATTTTGAGAACCATCAACTGAGGAGTTCGCTAAAAAGTCAAAAGTCAGAATTTCCATAGAATTTTTAAAGATATAGTAATATTCTCTGTCCGTTTCTTCGGTTTGTCCGGCATTCTATGGGGAGAACAGACAAAGAACCCCCCTAAAGAACCTGAGAGACAGCTTACTTAGTAACTATATCACTATTTTATCAGTTATCTAGTTTTTTTTATGTGATACAGTTACGGAACGAGCCGACGGCCCACCTGGTGTTAAGTGGTAACCTCTGCCCATAACAACCGATGCGATTTGGGTCCTCCCTTACTAGGTACGACAAGACCCAAGTCGCATCGTATGCGCCCGTAACTCTGAGACGTGTAGGTGGAATGTCTCTTGTGCCTGTAATTTCACCGGCAACCACACCTTTCAAACCGGATTAGTTCGGATAGTACAAGCTACAATTAGCGTGTACGGTTTGACAGCGATATACGTTTGGTTCGCCACCATCCCTGTATAGAAGTGTTAATTAATTACACATAATATACAAAAATATGGAGAACGCCTTATATAGTTTACCGCGATGCTTTTCTTCTAGACTAGATAGGACGCTGTTTGATTTGCATATTGACACTCAGACAGAACAAACATCTATATTCGTCATACAAATATTTGTACTGAGTGGGAATCGAACCCACGACCTTCAGCACAGAAGGCGGGGTTACTACCAATAAGTGAGAACAGTCAATACGAAACCTTAATAAATATATTTTATCTATAGAAAAGTTCATCCGTATGTACATTTTGGGTGAATTTCGCGAACTGTAAAATTGGATAAGTCTCGACCCGAGTGCTCTGTTTGTATTTACCCTGCACTGCACTGAACTGAGAACGAATAACGCACATATCGAACGGTTCCCATGTTTTCATTCGTTATTGTATCGATTATTTTAATATATTTCGATGAAAAATTGTAATAACAAATTGTAGCAAGTCTTTGGAGCGTGGCGCGATTGAGAAGTTCGATACTCCCTGAGGTCGACGGAGGCCCCTGACCCTAGGTTTCCCTAATTGGCAGGCGGGGTGGAGTTTCAAGAGTGGAACTTAAACTCCAAAGGTGAAGTTTCTAAAGGACATAAAGTTCTAAAGTCCTCTGATGTATAAGTTGACTCAGAGGACTAAACCTTGTCTAGTTATTAAGTACTAACATCCCTAATTTTTAAGCTTTTACTAACCCCATGGCCTACTATTGTCTGAATAAAGAAATTGAATTATTATTATATTGTTATTACATTTAACTCAGCGCCATCTAGTCCCAAGGCATTACGTTGGTAATATTTCAGGGGCATAAATCTGCCCATACAGGTGTCAAAGCCAAAGAGAAAGTCTAAAACAAGCAAATTAGCAAATTCTTTAAAAAAACCATGGAAACACCGATTTTACTAATAAAATGCGCACCATGTAGGTATGTAAATATTTAGTTGTGCCACCAAGGTATATTTAATTGTATTGGCCATATTCAGACAAAAATGTGTATGGTAAAAATCCCGTACAAATTCTAACTGAAATTTTACACAAAAACAAAAATCCCGAGCCGACCGTATCAAAAAAATACACGCACTCTTGTTTTTCGATCAAATGTTTTTTAAACGCCTGTTACACAGATCCACTAATCACGGAGTATTCAACAAATGGAGAACTGATAGATACAATTCATCCAACAAACACGAATGCAACCAAGGCAAGAAGAGATTAGCAAGGTTAGGGAAAGGTCAAAGGAAGCCTACCATTGGCAGTTAATAGGATAATAAGGTCACCTTTCACAACTACTACTACTACTACTACTACTACTACTACTACTACTCCTACTACTCCTACTCCTACTACTACTACTACTACTACTACTACTACTACTACTACTACTACTACTACTACTACTACTACTACTACTCCTCCTACTACTACTACTACTACTACTACTACTACTACTACTACTACTACTACTACTACTACTACTACTACTACTACTACTACTACTACTACTACTACTACTACTACTACTACTACTACTACTACTACTACTACTACTACTACTACTACTACTACTACTACTACTACTACTACTACTACTACGCCTACTACTACTACGCCTACTACTACTACTACTACTACTACTACTACTACTACTACTACTACTACGCCTACTACTACTACTACTACTACTCCTACTACTACTACTACTACTACTACTACTACTACTCCTACTACTACTACTACTACTACTGATGGGGTTTCATTTGACGACTTGCTCTGATGTTGAGCGACTATGTTGCCGATGGTGACGCTATGTAACACCTGACTTTGACTGGCCTCACAGCTCAGTTGGTAGTAACCCTGGCTTGTGCGCTGTAGGTCGTGGGTTCGATTCCCACTCGGGATAAACATTAGTGTGACGAACATAGATGTATCTACTACGTCCTTATTATTACCTATTTAAAAAATGTTTCAAATGTATTATATCCATGGTCTGGTTCCGATGATACAAGTTATGCTTAGCTTACTTTGGGGCTAGATGGCGCTGTGTGAAGTGTCCACCAATATTTATTTATTATTTATTTATAATTAATGAACTATAAGTTCTTCTTCATATATAAATATCAAAACTGTCTGTGTGAAAATAATGCACATTAATATGTCACTACTTTGTGCGCAAATAAGTTGACTTTTCTTGATCTTGTATAAATAACGCAATCAAATTATTACATACTAAGTAATGATTATTGAGTAACTTAAGAACAACTTAAATGGCACTACGCACGGCTAACTTTAGTGGGCTTAGAAGAGAGAGGGGAAACAGACAAATGACGTCATCCTTATTTACTTTCTTCCGGAATTACCATCTCATTCCATTACTTGAGCATTACTTCCATTATTTTGACTGGCCTCATAGCTCAGTTGGTTAGTAACCCTAACTTCTGCGCTGTAGGTCGTGGGTTCGATCCCAACTCAGGACAAACATTTATGTGACATTTGTAACATTGATGTTTGTTCTGTGTCTGGGTGTTAATATGTATTATATGTATGTATTACAAAAGAAAAGTATATAAGTATTATATTAGTTGTCTGGTTCCCATGATACAAGCTATGCTTAGCTTACTTTGAGGCTAGATGGCGCTGTGTGAAATATCCACTATTATTTATTTATTTATTTATTTATTAGTTCAGCATCCACATGACGTCCAATGAATGGTTCCTCTGTGGTAGTGATCATTCGCTCCGTTCGCCATATTTGAAAGCATGTTACGGACGTGTGATGGACGGGTCGACAGGGCGAAATTAACTATTTACGAATAGGGACGAAGCCTTGATATCGTGCGAATACTGCTGGTCATTTAGCTGTGACCTGGGTACAATAATATTGCCAGAATTTAAACAACAGACTAGAATTAGAACACACGCCAAGTTCGTCCGGGGAAGTACTGCCATCATACCCATTTCTGCCGCCAAACAGTAACGCGTTCACGTTACTGTGTTCCGGTTGAAAGGTGTGGTTGCCGGTGAAATTACAGGCACATGAGACAATCTACCAACACGTCTCAGAGTTACGGGCGCATACGATGCTACTTGGGTCTTGTCGTACCTAGTAACTAGGTAACCTATTGAGGGAGGACCCAAGTCACAGCGCATGTTATGGGCAGAGGTTACCACTTAACACCAGGTTGGCCGTTGGCGTCGGCTCGTTCAGTAACAGTTTTTACTTGAAATTACTGACCACACAAGAGTTTGGTGGCACATCGGTACGGACTCAAATTCTAATTCAGAGGTCGCTGGTTCAAAACCAAAAGTGCATTCACTAACATTTACCCGCTCGAATAAATAATTTATTTGCGCAATATTGCTGACCATGGTGCCCACTGGTAGAATCAGAGTTCTAATTCAGAGGTTCAATATCCAAACGCGCGCTCAGTTACCTACTCCATGAACTATTTATGTGCGCAATACTACTACGTTTTTGAAATGGTCAGGGAAAACTTGGAGAGGTGTCGAGTGCACAAAAGGAGCCTCTTCGAGGCGCACTCCTTTCACCACAGTAGTTCAAGAGAGCTACGAGTAGGTAGCGACGCGAGCTCTTAGACGACAAAAAAGGCTGCAAATTACGAACCCCAGCGCGGCCGAAGAAATATCATTACGCCATTTCGTCACAAAGCTTTAGGATACAAATAAAAATAAGCGTAGCGTCGTGTGGGATTATCCCATTTGATTTATCACTTTACATAATAAATTATTTGAAATGATAATTCGTAGACTGTTATTCGTAGACTTTTATTCGTAACTGTTTTGTAGAACTTTGTTGCTACGAGTGTACAGTGTAAATATCTCCGTAGACCAAGACACGTACTTGGCGACCCTCCTGACGAGATAACGGCCGCCTATCCGGAGTTATATCGTCAGCCCCCCACAGAGAAAACACTGCACCTTCGCACCGACCCCGCCGGCGGGGTCAACGTATCCCCGTAACCACCAGCGCGGGGCGCATTTTCTCCCATTAAGAGCAGTAGAACTCGCGCCAAGTTTATCCGGAGAAGTACTGTCACCATGCCATTTCTGCCACCAAGAAGTAACGCATTCACGTCACTGCTTGGTGTCAGAAATGTTTTGACCTTGCAGACATCTGACTTGGGTCCTCCCCTACATAGGTTATGGTAAATAAATATTATATTTCCCTGTTGATGTAGGAACGTGTCGCCGTCAAAACATTTAGATGTGACACGTTGTTGCTATAACAAGTGTGTCACAAACCGTATAAGGGAGAGATTTGGACGCGTGACTCCTTTGCATACCGCTGACTGGAATATGTAATTATATAGAAATTGCGCGGAACCCGCGGAACCCACGGGGACCTGTCTCATCTCTTTTTATACGGAATCCAAACATGTTTTTGCGAAGCACGGTTTATGGAAAAAGTTTATCGCAAATTGTTGGTAACACTATTTGACAGCTCTTTAGATAGATTCGTAGTCACTTTGTTTACAGAACAAGTAGTATATTCAAAAATATATTAGGTATGTTTTTAATTTAATTAAACTTTTATTTAAATGATTCGCGAGACTTTTCTCTTAGAATTTGATTTACTCCTTTAGGGGGAGAATTTCCAAAAACCCCAAACGGGCAAGCGTCTTGAAAGGTCCTATTAAAAATGTACACTAGTAAACCTGGTTAGTAAGGAAATTTCGTGATTCTTTACTCTTTTTGAAATAAAGTTAACTGAATGTTATACACTTTTTTAATTACTCGTCAGTAAATTTACTGAGAAGATGTTTAAGCTATTCGTAAGTAAATAAGCTGTTACGTAAAGTTTAGAGTAAGTAAATTACCCACAAAAAACTCACGCAAAACGCAAATAATATATCACAAAATAACGACCACCCGACATATTTATTCCATTCCATTCAGGCACCAACGTTATTCCAAAAGAATACACAGTAAACAATATTCAGTCATTCAAAATTAGAGGCATCAAAACCACGTTTCAATTTTTTTTGGAAAAATCATTAATTTGTTTTTTTTGGTACCAATTTGAACCCTACGTCTTTATGATAGGGTGTTTCTGACAATGGGGTTGAAAAAACGCGAGTAAGACGGCTTGACAAATTGAAGATGTCGAATGATGCCGGGGATGTCGAATTTGCATATGTGGCCGTTGTTGTGAGGCTAAGTGATGGATGGACGCGATTTGCAAGGAATATTGGGGATTTCCGTATCGGTCAGGGTTTTTGATAAATACAGATATATCCCGAGGCTATTGTCAATATAAACCAGCTCATATATAAAGATTTTGATAACCGATACATAATAATAAATTAATATCGGTGGACGTTTCACACGGCGCCATCTACCCTCAAATTAAGTAAAAAATAGCACAGGAACCAGACAACTGTGTAACTTATACACTTTTTGTCATCAATACATATAAATTTCTATAAAATAATAATAATATTGGTCTACATTTCACACAGCGCCATCTCGCCCCAAATTAAGTTAAAAATAGCACAGGAACCAGACAACTGTGTAACTTATATACTTTTTGTAAATACGTATAAATATATAATAATAATAATAATATTGGTCGATATTTCACACAGCGCCATCTCGCCTCAAAGTAAGCTCATGAGAACCAGAAAAGTTATATACAAACCTATTTTTTTTTCGTTAATTCATACATATAATACATATCAAGACCCAGGCACAAAATCAAATCGAACCCACGACCTACAGCGTAGAAGGCATTACTACCAACTGAGCTGTGAGGCCATTCAATACACCCATATTAACACCCATTATATATTAAAATGTAATCATAGTGTAAATACGATGTAATTACTCAAATATAAATATATTTTATCCTGACTACTTTTTTTTTTTAATGTAATACAGTTACAGAACGAGCCGACGGCCCACCTGGTGTTAAGTAGTAACCTCGGCCCATAACAACTGATGCGACTTCGGTCCTCCCCTACTAGGTACGACAAGACTCAAGTCGCATCGTATGCGTCCGTAACTCTGAGACGTGAAGATGGAATGTCTCATGTCCCTGTAATTTCACCGGAAACCACACCTTTTAAACCGGAACACAGTAATGCGAATGCTTCATTGCTTGGCGGCAGAAATGGGCATGGTGGCAGTACTTCCCCGGACGAACTTGGCGAGAGTTCTACTGCTCTTCGATACTCTTCTCTACATATAGCACGTTGCATATATTATCCTGATTACAGCTCGTTCCTTGTGCCGCCGGCTTGTTCCGCTGCCTTTGACGTGAGCGTTACATTTAGATTGTAAATTCCTGGAGCGAGCTATTTTTACAGCTTTCTTCAACACTACAGAGCAGGGTTCAACGTTTGAGCTTTGCGTGAATATATTTTACTTACATGCTTATGTGCGAACCAGTGGGAAATAAGAATTTGTGACTGGCCTCATAGCCGGTAGGTCGTGGGTTCGATGGCACCCAGGACAAATATTTGTGTGATGAACATAGGTGTTTGTTCTGTGTGGTGTTAATATGTATTATATGTATGTATTTACAATAAAGTATATAACTATTATATCTGTTTAGTTGTCTGGTTCACATGATACAATTATGCTTAGCTTGCTCTAGGGCTAGATGGCGCTTTGTAAAATGTCCAAAAGAAATATATCAAATATTTCAATTGAAACAAGCCTAAATCTTATGGATTATTGACTAAAGTTTAATTTAGCAATGAAAGCAAAACGGGACTAAAACGACTGAACCGTTTCATAACGCTTTTAAACAAAAGTCTGTTCATTATAAACTTTGTAGTGATGTGAAATGCAGCCAAAAATTCAAGTATTCAATTTGCAAGAGGGCTGTGAGGGCCTTTTGAAATAAATAATTTAGGTCAGAAAACTTTATTGGCAATTGCCCATTGCTGTATTTTTTTTTTTACTAATAGTTCGACAGAGATACTTAAAGCTGAGATACATTGTGTCAGCAAATAACGTGTAAATACATAAATATATTCGCGCCATTATCCACGAAGGGGTAGGCAGAGCTTCAGTGAGCTTCAGTCTCTTTTCACAAGTTACATTATGGTGGAAACATAGAAGTGACGAGCGTAGAGTCGTCACCGCCATTGTTTTCTCACAAATAGCTCGGCTTACATTGTCTTTCAGTAATTAATTCCTTAAGTTTTTGCCTTTTGCGTTGTAGGTCGAGGATTCGATTCCCACCCAGGATAACCATTAATTTTTGTGACGTTTAGATGTTGGTTCTGTCTGGGTGTTGATATGTATTATATGTAGTAATGCAAAATACTTATTATCAATAGCCTGGTTCCCATGATACAAGCTATGCTTAGCTTACTTTGGAGCTAGATGGCGCTGTGTGAAATATCCAAATTTTTAAGCTATTGCATAGCTTCTATCGCGGGCCTTGAGCGTGGAGACCGAATCCAGAAATTCCGTAACGAAAAAAACCTAACACCCCCCACTCCGACCGGCACAGCGGTGATACTTTTTAGTTCCATCTATCGATAAATACCAGAACTTTTAATGACTTTTTGAAATATCACGCGCAATAGCTTGACCGCGGCAGTCTCCGAGTGCCACACGTCTTTTTTTTTGTAACGAAGCCAGTATAACCCATTTAAGTCCTTTAAGCTTATACCTAACTAAATTAGTTGATCCATCTCACCTTGCCATGATGCGTGCTGTTGTCGTGATGCGCCTCAGCAAGCTGCGGTTCCTCCGTGGAAATGTCGTGGCCGTGCCGATGCGTAGACGCTTGATTTATCTGAAACAATATAAAAATCATTTCAAAATACTTTTTAATACGAGCAATGAAAACTTTATTATTCTAAAAAAAACTTAGTCCGAAATTGTTGGTTGGAAGTTACGGAACGAGCTAAATGGCCCTCTGCTCATCATAAAAACAATACGTCTTAGGGTCCTCCCCTACATAGGTATGGGAAGACCACGTAATATTGTATTGCGTCCGTTGAAGGTGGAATGTGTCGTGTGCCTGTAACTTCACCGGCAAACACACCATTCAAGCCGGGAAAACAGTAATGCAGTAATGTTATTTGGCGAATAAAAACATTACCATAACGAATCGTTATCTATACTAACTAATTTTCGATTGAAAGATTTATGTGCGCAATACCACGTTCTCAAAACGGTGAAGGAAAACATCGTGAGGAAACTGACATGTCCTAGAACTAAAAATTCGAAGACATGTGTCGAGTGCACGAAAGGAGCCTCTTTGAGGCGCACTTACAATCCTTTCACCACACTGGTTCGACAGAACCGGTGACTCGAAGAAGAAGAAGAAGAAGACCTATACTAACGAATGAAAGCATCCATATGTATTTGGAATCCAGCCTTACAAACTTACACATTAATACATCTAAATAATTACTGACTCAATAAACAGTGATTACGTGAAAGCTGGCTTTTTTCTGACACATACTGGTTCGATGCTGCATTATGCTTAGACCTTTAGAAAATTAGACTTAGAAAAGACTTAGAAAATTAGAATCAGACTTAGAAAAGTTAGATAAAGCGGCAAGAATTGTATTTTTTTGGTTCCTGTGGAATTTTGTTATGAATTAAAGCAAAAACTTGTACATACGTCTGTGGGGTTGCCTAATGGATTATAAAAAAAACTTAACAGTTGCAATTGAAATAGCTCATTGACAGTGTAGCGAGGTATCCCCGCGGCCCAGCGCTGGGTAATGTATCGGAAGCTGCCCACCCGACCGTGTGATTTGACGATAAGATGCTCTCAGCTGATACAGAGTACTGTCCGATACTATTTATTAAATGCATGAAAGTATTTTTTTTATTTCACAAAAAATATTTAACAATTGTGTTGGAAATCACACATAAAAATACAAAATTTACTACAAAATATACAATTCAGGAAGAGGAAGACTACTTAATTTGGTTCATACAATTTTTTTTTTTTATTGTGATACTGAACGATCCGACGGCCCACCTGGTGTTAAGTGGTAACCTCTGCCCATAACAATCGATGCGACTTGGGTCCTCCCTTACTAGGTACGACAAGACCCAAGTCGCAACGTATGCGCCCGTAACTCTGAGACGTGCAGGAGGAATGTCTCATGTGCCTGTAATTTCACCGGAAACCACACCTTTCAAATAGGAACACAGTAACGTGAATGCGTTACTGCTTGGCGGCAGAAATGGGCATGGTGGCAGTACTTCCCCGGACGAACTTGGCGTGAGTTCTACTGCACTTAAAACTACTAACGGTGAAACAGTAAAACACACAATGTCATTTATATTAGAATTGATACAATATTAGTATTACTAATATTGTATTAATTAGTATTAGTATTTATTTATTGTAAAACAGACATTATAAAATATAATTGATCAGTCGCATAAATGAGTAGTTATTTTTCTATGTCAAGCAAAAACATCAAATATTACATATAATAATAATAATAATAATAATAATAGGTCAATAATAAATTCCCAGTCAATATGTTTAATTATAACAAATCAGTTCGTTTCTAGTCACCAAAAAAAAAAAAGTCAAAAATATCAATAGATTAGGTATTTTTAGATTTATCATTGCAATATTGTTCTAAGGAATAGCACTTTATCACTAGGTAAGTCTTTAGTAAGTACCTATTTAGTAGTAAAAAATATCCAAAGCTGCGTGGACGATATGTAATAGCGTGCCTTATGTATAAATGTACTTCCTCTCATATTTTTTGGGTTCTGCACCATTATAAGTAGTTAATACTAAAAAATAATTTATTTCAGTAAAAACTTTCCTTAGTGCACAGTTAATGCTAAGGCGAAGTTGGAATAGTTTCAATCTCGAGATGTTTCGCCTTTAACTCAAAGTGATGGCTGTAATACAATTAAATTTGAGTCTATTTTTAAGGACAATTCACACAGTACCATCTATCCCCAACTAAGCATAGCTTGTATCAAGGGAACCAGACAACTGATATAATAGGTATTGTACCCGAGTTCGAAGGATACATTTATGTACTGGCCTGATACTGTTCCTATCTGGATGAAGGAGATTCAATACAGGGTACTTCAATGATTAAATATATTGTATGAATTTTAAAGACGTTTTATTACGATCCTCCATTACACGCAAGTCGCAAGTCACCGAAAATGGGACGTTGAAAATGAATGGATGACATGGACGAATGAAATGAATGAATGAATGAGTTGATATAAACCAAAGTAAAAATATTTTTAGTCTATGTTTTACATCGTAGTTCCGCCGTCGACCGCTAGATGGCGCCACACGTAACGGCTTGAACATACCGGCCGCCTTGGAAGCACCCGGTTGCAGGCTTCCAACTTGGACTCGTTCGTGTCGCCGTCACTGCTCGGAGGGTTCAGGTAGGAGCAGGCAGATCTTGGAAAATGCCCGCCGAATGATGCCAGACGCCGTCCGGATTTCCGCTACGCGAGAAACGCCGTCTGCGCCTGGAAACAAACGCGTTATTCTCCCCATCCTCCACTTGAGGGGAGGTACATTGTCTTCCTTGACAAGTACTAGGATGTCCTTCTCGATATCCTTGCTGTCGGCCTTCCATTTTCTGCGTTGCTGGAGTTCTGACACGTACTCCTTCGACCAGCGCTGCCAGAAATGCTGCCGCAGTCGCTCCACCATATGATAGCGCGTAAGGCGCGAGGGCGCGATGCTCGTCAGGTCTTCGCAGGCTGGCGCAGTCAACGGCCGGCCAATCAAGAAATGGGCCGGAGTAAGAGGTAGGAAGTCGTGGGCATCTGAGGACAGAGGGGACAAAGGCCGGGAATTCAGGACGGCTTCGATTTGCGTCAATACCGTACCGAATTCCTCGTGCGTTAGCCTTGCATTGCCTAGTACTCGCTTCAGATGATACTTACATGATTTTATTCCAGCCTCCCACAGACCGCCGAAATGGGGACTGTAGGGGGGAATAAAAATTAAACTGATTTGATTGTTACCTAGATAATCGGAAATTTCATTCGAATTCTGAAATATTTGATTTATTTCTTTAAGAGCCCCGACTAGATTCTTTCCATTATCTGAGAAAATTTCTAAAGGCTTTCCGCGTCGAGCTATAAAGCGTTTCAAAGCAAGTAGATAGTCCTGTGTCGACAAGCTACCTACCAATTCGAGATGTATAGCGCGAGTGGTAAAGCAAACGAATAAGCAAATGTATGCTTTTATTAAAACGGACCCTCTGCCTTTACGATTTAAAATAAAGACAGGGCCAGCAAAATCGCAGCCGCACCGCATAAAGCTAAAACTCCCACCTTCTAAACGCTGGTGGGGTAAATTACCCATCTTTGGGGTAAGTGTTTTAGCTCGCATGCGCGTGCATATAACGCAATTGTGTACAATTTGCCTGGCTAGATTCCGCGCACCTAGCACCCACCACCGCTCACGCATGGAACATACGAGAAGCTGTGGCCCAGCATGTAATAACCTTTTGTGTTCATATTCGCATAACAATCTAGAAAATCGATGTTTACCACTCAAAAGCACGGGATGTTTTTTATCGTAACTAAACTCATTTGAATTACATAACCGGCCGCCCACACGAATCACTCCACTTTCGTCTAAGAATATATTTAAGCCCGCAATCTGATTGCCATGCTTACCATTTTCTTTAAATGGTAGATTATTTACAAGCCTATGATACTCAGTAGGGAATGATTCCTGCTGTACTGCGCGCGTTAGCGTAATGAGTGAACGGTCAAGCTCTGTAGCTGATAACGAACCGGTTTTGTTAGTACAATGCGCGTGCGGCAACGACGATCTTGTGTTATCTATAAAACGAAGTAAGTATGCACAAGCGCGCTGTATGCGAATAAACGATGAAAAGCGTTCACAATTAAATAATGGACTTTGCTGTGTACACACTAAATTAATCGTAGTAAATTTACGTTCCGGTAAATCATCACTAATTGATATATCATTATTGTTTGGCCAATTGATACTTGGTTCACCTAGAAACCTAGGGCCACACCACCATGGATTGCTAGTGTCATATTTTAATGAGTCTAACTTTGTACCTCGCGTGATAAGGTCGGCAGGATTATCTGTGCCCTTTACGTGCCTCCATATCGTGTCATCGGTTGACTCATTAATTTGCACGACCCTATTTTGCACAAACGTTTTAAGAAGGTGGGGAGACATTCGTAGCCATCCCTGCACGATTGTAGAATCCGTCCAAAAGTATACTTTTTCGAAAGATATACGAAGAGATTCTTTTACGTTAACGAATAATTTCGAACCTAACAACGCACCGCACAATTCAAGTCTCGGAATGCTAACAGTTTTTATCGGAGCTAATTTGCTTTTAGCGCACAATAATTTAACAGAGATAGGAGGGGTGTGAGCACAATCGTCCCTGCAGGTACGAACGTAGGCACACGCACCATATGCCGTTTGAGACGCGTCTGTAAATACGTGCAATTCCGTGTAGTTGCCATCCACAGATGTAATGTACCGCGGAATTCGAATTTCCTGTAAACATTGCAGACTAGAAATGAATCCACGCCATACGCTTGTTATGTTCTCGGGTACCTCTGCATCCCAGTCTAACTTTTGTAACCATAAACTTTGTAAAAGACATTTAGCTACTATAACCGCCGGAGATAGCAAACCTAACGGATCATATATCTGTGAAATGACAGAGAGCATGATTCGCTTAGTGAGCGGTGAGTTAGTTTGTTCTAACTTAGTTGTGAAATGCAACTCGTCAATTTCCGGAGACCAGCCTAGCCCTAATGTTTTCGACAGATGAGTTTCGCCTATGTTCAGGTCTTTACTACTCTGAGGACAAACTTCGTGATTAAATGTCCATTTGTGCAACGGAAAACAACCCTTTTGTAGTACCTTATTCGTTCGATTACATAAATCTAACAATGTATCTGCGTTATTGTGTGAGATAATGACATCGTCAACATAAAATTCGGATTTTATGATTTGTGCTACAAGTTCATCATCGCATTCCTGTGCTAATTGATTTAGGCATCGGATACTTAAGTAGGGAGATGATGAATTTCCGTAGGTTACTGTATTTAAGGAATACAGCTGTAAAGGCAGGTCTTTACGTTCCCGCCACAAAATCATCTGTAAGTTACGCAAGTCAGTCTGTACTAGGATCTGTCTATACATTTTTTCCACGTCAGCACACGCTACGTATTTGTGCTGTCTGAAACGAAGGAGAATGGAAAAGATGCTATTTTGCAGAGGTGGACCTATGTGTTGAATGTCATTGACAGATTTGTTGGTTGTTGTTTTGGCACTCGCGTCAAAAACAACTCTCAATTTTGTCGTAAGACTAGTTTCGCGGTAAACCCCGTGATGCGGGAGGATGTAGTACGGTTTGTCAGGATCAATGACGTTTCCTGACACCGGGGACATGTGACCCAGCTGCTCGTACTCACGCATGAAATCACAATATAATTGTTTATATTGCGATGACGAGTCTAATCTTTTTTCTAGCGATAAAAAACGTTTTTTCGCCATCGTAAATGAATCGCCTAACACGTCAGCTGATTCCTTTAAAGGGATGCGAACAGAAAATCTGCCGGAGTCGTCGCGCTCGGTAGTTTCCGTGAATAGGTTTTCGCAAAATCTATCATCCTTTGTCAACGTAGAAGGTAAGTTCGTCAGTTCCTCTAATTCCCAGAATTTACGTAGTTGAGAATCAACGTGAGCGTGATGGCAATGAACATTATTTATGAAATACGTTTGAATGTTATGAATCGGTCCGGATATGATCCATCCTAACTTCGAGTCGTAAAGGTATGGACCGGCCTTTAGTTTTATTCTGTTTTTCAGGAGTAGGTCCCAGAATATATCTGCGCCTAATAGGATATCTACCTCGGACGGGACACTAAACGTAGGGTCGGCGAGTGAGATGTAGCTAGGTATACCTATAGAAGCGCAGTTGAGTTCTACTGAAGGTAGCTTCGTTGTTATGCTTGGTAAAATTAAGCATTGGATTTCTCTGATGAAATCACTTGTTTTTGAACGTATATTTAGTTTACAAGCGTGAGTACTTTGTGATACGGTTTCCCCAACGCCTGAGATTCGAACAGTGGACTGTATTATTGGAATTTGTAAACGATTTACTAACGATTGAGAAACGAAACAGTTCTGAGACCCGTTATCTAAAAGAACCCTAATAGTGTGATACCTATTATTCGAATCAAGTACTTCTACTCGTGCTGTGGATAGCAGTACTGGTTGCATAGCCGATTGACAAGCCAGTACGTTGTGCTCAGCGCGTTCTTTTAGCGCATCAGCTGACGTTTGTGAGTCATGCGGACGCAGGGACAATGAACTATGGGCGACTGTACTTATGGTTTCCCTATTGACGTGAAGGAGCGTGTTATGCTTCGCACTACATAACTTGCAACAACCATAAGAACAGTCATTTACGGAATGTTTGTCTGAACGCAGACAATTGGAACAAAGTTTCTTATCAGTGACTAAATTTTGTCTATCTAGCACAGACATGTTTAAAAACTTTGCGCAAGAATATAAAAAGTGATTCTCGCTACAATAACAGCACGAACGCGGCTGTTTTGTTTTATCATTCGATTGTTTTGCAGAAATGAATGCATGCGTTTGCGTGTGCGGGTTCGATTTATGTTGATTCTTATTAGAAGTTACCTTATTATTAAATTCGATCTGCTTTTGTTTAAATGACTTAGTGCTTGTAGAACTACTGTGAACCATTTCCAACATGTCGGCCCGGTTTCTAAGGAAAACAAATAAATCGTCTAGCTTGATCTTATTCTCGGTACCTACCTCACATCGCTTAGAAACGATTGTACCCTTGTGAGATTCCCATTCACGCTCTGTGACCGCGTCTAGCTTTGATACAAGTAAGTACACAATCAAGGTATCCCACGAATCAGTTGGTTCGTCCAACGATTGCAGGGCTCGCAGGTTACGTAACGTTGAATCTACAAGCTTCCTAATGTGCATAGGCGACTCGGTTTGAAGCGCTTGAGCGGTAAACAATGATTTTAAGTGATTTTGAACAAGCAATCGATTATTGTGGAATCTATTTTCCAGTAAATCCCATGCGTGGGCATAGTTGGGCGCGGTGAATTCTAACGCACTTATAACTTGAGCAGCAGTGTCAGTGAGAGATGATTTCAAATAATGAAACTTCTGTATCGCATTTAAATCGTTTCTATTGTGAATCATAGTGAGATACGAATTCCTAAATTCTAGCCATTTATCATAGGATCCGTCAAAGGCAGGCAACTTTATTTGCGGTAGTTTTATCGACACAGGATGACCTATTCCTTCGTTATGATGAGGCAATGAATCTAATTGAGAAATATCGCTCAATAAGCCTTTCGCAGTAGCCATTAGAGAAAAATACTGTATTTCGAACGCTTCCCTATGTTCGAGTTGAGAATCAAGATTGGAGTCATCGACCAATCGCTCGATCTCACTCTGAACTTCGTTAAAGTCTTGAAACAATTTAACAATTGATTGAACTCTTAAATCAAATTCTACCTTCTGCAAACTCTTCTGATCTGAATCTTGTTGGATTTTACTTAAATGTTTGCTAAATAACGTCAATCTACATTTGAAGGTAGACCTTTGCCTTTTGAGAGAAGATAGACGTGAATCTAAGACTTTAGGGGCGTCTAAACGCGGCGATTTTGATCTGCTAACCTCAACTTCTACTCGGGAAGCCTTTGAGGGCAGAGAAATCTCGTCGTCACTCATAATGAAATGAAATAACTTACAGTTTCTCAGCGGTACAGGCGATGCAAGGCAACAGGTAACGAACACGAACGCACGAGGTGCTGAAACACGAGACAAATATTAACGCAAACTGAGCTGGACTGGGAGAGAAAGGATGGGTAAGCTGAACCGACCGTTGTAGGTGCTCGCCGCTGCTCCAGATCTCCTCCAGGACTTCGCACGCTTCCAGATTTCGATACCGGGAAACGTGACCGCGTGGCCGTTCGACTCGGCAAACGGCAAGGTAGGTTCTTCGTATATGGCTCGTAGTATCAAATTATGCTCCAGATCTCCTCCAGGACTTCGCACGCTTCCAGATTTCGATACCGGGAAACGTGACCGCGTGGCCGTTCGACTCGGCAGACGGCAAGGTAGATTCTTCGTATTCGGCTCGAAGGTCCAAATTATGTACCCGAGTTCGAAGGATACATTTATGTACTGGCCTGATACTGTTCCTATCTGGATGAAGGAGATTCAATACAGGGTACTTCAATGATTAAATATATTGTATGAATTTTAAAGACGTTTTATTACGATCCTCCATTACACGCAAGTCGCAAGTCACCGAAAATGGGACGTTGAAAATGAATGGATGACATGGACGAATGAAATGAATGAATGAATGAGTTGATATAAACCAAAGTAAAAATATTTTTAGTCTATGTTTTACATCGTAGTTCCGCCGTCGACCGCTAGATGGCGCCACACGTAACGGCTTGAACAGGTATAAACTAGAATTTTTTGTAAATACATACATATAATACTAATACCCAGACACAGAACAAACATCTATATTTGCCACACAAAATTTGTCCTGGGTGTGAATCGAACCCACGACCTACAGCGCAGAAGGCAGAGTTACTATTAACTGAGCTGTGAGGCCTGTCGTATTACCTCAGAAGAGCGTAATCTTCCAGCCAAGACTACATTTCTGGATTGGGCGTGGTAACCGGAACATAAAATAAGAGCATGCGACATATTGCTACAAGGTTCTTACCCCTTTTTTGGTTCTGTTAAGAGTTGTGAGAAGTTCCAAAAAGTTGCAACGCTGTAGATCCTAGGTTCGATTCCCACCCAGAAAAAATGTGTTTGACAAACATAAATGTGTGTTGCGTCCAGGTTTCATTTTATATTAATGTAATAACAAATAAAGGATATAGAGTCTTTTATCATTTATCTGGTCCCACTATTTGGTACAAACTCTGCTTGGTATTAGGACTAGATGGTGCTGTGTGAAAGGTGCACTAATATGTTACTACTAATAATAAAAACAGTTGAATATTATTCTTTAATTATTTAATGGCATTTTCATCTCAGTGAAAATAAAAAATGCTAAATAGCATATATCGGCAACTTTCATCCCGTGTCTTTCCTGTAAAAAACTTTACTTAAAACTTTTAATTTTACATAAGGTAAAGTCAAAGTCAAAGTCAAAGTCAAAGTCAAAAACTTTATTTCCATAGAATTCATAGAGCTTGGAAACGTCAATATACAAAACATAAGGTCACGCGTACTTATCGATAAGTTTGATGCCTGTTCAAACCCTATCCGACCCTCCATGGGGAAGAACAGCCAAGAAACCCCTAATGGAGGGATTCGTTTCTTTTCGCGAGCACGATCCTTGTAACAATTGAGTACTTAGGTCTATGTTACATTTATGACTACATAATATACTAAAATAAGATATTTCAGGATGTTATGTGTGTCGTTGAGCAGACCGACATCAGACCATGGGGATTTATCATTTATATAATCATTTACAGTGTAATAAACTTTACTTACCAGACCCTTCTTTATGTATGACTTGAATTTTTGGGTAGCAGCAAGTACTCTTTACTTAATCGATTAAACCTCTTCGATAAAATATAAACTTTTAGCTCGTAACCATAGCGACCTTCGCCATGACTACCCAGAATGTTAGATCCATTGTCGAAACTAGTCAACGAAGCCATACAAAGCTGGTTAATTGGTTACTTCATTTGATTTCTTCGTTTAGTAAGTCAAATTGGTATTGCTTTTTTACTAAACATTTACAATATTCATTGAAAAAGTTGTGGCAATAGAAAACAATGGTGATTCTCCATGTAAAGCGAGGTGATGAAAACCAATTCCTCTTCGAAACTGACGTGGAGAAGACTGTTGATGAAGTGGTGAGAGACATCACCGCGATATTCAACGGACGCCTGAAGGTCACCAGAATCTGTCACGAGCTTGAAGAGCTGAAGAGTCACGGGACGTTTTTGCCGCTGGAGATGCAGGGTCTGACTGATGAGCAGGTATTTTAGTCAAAAAATCACTGCGCTTTCATGGTACCTAATTGTTTAACTAGATGGCGCTGCTGTTGACCAAGCCAGCCTCAATCACGCTGACGAAAACGCACGGTTGTGACAGACGTATTGCAGGAACTTATGATTATTTTGACTGGCCTTATAGCTCAGTTGGTTAGTAACCCTGCCTTCTGCGCTGTAGGTCGTGGGTTCGATCCCCACTCAGGACAAACATTTATGTGACATTTGTAACATTGATGTTTGTTCTGTGTCTGGGTGTTAATATGTATGTATTTACAAAAGAAAAGTATATAAGTATTATATCAGTTGTCTGGTTCCCATGATACAAGCTATGCTTAGCTTACTTTTAGGCTAGATGGTGCTGTGTGAAATGTCCACCATTATTTATTTATACACACAATATACATGTTTATACGTGCATATTGTTTTTTTTTTCACATCCAAGCTATATCCCAGCCTTCTGGATTTATTAGCAATTTCTCTGGGTTCCAATTTTGTGCCGTAGCCATAGTACTCAAAGTTATCTGAGAGTGAGAAAAGTGTGGTGACCGAGTCTCACTGACCCCAATTCACTTTAAATCCGAAGCCCAATTTGGTTCAATTATCAAATAACTGTCTTCCAATATATTTTTACGCCATACCATGTCTTCGACGGTGAAGCAAACATTGTGAGGAAACCAGAAAATCTTAGACCTATACGGCGAACGACTTCAACAAATTGAGATTCATTCACGAACAAATTTGGCATTAAAATCAGTGCAAGTGAGTTCAACTAATACCATTAATTAATGATAAGAGTAAATTATTATGAACATTAAAGTGGAATTTCCAAAAAAATCAAGATTAAAATATTAAAATTTATTAATAGGATTAAGTTTGTATAATCCCACGTCTTTAGATCAAAGAACTTAAACTCGAAGATCCGTGGGCGAAACGTTGCGCACCTCAAGGGTTTGTGATCGCTAAGGACGATATGGGCAGACGCTGTGGATTGGCACCGCCGCCAAATCTTCAGGAGGTACTCAAGAAGGCAGCGGAAACTGCTAAGGAGTTCATCAGCAAGAAACATGTAAGGCATCATACGCACGTTTTGATAAAGTTGGGTCCTTTAACATGGAGCTGCCTGGAAAGCAGATGAAGTTTTGATCGTATCAAACATCCTGCCCTGTAGGCATAGACCGGATTTTAACCGGTTTTAGGTTAGTAAGATTTTATATGGCACGTGTTTCTGCTTAAAAAAGAATTCCGTAGGCTGTGTGAGCTATAACCCAACGGGGTCCTGTTAATGGGCAATGATTGACTTTAACTTTGTCTTTGACTTTGACTTGACTTTGCTTTGACTTTGACGCCACAACTGCTGCCGATGCAAGCGTAAGAAATGTAGAGACGATGATCTGGTTAACTTCCAAAGTATGGACGTGAATTTAAAGAATATGGGGGAGACCTGACGAAAAATAGCAGCGAAGCAGCAAACAAAACCATGGCCTAAAACCAGTTGGTCTCATGCAGGTGGATTTCCGCAAATGCCTGACCCAGAAAGACGTCGCACGAGCTCTGGAAGAATTGCTGGGTGCTACCAAGATCGTCTTTCCCGCCGGTCTCCCGCCCCACGACCCGGTCAGAACGGAGCTGGATAATGTTGAGGACCTATCGGGAACCCAGGCCGCCAGCGAAGTCATTGATCCCGCCAGGGCTTGTCTATGGGCGTGCGGGAAGAAGCTGCTAACTGGAAATAAGCTGAGCGATCATTTGGGTAATATTTTCATCATTTCATAGAGATAGAGTAATCTAGTTTCTTTATTCTTATTTCAGTATTTTATGTAGTCATAAATGTAACATAGATCTAAGTACTCTGATTGTTACAAGGATCGTGCTCGCGGAAATAAGGTTTTTTTTTTCTTTAGGGGTTTCACTTCTGTTCTTCCCCATGGAGGGTCGGATAGGGTTTGAACAGGCGTCAAACTTAACGATAATTACGTGTGACCTTATGTTTTGAATATTATTGTCATTTTCATGCCATTTCTTCATGAATTATATGGAAATAAAGATTTTGACTTTGATTTTGACTTTAACAGCAGTTCGAGAATGCTGTTACATCGGAGCCAGCGAAAATCATTTGTAAAGTTAAATGGTAAAACATATGGCAATTCAAAGAAGTGTATTTATTAAAATTAAAGGTACTTTATCATCTACCCGTACTTGTATTCTGAAAATAAGCTTAGTTACAAAATGTAAATCTGCGAAATCTAAGCTTTCAATTGATTTGGATCAGATTCTGAATGAAATTGTATTCAGAAACATAATATTTATTATATATGAGCTGAGCATGTACTTTTGTGTTATTTAATAGTATTTCTTGTGATTCCAGGAAAGAATAACAAATGTAAAGTGACCGTGAAGCTGTGCTCAAGCTCCGAAGGAGCCCCGGGCCGGGAGCCAGTCATGACAGAAGATGAGAGGAAACAGCTCATGCTGCATGCTTATAGGTAAGCAAGAGAAATAAAAAGAAAGAAGAGAAGAAAGAAAGAAGAAAAAGCTTTTATTGACTATACAAAATTACAAATTATATAAATATTACTACATAGAAGAAAGACAAACAAAATTAACACGAAAACATACAAAAATAAATCTAAATTAATTATTAGCTAGGAAGAAACTAGTGTGTACCCAGCTCAGCATATGTTACACTGGCGAGCAGTGCAACGCTGATATTCTGCTAGGGCCTTATAAAAGATACGAAATGTTGAAAGATACAGTTTCTTAGACATTAGATTGTGGATTCCTTACTATTCTACGTTGCGTAACTTCTTGTGCTACCAGTGACTAGATAGGTCCCTGAAAGCAGTAACATCGCTACCAACAAAGTAAAAACGTCTTGTGTCCTCCCCTACTTAAGTATGTGAAGACTAGTCGTATATTATTACACCCTTACGGACTTAAGTCTTACGAGAACTAAGACTTTAAAGTCTTAAGAGCCTGTCATTTCAACGGAATAATGACCATTATTTGTTCTCAACTGTAGGAAACAAGAAGAATGGAAGAAATTGGAACAAGACGAGGATGATCATTACCTGGACTCGAAGTGGGCGGACGGGCAGATTATGAAGAGGCAGTTTCACGGCCTGAACGATATCTCATGGAAACCCACTATTAGGAAATGAAGGCTATTAGTCGTAATATTGTCTGTTTATTAATATACTACTATATGTAAAAAAATAGTCTAAAGAACTGTGAGTGAGAAAAGAGATGTTTTAATTGCACAAGAGAAGAGGAAACTATTGAGCAGTACTACTTTTTAAGAGCAGTAGAACTCGCCAAGTTCGTCCGGGGAAGTACTGCCACCATGCCCATTTCTGCCGCCAAGCAGTAACGCACTCACGATACTGTGTTCCGGTTTGAAAGGTGTGGTTGCCGGTAAAATTACAGGCACATGAGACATTCCACCTACACGTTTCATAGTTACGGGCGCATACGATGCGACTTGGGTTTTGTCGTACCTAGAAGGGGAGGACCCAAGCCGCATCGGTTTTTATGGGCCGAGGTTACCACTTACCACCAGGTGGGCCGTCGGCTCGTTCCGTAACAACATAACATAAAAAAAAACTTATCGCATAAAGTACCGTACATGGAGTGGGTGCCGGTGAAATTGCAGGCGCATGTGACGTAACATCCCCGTCTCGGGGTGATGGACGCAACGCAGTGCGACTTGTGTAGTCTATTACTTTGGTAGAGAGGACTTGAGTCGTATTGCTGTTGTGTATGGGCGGCGGTTACCACTTAACATCAGGTGGGCTGTCAGCTCGCTCCATACCCTACATTACATAAAAAAATGCTATATTTTTTTCAAAATTATTTAACAATTTATGAGCTGAAAGTAGCAGCTGGCCTAAATTCTAGGCAATTCCCAGTAACAAGAATTATTATTCAAGTGAAAATTAGTATTGTGAGAATATAATAAAATCATAATAACAGTTTCACACTAAGAATATAAGAATAAAATTTTATGACGAAAGCGTAAACCCCACGGCAGATATAATTCTAAATTCACTAAAATCTTCCGCTCACGATGAGAGCTAAAACATTATACTTAATTAAGCTCTACGAAACTTGGAGGCTGCTAATAGAATAATGTTTTAATTGTGGCACTTAGGATACATTAATATACTTAATTTTAGTATTGAAAGTTATACCTGCTAGAGTACGTTGTGAAATTGAGTTAACTATTTAGTTTTGAATATGAATTTAGTGACTAAATTGCTAGTAACACTGTCTGAAAAGTAAGGCAAAGTTACGGATTCAATCCCCGACAAGGGCACATATCTATTTATGTAATTAGCTTAAAGTTTTTTGATGTGAAACATCTATAGCCGCACGTAAAACCGATTTCTGGCGTGGCGACGCGTCGCCACGGCATGCGTTGCATATTACTTTTACAAAATAATGTCGGATGTTTCACATCTGCCAGGCGTCCCGTGACGGCTCACATTTTTTTTGTTTTAAATAAGTTTTTTTTAAATAAGTTTTTATTTAGTTTTTTTTTATCTAACTGTTCGGGCGTAGTAAATATGTACCTGTTTAAGCCTATTAGATGCTATGTTTTAGTATTGGGCATACATTTTTCTCACTATTGACTGGCCTCACAGCTCAGTTGGTAGTAACCCTGCCTTCTGCGCTGTAGGTCGTGGGTTCGATTCCCACCCAGGATAAACATTTGTGTGACGAACACAGTTGTTTGTTTTGTGTCTGCGTGTTGATATGTATGAATTTACAAAAAAATATAAGTATTATATCAGTTGTCTGGTTCCCATGATACAAGATACGCTTAGCTTACTTTGAGGCTAGATGGTGCTGTGTGAAATGTGTAAAGTAAATAATAGAATACAGGTCTAACAAAAAGTACGATTTTTATGTCTATACCCTTTGCGCAGCAACCACTAAGTCATAAGTCACTTTGCCATTTCTTTTGTGCGATTCATTCTGTGATCCATCATAACCTCTACGCATAATCAGCAAACGAAAACGAACAAACAGATAATATAAATAAAGCTTTTTCCACGGAACTCTTAAAGAAATGCTATAAAACTTCAATTAATCCAATTAATAGTTAATAATCTATACAAATAAATAAAATTGGAGTGTCTGTTTGTAATATTAAAATAACCGCTTTTTACTAAGTGCATATGGATGTATGCACGGTACATATACCAAAACAACATTTTTTATAATTTTTGTCTGTCTGTCTGTTTAGCTGTCTGTCTGTTTGTTTTTTCCGGCTATTCTCTGAAATGGCTGGACCAATTTTGACGGGGCTTTCACTGACAGATAGCTGATGTAACAAAGAGTAACTTAGGGTACTTTTCCGAGGGGTAAAATAGGGGTGCGTGATAAAACCGAATTCCACGCGGACGAAGTCGCGGGCAATAGCTAGTTATATCATACAATCACACGTAGACATTGAATGGCTTGGTGTTAAACTTGCTCAAACCTGTTAGAGCTTTCATGGCTAAGAACAGCCAAGAAATATCTAAAGGAAGGTTTCTGGAGGAAATCGTAATGCGACTACATTCAATAAATATACACTATGATTGTATATTTAGTTGCCAATTTAATATTAAATTCGTTCAAAGTCAAAGTCAAAGTCAAAACTTTTATTTCCATAGAATTCATAAAGAAATGGCTTGGAAACGTCAATATTATTCAAAACATAAGGTCACGCGTACTTATTGATAAGTTTGATGCCTGTTAAAACCCTATCCGACCCTCCATGAGGAAGAACAGCCAAGAAACCCCTAATGGAGGGATTCCTTTTTTTTCGCGAGCACGATCCTTGTAACAATTGAGTACTTAGATCTATGTTACATTTATGACTACATAATATACTGAAATAAGATATTACAGGATTTTTTGTGTGTCGTTGAGCAGAGCGACATCAGACCCGAGGGGATTTATCATTTATATAATCATTTACAGTGTAATAAGCTTTATTAGCTTTGCGTTCGTTATATGTGTACTATTATACATACATAAGAATGTGGTGGGGATGAATGATGTCAATGCAAATATATTGATATATTGGGGGGGCTTCGGTTTTATCAGTCTTTTGTCGTGCTGATATATACTCTCCGTATTTTTGAAAATTTTGTATCGAAAATTAAGGATCGCTGGGGTATTAGAATGATCAAATTTTTTTTGACTTCTAAAATTACGCAAACGTTTTTAGTAGCAAAATATTTTTAGGTTACTCGAATTTGTAAAGCAAGGTAGCACTGGTAGCGCTCTAATTTCTTTTTTAATATTGGTGTACATTTCACACAGCGCCATCTAGCCCCAAAGTAAGCTAAGCATAGCTTGTATCATGGGAACCAGACAACTAACATAATATTTATATACTTTTGTAAAAACGTACACAAATATAATACATATCAATACCCAGATACAGAACAAACATTATATTCGTATATGTTATCGTATATCCCGCGACCTACAGCGCAAAAGGCAGTGTTACTACTGAGTTGTAAGGTCAGTCAAAGCATTATCTAATAAATAATCTTTTGAATAATAGCTATTTAAAACTACGTTCTAAAATAAGTGAAGAAAACTATATTCTGACAGTATAGTCTAAAATTTAAATTCGACGGCAACGAATGATGTGACTTCTACCAGTAGGGTTTTGGTTTCCGTGAATATCCTATCCACTCACACTTATCGGCACAAGAGACCCTGAGAATCGGGGTTTTTATGAATAAGGGACTCAACAAGCAAGTATATCTACTTTAGTAATGGTTGGCGAAACTAATCAAATCACACATAACACTATAGCAGAGTGAGAATTAACTACCAAGCTATTATAAAATCGCTCGCCTCCTCATTATGATTCCAAAGACTTGAACTGAATTATAAAAGCTTTCAGCTTTCCAATCTAGTTTCTAGTTTTTATTTTCATAGGAAATTAGTTTTTTGACCTATAATAATTGAAGTTCAGTCTTGTCTTTCGTTTTTAACCATTTAATTGCGGCAACGTTTTCTCATCATTGCTATATTTTAATTCAAGAAACTACATATGTACAATAACTACATATCTTTTATGTCACAGCAAATTGTGCGTAGGCGCATTTCATAATTTTTCCCTGAGCTGAGCATACCCAAAGACTCCATTTTACCTCGTGCTTGGTAGATGTAAAGCCGATAGACAAGTCCTTCTCTGACTGACCTCACAGTTAAGTTGCTAGTAACTACCTTCTGCAATGTAGGTCGTGGGTTCCCACCCTAGACAGAAAAAAATCAATTTTGTCGGTTCGCCCTTTTTTAACTCTGCAGCAGAGCAACGGATTGACGTGACGGGCGTTAAATGGGTAAAGCCCATCAGTTGCTTTATTATAAATAAAACTATTATAATTATATTATAATTTTAAAATTATTATATATAAATATTGGTGGACATTTCAAACAGCGCCATCTAGCTCCAAAGTAGCTAAGCATAGCGTGTCATGGGAATCAGACAACTGATATAATACTTATATACTTTTTTGTAAATACATACAAATCAACACCAAGACACAGAACAAACATCTATATTCGTCACACAAATGTTTGTCCTGGGTGGGAATCGAACCCACAGTTTAGTTACTACCATGAGCTGTGAGGCTAGTCCTTCATTCAGAATTCCTTCCAGATACCTATTCGAGTGTTACAATAAACCACATCACATTGAAATCCAATGTTATTTTTGCCAACCCCCTCTCATCAATATTCATCGGTGTCAGCGGTAGATTTATTAGTGAGAGTCATATGATTACTGGCAGTTGCGTGGGGGTAGGCAGACGGGGTAATTTTGTATGTTTTCCCACCTTTGGATTATCTCGATACGTGTAGACTATGATTGATCGAGTGAAAATACGCAAATGGGTTTGCCAATTTTATGAATTCTGTATATTTACGGCGATGTAATTATGTGTTCGTACGGCTGAGCGGGTTATTACTGCTAGTCACTGGTTCTATCGAACCTGTAAGCTGAAAGGGTTTTAAGTGCGCCTCAAAAAGACCCCTTTTGTGCCCTTGACACATGTCTTGTTCTAGTACATGATGGTTTCCTCCCGATGTTTTTCTACATGAATTTATCAAGTCGACTACCAAAGTCAAAGTCAAAGTCAAAAACTTTATTTCCATAGAATTCATACAGAAATGGCTTGGAAACGTCAATATTCAAAACATAAGGTCACGCGTACTTATCGATAAGTTTGATGCCTGTTCAAACCCTATCCACTAGTAATGTATGAAAAGACCTTAGTCCCATGCATTGGGCTCGTCTCTGAGACTTGAAGATAGGATGTCTAGAGTATGTAATTTCACTGGCCCCACCTTTTAAACCGGGACATATTAATTCGTATGTTATATACAGGGTTACAGGAAAAGTCGTGCTAGATCCGTTAAGGGCGTGGAGTACCCATCATTTCTGACTTATTTCACTATGAAACACCCTACCCTAAACTTAACCCTTTTCGAGATATTCGACTTTTAATTTTTTATTGAATAATGCCGATTTTTAGGCTACGAAATTTATTTTTGTTTATTTTGTGTATCTTATTATTATTATTATTGCATTTTTACATGTGTAATAAGATGCTTTAGGACATCAATCATTAAAATAGTGCATAAGTTAATTGAATAGACCGTAGTAGACAAGTGAAAGTAAAAAAATAAAAAATATATTAGCAAGCTTATTTTTCTCTAAGGGATATCTAAAAAAAATATTATGACACTTGTTCGGCAGATATTTTTTAAAATATCTACGTTTCATCAGCTATCTAACGAGGTATAATAATCTAGGGTTTTATTCAAATGCATTGGAAAAAAATTAGTTTCATAGGCGACAGTGGAGAAGAAAATTTATACTTAGCCCTAAAAAGTAAAATAAAACATTAGGTATGCATGAAATGTCATTTATTAAAGGTTTTCACACAACTTTTTCTTATTCTACAGTTCATGTTCAACATGGCCGCCTCTATTTCTGAAACATTGTCGCATCCTTCTACGGAGACCAGTCTTCACTACTCCAGTGGTCAACGTGGTCCTCATTTTATTTGCTGCATCCACAATCCTTTCTCTTAAGTCTTCCACAGACAAAACTGGATTCGGCTCGCTGTACACAAGACTTTTCATGCACCCCCATACATGAAAATCCATGGGAGTTAGGTCCGGACTTCTTGCTGGCCATGGCAACGGCCCACCTCGTCCTATCCATTTGTTTGGATAATTTGTGTCCAGCCAGTCTCTGACACTTCTCCTGAAATGGGCAGGGCAGCCATCGTGTTGGAACCACATGTCCCTGATCAGGTTGAGTGGCAGATCATCCAGCAAATCACTCAAGTCTGCTCTCAGGAAATTTTCGTAGCTTTCCCCATTTAGATTATCCGGGAGAAAGTAAGGTCCAATCAAATGATTAGAGATAATGCCCATCCACACATTCACGCTGAATCTTCGTTGGGACCCTTTCACTCTTTTCTTATTGGGATTCCTTAGTTCTTTTGGGGCCCAGTAATGGACGTTGTGATAGTTGGTTATGCCATCTTTATCAAATTTGGACTCATCCGTCCACAAGATATTTCTTAGAAAATCTGGGTCTTTCTCTACTTTTTTCCACGAAATGTAATACAAACCCTAGATTGTTAGACCTCGTTAGATAGCTGATGAAACGTAGATATTTTAAAAAATATCTGCCGAACAAGTGTCATAATATTTTTTTTAGATATCCCTTAGAGAAAAATAAGCTTGCTAATATATTTTTTATTTTTTTACTTTCACTTGTCTACTACGGTCTATTCAATTAACTTATGCACTATTTTAATGATTGATGTCCTAAAGCATCTTATTACACATGTAAAAATGCAATAATAATAATAATAAGATACACAAAATAAACAAAAATAAATTTCGTAGCCTAAAAATCGGCATTATTCAATAAAAAATTAAAAGTCGAATATCTCGAAAAGGGTTAAGTTTAGGGTAGGGTGTTTCATAGTGAAATAAGTCAGAAATGATGGGTACTCCACGCCCTTAACGGATCTAGCACGACTTTTCCTGTAACCCTGTATACTACATTTAGGCTAAAATTGGCTTGGTCGCTATATTTTCCCGGACGAACAAATTCTACAACCATTTTAACCAGAACACAGTAAGCAGAAATGGGTATATAAGTAGAACTTTCTCAGACACGCTACGCATATACAGTTAGTACTTTGTCTTCAGAAACTAGTGCCGGAAAAGGGGACCTAACCTAACACTAAAACTAGGTACGGTTTCCACTTAGCTGCCTCAATCAAAACTTGAAGTGCCTACCGAACTTGCAAACTTCTTCTTCGAGTCACCGGTTCTGTCGAACCAGTGTGGTGAAAGGATTGTAAGTGCGCCTCAAAGAGGCTCCTTTCGTGCACTCGACACATGTCTTCGAATTTTTAGTTCTACGACATGTCGGTTTCCTCACGATGTTTTCCTTCACCGTTTTGAGAACGTGGTATTGCGCACATCAATCTTTCAATCGAAAAACTCATAGGTGCACGTTGGGATTTGAACCGGTGACCTCCGGATTGAAACTCGCGGAGGTCAGTACCGCTAGAACATCACGCTCTCTTGCAAACTAAATTATGCCAACGTCACTGTGTGTGTGACATTTAGTGCATTATACGCTACAATTACATAGATGCCGTCCTTTAACTAGAAAGCCGTTAACCCTCAAAAGGTCAATTTTAACTTTTTAATAGGAAGCGATACAGTTCAAATTCTCTATCTTTCTGTCTAAGAAACGGTTGTAAATTATAATTAGTTCAGGAGATATAAAAAAATTGCAGGCCGTTATTTAAAAGGAATTAAATTAAGTTCTTATACATATCTCAAAAGAAACAATTTGGGCTTAACGGCCTTTTAGTTAAAGGACGGCAGATAGGTGCTGTTTATGTTGCCAACACACTAAACTTGATGTTGGTTCTTAGTTCTAAGTTCTAAGTTCTTAAAGAGCAGTAGAACTCACGCCAAGTTCGTCCGGGGAAGTACTGCCACCATGTCCATTTCTGCCGCCAAGCAGTAACTCATTCGCGATACTGTGTTCCGGATTGAAAGGTGTGGTTGCCGGTGAAATTACAGGCACATGAGACATTCCACCTACACGTCTCATAGTTGGACTTGGGTCTTGTCGAATTGCAAACATTTTGACGAACACTACTTATAAATGTGATCATTTTGTGCAGCGCCATCTACCCTCAAACTAAGTAAAGCTAATACATGATTGTTATTACATACTAAATTTACCTAATACAGGCAAATCAACCAGACATAATAAACGTGTGTGGGTGGGAATCAAACCCACAAAAACACCAAATGCAAAGTTTTGGCATATACAGGTGTCCGGTAATGAATGGATAACCTTGAAATGGGTCTTAGTAGAACTATTGGGCATTCGGAAAAAAATATCAAATAAAAAAAAACCAAGTAGTATCAAAGATATGTATTTTTTAAATAATATCGATGTTTTGATTTTTTTAGTAGTATCAAAGATATGTATTTTTTAAATAATATCGATGTTTTGTTTTTTTTTGTTTTTTTTTTGTTTTGTTTTTTTTTGATACTACTTGTTTTTTTTTATTTGATATTTTTTCCGAATGCAAGACCCATTTCAAGGTTATCCATTCATTACCGGACACCCTGTATATTATTAATTACCCCAGTTCTGACGATGTCTTCCCTAAAGTACTAACATTCGACTCCCGAGCTTGGCGCAGTGTGGGCATATCGTAAAATAGTTTCAACGTCAAATTGAATATCAGTGCGGTCCACATCTAGAATAATTATATCGGGGTAAGTACTGGCACGTGTCGTGGCGGACGTGCCGACGCGTAGGAGCGTTTACTGCAGTCCAGTTACTCGCCCTTGATTATTTGACGACGCGTATTGAACTTGCAATACCGTCCAGTTCTAAGGTTATGGGTACCGGTGGAAATGCGGGCACATTTTCCATACAGACGAGACGTTTATATCTTTTTTAATGTGATACAGTACACACACAGTACGGAATAAGCCGACGGCCCACCTGATGTTAAGTGGTAGTAGGCAGAGGCCCAACCGATGCGAATTAGGTCCTCCCCTACTAGGTACGACAAGACCCAAGTTACATCGTATGCGCCCGTAACTCTGAGACGTGTATGTTGCATAATTATCTTGTACCTGTAATTTCACCGGCAATCACACCTTTCAAACTGGAACAGAGTAACCCATTCGCGTTATGGGCGAAATAGACATAGTGGCAGTACTTCCCTGGACGAAATAGGCGTGAGATCTACTGCTCTTCATGGACCAGAATGAGAGGTATGATCAGGCGGTCACTATTCTTTCTATACCTAAGTATGTAAATACCTAAATGTAATTGAATTTGTTGTAGACAGAGGATACCGCTTATGGATTAATGGACGATTCATAGGTCAATTGGCCTGATAAGGCTGTACTTTTCCAATAGAGGGGTATAATCTGCTTGCCTTTTTTAGTGGTAAGTCCTCTAACTTGCCAAGCGACCTCAGAAAGTTTGTTTCCTATTAGAAATAGTCTAGTAACTGACCCTGTTCCAACGCAGCACAATCTCAGTTATTACAATCACGTAGGTTGCGCAGATTTTTCTGTTTCTCAGAGATTGATAATTTGTGACCCCATTTAGAAGATGACAATAGAATTTGAAGCGATGATGCCTCATTTGGTACGGACTTTGGCAGATCTGTAGATCGTGGGTTCAAACCCTGCTAGTGTTAAATTCTGGTGGAGGAAAACATCGTCAAGAAGCTATAGCGTGGTGGTAGGTTACATAGCTAGGCTAGCTACACACCGTTAGCATTTAAAAAGTAATAAAAATCTAGTTTTGGGAAAATTCATTGCTAAGGGGTTGAAATGGACTGGAAAAACCTCTTTGAAGAGTACTTAAATTTTTTCACTACGTGGGTATGATAAAGCCAGTGATAAAAGCATCAGTATATTATTATTATTATTATTAATCATTTTATTTCGAATATTACATTCATATTACAAAAAAATTAAATCAAAATTACATTATTATTATTATTATAAACATATTAAAATAAAAAATAAAAACAAAATAAAATCAAAATACAAAAAAATATAAAAATCCTAAAATAAAACTTAAACTAGGTATAAATGAGCTAACAAGAATGGGTCCTATTAAGTAAGCTCCAACTTACAAAGACTTATCGTGTAATTTATTTGGACCTGATATACTTTGAATGAATTTGAAAAATAATAGCATTTCACACAGGGGATTCAAACCCCCAACCCCTCCCGCTACTAATCTCCCCTAAGTGACGTCACCGTAAAACATAATCTACCATCTATCTCCATCGCGGAACGGCTTATAACCAGCTGAAACTGGTTAAAGCCAGTTATATCCGGTTCGTGCGCGTACAGTGCCCAAAATCAAAGGATTTCCCACCGTGTGCGTTTGGGCGAAAACATATATTCGGTTGGCTTTGGTGTGATGTAATCGCACCGGCGCGTTCCACCGGAGGACCCGGGCTCCTCGAATGCGCAGAGGTCGGCCACCATGGTGTTTTTTAGTTCGGGTAAAAATCCCACACACGCTCGTTGCATCCCCGAAGCAACGGGTAGGGCCTTTAGAAGGTTTTCACACCATGGACAAAAAAAAAAAAAAAAAAAAAAAAAAAAAAAAAAAAAAAAAAAAAAAAAAAAAAAAAAAAAAAAAAAAATGGTGTGATGTAATCAGAAATGCCACTAATGAGAGCTGTGATTATGAAAATTTCAGTTCATTTGACTGGCCTCATAGCTCAGTTGGTTAGTAACCCTACCTTCTGAGCTGTAGGTCGTGGGTTCGGTCCCCACTCAGGACAAACATTTATGTGACATTTGTAACATTGATGTTTGTTCTGTGTCTGGGTGTTAATATGTATTATATGTAAATATTTACAAAAGAAAAGTATATAAGTATTATATCAGTTGTCTGGTTCCCATGATACAAGTTATGCTTAGCTTACTTTGGGGCTAGATGGCATTGTGTGAAATGTGCATCATTATTTATTTATTATTTATTTATTTGTTGAATGACACAAAATTATAAAAAAATGTGAGCCGTCACGGGACGCCTGGCAGATGTGAAACATCGACATTATTTTGTAAGAAACTAAGTACCCCATCACTAATAATGTTTATGATTTGTCGTAACCTTGAACGGACCAATCAGCGCTCATGCCGTGGCGACGCGTCGCCAAGCCAGAAATCGGTTTTACGTGCGGCTATAGATGTTTCACACCAAAAAGTTATCAGATTATTTTTTATTCAAAATAATATCTGGGACAATAAGTGATGTCGATAGCAGTAAAATATATTGTTAGTGCGTTTCGGAATGTCTCTTGGAAACACAAATCATTACAATTGTATTCTGAAAAATTATAGAAAAACACATTTAGATTGAGTAGGTATCCTAGAAAACTAAAGCAATGTTGAAAGGACAACATAAATAATGTTTTCACAAAGCCCAGAACAAACTGGAGGTTATCCGACAAATCTTGGTCTTTGAAAGTTTGTTATAAATCATAAGGGTGGAACTACGAGTAAGTTTTCCTTCGTAAGCATTCATTAATAGATTTCTTTCTGTTTTGTAAAATCGTATAATTTTACTAAGTTCTAGAAGACTTTTATGAAAAGATTTAATTTCATTTAAATGGTGGTTTGGAATGAATATAACTATTTGTACTTTTTGGTAGAAATTTACGGCCCACTAAGATATTTTCATTTATTTTCTTAATTTTGAAACTTTAAATTATAAACACTATATAAGAAGGTATGAAAAGAACATCGAAATTCGTGCTGGAAAGTTTATATAGAGGAAACAAACCATACTTTGTTTGAATTTCATTTCAATGGTTTTAAAGCAAAAAATAAAAACATGCAAAAATCTGTCAGCGACATTTAAACTTAACCAGTGGTTTTTGCGTAACTTTGGGCTTATTCGGGATAAAGAAGAAAACAATTTTTTGCCGGGTTGAGATCGGAATACATTTTTTATTAGGAACATTACTTTTTACTTAGGTGTGGGATGGCCAAGTGCATTTAGCCCGCGGACTCAGCAAGGAAAATCCGCATTGCGGCCGCCATTTAAAAAATGGATCGTCTCATCGAATTTGACCGGATTTGACGTCCAAATATCGCGACGAATGAAAGGTTCCCTATCAATATTTATCCGTTAATAATATTACGATATTTTATCCAAAACAAGTCCTCAATATAGGCGAGGGGAACCAGACGCGGCGTCGCCCCGGGACTATTATTGCCCAAAATATTTTGTTTTCTGCCAACTTCTATTTTCGTTGATGTAATGAAGCGGTTTTATCGGGAAACATTTTTTCTTGGTGGAATTTTGTAGAGTTTCGTCCTTTTCAAGCCTGCTTTCAGAGTGGCGGCCCAATGGTAGAGAGAAATTCGGTATATATACGAAGCTGGCTTCAAATGTTAAGTGTGCAATAGGTAGAACATATCAACACGGTGATGGAAAACATCGTGAGGAAATTAGTTTATCCCACGACCACATAAAGGTTCTAAGACTATTAAAGTGCACAAAATGAGCCTCTTTGGGGCCTCACTGGTTTAATTTCTCATTATTTTTATAATTACCTCCGGCTACTTACAGACATCATGATAAATGCCATTTCTTAATAAATATAATAAACTTTTATATTATTATATTTTATCAAAATTGATCCATTAGTATGTGTTTTGATAATAGAACAAAACGGACAATCAAAGTTTCTCTCATTAATAAAGCGATAAACGAGAGAGGTTTATATATTAATTTTTAAATATTTTCTACAAAAAGATGCGTTTTGACAGTGTTTTTTCAAAAAACTGTTACCTTATACGTTTTTACTCAGTGACCTTATTTTTTTTGTTAGTTAATTGCACCCGTGCGGAGCCGGAGTGGTCGCTAGTATATATCTCATACGAACGTCAATACAGAAATACAAACAAAACAAAATGTAACATTTTTAATGCACCAGTATTCTTCCTTTCATTACTAGGGTTGTCCATCAAAGGGAATACAATAAACATTGGACGCAGAATAGCGCAATAAAGATCGGACCGTTTCGCAAAATCGACACCCCTAGCTCGGACGTCGCATGCAAGATGAACGCTGAAATTGGTTTTTTTTTTTGTATTAGAAAAAACTAAAAATGACGTGATTTTATTGAGAGTCTGAAATTGTGCGTAAGTTCAAGACAGACGCTTGCTCAGACAGGATTTTGAGACATTCTACCAATTAAGGTGTACAAATTGTATGGAAATTAATATTTCAAAAGCGACATAACCAAATTCTACGTGGATGACAGTCGTGAAAATGCGCATTCTAAAATAACACAACATTTGAGAGAATAGTGAATGTGGAAGGCGAGTAAATTGACAAATTCGACACCCCTAGCATGGACGTCGTATGTGAGATGAAAGCAATAATTTTATTATTGTATCAAATTAATTTACGACCTCAGTACTGAACATACAAGCTCTATGGCGGGGACTTATTGGCGGGAAAATGCAAATTGCAATTCATTGATGAAAATTCATAACAAGAGTGGTCTAGTGGTACTGACCCCGACTTTCAATCTGGAGGTCGGCGGATCAAATCCTAACGTGTACTTATGAGTTTTTCGATTGAAAGATTGATGTGCAATACCACGTTCTCAAAACGGTGAAGGAAAACATCGTGAAGAAACCGACATGTCCTAGGACTAATAATTCGAAGACATTTGTCAAATTCACGAGAGGAGCTTCTTTGAGGCGCATTTAAAATCCTTTCACTACACGCTTTCGAGAGAGCCAGTGACTCGATTAGAATAGAATAGAATAAATAAAAATTTATACATATCAATATCCCCTAAAAAATTAATATAGAAATGATTATTTGCAATATATTAAATTGTTGAAACCCTGTCTCCTGTTTAAGTTTATGTGAAACTGTGTTACAGGGGTCAGTGTTCTTTATCGCCCACATTAAGATTTACGTTGCTACCTGTGTTTGTCACATTATAACAAAATTATAAATAACATGCAATATATACATTTATAAAACTTTAAACTTAATCCCTGTTTATTGTAAAATATCAAGAGTGCCAAACCTTTGTTTATACTAAAAGCTTTTATCCTTCAACCCGTCTCTCAATCTCAATTACACCGTCTGTTCAAAGTCCCAGGATAATACAATAGAAATAACACGATCTCCATCAAGTAAATTTCCATTTCAAATACTCATTCCAACAAAAAAAAATACAAAGACATTCTCAAGTCAACAACCTCCATTGCTACATCTCGCATAACACCGTCCCTAACCCGTTTATAGCCAGTAATATGATGAGATCCTCCAAGACGATTCCCTGGACATGTAATATCCGTTGCGCGCCGAAATAACGTTACAACATAAATATTAGATTGAAACCGAGCAATCTACTTGTTACATTACCTTTTTAAGTGTTATTGGCTGGTCGTGAAATGGCGTGATAGATGGAATAACTGAGATTTGTATTTGTTTTATATGTGCACCTCGAAGAGGCTCCTTTCATGCACTACACACTACACGGTTTCCTTAAGATGCTTTCCTTAACCGTTTTGAAAACAACATTATATATTACACAAATTATTAAGCACATACAATTTTAAGTGAAATAACTCATCGGTGCATGTCAGGATTTGAACCGACGATCTCCGGATTGCGATTAGGGATAGCCTTCGGGCCGCACGTTCTTTATATTTCTACTTATATGGAGTGAATAATATAGATTAAAAAATGACTCACAATTTTTGTGCTTGTTATATAGCCATGCCGGTTTCTTTACAGTTTTGAGAACATGGTGTAAGTTTGGTTATGATCCCGTATCCTCTAAATTGAAAGTCGGTTTCAGCACCACTTGGCCAGCACTCTTCAAGGTTCTTCTTCTTCGAGTCACCGGTTCTGTTGAACCAGTGTGGTGAAAGGATTGTAAGTGCGCCTCAAAGAGGCTCCTTTCGTGCACTCGACACATGTCTTCGAATTTTTAGTTCTAGGACATGTCGGTTTCCTCACGATGTTTTCCTTCACCGTTTTGAGAACGTGGTATTGCGCACATCAATCTTTCAATCGAAAAACTCATAGGTGCACGACGGGACTTGAACCGGCGACTCTTCAAGGATAAGTATGATATCTATCACTGAAGGATATATGGATATATAATTGACTGGCCTCACAGTTCGGTAGTACCTAACCAAGTGTAAGTCGTGGGTTCGATTCCCACCCAGTTTAAACATTTGTGTGAATAACATAGATGTTTGTTCTGTGTCTAGGTGTTAATAAAAATTTACAAAAAAAAAAATATATCATTTGTCTGGTTCCCATAGTACAAGCTACACTTAGCTTACTTTGGGGCTAGATAGCGCTGTGTAAATGTCCACCAATATTTATTTATACGCGTAACTACTAAACCCAAAACCCTCCGGAATCCAAATAACGGATTTAAAAAACAGAACTTTTTTCATTTTAACTGTAACAAAAATGTTTTTGTATGTAATATCAACTTTCGTCGGATGCGAACTATTGATATTTTGCCGCATATAATTAAAAAAGTTTTTAATTAGTGCAGTTTTTGAGTTTTCAGTGGGGTGGGGGGTGGGGGGTGGGGGGGTAGTATAAGCAGATATGAGATAAGGCGGAGTTGAGTCGATCGTACGTTTCTCGTAACTGAACCTAGTTCCTACTATCACTCGTCTCACTGGCTCTCTACTACTGAAAGGCTTAAACTGAGCCTCAATGAGACTGCGCTAGTGCACTTGGTACAAGTCTACAATTTTTTTTTATTTTTTATGTGATATAGTTACGGAACGAGCCGACGGCCCACCTGGTGTTAAGTGGTAACCTCTGCCCATAACAAACGATGCGATTTGGGTCCTCCCTTACTAGGTACGACAAGACCCAAGTTGCATCGTATGCGCCCGTAACTTTGAGACGTATAGGTGGAATGTCTCTTGTGCCTGTAATTTCACCGGCAACCACACCTTTCTAGTTAGAGTTCTACTGCTCTTAAATCTAGGATCTAGGTCATGTCGGTTTCCGGATGGATAAAGGTAGACTACTCATGTAATTTTTTTGTTAATACATAACAGTATGTATTTACATAATAACATACATTAATACATATTGTAATATATATTAACACTTAGACATAGAACCAACATCAAGGTTCGTCTCACAAAATTTTGCCTGGGGTGGAAATCGAACCTACGACGTATTTGGAGGGCCGGATAGGGTTTGGACACGCGTCAAACTTAGCGAAAAGTACGCGTGACCGTTTTAAATATTATTGACGTTTCCAAGACATTTCTTTATGAATTCTATGGAATTAAGTTTTGACTTTGACTTCTAGTGCACAAGGCAGAGTTACTACCTACTGAGCTGTGAGGCCAGTCAATGCTTTATTTTTTATTGCCGTTAAACCATACCAACTATTATTTGCAACAGTTATTATAAAAAGTACGCCAAATGTTCAAATAACGTATATCTTTTGATTTTTCCTATCTAAAAGTGCAATTAATCCAATCATCCAAGAAAATTTACATCCGATTCACACGAACAGTTTTACATAATAAATCAATATCCCTCCCAGGTCGGTGCAATCTCACAATTTGTTCATTTCTTTCGTTTCTGAAAATACTTTTTCAGACGCTCTTGTCGAAGCGAACTTGGTATTTTAATGGTGAAACAGATTTTTATGTAAACGTTTCCAAGCCATTTCTTTATGAATTCTATTAAGTTTTTGACTTTGGCTTTGACTTTGGCTTTGACTTTGACTTTGACTTTGACTTTGACTATAACATGAGTGACGGACACTATGAGATGCGTCATCTTGGCTCATCCAATATTTTAGCTATGGGAGACATACGTTTTGTTACCATAAGCTCAGGATATGACTTCATTTCTTATGACTTAATTGCTTCTTCCCCATGGAGGGTCGGATAGGGTTTGAACAGGCATCAAACTCATCAATAAGTACGCGTGACCTTATGTTTTGAATAATATTGACGTTTCCAAGCCATTTCTTTATGAATTCTATGGAAATAAAAGTTTTGACTTTGACTTTGACTTTTCATGTAAGCCAGGCTCTATTCGTTTACCCTTATATCTTTATGATATATAATTACATGCAAGACTTAAATAAGTATAAAATGGTAAACAAATATTAGTGAACATTTCACACAGAGCCATTAAAAAGATAGACCAGTACTTTTACGAAAAAGATCTTTACCTAGAAGTTTTGGTAAGCAGTTTAACGACCAACATAATTATGTAGTTAAAGTCTTGTTATTTGTTTATGTTATCTAGTTATATTAGCGATACGAGTTCAGCGGTTAATAGTTCGGTTCCCCGCGACCGAAGCATCTGTCTGTGGTTGGTTACTGGCAAATAGTTTGAATTTGCAAAATTGCGTAGATTGTTTATATCTTTGCCAACCTTCATTTGACCCCAGTGATCTTGTAAACTACGAGTTTATGCCCTAATTTTAACGTTATTATAACTAACGGTTCAAAACAGAGAGCAACTAACAATACACAAATTCGACAATCCGAAAAACATGCTGCATTGCAATTAAAGAGTAACGCTATACCGAGGAGTAATAGTCATGCAAATTGATCGTTAGTGCATGTTGCGGTCCCGGCACGGAGTTATGCATAAAGAACCAAGATAATGAGTTACTTAGGATTTTTGAGTGGGTGGCCCAGTGGTAAAGACCCCAGGTTTTAAAACGGAGGTCACTGGATGAAAAAATTGGTTGAAAACAGACGCAAACTGTTAATTGGAAATTAACTATAGTTTGACCTAATTATATCATCAACACATATTTTTTAGTACCTAAAACTTGTGCTTAGTTCATCCAGGGAAGAACTGCAACCATACCCACTTGTAATGCCAAGATTACTGTATTCTAGTTTGAAGGGCCGGTGAAATTATAGGCACATGATACATTCCGTTGTTTGCGCAAATGTTTTCATGCAAAAATCTTGCTCTTTCGTTGCTAATCGGTGATGGAGGTGAACGGTAAATCTGCCAAGTGTTTATTGTCACCATTGTTCTGTTATTTTTCCAAAAAACTCGTGATATTTACGAACCCAAAACTTATTTACACAATAATCTACTTACGGAACTTCGTCGGAACTTGTATCAATATTTAAGTTCGTTACTCGCGATCCGATTTCCTTTTTTTTGTTTCTGTCAGGTATTTATTGTTTGTGTAACACAAACTCCAAAACTTAACTATAACGTGTACTCTTTGTGATAATGTTACGGAACGAGCAGATGGCCCACCCGGTGTTAACTAGGGAATGTTGCCCATAAGAAGCAAAACGACTTGGGTCCTTCTCTACTTAGGTCACGCAAAACGCATCCATGCCTAGATTTAACCAGTGATATTCGGATTGAAATGCCTGACCCGTACCACCCGGCACGTACGGAACGAGCCGACGGCCCAGCTGGTGTTAAGTGGTAACCTCTGCCCATAACAATGGATGTGACTTGGGTCGTCCCCTACTAGGTATGACAAGACCCAATTCGCATCGTATGCACCCGTTACTCTGAGACGTGTAGGTGGAATGTCTAATGTGCCTGTAATATCACCAGCAACCACACCTTTCAAACCGGATCACAGTATCGCGAATGCGTTACTGCTTGGCGGCAGAAATGGGTATGGTGGCAGTACTTAATACTATCCTTTTTAATTATATCACTACCAACCCTTACACTCTCTAATGAATGCAGTGCATAATTAGAATTGAAACACTGATATCCAACAAACGGGCGCCAGATATTTGCATTTTAAGCAAAATACCTATTTTAATGGCAAACTTACGAAGAGGCGAGAAAACTCAGGTCTGAATGGATGTGGTTAATACATACTTACATCCATAATTTGGTAACCCTGTTCTCCGAAGGCATATAATAATAAAAATAATAATAATAATGGTGGACATTTCACACAGCGCCATCTAGCCCCAAAGTAAGCTAAGCATAGCTTGTATCATGGGAACCAGACAACTGATATAATACTTATATACTTTTCTTTTGTAAAAACATACATATTATACGTATTAACACCCAGACACAGAACAAACATCAATGTTACAAATGTGACATAAATGTTTGTCCTGAGTGGGGATCGAACCCACGACCTACAGCGCAGAAGGTAGGGATACTAACCAACTGAGCTATGAGGCCAGTCAAGTATTCAAGTCAGTATTCTGTGTGAGTTACACTATAATTCGAATATAGAGGTGACAAGTATAATTTTTGAATGTTCCGTCTAGTGCAAAATGCAGCGCAAAGTATTTTCTAGAATTTTTTTAAATAAATGAATAGTGGTGTCTAATTTTTTACATCGAAATAAAATTGCTTTTGACAGATCTAAAATTATTGATCTCTCTTTTAGTGTGTGCTAAACGAGATTTGATTTGAACCGTTCAGTTACACAATGGTGAGGCAAAACAAAATCGTGACCCTGGTAGCCTAGAAGTACAGACACTGATTTTAAATCTGGAGTTCGTTACTTTGAATCCAGACATGCACCGATACGATATTGGGTGGAAAAATGTACGTATGAATACTACGATCTCAAAATGGTGAAGGAAAACATCGTAACAGACACTTCCTAAAACCAAATATTCGAAGATATAAAGAAAGAAAAAAATTTTTGTCTACATAGAGCACGGAACTTAAAGAGTAGATACATTAAATAAAAATAATATAATTGTTTTTTTTTATATCTAGTGAAATAAAGTAGTCTCTAGTCTCTTCTAAATCTTATTTCAAGTTCAATAGGTTATAGGTTTCAATGGAAAAGGAGGCTTTTTGGGGCACGCTTCAGTCTTATAACCAAACTGGCCAAAGAAAACCAGTAAGACGATTATTAGAACCAATCAGCAACCAATTGCTTCTTTCAAGATAGAGCCAAAATAGAGTCCATTCCACGAAATAAGCCCCTTGGCTGTGGCGCTAGTGTCTACGTGAAAGTGCAATATTCCATTTATTCAAATTAGTTCCTGCATTTGCCACGGGACTTAATTAGTGGAAACGAATCTACATTACCTTCTCCACTACGTCACATCTGGTAGGGGGTCTTTGCATTTCACGTTATATTACGCGTCCGCACAACGCCGTTATGACGTTTATTATCATTAACAACATGGCGAATGTGCCTACATTTCACGGGCTTTATGTTCGCATCTCATTTACGGAATGAAACTGTTTATTTGCTAACTTAGAGATTGATAATACTGCGCATACATATTCATAACGGCGCTACGGGTACCAACGGGAATGCGATTGATTAAGTAACGCCTGACGTTAAGCTACATGTAAGTAATTTAATTGGGAATAAAAATAAAATAAATATAGGTGGATGACACAGCGCCATCTAGCCCCAAAGTAACCTAAGTAAATAGCTTGTATCATGGGAACCAGACAACTGATATTTTGTAAATACATATCAACACAGAACAAACATCTATGTTCGTCACATAAATGTTTGTCCTGGGTGGTAATCGAACCCACGACCTACAGTGCAGAGGGCACAGGGTTGCTACCAACTGAGCTATAAGGTCAGTCAAAATATAGATGGATGTTTCACACAGCGTTGTCTAGCCCTAAGTAAAGTTTTCTGATCCTAATAGTAAAAGCTGTGCTTAGTTTAGCTCTGCGTAGCGCTATGTAAAACGTACCCATATATTTATTTAAGTTTTTATTCATTATTATAATATTCAGTTCAATTATTTTACTAATTTTCTGTAAACCACACATCTTTAAAAATATCGTCAGGAACGCTCTATTTAAAATCAGGGGGCGGTCTTTTCGTTTCGTAAATTATTTTGAACAGCTTTCCAAAACCACCGTAGTATGTCGAGTGACACGTGGCCGAGTAGTACGGGTCTTTCCTTTGACACTCTCTCAAACGAAAAATAGTATTTCAACTTACCGCTGAGAAGTAGAAGAGGGTGAGCAGGAAAGCAGCACGAGTCGCCATTTTGTCAGATGGCTGCACTTTCCACTACCATGTTAGTTTGCTACGGCATTTTTCTGAAACAATATGTTTTTATTACTTCGATGTATTAAGCTGTAAGCTAACGTTACGTACATGCATGCATTAGGACTCCCTGTGTCGCAGATGACATCAATTTACAGTAATTCATACCAAAAACATCCAAGTCCTAAACCTTATGACTGTGTCACACATATATTTGCTCCGGTCGGGGGTAGAGCGCTAAGCTACCGCTTCGCAGGTACCAACCGTAATAAAGCCATAAAAAAAATTCAATAAGAGTAAATTGGGAATTAAAATGTCTGAAGTAAATACTGTGTATTGCTAAGAGCGATATAAGTATAAGAAGTAACATAACAAGTAAACAATATTTAATATAAATATAATATATAATAACAATATTTGAACGCAAGATTTTTCACAGTTATTTAATGCAATTTAGTTTGACTGGTATATGGTCGTGGTGTTAAGTGGTGACCTCTGCCCATAACAAGCAATGACTTGGGTCTACTTAGGCGTAAGACCTGAGCCGCATCGTAGACACCCGTATATCGAATGTCTCATGTGCCTGTAATTTCACCGGCACACCTTTCAAACAGGAACACTACGCGAATGCGTTACTGCTTAGCGTCAAAAACAGACATGGTGGCAGGAGTTACGGGCACATACGATGCGACTTGGATCTTGTACCTAATAGGGGATGAACCCAAGTCGCATCGCAGAGGTTACCGACCAGGTGGGCCGTCGGCTCGTTCCGTAACTATATCACATAAAGAAATGCGTAAATCCAGGAAACATCCCCCGAATGAATAAACGAGGGTAGATTTATATATTGTTATGTTAAAATGTAGATATCGCGTGCGGCGGGCGTCCCTGCGTTCATACATCAAGAACCCAATAAATATAAACTTTAGCGACAGAACAATCTGAATTCAATACACAGACCTATAAAATATTTGGGCTCGTAACCCAGTTTCGTGAAACACCCGCGGTGGATATTCTCTTTGGCACTTTTTTGGCATTGCCATAACAATAATAGGACCGGACTAAAGATGCCAAATAATCTTATTGGAGTTATTTCAAGTATAAATTAAGATAAAAGAGAATTAATATATAAAATAGTGCATATTTGATATGAAATAGGATTGAACATAACTAAATGCATAATATTTGTTAATATCAATCCTAAATGTAATAAACATAATATCGGTGGACATTTCACACAGCGCCATCTAGCCCCAAAGTAAGCTAAGCGTATCATGGGTACCAGACAACTGATATAATACTACAATTTTTTTTGTTAGTACACACATAATAAATATTGACACCCAAACACAACAAACTATATTCGTCATACCAATATTTGTCATGGGTGGGATCGAACCCGCGACCTACAGCGTTGAAGGCAGGCTTACTGCCAACTGATCTGTGACGCCTTCGTGTAATACAATTTAAATGGTTCATAATCAGGGCAAAACATACGCCTTATGATTTGTTAGGATCCACTTTGCAAGGTACGCTGGGCCTTAAATGCACAGCGGGTTACCTATCTGTGGGGCCATAATTTCGGTTCGTAACCTACTTCCGACAATTCAGGGAAGATAGGCCGAGTTCAGCGCAACTTCGTACGTTGAACTATGTTTGAACGTGTAAGTAACCGCCCTGTAAATATACAGGGTGTCCGGTAATGAATGGATAACTTTGAAATGGGTCTTAGTAGAACTATTGGGCATTCAGAAAAAAATATCAAATAAAAAAAAAACAAGTAGTATCAAAGATATGTATTTTTTTAATAATATCGATGTTTTGATTTTTTGTTTTATTTGCTTTTTTTTTATACTACTTGGGTTTTTTTTATTTGATATTTTTTCCGAATGCCCAATAGTTCTACTAAGACCCATTTCAAGGATATCCATTCATTACCGGACACCCTGTATATGGCGCTTACTCCTTACAAATTTGCATTTGCAGTGGCTCTATTCTATTCGAGTCACTGGTTCTCCCGACCCAGTGTGGTGAAAGGATGTTAAGTGCGCCTCAAAGAGGCTCCTTTCGTGCACTTGACACAATGTCTTCGTATTTTTAGTTCTAGGACATCTAGGTCTTGTCTCCGGCAACCACACCTTTTAAACCGGAACACAGTTACGTGAATGCATTACTGCTTGGCGGCTGAGATGGGTGTGGTAGCAGTACTTCCCTGAAAAAACTTGAGGTAAGTTCTACTGCTACTAATATATAATATAGCTGCCTAAGGTAAGATGGAAGAGATTAGTAAGGCCATCCATTGTAAGTCATATCAATATTCGTCACACAAATGTTTGTCGTGGATGGAAATCGAACCCACAACCCACAGCAAAGAAGGTAGAGTTACTAATTTGAGCTGTCAGGTCACTCAACTTCAACGTCATAGTAAGTTCGCTGAATCATTAAGTCTATGCACTCCATAGGGTCTTGTGTCACTATGGTACGTAGCCATAAACTATCTTTATGCATTGACACGCAGGTACTCTGTTTCTGCATAATTTAAAGATGCAACACGGCCGCATATTATTAAGTTACTACAACGGTAATCTAAAAAAATTCAAAGAAAATCAGACTGAGGAATAAAAAGATCTGAAACAAAGAAAAGACTCACTCAAAGGACTACATTAACCCAGCAATAGAAATACTCGAGCTCCATTCAAAGCTTTTTAATTAAAACTAATGAATTAAAAATACTAAGAACAGTTGTATTGACCGAGTTAATGGAAGCCCGTATTGCTTCGACCCCACTTCTGGGGCACAGCTTACGCGCTCACTTAGCCGAGTCACTAATATCCGGATACTGGTATCCGGAGCGATATCCAAAAACGTTCTAACATTGCCCGACAATTACTGCAGTGAAAATATTACCCGTTTTGGAAAGGTGTTAGGGAAATATGAAAAAAATATCAGTAAAACATGCTTCAGACAATTATATTGACTATTGTATGGACAGAGATGAACTTTTTTTTTTTTTTTAATAATAGTTAAAAAGTAAAATAGTTCAGGATCGAACACACGATTAGTAATGGAGGCACGGTAGCTTCCTACTTATGAATTTATAAAGGTTCTGAAAGTCATCTGTGACTAGCTTCTGCCTCCGGCTTCACCTGGGTGTAAAAGTTCACCAAGGCAAAAAATATGAAAGAGTAACATGAATCCATCCATACATACAAACAGGCACACTTTACGCGCAATAATGAAAGTTAGCGATATACTTAAAGTAGATTTTTTTAAGAGATATTTCAGCCGAATTTTAGCTTGAAATATTAAACTTTCTACAGAATTCCTGTCAGTTTACTGGCTGTCGGATTATGCCCATGATGTCGGAATGATTTTCTGGACGATAGACATGGTAAAACAATGATGGGGATGAGCTCACCATTTGTCAGCCTACGTTCCTAGGATAGTATAACATACAAGGCAAATCAGTGTGTGTTAAAATGGTACTATTCTACAGGCACTGTGTCCGCGAATGTTCTACTTTTTGCTTCACCTTTCAAGTTTTTTCTCGCAATTAATTGTTTCATTTCTTTTCCGGGATTTCGCGCACGCCCGGAATTCCCCTCACTTGGATTTACTTTTGTCGTTCAGCCGCTTATCAGATCATACTTACCTTTACTTAACTTTACTTGTTTTGATACGGGAAAATAACTCGCTTTATAATAAATGCTTTCTGGCATTATGTTGACATTTCAGACAATCTTTTTGATGTATGCAATTTGTGGATATCAAACTGATAAGTTAGTTTCAATAAGGACCCTGGTTGACATCTCATTGCACGCCTAATCTTGAGCTAAAAATTGGAACGTCTCACGTGAACAAAACATACTGAGAATTTTATATTTGAATTTGCACTCTAATGCAGTTTTAGGGCATTTTTGGGGAGTTTAATTCTTTCACCACGCAGGTGGTGAAAGAATTCCAAGAGGGACAGTGATACTAGCCTCATAGCTCAGTTGGTTAGTAACCCTACCTTCTGCGCTGTAGGTTGTGGGTTCGATCCCCACTCAGGACAAACATTTATGTGACATTTGTAACATTGATGTTTGTTCTGTGTCTGGGTGTTAATATGTATTATATGTATGTATTTACAAAATAAAAGTATATAAGTATTATATCAGTTGTCTGGTTCCCATGATACAAGCTATGCTTAGCTTACTTTGGGGCTAGATGGCGCTGTGTGAAATGTCCACCATTATTTATTTATTATTATTATATTAGCAGTAATAGTTGTAATACCATAATCTAGCTGACCTTGAAGCTATTAATTTATTGTTAATAATTATTATTATTATTACTGGTGGACAATTCATACAGCCCCAAACTAAGCATAGCCAGTACTAAGGGAACCTGTTTTTTTTTTTTTTTGTAAATACGTATATCAAGACCCAAACACAAAACATATCTATATTATATTCGTCACACAAAAGTTTGTCCTGGGTGGGAATCGAACCCACGACCTAGAGTGCTGAAGGCAGAGTACTACTACAGAGTAACTACTACCAACTGAGCTGTGAGGCCTGTCACTGATAAGAGCCACTTTGGTCAATTTTATCCTCTCATGACGCGTTTTAATGATACTTCACGATCAACTCGGGGTGTTTACTGAATCTGACGTAACCGTGCTGTCAATTTCATAAATTTTGTTTTGTAATCCATCAGGGTATTCATCACTCTATTTTTGGTACCAAAAATGACCTTCAGAAGACACCTTATTCGTATATTATCATAAAGGATCGTTGAATGCGAACCCGAAACTATCACGCGACCGTACATGTGACAGTTTGGCCCGACCTCCCCAATGAATATTTTATTCACAAAAATCAATGCGCACCGCACGACATCCCATTTGTTGTTTTTCGAAGCTCTCGGCAGGTTTTTAGAGTGTTCAAAGAGGGAATTTCATTTTATCTTTAAAGTTAAGTTTTAAAGTTATCTTAAGAGCAGTAGAACTCTCGCCAAGTTCGTCCGGGGAAGTACTGCCACCATGCCCATTTCTGCCGCCAAGCAGTAACTCATTCGCGATACTGTGTTCCGGTTTGAAAGGTGTGGTTGCCGGTGAAATTACAGGCACAAGAGACATTCCACCTACACGTTTCAGAGTTACGGGCGCATACGATGCGACTTGGGTCTTGTCGTACCTAGTAAGGGAGTACCCAAGTCGCATCGGTTGCCTAACCTATAACTTTTTTTATATGTAATACATAAAAATAACGTTGCAATTTTCCCAATAACATCCTACTAATACTTATATTATAAACGTGAAAGTTTGTATGTATGGATGTTTGTTACTCTTTCACGCTCAAACGGCTGAATGGATTTGGATGAAATTTGGCAACAAGATAGCTTATATCCTGGCTTAACATATAAGCTACTTTGATCTGAGAAGTGCAATGTTCCCACGGGTTGACTTACTCACCGCGGGGGATACTGTGGGGCGCAGCTAGTATTTAAATAAAGTAATAATTTGTTACTTAAAATTGAAAAATATAAAAATTACAGATAGCTTATGCCAATCCACAAACGCTTATCAATAGTAACCTGTACAGGTAATCGGAAATATACAGAACTCGTCGGCGCTTATCAGTCGCTGCTTCAGCGCAATCTACTCGGTGCCGTCTGAGCCGACTATCAGCGCTGATTTTCGGATAAGCGCTGATAGATGGCCGGGGGTTGAAACTATTATTTTCATTGAAATTAAACCCATGGTTCCTTTCAACTTATTACTAAGAATTATATACACAGCTTTCCTATAATTTGATTTATGTTTAAATTACGTGTCAAGTGCACGAAAGGAGCCTCATTGAGGCGCACTTTAAGATTTTCACCACACTGGTTTTGGAGCTACTGACACGAATAGGGTGGTGTTTTTTATCCGATAGTTACGGAAGGAGCCGACGGCCTTAAATGGTGTTAAGTGGTAACCTCGGCCCATAACAGCCATTGCGACTTCGGTCCTCCCGTACTAGGTAAGACAAGACCCAAGTCGCATCGTATGCGCCCGTAACTCTGATCTCAATTTCACCGACAACACCTTTCAAACTGGAACACAGAAACGCGAATGCGTTACTGCTTGGCGGCTGAAATGGGTATGGTGGCAGTACTTCCTCGGACGAACTAGGTGAGTTCTACTGCTCTACGACGTGTAGTTTGAAATATGAGCTTATTTTTCGGCTACATGAGTCACTTCACTGTACTCAGTATTGATCGGTAGATAGGAATGAAACGATAAGTAATCTGTTTGTCCATTTGTTTGTATTTAGGTAATGTTTAATTTTTCATTGAATTTGAGTAATTACGTAAATCTATGTTACTTCGTGGCATGGCATATCATAAAATGGGGATTTGACTATTTTAACAAATATACGTTGAATTAGTTTATTGAGAATCGTGGACTGTGGACCTGATGACCTTTTATTTCGTTTATTTCTGACATTTTCAAGCTATTTCACTTATGAATTCTTATGAAATAAAGTTTTTGATTGGGAGTTTGACTTGGCAAACCGTCAGTTTATTTTTTCTTTTTAATGTCATTTCAGTGATAGAACTAGCTGACGGCCCACCTGATGTTAAGTGGTAAACGCCGCCATCTGGTAAACTTTGTTGAAAGTGATTTTAACCAGTATAAATTGTTCCTGCTAAGAATGAGTATAAGTGCCACCGAAATCATTTCCTCAGAATACACAAAAGGTTTACTTTAGTGAAGTTTTTGGTCCGAACCACTAATCCATCTCGCTATCGGATCCTTGACTCCAACTTGGGAACACTTTGGGTCCTCAGCCCAAGTTTGAAGGATCACTCTTACAGTGTATATACATAGTTCGAAAATCATTTCATTGTACAAATAAAACCATTCTATAAAAATATCAATGAATAGGCTTAGTTCTTATTGTATGGACAGAAAAATATCATATCAAAAGCCCAATTTCAATTTTTAACAGCCATAATTTATAAGCTTTCATTGCAATCCATGGATTCGACATTCTGATTTTCAAAAATATAGTTAATAGACGGTTATTTTACATTTCACACAGCGCCATCTAGCCCCAAAGTAAGCTAAGCATAGCTTGTATCATGGGAACAAGACACTGATATAATACTTATATACGTTTTTGTAAATACATATCAATACCCAGACACTGAAGAAACATCTATGTTCGTCAAACAAATGTTTGTCTTGGGTGGGAATCGAACCCAAGACCTACAGGCAGAGTTACTACCAACTGAGCTGTGAGGCCAGTCAATGTATGTATTGTTTGAATTTTCGCGCTAAGATTACTAACAACATTCATAATAATTATTTAAACTTATAAAAATACCTGATAATAATTGTCATAGACTTTCTCCCAGAAGCACGTGAGCGTAACTTTTTTTATGTGATCGGATGGCGGAACGAGCTGACGGCCCACCTGATGTTAAGTAGTAACCGCCGCCCATAGACAACAGCAATACCACTCAAGTCCTCTGCACCAAAGTACGAGATGACTCAAGTCGCATTGCGTTGCGTCCATCACCCCGAGACGGGGATGTTAAGTCTCATGCGCCTGCAATTTCACCGGCACCCACTCCCTTCCACCGGAACTCAGCAAAACTGCATGGCGGCAGATTACCAGGTGTGGTGGCAGTACTTCTTTGGGCGAACTTGGCACAAGTTCTACTGCTACTTTGGGTTGCTGCTTTCGCACCACCCGGGGGACACGTGTAGGGATTCAAGGGTCACTTACGGACGCGAGCAACTTGGGCCCCCTGAAAACAAAAGACCCTAAAACTGGGGGCAGACACTAGTATAATAAATCTGTGTGCAAAATCCTGCCACATCAATAATACGAGTAGCGATTTGCCGACCAGTTAACTGTGGAGGTCACGCGACGTTGCACGACAAATAGCGCGTGTGGGGACACAGATATATAAGTCGGGAAAAGCTCACACATTGACGAAAGTCGAATTACTCCAAAGTGAGCCATCGGAATAAAAAAATTCATGGCCTCACAGCTCAGTAACCCTACCTTCTGCGCTAGGTCGTTCGATTCCCACACAGGACAAACATTTGTGTGACGAACAATATATGATTGATCTGTCTAGTTATATGTATTCATTTAAATATGGATATAATAATAATAAATAAGTATATTTAAAAAAGTATTTAAGTATTAAATCAGTTGTCTGGTTCCCATGATACAAGCTGTGCTTTGCTTACTTTGGGGCTAGATGGCGCTGTGTGAAATGTCCACCAATATTTATTTATATAGAGAATCTATAGGTATACATAAAAGAGAAAAAGACTCACTCACTGACTCAACACAGAATTTTAGAACCTATGAGCCTGATTTTTGTACGGATTTTTTCAATTGGAAGTTTGGTCTTTAAGGTTTTGTCCTTTCCAAATCTTCACTTACAAAAGTCTTAAAACCATTCTGTTAGCTGTGAAAGGTTTCGTGATAGATGCCGGGTTGGGGCAAACATTTGGATTGGATGTGAGGTTATCGAAAAACACGACCACCATACATGAATATGTATGGTGTTAAATAGTACTTTCTTAACTTCTAAACTTTACCTTATCATTAATGTATTTACATGTATGTATATCTTTATTGTATGTATTTATTTACCCACCTTTCTTTGACAACCATTTTCTAGCCTCAAAGGTCTGCTGGACGAAAACTCTTTTTAGAGTTAAGCTCGCCTTTGTACATGTCTTTTAAATTAGATATTTTTTTTATGTATGATAAAGAATTAAGATATTAACTAGCCGGCCTGTAATCCCTTGCGTCTCAAACTATCGATTCCTCACGACGTCTTCCGTTCGAAAGTTTAAGCCCACTACGAATTATAAGCCAACTTCATTACTAATTACTAATAGAACTGTCATCGCTACCTTTGATATCTCGATAACATCACTCAGATTGACTCACACAAAGCGATGATAAGATAAGAACCTTTATCGGAGAGTCAGGTGTCAATGTACATTGATGGACTACATGTTTCTGCTATTATTTGTAAGTGGCACTTAAATCTGTGTCACCGGAAAGACTTCGTTTCCACATTTAATCAAAGTCAAATTCAAAATCTTTATTTCCATAGAATTCATAAAGAAATGGCTTGGAAATTTAAAACATAAGGTCACGCGTACTCGCTAAGTTTGACGCCTGTTCAAACCCGATCCGACCCTTCATGGGGAACAGTCAAGAAACCCCTAAAGTAGGGCTTTTTTTCGCGAGCACGATCCTTGTAACAATCTGAGTAGTTAGATCTATGTTACATTTTATGTAGTATATGACAGTCCATGTACAATTGCATGTAGACAAAATATCCTACAGTCGCCCGGGAATGTGACTTTGTAAGCAATATTTTAAAACTTAGCGTAAACTCATTCTAAAAGCAAATATTAATTTATTGTTATAAAGCTGTTCTAGTATTTGTAGACCCTTGACTTGCTTTTTATTCCTCCAGCAGACGAAACGGTCGATCGGAGAACACAATGATTTATATAGAGTTGTCAGTTTGATTTAAGCCGGTTGAGGTTTATAGGCCTTTGGAATTAGGTTATAGGCCGAAGCGTGCTTGCTCAGTGGTACCCTGAGTTTAAATCCAATGATAGTTGGTTCACATCTGAATTTTTGGTTATAGTGCATGCCGGTGTCATGCATTTTTCGCCATTTATTTATTTATTCGCACAAAACACATTACAATCCTAAAAACAATACTTAACACAATAATTGAAAATCTGAAATGTAACATAAGCATATGTGCGTACAACTAAAATAACATAAAAAGCAGAAGAAAATAATCGTTCGTAATATGGAGGATACTTTTAATAACATTTTTTAACCCATTTAAATAAATAAATAATAAATTAATCACACAAACTCACTACTGATATTGGAAAAATCAACATATATAAAATAAGAGTCAGTCAAAGCTCGACCCATTCTGTTGAAGCGACTACATCAGATCCGATGGCAGGCGATACGAATCGGAACGATTTTCGAAATTCGAGAAGATTGGAAAGCTTGGATGCAGTCCAGGTAACGTTCAAATGCACTAGAAATGGTGGCTTTATGGCTGAGTCGGTAGTAACCCTTTTTTTATTATGTAAATCATTTACGGAACGAGCCGACGACCCACCTGGTGTTAAGTGGTAACCTCGGCCTATAACAACTGATGCGACTTCGGTCCTCCCCTACTAGGTACGACAAGACCCAAGTCGCATCGTATGCGTCAGTAACTCTGAGACGTGTAGGTGGAATGTCTCATATGCCTGTAATTTCACCAGAAACCACACCTTTCAAACCGGAACACAGTAATGCGAATGCTTCACTGCTTGGCGGCAGAAATGGGCATGGTGGCAGGACTTCCCCGGACGAACTTGGCGAGAGTTCTCGCCGTGCACCTATGAGTTTTTCGATTGAAAGATTTATGTGCGCAATACCACGTTCCCAAAACGGTGAAGGAAAACATCGTGAGGAAACCGACATGTCCTAGAACTAAAAATTCAAAGACATGTGTCGAGTGCACGAAAGGAGCCTCTTTGAGGCGCACTTACAATCCTTTCACGACACTGGTTCGACAGAACCGGTGACTCGGAGAAGAAGAAGACTGGTTCGAATAAGTCAGTGTAAGAATTAGTAATGATTAGTTACTATATAACCTTTTTAAAGTGCATTAATTTCAAACTCTCACCAAACATTAGCGCCAAATACTTAAAAAGTGTTGATAATGTACCTAATTATCTTGTGTACTCTCTTGTTTGAACTATTTACTGACCTTATATAAATGAAACTTGATAAGAAAATGAACAGAAAAGTAAACGGAAAATGGAAAGAAAAACAGAAATGAACTGCAAATACAAGCCGACTCGGCATTAAGATGGGAATAGGATTTCCTTGTCGTTTTATAAGATTGGCGCCTGAGAAAAGTGACATAGCAAAATATTTATTTTGCTACTTGACTTTTTCTAGGCTATCTTGATTTATGAGGTTTAAAGCTATTATTTCATTCTTTAGTCACAAAAAAATATAAAAAATAGATCAGGCAAATTATTTCCAAAATATTTGATTACATTATCAATTGATTGAATTTAATCTAGTCGATGCTGGCGACACCTAACGCCTGGATTGGGAACTTACATGAATTTGTCGCCAAACTATTCTTCAGATGAGATTCATAAGTTGACTCGAATAATTGCTAACTAACCAAGCAAGAAGTAAATCTTTAGTAAGACTACTGCAAATGTTCAGATTCGAATCTCGACTATACAGACCGCAAGCCACCTGAAAAACCATTTTATTATTCTAAACGTAACAACCAGCCGCATGAAATCAATGATCACTATACAGGGTGTGCAGAAACTATTGCATTACCTATACAGAGTGTGTGGGATGCATTCAATAGGCTGATACGGCAATTGTGCTGAATTGGCAGTCTGCCAGGGACGCGTGTGAATGTGCCATGATTGACACAGTTTTGGCCAACAGGGCCGGCCCTGCCTTTCGCGTCTGGGTTTACCTGTGGGTAACTTTTTATTTAGTAGCGCTTATGTGGCTTGTGTGTGTGTATGTGTGTGTGTGTGTGTAACTTAATTACGGTAAAAAAAATAAAACAAAAAACAAAACGGTGAAGGAAAACATCGTGAGGAAACCGACATGTCCTAGAACTAAGAATTCGAAGACATGTGTCGAGTGCACGAAAGGAGCCTCTTTGAGGCGCACTTACAATCCTTTCACCACACTGATTAGACAGAACCGGTGACTCGAAGAAGAAATTACGAGCCGACGGCCCACCTGGTTAAGTGGTAAACTCTGCCAATAACAACAGATGCGACATAAATATATGATATTTGACATAAATAGTATTAAAGTCAAAATACAAGTTACCGACATTAGCATATCAAAGCGTAGTGGATCCGCGAACCTTGTTTAAGTACAATTTGTAACGTAATACGAAACAGAATAATTAATGATGTAGTATAAGATTAATGAAATTCGACAGTTTGGGAATATGACTTATAAACAGGGGAGGAGGTAAGCTAGCGTCGTGCGTCGCCACTGAACGAGAAATTCGGCAATTCTGTTTCTGTGATTCAGCCAGCAAATTACCGGATGTTGGCTGATTCAAAGCAACGGAGAAATGAAGAGTTTAAGACAAAGAAAAAAAGAAAGAAAGAGTATTTATTTTGCAAAAACAACACCCATATTAATAACTAAAAACAATATCGTAAGAGCAGTAGAACTCACGCCAAGTTCGTCCGGGGAAGTACTGCCACCATGCCCAATTTTGCCACCAAGCAGTCATGCATTCGGGTTACTGTGTTCCGGTGTGAAAAGTGTAGTTGCTGGTGAAATTACAGGCACACGAGACATTCCACCACGTCCACGTTCAACGTGTAAGAGTTACGGGCGCATACGATGCGTCTTAGTAGGGAAGGACCGAAGACGCATCGGTCGTTATCAACCGTGTTATACGGTACCGCTTGGATATTCCCAATACCAAAGTAAGGGAAGGCACAAGTCGTTCGGAGACATCACCTAGTTACGTTATTCACATAGAAAGAGATTTATCTACAATCCAATATCCAATTTTAATAAAAGATCTTCTAGCGTGACCTAAGCGCCGTCAGATCTCGCCAAGTCACGCTCTCGTCATAAACTGTACTGGGAGTCTTGCCAGTTCCACGTCAGCAAAGCACGCATGCTGATGGCTCACCACCGGACCCTGATGAGGTCAAAGGTCACTAAAATAACATTATATAATAATATCATAGGGAAACGAAAATAAAAAAATATTGAAGCTAAATCCTCAGTTCCAAACGCCTGGACGGTTTTTTTTTCTGATACAGTTACGGAACGAGCCGACGGCCCACCTGGTGTTAAGTTGTAACCTCTGCCCATAACGATGCGACCTGGGTCCTCCCCTACTAGGTACGACAAGACCCAAGTCACATCGTATGCGCTCGTAACTCTAAGACGTGTAGGAATGTCTCATGTGTCTGTAATTTCACCGGCAACCACACCTTTCAAACCGGAACACAGTAACGCAATGAGAGCGTGGTGGTCTAGTGGTACTGACCCCCGAGTTTCAATCCGGAGGTCGCCGGTTCAAATCCCGACGTGCACCTATGAGTTTTTTGATTGAAAGATTTATGTGCGCAATACCACGTTCTCAAAACGGTGAAGGAAAACATCATGAGGAAACCGACATGACCTAGAACTAAAAATTCGAAGACATGTGTGGAGTGCACGAAAGGAGCCACTTTGAGGCGCACTTACAATCCTTTCACCACACTGGTTCGACAGAACCGGTGACTCGAAGAAGAAGAAGAGTAACGCAATGCGTTTCTGCTTGGCGGCAGAAATGTGGATGATGGCAGTACTTCCCCGGACGAACTTGGCGTGAGTTTTACTGCTCTTTTATTGATGTGACAAGCCTTTGGATTTAAAGTTCATAATCTCACAGTAGTGGTATAATATATATCTGTTTATAATGATGCATCAGTTGACTGCTGACTATATGTCTGATACTTGAGAGCTCATTATAAATCACAATACATTGTAATGTGATACTTCCCGTTACGACAATAATGGTATCTTCACGACGTGACCTAAGGGGCTAGGCAGGTTGCTCATCATTTAAGAAGCATTGTTAAGTTTCGGGCTAAATTGTACAGTTTCTTGCGCACATCGTCCGGTCTGCGGCGTGCCGCTAACTGATGATAATAAACAGTATTATATTGCATTATATCGATTTCAGATTGTATATTTTATTATACTGGTTTAATGAGTAAAAAATATTTTTCATTCCTATCGGTTATTGCGAAAGATTTGGAAAATTTTAGTTATTTTGACTGTGTCACGGAAACACTCACTAAAATCTTTTATATTAACTAGACTTGTTTCATTTACCTAATATGACAGTTATATTTAATCACTGAATATCATAAAAACATTGATAAAATGTGTTTGTTATCCCAAAACTAAGCTAAGCATAGCTTGTACTATGGGAACCAAATGACAGAATACTTATATATTTTGTTATAAAACACATATTAACACACAGACACAGAGCATCAAATCTCGTCACACAAATGTTTGTCCTGGGTTGAAATCGAACCCACGACCGCAGAAAGCAGAGTTACTACCGACTGAGCTGAGAGGTCAGTCGAAAATAATATATGTATGTAATAATAGCATTAAATATCAATTATCTTTTGTAAACTTTAGAGTTCTTAGGCATACAAAATATTCCACCTTGTTGTACACTCCAGCGGCTTCCAACGTCGTTTGAAAGCACCCAGTGGTAACCTGACCGTCTTTTGTGTTAAAGGGCGTGGGTTCACACGCCGGGAGCCATCATTGACTTATGGACGAATGGCAAGTCGATATGCGGTGGAATAATTTAAAATTAACGAAGCGTATGTATCTATACGCCACAACGCGAGAAGCTTGTTGGTTGCCGGTGAAATTACAGGCACATGAGACATTCCACCTTCACGTCTCCCAGTTACGGGCGCATACGATGCGACTTGGGTCTTGTCACACCTAGTATGGGAGGACCCAAGTCACATCGGTTGTTATGGGCAGAGGTTACCACTTAACACCAGGTGGGCCGTCGGCTCGTTCCGTAAATGTATTACATAAAAAAGAAAAAAAAAATTCAAAGTCAAAATGTTGATGCCTCTTCAAAACTTACCCAACTCTCCATGAGCAGAATAGACCAAGAAACCCCTAAAAGAGGAACTACTTATTTCGCAAACATGATTCTTTTAACAATAATTCAAGAACATATACATATATGTGAACATACAGACTTTTATGCTCCGTTGGATACTAGCAAGCACGGGATTGGTTCAAATATATAATTTTCCACCCTTCTTTACAACACAAAGTAGGAATGTATATTCTCGATTAGTGATAGGAAGGCCTTAATTCTCCACGAGTTTCCGAATCCAAATTGACATGTGAGACTAGTTGTCCCCGCGGCTTTGCCCGCGTTTAATTCAGTTATGACTCAAAGAGCAGCTACGTGGCTTAATCGTTTTTGTTTATAATGTCTATTGTATAGAAATCGGCTTGTTACAATTTTGTTATAATATACCTGTATTTGAAAAATCAGCTGATATACATTTCTGACACTTTCCGTTCCAAATAATAAGTTTATATCATGAAATCGCCATTCTGGTTTCGTAAAGCGGTTTCAGACGCCGCAGGCTAATGTAAGTACACGGCCAGCCTTTCCACGGACTCAAAGCTACCGGAAACGGAAACACGCAACCACAGAGACATCCGGCCAACGTCACTCTACCCGGGACTTTACACTGTTCTCCACTTCACATGAGGTTATTTATATTAAAGTCAAAGTCAAAAACTTTATTTCCATAGAATTCATAAGGAAATGGCTTGGAAACGTCAATATTCAAAACATAAGGTCACGCGTACTTATCGATAAGTTTGATGCCTGTTAAAACCCTATCCGACCCTCCGTGGGGTTAGAATTGGGTATTAGAACAGAAATGGACATCGCTCCAGATAATGCGTATTTATGTACGAATGTTAATTTTGTTTTTGGGTGTATATCAATTATAATATCATATTGGATGACATTTCACACATCTCCCGTCTAGCCCCAAACTAAGCGTAGCTTGCACTATGGTATCCATATGACTGGTAGAATACGTATATACTTTTTTGTAAATACATACTTATAAATACATTAATACTCAGACAGAATAAGAAATGTATTACGAAAGTGTGATTTGGGATCTTTTGTATTAAGTTTGAAAATCCTGTGTTACCTAGTCTTTTCTGTAGTCTAAAAATATTTTACATTAAAAAAAAACTCTTACCTAGGTTAAAAAGAGTTTAGAATAGTGGTTATTTCCATAATGTAATGTATACATCGAGTAAACAAAGTAATAAATGCTTGAACAAAAATAACAATAACATTTATCTAAATTTAAAGTTTAAAAAAAGTTTAAAGTTTCAAGTTTTTTTTAGTTTTTTTTAAGTTAGTTTTTTTTTAAGTTTTTTTTTCAGGCACTTTTGGTTTGACAGTTTCGCAACTAAAGTGGTAATTAATTAGTATTTAATATCAGCATGCAAAGCTAATCCTGGTTTTGATCCTCGGCAGAGCCAAACAGTTATATCATGGAAATACCTTAATATGGAAACCTAACAAAACTAAAAATAAAACCTATTAATTGGAATTGCTTGAAATTCCCATGAATACAGATAACTGAGAGAAAATAAAACTCTATCTCCATGTATTGAGTTTCAATGAAACTAATCAATTATTATATAAAGTGTCATACCAATATCTGACAAATAATCTACCAATTAAATAAAATTGTGTTGAAAATGTAACGTGTGTTATAGACCTAATAACTTCTAGAGATGACTTGTTTACAAATATTAATAAATAGATACAGAACAAAAAATATGTTTGTAGCTTTAGGTAGGTACTCCGGTATAATACTTTGCAGAACATCGATCATACATAATTATTATGTTTGATCGGGTGCACAAACATATTTTTTGTTCTGTATCTATGTATTAATATTTGTAATAAAAAACAAAACATAAGTATTCTATCAATTGTCTTATATGTTAAAATACTATGCTTAGTTTGTGAGATGGCGCTGAATGTCCAACAAAACTCATATTCGTTTATTATTTAATCATTTCATATTCACACCACAAAGTTTATTTTCAAAGCTTGTAAAAATGTTACGCAGAGGCAACGGGTGCACAAAGTAAGATATAGCGTAAATGTAAAAGTGAACCCTTGTTTCCTAAACAAACTTGGACTCAAAAAACAGTGAACCCTATTAATGTTTATACTACCCATTAATGATATCTTCTATTCGTTATATTTAATGGTTTACATTGGAAAAGTTACTGCATAGAATATTTTGCAAAAAGTTTTTTTTTTTTTTTGTAAAATGGAATAGTTTCCTTGCGTTTGAGGGCACTTACGTACTCTACGAAATAAGTATTTTTTTTTGAGGCAGGCCAATTGTAACGTTGCACAGTTTGTCGTAAATATTGCAAGTTTTATTGAAGGCACGGACAGCGGAGAAGCTAGTTTGTAATATCGACTGCAAAGCAGTCAATCGTGGCTCGGTTGAGGGCTGCAAGCCTTCCCCGGAGTCGGCACATTCACTTATGTCAGCTGGTTTGGTGCTAAACTGCACGAAGAAAGCAATATACCACGGATACAGATTGGACGTACTCTCGTTACCTTTCCCTGGATCGTTTCTTATTTCCACAGTACGAGCGAGACACGTATTGCAAAGCTAAAACTTTGTCTTCGTATTACACGATGCATTCCTTTATGCGTCTGCGTTCGCACTAATATTTAAATCTCCTTTTATTGCCATAAAATCTTCGGTTTATGAACTAGGCATATTTAAAATTTGTGTGCTAGATTTTTGCGTGAGGGATAAGCTATGTTTCAATTTAAACATCCATTAACTATTTACTCAGCATTGTATCCTGACCACCTTTTGTTTCATTGAATGAATAAATCTATTTAGGTACGTTAGATTCAGTGAAAGATTTGTCTGATATCTGAGGATTCCTCTCAATAAGATGATCCCACTTCGTGGCCAATAGGGCTCAAAGTTTAGGCTTATAAGAAGCCTCCTTCTTGGTAGAAGTAAAACTGGGGCTCTTTATTAGTGTAAAAAAAAATAAAAAATATTGGTGGACATTTCACACAACGCCATCTACCCAAAGTAAGCTAAGTAAATACCTTGTATCATGGGAACCAGACAACTGATATGAAACTTAAATACTTTTTGTAAATAAATACATGTAATACATATCAACCACCAATGTATTAGTATAAGTATATTGCAAGTTATGTTAATATTTTATTTATTTTTAGCAACAGCTGATCGTTTGCTATGGAACAATGAATACATAGGCTGAGCTAACTTAGCTAACACTTTCTTTCTTAATTATTAATTTCTCTTTAATCCACAGCCAGGACAAACCCAACGATATTTTCAAGAAATCCGGGCTATAAATAAAAAAAATAAAACACATTCAAATATAACCCATTACACAATACAATATTAATTCATTTTCCCACATGCCGTGTCTACCCACACACAGCTCTCATCTCTACCCATTTATCAAACGTACCAACCCAAAGACTAATTAAAATAGATGACCCATTTATATACTTATTGGGATTTAATGCCTACCCTCTGAAAATAACTCGATTCCGAGGGTGTTAGAGAGAATTGTGTTTTCAATACCATATTTATTGTTGGATGGTTTATTTCAGAAGTAATTATTATTTATTTGTCACGTTTACATTTCAAGTATTTATTTCTCTTCTGCCAATATTGACATAATTAGTAAGAAGATACAATTTTGGATATTAGTTTTCCGGCTGGGATAGATACTATGATTTTCTTTAAGAATTTCCTTACTTATTTTTAATAACAAAAATAATTTACCAATTCAATAATTTCTTTTTCTAAAGGAATATTTTTCTGGACGAAAATGTCACCTGAGTAACCGAGAGTATATACATTATATATAGTGCTTAGTACACGCTTATGTTAGTGTCACTCAAGAGGGCTGATCAAGAGACGACTTAGACTAGTAACCTCGTTAACCAATAATCCATGTGGTTACCTAGGGATCTTATCTCACAGAAAAAAGCTAACATTTTTTTACCTGTTAAAAAAAATAACTGTATGTTTCACTTAGTTAAAAATAAGACTCCCACATATCAATCTACTTTTTTATCGATTTTTGTCCCGCATAGAGATTGTTTAATTAATAATTTGAACACAATGTTACGTTCGTTAGGACAACATTGTTATGAACAGGGACGGATGAAACTAATGTGAAGCCGAATGGGGAATTTAAATTGAAAGTATTTATTTCTGAGCACAAAGTTTATCTTTATACAAAATTATTGATTCAGTGATGTCAATTCTATTATCTCTAGTTCTAAGTAAACTGATGCCATAAAGTTAAAGTAGGTTAAGTAGTAGTAAGTTTAAGTTAAGTTGTTATACTGTCGGCCAATTACACCCACAACTTTGTTCGAAACATAATCTATACCACTTAGAAGATAAACCTTAATCATTTTTGACATTCATAGATTCTATTAGAAATATGTTTTAAATACTATGTAAAATTTCCAAGCTACCATTATTATTAGATTTTCAAAGCAACATACTTGAATGTGAATCTGTAAATATTCTATTTGTAGAATCCAAATCCGAAAACCAAACCGAAATAAAAGCCGAATGGTTGTTCCACCCCTACGACTTTAAGGCTGGGGTCTGATATAAATTGATCTAATTGGGTATAAGTTGATTAATGCCGAAATTGATTGGATTATCTCAAATAAACTTTCGAGACATTGTCTCCTCACTAACGAAGCTGGAATAAATTTAGATGTAGCTTTGTAGATAGGCTTCGTTTATTTTCAATAAATACTTTTTTTATTAGAGGTTTATTCTTATTGGAATACAAATTTATTAGAGTTTTTTTTGTAAATATTACTATTTTATTTTTTTCATAGTATAAATACAATTTAACGTGTTTTGAGAGTGTTCAAAATAATAAAACAATATTCACACATCTGACTTGTTAGTATCAGAGTAATAAAATGTAATGTATGATGTAGATAAATCATTTTTATCCATCACAAGTATAGAACAAGATAAGCGAGACCAAGTCATTCCAAGTTATTACAGGCCTCCACAGCTCAGTTGATAGTATTTCTGCCTTTTGCGGTGTAGGTCGTGGGTTCAATTCCCATCTAGGACAAACATTTGTGTGACTGATGAAGATGTTTGTTCTGTGTCTCACCCAGAGATGTTAATATGTATTATATGTAGGTATTTCCAAAAAAAGTACTTAAGTATTATATCAGTTGTCTGGTTCCCATAGTACAAGCTATGCTTAGCTACCTACTTTGGGGCTGGATGGCGTTGTGTGAAATGTCCACCAATATTATTATTTTTATTCCAAAGTGAGGTTGTTTATCTTCTATTTATTTATTGCTTTCTAACATCGTCCACCAATATTTAACCCAGGACTCGTGCTCAGACACAAACCGTTCATGTCTTATGAACGAATAAAAATAACCTGAATCGATGGGCGAAACTATCGCGGACACGTAGACGTGACAATGAGTGAGCAATAATTTAGGTCCCACGAATGATTCAGCTAACGCTTTCTTTCAGTAAATAACGCCCTTATTGCCAATAAAAACATATCTACGAAATTACCCAAAAAATGGCAAAATTTTTCACTTCATAAAATGCATATTCTTGCTTTTCCGTGCTTAGCGCTGTATACCTTTATATTACTCTGCTTATTTCAAATTACAACAAACCAACTTTATGGATTTTAAATTATCCATCTGTTAGATTTACGTTTTATGTATGAGTTGAAATACAGTGTTATTTAAAACGTTGGGATATTTTTAACTTATACATTGAGTACCAGCGTGTGCCTATGACTTCGAGTGCATGTATTCCGTAATTATTATTTGACTGGCCTCATAGCTCAGTTGGTTAGTAACCCTACCTTCTGCGCTGTAGGTCGTGGGTTCGATCCCCACTCAGGACAAACATTTATGTGACATTTGTAACATTGATGTTTGTTCTGTGTCTGAGTGTTAATATGTATTTATATGTATGTATTTACAAAAGAAAAGTATATACGTATTATATCAGTTGTCTGGTTCCCATGATACAAGCTATGCTTAGCTTACTTTGGGGCTAAATGGCGCTGTGTGAAATGTCCAGTATTATTTATTTAATAATTCAACTGGTATTTTTTTTTATTGTTATTTGTATCCAACTCCCAACATTGGAGCGAGGTCTATATTATTTTTTTACTTTAATTTCTTTTTTTGGTTTGACTGACTTCCTCACTGAGTCATTACGAAGTCACTGCAACTATAGTTTCTGATTTGTACGATCCTTAGACCGTAGACTTTGCTGAGACGGGGTTGGGTAAACCCACTCCTAATTAGGCTTACATTAATCGAATTCCACGCAGGCAAAGTCGCGGACTTGTCGACTAGTCGCATCTAAGCTCTCCACTGCTGCAATGTTTCGTGATTATTTATATGGAGCAATAAATTATGTTCTTTAATAATATCAATTCACGTAGATGTTTTAGTGCTGCAGTAAAGTATCGTCAGCAAATATACTAAAACTCTCTCATTTACATAATTAGGTGTTATTTACTTGTATTTGTTTGGTTATAAATGCTCGCAAAAGCATAATTTATATTTGATGTAATAATCGTGTCGGCCTTTGTAGCTTAACTAGCGAGAATTAATTTAATTCCGTAGGCCCATCAAAACTTAAACCCTTTTCATTGATTGTAATAGACCTCTGGACGCAATCAATACTCTTCGAACTAATTTTTTCCTTACCGTCGATTTGTTATTGCATCACTTGTATTGTTTCTTGGAAATATTTTGCTGACATGTTATCATAATATTGATCAATGTGCGGAGGGTCAGGTAGCATCTAAACAGGGTCAATTTTACGAAGCAAAATAGCACGCGTGGTTTTCTATATAAACTTCTCATTTAAGATTTTAGGTAAATGGCTACAATATATGAGTAATATAATAAGTAAATGGCTACATAAATTATTATATAATGTATAGAAATCAACTGAATTTAAAAATCTAACTAATCATTGGAATTATATACAGCACACATCCAAGCACAGGGAACAAACTTCGTAATCATCACATAAATCCAACCCAGCCGGGAATCGAAAACGGGACAACGGGGAATGAAAGCAACCAACTTAGCTAGAGTCCATTTCTAATTCAGTTAAAAGCGATTAAAACAATATTTCTCAAGTAAACGATCCGCTGTATCGAAACAAAGCAACGTTGTAATACCGCAACGAAATGTGAAGATCGCGTGTCCCAACGCATTCACAGACACGCTCCTGTAAGTTTGTTCTACACGGGTACTGCCGGGGGATCTGGTAAAATGTGCAGTAACAGAAACAGACGTTCAATTGAAAGAGGAGCTTGGGGATAAAACTAACTAATTACACTTGTATAGCAGCAGTATATGTACGAGAGTTTTGATAAGGACGATGGTTTAACTGCGATTTTCCTGTGTAAATTTGATCCAATTTTGATTAACTTGAATCTGGTTAAGGGAAGATAGTCGGGGTATTTGGTAAAATGTGCAGTTAAAGAAACATAGACGTTCAATTGAAAGAGGAGCTTGGGGATAAAACTAACTAATTCTACTTGTATAGCAGCAGTACATGTAAGAGAGTTTTGATAAGGACGATGGTTTAACTGCGATTTACCTGTGTAAGTTTGATCCAATTTTGATTAACTTGAATCTGGTTAAGGGAAGTTAGTCGGGGGATTTGGTAAAATGTGCAGTTAAAGAAACATAGACGTTCAATTGAAAGAGGAGCTTGGGGATAAAACTAACTAATTCTACTTGTATAGCAGCAGTATATGTAAGTTTTGATAAGGACGATGGTTTAACTGCGATTTTCCTGTTTGTTCAAACCGTGATTAACTTGAATCTGGTTAAGGAAGGTAGGTTAAGAGCAGTAGAACTCACGCCGAGTTGGTCTAGAGAAGTACTGCCACCATGCCCATTTCTGCCGCTAAGCATTCGCTGTGTTCCAGTTTGAAAGGTGTGGTTGCCGGTGAAGTTAGCACATGAGACATTACGCCTATACGTCTCAGAGTTACGGGTGCATACGATGCGACTTGGGTCTTGTCGTACCTAATGAGGGTTGACTCAAGTCACACTGATTATTATGGGCGGAGAGTACCACTTAAAACCAGGTGAGCCGTCAGCTCGTTCCGTAACTGTATAACAAAAAAAACTTAGTTTGCTTTCCAGCTTAACGCTAGAAATGGGTATCGTGGCAGCACTTCTCGGCGAGCAGTGATCGATACTTCTTGACAGGTAATTCAGCCGCTCCTAAAGTTACATTTATGTAACATAAAATCATGGTTCAGATATTTAGTATTACAATCCAGCAAGGCAATGCAGCCAGTGTGTCAGGAACCCAACTGGTAAAGAATTGGATCAGTTATCAAAGCATGACGAGACGGATATGTTATGCCTGGAAGAGATAGCTTTCAGCAATAAGGCCGCCCATTGTGCTTCACATTTAATTTTTATTTCTTTCATCATTGTTTATATTGTTGTGTACAATAAAGAGTTTTTCATCTTTTTTCTATCTAATATGTATTTTTTTGGAAACAATTGGTTCCTTTTATTTCGTATATATTATCATTGTTTTTTATAACTTTTAAATAAAGTATTTTTATCATGTTATGTACCTTTTTCACGTAATGTTTTTTCCTTCGTATCGTGCCATAGCGTCGTTAGTCGAGTCGTTGGAGCGATTGTAAAAGTTGGCGAAACGATAGCTATTTGTTTTGTATCGATCGGAATATGCTTTGGCCGTAACATGCTCAAATATAAAGTCAGAAGTGAACCGGCCAAGTGCGAGCTAGACTCGGGTACATAAGGTTCTGTATTACCACAAAATATTTGCTATACCATAAAAATGGGGGTTCGTACATTCACTTCGCGATCCATAGTGTGGATGTGTTTGGTATAGTTTTTTTGTTGTTTCGCTTTGTATAAAACAAATCCATGAAAACTGACTATGTATCACAAATTAAATTACCATATCAGACGTTTCTGCCATCAGTAGTTCTTATAAACTAGTCTTAGATAAGATATAGTACCGACAGCATAAAATATCACTCCCTAGATAAACCACGGCGCGATTGCTATCGCTACGTGACGTACAGTCAGCGAGTTAATACAGTGGTGTTGATTTTTGTTGCACAAATTTTCCATTCCCATCTCCCATAGCAAAGTAAGGCCGGGCCTTAAGTATTACTTGTGTTATTGGCAGAGGTTTACTCTTAGATGTTATGTGACACACTTAAACATATATTTAAAATATTGTCACCTATATTACATATACGACTGGTCTCATAGCTCAGTTGGAGTAACGCTGCCTTCAGTGCTGCAGGTCGTGGGTTCGATTCCCACCCAGGACAAAAATTTGTGTGACGAACTTGATGTTTATTCTGTGTCTGGGTGTTAATATGTATAATATGTATGTATTTACAAAAAAAAATGTATTAAATCAGTCGTCTAGTTCTCATGACTAAAGCTATGTTTAGCTTACTTTGGGGGGGCTAGATGGCGCTGTGTGAAATGTCCACGAATACTGTTATAATATTATTATATTTCAAATTTATCTTAAAAACACTGCTCTTATTTACCTGCATACAATATTTTAAATAAATAATTAGAATAAAGTGTTAAATCCCACGAAGGGTTAACGATAAGGTTCACAATCTATCAAACCGTCAGTCCATTCCCACAAGGACTAAAATTACATCAGCACCTATAATGCAGTATACAAAAAATAACCCTAAACCTGAGGCACTAAGGACCTAATTGCATTAATACCTTCAACACATTACTCTTATATGCGAAGAATATTAAGGGCCGTCAAAACAATCCGAAAAACGACTCAAAAGATTACCTGCTTATGAAAACAGCATGTGGTTTGAGATGAACAATAAAGGTGTGTCCTCACTATGCTGCTACGGACCAATTCATAATATAAATTAAGGTTGGGTTTCCTGGAACATCGTTAAATTGATACAGTGTAAGTCCGTAGCTACTGCGGAAACCGGTGCTAGCAAGGAGCCGGCCTAAGTCCTTGCCACCAAGTCGCGTTGACTCAATGCGCATATGCAGATTATAAAGTGGTCTGAAATATTTTCCTTTCATGCATTTACACATGTCTATGAATTTTTTAACCCAGGATATACCGTCACGATGATTTCCTTCAGCGAGAAGTTCATAATGCAGAGCAAAATTTTTTTCAATTCCAGAAAAAGAAACAGACTCCAGACTGAAGGTCGGGTTTCTCATTTAGCCGCTGCTATATAGCAGTGAATGATGTCTGCGAATTTTTAACTATATTAATAAGAAGCGTGGTGGACGACAATTACTTTCTAGGTGTCGTTTTAGTTCAGTATAAAAAACGCATTTACATTACCTGTGGGTTCTAGGGTAAGTTCTACAACCTAATCAAGGCAACAAGAAAGTGATCAAATACATTCTCACTTGTCTTGAAGTCAACAAATTAAACGTATACGAAATTACGTTGAACATAAGCAATTATGAACTGACAGCATCGTGGCTCGGGCCCGCCGCGGCCTGGCGTAAGCCAACCTTTACTCGTTACGTCGCACAGCGGGGCATCACACTGCGAGTGTTGAAAAAATAAATTATCCTTTTGATAGAAGGCCCGTAAATTGTCTGTAATTGCGTTCCATTTTGTACTTCGAAATTAATTTAAGCACAAAATGGAAAAGCGTGTAATGGGATGTTTTTGTCTTGACACAGGATCTAGCGTTAAGGTTCTCTGTGTTGTTGGCGGTACAGCAAACACATCCAAGCAATTCCAATTTCATAAAGTTTGACGATCGATTGTGTTTATTTTGTTCGCAGGTCGTGCCGTAAAATGTCAGACACATTCAGTCGCAGCAGTTTGGCTCTTTTCGAACACTTAACTATGTAACAATTTCAAATTTTTGGTTCTAGGACGCGCCGATTTCCTCACGTGCATATTTTTTTCATATGTCACGGACGAACGGAAGACGGAAGAAAAACTATCAGTATCACTTTGGAAAATACAATTATTGTTTTGTGCTTCACGCAGAATAGTTCACCGCGGAGCATGTCTGTCTGTCTGTCCGGACGTCGAATTTTATTTATTGGACGAAAGTGTTAATTAATATCTTCGTGAGAAATCAACGGTCCAAAGAGCCCCGTCAAGTCTATGTTTTCACCAGCTAAAAAGGCGCTGATTTATGTATTTACTAATTTCATTCATTTACTAAAAACTTACAAATGTAAATGTACCTCATCATCTCAAATGGTGTCTTATCTATTATTTACAATGATTATTATCTATTATGAAAACTGAATAGACACGAATACGATCATGTTTCGATTAAAGCACGTTCGCCAAATTCCAAACATAACGGATCTCAAACTTTTCACTGTTTTATTTGTGAGTTTTAGATTTTACACTGCTTTTATATTCTGCAAGGTATTATGACATTTTCTAGATCAGATAGTAGAGTGCGTAGTCAGCTAGTAAATAATAGTAAAATAAATAAGTAAAAATCGTTTATTTCGGAAAATACCGAATGGAATATCCCCAAATGTTAATTATAGTTATATATTATTATATTCTTATAACTTCCCGTAGCATCAAAACTGGTCTACTTCCAAACTGATTGAATGATGCAATATTGATAATACTGACAGACAACAGTTTGAGAGCCACATCTAATTAGCGAACGTTGACAAACCATAGCTGCACGCATTCAGTGTCCGTCCGGACGGATGCGCGGAACCAACACACAGACGTAACATATGTAACAAAATGGCGTCTCTCTTCCACGTGTTTGTGTTATTTTGTTTGGTTATAATTAATTCTGCTGTGTTTACTGGAAAAGGTGCGTATTTATTCAACAACTATTTAGAATGTTACTAAGTTTTTCTTTACGTTAAACTTACTGATTTTATTCATGTCACAGTATTCAACCATTGTGGTTAGTCTAAAGTGAACCTCAAAGCCTCTGCCCTGTGCACTGTCAAAGTGATTTTGTATTATAGTTTGATGTGCAGATTTTCTCTCAATAATTTCCTTCACGATTTTGAAATGTTTTTTTTTTTTTTTTTATATATATATTTTGTGTAGATGTTCGTATTTGAACCTCCAAAGAGAATCTCGGAGTCTGTAGTACCACTGAACCAACAATTTATCGCTTTTTTTTACTTCAAATAATGATTAAAATAACCCTCTCGGGGATAGATCTGGTTATATCAATAATTACATCAAAAAGTCGAACAAAATAATGTGGAATCAAAAATGTTTTATTTTTCCAAAACACGCAGGATATATTGTACTAACGACGTGAAATCCATCATGTTTACAGAGGCAGGTTAGTTTGCCAGGCTCATTCCGTAGCGCTCCAACAATTTGTCAATTACTTCTTATCAGAACAGTAGTAGATATATACTTATTATATCAGAGTCATAAAACTCTTATTTTTGTGTACTACTAATAGAAGGAGCTGATGGATGTCTATAGCCTAAAAGGTAGAGAGAGAGAGAGACAGAGATACACTCAGAGAGAGACAGAGAGAGAGATAAGAAAGAGATGATTTGTGTCCTCTACTACTTAAGCCAGGAAACAGTCACATAATTTTCTTACCCTTGTTGAAAGTGTAACGTCTCATGTGCCTGTAACTTTACCAGCACACACATTTATTATATTGTGATCTATTAGGAAGTTAAGTGCCCCTTTGTCTGGCAGGCTGGTATACAAACTTAGTCTCGAGCCGCGGGCTGCCTAATATTAGAAAAACAATATTAAAGTTAAACTTATGAGAGTTCCACTAGATAACTGCTAATAGAACTGGAACTGAGATATTTGGAAGCACAAATAATTGGGCATTCGGAAAAAAATATCAAATAAAAAAAACCAAGTAGTATAAAAAAAACAAAACAAAACAAATAAAACAAAAAAAAAAACAAAACATCGATACTATTTAAAAAATACATATCTTTGATACTACTTGTTTTTTTTATTTGAATTTTTTTCCGTATGCCCAATAGTTCTACTAAGACCCATTTCAAGGTTTTCCATTCATTACCGGACACCCTGTATAATACCTTTGGTGTTAAAATACTTAATGGAAATTATAGAGTGCTTCGGAATAAACCCTTTGCGATAGCATCAGCGTGATGTAACAGTGGTTGTATTGTTTAGTTGTTATTGTTTTTTTTACAAACATGTTATAGATATCGCTCACTGGGCTTCGGTGAATTAAAATTGTTATAACATTGTTCACAATGTCCTTGTTAAATGTTACTTTATAGCGTTTGCTACAGCAGTATTCTGATTTGTGTATAAAAAACGTATCAGATGATTTAGGCACATTGCAAGCATGTCGCAAATAAGAGGAGACACTATTTAATGAAAAGTAATTAAAGGATCTATTAAATGATGCTATTAAAATAGACCGCTGCTATACTATTAGCTTGTTTTACTTGATTTGTGTAACTTTATGTGAAATTCTATAGGACAGCTTAAAAAGCTAGCAAAAAATATTGATTTTAATAATATATTTGTATTTGTACCAACCCTGGGCAATTAAGTTCAAATATAAGTTTAATTTATTAATTAACATTAACATATTTTGACAGTTTTAGTTGTAGTTTATTTCTCAGTCAGTAACTACTAACTACATACACATGTTAAATGTTCTATGTATGATCCACATTCTCGCAAAAACTAATTAAACAATGAATACCAGTTCTACCTCTCGCCTATTCTATTATGGAATAAGAAGATCCTCAAAACTGGAATAAAAATCAAAACCCGTATATTAACTGTATCGTTAATCATTTTCAGCTCTTTACTGTCGAGATCCAGACACAGGAAAACTCCACGCAGTGAATGCTACCTGGGCATCTTCTTCCTTCTGCGGAAACTACACATGCAAGCTCAGGAAACTTAACATAACTGAAACTGAATACACTCCAATACGACAAATCAATATCACCAACACAGATGATATAAATGAAACAAAAATCCCTAGCAATAACTATAATAATACCATAAGCAATAATACAAAGGAAACCGAAGAGAATATAACTGTTACTATTGAAGAAAGAACTGAACCTGAAATTGAATCTGTCATACATAAAGACAAAACTACTGAAGTCGCTGAATTTATGAGTAGCATTTCAAGCAAAAAAGACGACAAAAACAGATATTTGTCAGAACAAGAAATCAAATCTATAGCAGAAATACTACACACAGTAAAAAAGAGTGATTTAGATGCAATAGTAGATATTTACAACCTAGCTCAAGAAATTTATAACGAAATGGATAAAGCTACTAATGAGGGTATCATAGACGATACCATTAACGCTATTGCACATGAAGAATATAGGAAAAATCCAGATAAATCGTACTGGTACGATCCTTTGACGTATAAAGGGAGAGTTGACATGGACTATCAAGGGTCAAATCTGGCTTCATCTTCAGTGCAACCTAGCAGAGATGCGCCGACATATTTTAATGGAGCATTGAACAGTCAAGATTTCGGAAAACTACCATATTACTATCCTTTATCATCATTTCAAAGGAAGTCTTCATACGTGCATCAACCTACTGAACCTGTTATCAAAAGGCCAAAGCCTTGCAAAGCTAGAGAAAGACTTGCCAAAGAAAAACAGGGATCACAAAACTTGATACAACCATCTTACTTGCTCCCTTATCCATTTGCTTATATCCATCATTACAACTACAGCGACTTACATAACGCTTACTACAGTAACAACCCATATAATTGGGACTATTATAACCGACAAAGACAGTATCAAACACATTACAATTCGCATACAGCTCAAGTTCCAAAAGCAGTTTTAAGTAATTCACAATTACACGAAGAAGTAACTAAGGTAGAAGAAAAACCTATAGTTTTAGAAGATAAAGACTTATTAGGAAAGATTCTTCTCAGAGCTAAAGAAAATGTAATACCTGACTGGAAGACAGAACAGCTGTCCAATCAAATTCTAGATGGAGTAAGAGCAAGTATTGATGCTTCAAAACTTATAAAAGCCTATCCGTTTAGAAAGAAGGTTAACTTGGAAAAAGTTGGTAAGCTTATAAAATTGGATGAACTGACTAGATCGAGAAGATCAATTGACGAAGAAAATGTGATGAATGCAAATGTAGAAAATTTAGAAGAGTCTGTGGACGAAGGAGAAGGTTACGAAACGTATCTTGAACGAACAACGTGAGTAAGTTTCCTATTCGTAATACTTTTAGCTTCAAACGTATCTTCCAACAAGTTGTATTTCGATAATAGGTAACTGGCAGAACACTGATCCTGTTGCAGTCCAGTTTAAATTTAATTTATTTGGAGAAGAAACGCTCTCGTCGAAGTGATTTTAAAATATACGCTAACAACACATAGTTTTCATTCCAAAAATTAGTTGCAAAAAGGCAAAATCGACTTTGAACTGAAATCATATTCTCAGCTACAGTCATACGATGCGAGTCATAAAACATTTATCATTTTCTGCCATTTGAGAACAATTTTGTTGAATATCGACATGAAACGTAAAATCTCAATGTTTCCACGATATATAGTCACTGTGGAACTAATAGGCCTGTTAAGCACTGCCTACCCTATCCCTTTGGAAAAACACATTTATAATATTAAATTTTATTAACAGACACCAGTTTTTATTGAGTATGAAAGTACTCAAAGTAGGATTGAAGTAAAAAAACATATATTTTATTTTATTCTTAAATTTGTATTCAGACAGCATAAACAGTAAGAAAGAAACAATATAAATGTGGTTCCGATCAAGATAAAATACAATACATCTCATTCGCAAATGTAAGCTTGGGAACTAAGTATAAAATTTAATAGGTAAATTACGAATGCAACTCCCAGTGAAATAAATAATACACTGCTGTAGGTAATTTCAAAACAAAATCACATCACAAAACTAAATTTTATCACCGACTCACAGAGCTCAAACACTCTTAGCTCAGATATTTCAACCCGTTTTTGTAGAACTTTTTTGCCCCATTAAACAAATCCCTGGTTTAACCGACACCTTCTAAAAACATAGACAAATAAGTGTAACAGGATGTCCCAAAAAGTTGACAAATATTTGTAAAAAAAAGGTTGGAATTTGTCCCTCGTCTAGACGAGTTCTAACCCCTTTGGATATCGAGCATTCTATTTCGATATTTTTCAATTAGGACGTATACGAGATACGATAAATTCGAACGATGTTTTGAAGTTAAGGATAACTTGAAAAGGAGGCAGTAGATGGGAGTAGTCGTAGTGATGTGAGCTATATATACTTATGACAAGAGGAGCAGATGGCTCACCTGATAGGTAGTTGCAGGTAGGTGGTATCACATGCCCATAACGACAATACAGTTGTGCCCTCTCTACACATATGGTCAGATCGACGCAACAACGATTCACTATAGAAATTGAAACTCGAATATTTTTCACCGGGTGTGTATGTCACACACTTCAAGGTACTTCACAGCAATACCAATGCAATACTCGTTGGAGAGAGAAATATGGTGGCAGTACTTCTCCAGGCGATCACTGCGCACTATTCCACTATTACTATCATCTATTATGAATAAATTTTAATTAATTTCATTGGATGTTGTATTATTTTATTAATTGCATTGAATAACAATTGCATCATGTGAGTTAATGTGTACTAAATGAGCTTTTGTTCTATATTTTTTCCAGGTGTCAAACTCTAGCAGTTCCAGGGTACTTCCGGTACGGGAACCTGAGCCAGCCCTACCCAGAATGCTGTCCACAGCTCATAAACAAAAGATAAATAATCGATACTCAGATTTTAAATAAAATTGATCATTAAGAGCTAAGCTAGGATTAAGTTGTTCCTTTGATAATTATTAGGTATATTCACTATTTATGGACAGATTCGACGTTTGGATAGAAAAACCAATTAATCAGGTCTAAAAATGTATCGTGTTTTTTATTGTATATTATATATTCTCGTCTGAAAAATATATGGCTCAGAATTTATTTAATTATGCCAAATTGTTTGTCCATTATTGTATAGGTGTCTTCTTAAGTTCTAGTTATATTTTATTTAATAGTTTTTAATCAGCAAACGCATAAAAAGTAAAATAAATTGTTAGTCGGAATTTTGTTCGTGAGAACTTTTATTGTATTGGTCGTTTTATTGTTATTAAAAATAGGAATATTTTGCGAAATTAACTCCTATTTTAACAACCAACAATTGTATTAGTTGTAAATAATTGTTCACATATTATTATGTTTATTAAAATAACTATTGAAATATTTATACTTATGTTTTTTCATAATTATGTTGACCATCTCGGTGGCTGCCTGGAATGACGTGGGATCGATTTCCAAATGCTTGAATGACATGAATATAATTAAGGATGCGAATACTCCTATTTTCTGTAAAACTCAATTCAGATTACTTTCAAGTATCGTATAGGGATTAATAAATAATAATAAAAAGTAAAATAATTTGTTTAATTGTGGCTTTTATAATATATAATCATATCTTAAATTCTAAACATTCTTATGGATAATATAATACAAACTCGATTTCAAGAACATATATTAATTAAAGTTCCCTTTTTTAGAGATAAATCTTCAATAATCTCAAATAAAAAAAAAACTTCACTTATCCAAAACTTCATTACCCCGAGACAAGTAAGTTAAAAATGCATTAGTCAGACTTCATTTCTATTACTCGTGCACACAACTAGATAACGCCTAATTTAGAATTAATCACCAAAAAAACAAAGTAAAAACTACCATAAATCAGATAGGGTGGTTCCTGCCCCACATGCAGTCGAAAGTAATAATCATCTAGCTACAGAGGGGTGGTATGAACTGTAAAGTATATCAACGTATTTTTACATAGTAATGAAAGGCAGTATATTTAATTATATAAGGTATTGGAATACTTTTTGGGGTAGTACAAAGTTAAATATTAGTCGTGAAATGTTTAAAAACTGCGTTACTGCGTTACAGATATCTATGATTTTTTTTGTTTTTTTATCTCTATATATTATCTGCCGTGGTAGTGTATAAAAAAAAACGTGTGGCACTCGGAGACTGCCGCGGTAAAGCTATTGCGCGTGATATTTCAAAAAGTCATTAAAAGTTCTGGTATTTATCGATAGATGGAAAAACTAAATTGGGGTGTTAGGGTTTTTTCGTTACGGAATTTCTGGATTCGGTCTCCACGCTCAAGGCCCGCGATAGAAGCTATGCAATAGCTTAAAAAAACTAAATATAAACTAAAAATCACATACTCTTTAGTAATATAATAATAAATTAAAAAAATGGTATTATCATAATTGTGTTAACTTTGCTTGTTCATAATAAATATTATGTATTTAAATGAATATTTAGTATTAAAGTTATATTCCAAGCAAAATAAAAATAAAGGGTTCAACTACTTCTAATTAGTAGCTTTTTTCAATTCCGCCCCTAATAATACAAATATTATCATGGCTATTATTTTATACATCATGGTGTGTATTCTTACTCTACCATCCTTGTTACTATGACTCCGAGGTAACTTGTTTGAGAATAAAAAAGTTTTTACGTCACCTAGTGAATGGAAAAGTTGATCTTCGAAGCTATCTATTCAAATTTATTACCCGGGAGTTGTAAAGGAGTGAAGTCGGAACGTAATAAGACGTCTGTTTTGGAATATGTTTTCATTATGTTCTCATACACAAATCTTTGCACAAAATATTAATAAGCGATTCTACCAGTAATACTTTTTGTTAATAATTTTGATAATGAATTAATCTAAAGTTTGTTGTGTTGTATACAGAATGTCCGGTAATGAATGGATAACCTTGAAATGGGTCTTAGTAGAACTATTGGGCATTCGGAAAAAAATATCAAATAAAAAAAACCAAGTAGTATCAAAGATATGTATTTTTGAAATAATATCGATGTTTTGATGTTTTTGTTTTTTTTTTGTTTTATTTGTTTTGTTTTGTTTTGTTTTTTTTTATACTACTTGGATTCATTACCGGACAACCTGTATATATGTTTTATGTTGAATATTTTTGTATGCATTTTAGTTACGGAGCGTAGATGATGCCTTCCGTACCTCTGCCTATAACAAAAGCAAAACTTGTCCTCCCTTACCTAGGCATTGGAAGACCCAAAATAATAATTATATTTTTATTTTATTTTTATTTTATTTTATATTATATATATAATAATGAATTATTGTGACTACGCCATCTGTGACACGGGTAATTTTAGTACAGGTGTGTGTGTTGAAAGATTTTTAAGTTGTTTGCTATTATTGATCTTTAAGTCTTGCATAGGTAACGGCAAGAGTTTAATATTTTGTATATATATTGGTAGATATTTCACAAAGTGCCATCCAACCCCAAAGTAAGTTAAGCTTAGCTTGTGTCATGGGAACCAGACAACTGATATAATACTTAAATACTTTTAATGTGTATTTTTTTCCGAAACAAATATAAAAAACAATGCGTCGTTTATAATCGCCATAACCACTTTTCAAACGTAAATAAATCTATGTCAGCCACAAAACAGAAAAACCTCTTCTGTCATAAATCGTCATTTTCATAACAGTGAAAAACCCGAATAAGCGCCCAAATGGCGCATTTACATGATAACTTGACGCTTCGCCTGCAAATGGGAGTAACTCACATTTCAACAAGAAAACATTTCGGAAAGGTTCCAACAACATATCTCTTTGGGGCGCCGATAAAAAAAATAATGTCTCACATTAGAGAGGACTTAATTTAAATATTTCTTTTACTGTCTACCCCTCTCGCGCCCTACGAAGTGCCTAAAGCGCCATCTCGTTTCAACAGACGTTGATAAGTCACGGCGGGCGGGTTGTAGTAGGGCAAATGCCTTTTTAAGTGAACTGAACGAGTCGAAGCCTTGTTTATGAGCGGTTTTGAACAAAATGAACTTTAAAAATACTACCTTTCGGTTCAATATTGCACACGTTCAAGCTCCGGCTAGTGAGGTAGGTTCAAAGATAACTACTGCTGTCAATTTCAGTAAAAAAAATGGATTAAGGTAATTTATTTTAAATAAAGGTAAATAAATGAATTTGTCAATGAAACTGACTAACAAACAATTTATGTAATGTTCCCATTTTCCTAAGTTCCCACGTTAATTAACGAATGAAATGGGCGGGCAAATGAACTATTAGATTTCAATTAATTGCCTAAACAATAGACTCCGATTAAACTTTTGCTAATTCAGCCATGAAGACCCTTCTATTATCGCTGCGAGAATCTGTACATTAAAGAGAAAAGGACTGACTCACTCACTAACTCATGGACTGACTCCCTCACTCATGGACTGATTCACTCACTGACTCATCACGATATTACTAACGACAAGACCTAAGAATACTGATGTACTTAGTTACGTGCTCACTGTCCACAAGTCCGAAATGTGAAGTAATATAAAAGAATTGTAAAAAGCTTCTTTTTAACCAAAATAAGTTGATCACATGATTTAGTGCTTAGTTTGACACCTATTTAGACCCTATCTGACCCTCGATGTGCAAAATCAAGACACATCCATAGGTTAGTTCATTCGCCAGCGTGATAATTTTTACCATTAAATAAATCGATATTATATTATGAAAAACAACAATATATTATATTCGTCCATCTATATCCATATAGTATATTTACTGCTAATATCTACTACTAACAGTGCCTCTGGCTCTTTCTCGACAGTGGTGTAAACCTTGAAATGTGCCTCATACAGGCTCCTTTCGTGCATTCGACTTCCTTACTATTCAAATAAACAGAAATCTTACTAAGAGCTAGCTACTACTACTTCAGATCGAGAAAGGTTTAAAAAATAATGACTGAGGATCAAAACCTTTGAACCTTGGTCTATTATGTTCTCGAACCATTATTCATCGCATAATTACATTTGAGAGCTACTTATAAGTTAGTATGTAAGGCATATTCGTTCTAAATAAATCGTGGCGCTTCCGACAAGTCTGAGAGCCAAATGAGAAGATGAAAACGAGAAATTTGTTTGACGTTTATGTACCGTGGTACGCAGTGGTACAGACCACGAGTTGCAAACCGGAGGACACCGGTTATATTCCAGGGTAGTGCAAAATAGTTTTTGCTTGGGACAGGGTTTGAACAGGCGTCAAATTTGGCGATAAGCAAAGTGATCTTATGTTATGAATATTATTGACGTTTCCAAGGCATTTCTTTATGAATTCTATGGAAATAAAGTATTTTGACTTTGGCTTTGGAAAAAAGTGGGAGCAGTAACACGCTGTCATGACGGAGAAAGAAAACATCGTAAAGAAACCAGTGTTGATTCTTGGAACCCAAAATTCGAAGACTGTGAAGTGTACGAATGAGTTTCTAATATGTTTATCACATTACTTCAAGAGAGCCAGTTCAGAGCCTCCACAAGAAGATTAGGGTTATAAGTAATCTATTAATTTAATTTAATTTTACTTTAGCCTATAGTCTAGGTAATAGGTGCGCTTGTCTCCTAGGCTACAGCACACTTGAGGTCGTGAGGACTTAATGAAATTCCTCCGCCATAATTGAAGGCATTATATCTTGTTAAAATCTATTGTGCCTCAAACAATGAGTTCCAATATTAATTTATGGCCTATTGTGCGGCTCTATTTTGGAAGTTAGGTCACAAAACAACGATTTTTGATAATCATGTTACGTGTTGCATCATTATTCAGGAAAAGCTTTAGGCTTACCAATATAAATACAAGTTTAATATAGACTTGGGGTCCGCTATTGGGTATATTTTTAATTCCATCTATGTACATTATATGTAATTAATCTCGGTTCAGAGATTATCACAACCAACTGAAGGCACAAACAATAATCTTCATAAAAAAATATACTATAGAAAAGATATACGGCTAAAGTATACGCGATTCAGCGTCACCGACCGACTGGAGTCGAGTATACAAGATTCAGCGTCACCGACCAACTGTAGCTGAGTAAAACCGATTCAGCGTCACTGACCAACTTCCGAGTATACGCAATTCAGCGTCGCCAACCGACTGTAGCCGAGTAAAACCGATTCAGCGTCGCCGACCAACTGTAGTCGAGTATACGCGATTCAGCGTCACCGATTGACTGGAGCCGAGTAAAAGTGATTCAGCGTCATCAATGGACTACAACCGAGTATACCCGATTCAGCGTCACCAACTGAACGGAGTCTAGTATACCCGATTCAGCGTCACCCCAGTGTTCGCTTCAAAAATAGTATATCCACGCACTACATTATTTTCACTTTACATATTTCTACTTTTGCTTATTTCACCGCCTTCACTGCCGTATATTTGTCATAAGACTTTTCCAAAACACTAAAGTCATGTTGAATAATATTACGACAACTGTAAAGACATCAAGCTTCGAGCTAAACTCTTTGAACGCACAATTCCTCTAACAAATATGACACACCTGCCTAATCTTTGTGTGCTCTTGTATAGTACGCGATAAGTAAGCATGCACAGCGGTATCTTTATAGCTTCAGGACTAAATACTTATGTTTGTATATTGAAATACTGCTGTACTCTTTTTTGTTGCCAGTCAGAATAGGACTCGTTTTCTGTTTTTGTCCTTGTTTTGACTGAAATGCAGTATAAAATACATAGGTATCAATTACTTGCAAAGCAGGGTTTATATACTGTTAATATTTCAACGTATAATAAAATAATAACAAATATTTTTTGACATTTCACTCAGTGCCATTCAGCCCCAAAGTAAGCTAAGCATAGTTTGTATCATGGGAACCAGACAATTGATATACAATATACATACATATTAATAATACATATAATCTTTGATCTGGGTGGGAATCGAACCCACGGCCTACAGCGTAGAAGGCAGGGTCACTACCAACTGAGCTATGAAGCCTGCCAAATGTGGCAAACAAATGAATGTGAATCTAAATAATGTAAAATGATACAAAAGAATCACGTTCCAATACTATTTAAAGGGAATATGAACTTTGGCTCCGGTTTGAATAGTTTTATCTAAATCCCGTGAGCAAAGGTTGATGCTGCCAGTTTACACAGCGCGTACTGCACATATTTATATCCTTCATCCGTATGTTTGCTCTGATTCGTTTGAACACAGGATTTATGGGAACAAACGTTTCCGGTAAAAGGATTCTGAAGCTTTGTATGAAAGGCTGTGGGTTGGGTGATTATGAGGAAGTCATGTGTACGGGTTGACGTCACAACTCCATTTATATAAGAATTTCTACACGACTTTTCGTATTCATATTAAACAGAGTTAATGTTTGTTGGTAGGTGATTTAAATTGTTTATTCTTCATAGGAGCATTAAGAAATAATGGTTTATAATGATTATGGTGGACCACTTTGGCGAAACACTGATTTATATAAATTGGATTACCTTCTGAACAAAAGAAGTGTCGCTATACATTTTTTAAATATTAGTTGCATACTTAATCATAGTTCTATCGTGTTAAAACATATGCTTAAAGAAAAATATCTCCAAGCTTTAATTTACTTATTTAGTTTTTTCTACATTATTATTCAAACTATTTTCTAAAACTTTCCATACCACAATTTTCGCTCTAAACGGCGTCAATATTATGAAATCTTTATAGATACAGAATAAAAAGATACAAGGGTTAACGAGTTTCCTCCGTCCAATATTTTATGCTCAAAGAGGGCATGTAGGAGATCGAGTTTGAAACCTGAGGGTCAATTCTCAAAAACGTCGTTATTTTTATATTACAGTGGTAAAAAGTATTTAGTTGATTTACATAAGAGTAGGAACGTTATGAACCATCTTATCCACTTGACGACTAGTACTTTTGTATAATAAAAAGTAAAGTTAAATACAAGTAGATAAATAAGTTAAATGAAAAAGGTGTCATAATGTAGTCAATCAGGTCAAGTCTCATAAGCACGCAACTGTTATTCATAGTCTAATAACAATAAATCATTTATTTAAAAAAAATATACTAAATGAGATAAAAGTAAAAATATTCTCACTGAAATGAAATGAAATTTTATTCTGGACGGCAAGAAAAAAAAAACAAATAAAACAAAAAAAAACTATATTATTTAAATTTTTTTGATACTACTTGGTTTTTTTTATTTGATATTTTTTTTCCGAATGCCCAATAGTTCTACTAAGACCCATTTCAAGGTTATCCATTCATTACCGGACATCCTGTATACGAAATATCGTCTCACAAAAACAAAACCTCTTTGAGGCGCACTTAAAATCCTTTCGCAATCCTTACAAATATAAATCCTTTGCAAATCTCACTTAAAATAACTCGACTAGTATTACTTCTCACGGTTTTTCTCACTGCGATTAAAATTGCCCCTCATTTACTACTGCGACGTACCTGACGTTTTTATTGGTGTAGTGAGAAAATGGGAATTGTTATTTGTATGTTTCAACATGTTTCTAATTTGTTTTTATCTAGGGCGACAACCTGACAGTATTAGAACTAACCTTATTCGTAACGGCTTACAGTCTAAAGTACCATGCCATAAAGTGAATTTTACACAACTCTAGTTATCGTCAATTAGTGCAATTTTGTATTTTGCAAAGTATGCATTTATGCATGAATGTCTAGCTCTAATTACGAGTGTCTCATATTCACTAATTAATATTTTACTGAATGCGGTTTAGTGGGTATATTTATATGTATGAATTTACTATTAACTGGCTTCACAGCTCAGTAGCCAGCTACTTTGGCTTCTGTGTTGCTCGTGGTCTAAGTTTTTACTGGAAGAAAGTGTTACCTTTATTCGTGGGATAGCCACGTAGGCTAAGACTTAAGGTAAGATTAAATTTGTCTGGACTGCACTTTTTTGGGAAGGATTTTTGTGCGCTGAGGATATGTACGAAATAAGCTATTTGTTTTTGTGTATGTGGAAACAAAAAGGTATTTACTTATGCAGGAAATTCCGTTTGAGTACTTGGATGACGGTATAAAATAAAATGTAAAAGTTATTTTCAGAACTTAGTGGCATTAATTATATTGATTTATTGACTTCAAAAAAGAGAAAGGTTTTTTTGTGTTTGTTACCTCATAACTCTGTTATATTATACGAACCGATTTGTTTTTTTTTGTGTGAAAAGATATACTTTCCGATTGGTGGCATAAAAGTTTCGTCAAAATCAATTTAGTAATTTGGTTATAAAATCAAAATAACTGGAAAAAATATTTCATCCATGTACGAGATAATGAGAAATCATTTTCGTTCATTGGCGATGAAGTCGGTTTTATCCCGTTTTGCTGCGCAAAAGTATTATCTTTAATGTATACTATTAATGGCAGGAGGCAACACTGTTTTAATATCCCTTTATTTACTGAATGGGGTTGACGCTGAATCGGGTATAGTCGGCTCCATTCGGTTGGTAAGGCTGAATCGCGTTACCCTACCCGTCTACTGTTGTCACTGTTATCAGCCATATACATTAAAAAAATTAGAAAATCATATTTTCACCATATGAAAACAAAAAATAAAATACACATACATTATACATATACATATACATTTAAAAAAACCCTGTTATTTACTTTGTCAACGATTGAATCATGAATCATACCGAAAATATGTCACTGCATTATGACATAAACCACAGATAACTAAAACAAAATGCGGCCAGCGTCGACATTTTTTATCTGTGTAGTGAGATCCATTACGCGGCGGCGAGTCACGATTTCACATAATAAAGTTCGAAAGAGGTTTTATCAAACACTTTAGTAGAATATGTTTATTAATAATGGAAAACATGTCCAGTGTTAAAGGCATAATGGACATAACAACTTTAAGTTAATGGCGTTATATAGTTTTCCCTCCAATCCGTCATAATAGTACACTACCCCATCAGTAGGCGAATTTAATATTGAGCAGCAAATTAGGTATAAGAACTTTTTTCTTTCAACCCCTTTTTTTTCGTGGAGAGATGCATACCACCCAGCCACGGGGAAGCTGAGTGGTTATGTGGGACTAGGTGTATGACCGCGATAGCCAAAGGGCCCCGGTCGAGACGCCTGAGGTCCCCCTGCGACGGGTTAGTTCTGTGGCCCCGTTGCCTGCGGCCGCGGAAGATCGATAATACGTAAATACGTTTTTTTGTTGTAAAAAATACATATAATACATATTAACACCCAGACACAGAACAAACATTTATCGTCACACAAATGTTTGTCCGGGATGGGAATCGAACTCACAGAAGGCAGGTTATTACAAAATATGTTTTTTTTTATTTTTTATTTTTTTAATGTAATACATTTACGGAACGAGCCGACGGCCCACCTGGTGTTAAGTGGTAACCTCGGCCCATAACAGCCGATGCGACTTGGGTCCTCCCATACTAGGTATGACAAGACCAAAGTCGCATCGTATGCGCCCGTAACTGTGAGACGTGAAGGTGGAATGTCTCATGTGCCTGTAATGAATGTATTGAATTGAACGAGCTCGCGAAAAAAGGAATCCCTCCATTAGGGGTTTCTTGTCTTTTCTTCCCCATGGAGGGTCGGATAGGGTTTGAACAGGCATCAAACTTATCAATAAGTACGCGTGACCTTATGTTTTGAATAATATTGACGTTTCCATGCCATTTCTTTATGAATTCTATGGAAATAAAAGTTTTGACTTTGACTTTTGTTTTAATAATTAGTTTGATGTTTTGGTATAATAAACTATTAAGTCTATCTATCTATCCATCTCAAATTTAGTTTCAGATGAGTGCCAACGGAATTACTATCACCTAAAGCGTCACTTCATAACACAGCGTTTATAAACAAACCAATCTCCTCCATCCATAATGTTCATAATCATGTACGTAAAAGCTTCGTACATGTGTCATACTTAAAACATCTCAGCGTCATTACAACTTTCTCTCGGTCATACATTTGTCGTACATTATACATAATGGATTAATCACAATGGAGATTAGTATTTGTAAACGATAAATCAACGGATCCGGGAATTCCTTCTCGAAAACTAGTGGGTGGTTTTGGATAAGGTGATTATTTGATAGGTGGTATTTTGATGGGAACTTCTGTGTGTTGAGATAAGTTGAAATATTTGAGCCTATGGTGACGAAGATTTAGCTCATTAGAATATTGCTAGCGTCTCGCGCAAATGCTACTGTGTTTAGGAAACCAATTTTATCACATGACTTAATTTCGCATCATTTTTGGGTGCCCATATTGCTCGCGTCCGTTGGTGATTACCCTTTGAATCCCTACACGTGTCTCCCGGGTGGTGCGAAAGGACTGACCCAAAGTAGCAGTAGAACTTGTGCCAAGTTCATCCGGAGAAGTACTGCCACCACACCTGGTAATCTGCCGCCAAGCAGTGATGCACTCGTGTTGCTGTGTTCCGGTGGAAGGGAGTGGGCGGGTGGTGCCTATAATTTCACCGGCAACCACGCCATTGAAAAGGGAACATATTAAGGCGAATGCATCACTGCTTGGCAGCAGAAATGGATATGGTGGCAGTACTTCCTCAAAAGAACTTGGTATAAGTTCTATTGCTACAAAAGCTGCAAATAGATAAGTTGATATTATATAAAATAAATTCGTCTGAATAAGAAAATTTCAGACACGACAAATACTGAATATTTAAAATATCCAACACTAATCTAAAATTTTCGAACCCATCCAATTTGTACTGCGGAATTCGTAATGTCCAAGTACAGTCAAGTCAAAAATTAGCTGCCCTCGTCTAAGTACCTATAGAAATCTATTAATCGAAAAATCGTTAAATACACATATACAGAGGGGTAGGCAGAGAACACAATTTTTGACCTAGTACGATCTTGACCTCCTTTACTGTAATCAAAAATCATTTTAATACTGGAAATCAATCGGTCAGATATATTTCCTTGGTATTTTTTGCCTCTGTCTTTCAGGTTGACCGCTGAACCGTGAAATATTTATTAGTGTGTGTGTGTGTGTGTGTGTTTTATTCGATTTATTATGACGTCTCGAATTCTACACATTTATAATAAGATTTATTTGACGGAATAGTTAATACATAATATTGACGAAACAAGACAATGGACGATAACACAATATGGCACTCGTATCTGAAAACATGTATTACTATCATTTCTGATGTGCCTTCACTGAGGCTGAGTGTACCCCGTATATATTTCGACTATCTCCTCAGGGATATCGAACCTGCCCCAAATTACCTCAATACCTTTAACAAATTATATTTAATTTGGACTTTAGCTATTTTAAATTAAATACTTGTTGCGAATGATTCCATATTCTTCAATTTTAACTTGAATGTTGGTATTGGTTTGCATTGGCAAACTTTTGGGTTATGTAGGTTTATACACGTTTTAATATAATAAAGGTACTTCAAGAAAAAGCTTTTCTTTAGTTATTTGTATATAATCATTACTTTCACTAACTCGTCACGTCTACCAATTTTATCAGCACATTTTAATGATCGTATTGAAGATGTAATAAAGTTTGTATTTTTTATTGTAATTAGTATCTTTAACTTAATTTCAATCCGAAAGTCACTGGTTCAAATCCCGAAGAGACACATGAGTTTTTTCACTTGAAAAATATGCGCAATACCACGTTTTCAAATCAACATCGTGAGAGAGCAGACATGTTCTAGAACCAAAAATCTAAGACACTTGTCAAGTGCACAAAAAAGTGCTACTTTGAGGGGCACTTGAATCTTTATGATTCTTTGATGCAAGTAGTAAAGACACTGTGAATACCACAGCAGGTAAACTTTTTTTTTTTATGTAATACATTTACGGAACGAGCCGACGGCCCACCTGGTGTTAAGTGGTAACCTCGGCCCATAACAGCCGATGCGACTTGGGTCCTCCCAAAGTAGGTATGACAAGACCCAAGTCGCATCGTATGCGCCCGTAAATGTGAGACATGAAGGTGGAATTTCTCATGTGCCTGTAATTTCACCGGCAACCACACCTAATAACTAATTTCATATTCAAAACAGTAACTTCATTATCATCCCTTAGCAAATACCCTTCACGTATTCATATCGCCCATAAAAATGTAAAACTACCCTGTAAGGTCACAATGCCTCATCTACATTATGGCTGTAATAAAAGCTCTGGAGTTTACCCAAGACTCTGCCAAAAAACAACGGATAGATAATTCCAAAGCTAAAATTGGACCAGTTATCCGTGAATCCATTGCACTTTAAACTTAGCAACGAATGAAAATCGATCGTTGCTAAATCATATTGACTGGCCTCACGCTCAGTAGGTAGTAACTCTGCCTTCTGCGCCGTAGGTCGTGGGTTCGATTCCCAGGACAAACATTTGTGTGACGAACATAGATGTTTGTTCTGTGTATTGGTGTTCATATGTATTTAGAAAAAAGTATAATACAATATGTATTCTATCAGTTGTCTGGTTCCCTTGATACAAGCTACACTTAGTTTACTTTGGGGCTAGATGGCGCTGTGAAATGTCCATCATTTTTTTTTATTTTTAATATTGGTTTTGTTTTCGTTCGGTTTGTAAAACCATGTATACAAAATATGTAACACTATTTTCGTAATGCATGAATGAATGAAGCGTGCGGAATCCTTTGTTTTATTTAGAATATCTTGCCGACAGAAGCGAATCTTTAGTTATATTTGTATCATTATCACTTTGTCCTTTTTTAACATATTATAAAACATGCACCATGAGTATCACCGGTATATTTACACTATTCATCATAGTTCATAGTTCATTTATTCATAACGAATTTTACAAGTCAATATATAAAAGAAAAATATAAAAATAACAACAAGACTTAAATTAATCGCTATAGATAATAAACAGGCCTAATAATAAACGAATTACATTAATAAATTAATTTAAAAAAAATAAATTTTAAAAAGAACATCACTAGTAGTTCCCCAAGAAGTATCATATCAAAATTAATGTGTGAGTTTCATTTTTATTAAAGTTTCAATTCCGTGACGCCCTAAAGGTATCACCTGTTCCCCTGAAGAGGATAGACAGCTCATCAAAAATGCAGGACCCAGCTAATGAACTCAGACTGGGCTATCAAATATTAATGAACTGAAACTAGGGCTATTTGAACATTGGATTGAGGTCAATATCTTGGATTAGTCCGGGCAGACATTGTGTGATGTACCTATAATTATTGAGTATAGCCTTAGCTCAAAGTAATTAATATACTAATTACATGTATTGTTTAGTACCAGTGTATCCTCCAATGTATTCACTGCAAGGACACATACTCCAAACAAGCGAGTGTACGTTAATCTACCACAGTTGTCGGTCCAGATAGGTAGATATCATATTTTGCAATGTTTGCTCGTAGGACATGCTAAAAAGTCACTTTGACAGGCCTGACAGCTTAATTGGTAGTAACTCTGCCTTCTACGCTGTAGGTCGTGGGTTAGATTCCCACCCAGGACAAACATTTGTGTGACGAATATAGACATTTAGTCTGTGTTAAAATGTATTAAAAAAAAAAGTATGGTTCTCATAGTACAAGCTATGCTTAGTTCGGGGCTAAATGGCGATGTTTGAATTGTCCACCAATATTATTATTACTCCACAAACTGAATTCATCAAATCTGGCGTAGAAAATCAAGGAAAAAAGAAACATATGCCTGTGATTGGAATACAGGAGTGTGCTACCAGTCTCCCATTGATTCACTCCTCCCTGTCCGCATACCTTACAATCGGGAAAATTGGTTCACTGCAATCCGGGGTAATTTGACGAAATTACATTCTCGCATTTTCAGAACAGTTCAGCACCTCGATTTATTTAGCTAGGTAGTGGTATGTTTATGTTAGGGTTTGAATTTAGGGGTTAATATATATGCCTAATAAACTTCTAGTTTTGATTTAAATACCCAAGAAACAGACGTATATATGATGATGATCTAAATAAAACAATAAGCATCATTTGACCAACCTTTTACTATAGAATATACTTGCTATAGAAATTAGTCTTTCCATATCATTTTTTTTTATGATTCAGTTACGGAATGAGCCGGCGGCCCACCTTGTGTTCAGTGGTACCATCTGCTCATAACAACCGATGTGACTTCTTCCCCTACTAGGTACAAGCCCCAAGTCGCATCGTATGCGCCTGTGAGATTCAACATTATATATATGTATATCAGGAAACGAAGTGTGAGCTAATAAAATATAAATTCAAAAGTAGGTATACATTTATACTCCATTCTTACAACATAGCAAGTGTATGCTATTATTAACAGCTGATTATAAGAATACTCAAAACTCAGGTATATAAAATTGATAATAGTTTCAATAAAACATTACATAGGTTTACACTGAACAGTATCAATACTATATCCTTTATATTTGAAACTACACACAACATAATAACTAGGTACTTAGCTTTATCGTTCCGTGGTCCGTCGGCGACTGTTTGGGCAGCAGCTCCGCTCTGTTCGACGGTCGACGGTCAACTGACTTGTTTGGCCGGGCGCCTTGGCTTTTATTGTGAGTTGTAAACAACAATCGGCTTTACGAAGTTGTATCCGACTCACTTCGTGAGTCGGACTTTGAGAACGGCTATTTGGTACATACTACCTTCACATATTTACACATAATGATATCTGTTGCTATATACATAGTAATATAACGAAACAACCTATGTAAAAACACAAATAATAACTTATTACTAGCAACAAGTTTCAACTATACGTATTTTATCATATAAATAATGACTTTCAGACCATGTTGGATATAAATACACACATATTTATGTTATTATTTCAAAATAATATAACACGCCCGTAACTCTGAGACGTGTAGGTGGAGTGTCTCACGTGCCTATAATTTCACCGGCAAACACACCTTTCAAACCGGAACACAGTAACGCGAATGCATTACTGCTTGGTGGCAAAAATGGGTATGGTGGCAGTACGTCCCCAGACGAACTCAGCGTGAGTTCTACTGCTCTTGAAGAGCGTGGTGGTCTAGCGGTACTGACCCCCGAGTTTCAATCCGGAGGTCGCCGGTTCAAATCCCGCCGTGCACCTATGAGTTTTCGATTGAAAGATTTATGTGAGCAATACCACGTTCTCAAGACGGTGAAGGAAAACATCGTGAGGAAACCGACATGTCCTAGAACTAAAAATTCGAAGACATGTGTCAAGTGCACGAAAGGAGCCTCTTTGAGGCGCACTTGCAATCCTTTCACCACACTGGTTCGACAGAACCGGTGACTCGAAGAAGAAGAAGACTGCTCTTGTAAAAATATTTTGGCGTCGTTTAAAATGTATACTTTTCAGGCTCTTTACATTTATTAAATTTGTGTCATCATATTTGTCCAACAAATTCCGTGTAAACACAATAAAATTTCCAGAAACCTTATTAAAATATCCGAATCAAAAGTGGGCACTCACATTTATATCGCTCCTGAAACCCAGCGGAGACCTGAAAAAGAAATAAGTACATTAATAAAATCCTGTAAGATTATTTCAGCGCCGTAAAACGGTGAAAATTTCACTGACTTTACACGGCTTTTGATGTCGGGGAAGGTCAATTTAAGTTTGAGGATGCCCCTCGGTCTGGTTTGAGCATCAAGGGGTCGTCAAAATGAATGGTACGGTAATGAAACTCGAAAGTTTGATTTTAAAGGTCTGTTTTAAAAAGATAGAACTCATAAAGTATTATATGAGAGTAATTTGAGGACTTTGGTCAAGTCGCTTGTAACTGCTTTAAAATAATTAAAATATATAATATTGGTTAATTATAATATTATACGCTTATTATTACTATAGATATATTTTTTAATTTGAAAGGATATGTTTCCAAATTGATCCCATAGAAAATTCATTCAGTTCTGTAATTTTGGTTTTTAGATCAAGTTAACTGGAAAAAATATATCATCCAAGTGCGAGCTAATGTGGAATCATTCTCGTTCATTGGAGATGAATTTGGTTTTTTCGTATTGAAGCGCAAAATAATTATCCTACACTCTTTTTTGTTGTTTTTTATTTTGATCATGGTTTATTACAAACAATACCTACAGTATAAACTAGTTAAGGCCAAAAAACTAGATAAATAAAAAGGTTTGGGTACGTTCTGTATTTAAAAATTTCATTAGTTATGTAATATTTCAGTCAATTTACTGAATCAATAAAATATTTTGGAAAATAATCCAGACCGTGTCAAATACAACCTTTAAAAAGGGGAACCAAAATACATCTAAAACAAAAAGGGCACAAACAAGCCTAATTATCTTACATCACAAACGCCTCTTCGGGCATGAAAAGGACCCCACAGCGCCCTTCGTGTAGACCTGCCCGTACAATAGAACCATAGAAGGGAATCTCTTAATTGTAAGTGATTTATTTTAGTCCGGTTTTAAATATTGTCCATCCAAAGGTAGCCTGGGAGAGCTTGCTTAGCGATAAGGCTGCCCATTATCCCACCATTATTGTTATTTCTCCTTTCTAATGTTTTTTCGTTCTATGTTTTAGTGTTGTATACGACTCCTTATAGCAAATAATACACTGATGTGATGTCCAATGTTATAAATAGTTAAACAATCCAATTATAATAATTAGAAAAAGAAAAACTTAAACTAGCAGAATAGTCTGTCGATCACACTTATTTTCACGAATAACTCGGCTACCACTTTCTTCCAGAAATTAACCTCGCAGCCAGGACAAATCTTATAACAACGAAAATACCCACAACATATTGTTATTTTATCGCGGTACCACGCGAGCGAAGCCGCAGGCAGATGCTACTATACATCTCGGAAGCACATTTGTATGTATATTCGAATGAATTTATCTTCTACAAATTTTCATTGCTACGTCGCATCCTTAACGTAGGCTTTGTCCGAATATAGACCTTCGCAACCTCAAACGAAGTACAAATTTGTGCTGCCCTTATTTACAACGAAGTGTCATTTTGAAGTGGGTCATTTTGCTTAGGGTCATTTTAGGGATCCGAATTCGGTTAAATCCTAAAATTAAATTGGCAAGGTGGTAAAGTATTTGAGTCAACAAATTGCAGCAAAGAAGGAACAAGAAGTCGCAGTTTATAGGGAGAAAACAGTGGTATTCGGCACGACTAAGATAGTGTAGCCCACAAGTGAAAAGTTGCCCAATCAGGCCCAGTCTACCCCTTCAGTGGTAAAGGCGTGAATGTATGTTTTTAATAGTTGTCGCATTGATGTGTTCCCGTTTTAAGGGGGCGGTGTGGCGGTGTCTAGCGGTACTGACCCTCGATGTCTTAATCATGATATCTTGCTGAAAAAGTTAGAATATTACGGATTTAGCGGAAATGAATATAAAATGATGTCCTCTTATCTTTATAACAGGTCACAAAGAGTATACGTAAATGGTGCCACTTCAGATTTGGCTCCAATAAATACAGGAGTCCCACAAGGATCCATACTGGGACCTGTACTATTCCTAATCTATGTCAATGATCTAGCTAGCTGCGTTCCAGAATGGTCTTTTATAAATCTCTTTGCGGACGATACTCATGTTGGTATTAAAGACAGAACTCTAAACTGTTTAGATGACCGTATTAATAATACATTTAAAATACTAAAAGAATGGTTTGAGGCAAATGGAATTGTCTTGAACGATGATAAAAGTGTTGTCATTAAATACCACAATAGAAAAACTAAAGAAGTTAAAAACACGATGGAACATGTTTTCTTAGGTTATACAGTTGATTACTCCCTAAGTCATGACGCTCACATAAATAAAGTCTGCAAAAAACTGGCGAGTGCTAACTATGTCCTATTAAAACTTAAATCGATAGTTGATAAAAAAACATTGTTATCTGTGTACTATGCATGCGTGCATTCAATTATAAGTTATGCGTTAACTGTGTGGGGAAACGGTTCAAATATAAAAAAAGTTTTGATAAACCAGAAGAGAGCACTACGTATAATATGTGGGCTAAATAAAAGAACTTCAGTAAAGAAATATTTTATTGAAAATAAAATAATGACAGTAATCTCAACTTATATTTATAAAAGCCTATTGGAAATATACGAAAATAAACATTTATACAGCAGAAACATGGACATCCACAGTTATAATTTAAGAAATAAAATGAAGCTACACTTACCCCGAAATAAGTTAACTAAAGTTCAAAAGCAAGGAGAATATACAAAATTAATTATGTACAATAAATTGCCAATTAAAATCACAAATTTAGAACATCAGACTGATTTCAAACGAATAATAAAGAGATTTTTTGAAAATAACGCTTTGTACAGTCTTGATGAATTTATGAGTATGCACTTAACGGAATCTTCATTTTGCTGGACCCCTGAATATTAATAATTAAAATAATTTGTGAACTTGACTTTATGTAATGTGTTTTTAAATATTTGTGTTGATCTTCGATTAGGCATATTACTTTTAAATGGATCTTTAACTTATTTTTGAAACTGTTTTGTATTAACTTCTTTTTTATTTTTAACTAATTATAAGTAACAAATGTATAATATGACTTGCCTTGTTATAGCATCCAATGTTATTTGGCCAATAAAAAAATCTGAATCTGAATCTGAATCGAGTTTCAATCCGGAGGTCGCCGGTTCAAATCCCGACGTGCACCTATGAGTTTTTCGATTGAAAGATTTATGTGCGCAATACCACGTTCCCAAAACGGTGAAGGAAAACATCGTGAGGAAACCGACATGTCCTAGAACTAAAAATTCGAAGACATGTGTCGAGTGCATGAAAGGAGCCTCTTTGAGGCGCACTTACAATCCTTTCACCACACTGGTTCGACAGAACCAGTGACTTGAAGAAGAAGAAGGTGTGGAGTAGAAATTATCACGAGGAAACTGTAGCGTAGAAACACAAAATTACGAATAATAACAAAATAAAATGTTACGTCGTTACGGCCTGCCCGCAACGGCGATTCCAAATTAATTTTGTGGAAATTTAATTTTTCCAAGCAAAATTGGAAATAAAGGTTCAGCCACGGAATGCTTCCCAACATGTCCCGGCTTATTAGGAAAATTTCGAGCGCTGAATAAATTTATTTAAGAAACATCTCAGAGGAATTTGTTTCGGAAATTGGATCAAAATAAGTCTTCGTTTTCGCGGAAACAATGCCCATTATATCGAACGTAGACGCGATATTCCGCAGCAAAAATAATTAAAATAGGCTCAATCTTAGCAATATAAAAATATAAATATTACTGATCACACGAATAACTCAGCTGGCACTTTCATAATATCGTACTTTTTGAACAAACTTATGACTGAATTGGTTTATGTGGTACAAAAGAAATTCATTCCTGCCTGAAACAGCGGTAATATAAGCGAAGGGAATGCCAATTTCTTATAATTCCACTTCAGGGAAACTACTACTTGTTTTTTTTTAATTGATATTTTTTTCCGAATGCCCAATAGTTCTACTAAGACCCATTTCAAGGTTATCCATTCATTACCGGACACCCTGTATATAATTTCAGAATCAGTGTGTCTACTCCGCCTGTCTAGTTTTGTGGTTTGCAGCAATATTCCGCACTGCTACCGATAGCCGAGATTATCACTTTGTAAGGCAAATCGGGCTTGCATTCAGTCTCTACTTGTTGAACGGACCATAACGACGGCTATTAAAGGGATCCCGTAGCTTTAGAGGTTTGTTGGACTGTACTTCTCTAAACGCATTGACTGCATTAACGTCAGATGTTTCAATGGAACGTAACGACTCACTCATAATTCCACTGGCCTCACAACTCAAAAGTAACCCTGCCTTCTGCGCTGCAGGTCGTGGGTTCGACTACAGGACAAATATTTGTGAAAAAGTATAAGTGCAGATGGTAGAATTACTAATAACTGCTTTTTTTTCAAGCTGAATCTTCATATCTAATATATAAGCTGTTATAATAAATAATTGAAGTCCTAAAATTAATCATACAGCCAATAACAGATAAAAAAACTAATATGTACCTACTATATCATCATATCAGCGGGTAAAAGTCCACTGCTGAACATAGGCCTCCCCCAAAGATTTCCATTTTGAACGGTCTTGAGCCACCTGCATCTACCGACCTCCTGCGATCCTGACTATGTCATCAGTCCACCGGGTAGGTGGCCGCCCTACACCGCGTCTGCCGGTTCGTGGTCGCCATTCCAGAACCTTTATTCCCAACGGTTGTCGGTTCTTCTAGCTATGTGGCCTGCCCATTGCCACTTCAGTTTGCTTATTCTGAGAGCTATGTCGATAACCTTGGTTCGTCTACGGATTTCCTCATTCCTGATTCTATCGCGTAGTGAAACTCCGAGCATAGCTGTCTAATATGTAATATATGCTTTGCATATTACCACTCATTATCAAAATATCATTATCTAAGTAGCAATCCATTTCACACCTCCCCGATAATCAGGGTAAATGCCAATAGCTCTTAAATACATGTAATATATCGTCATAAATGCGCACATCCATAGATAAGTAGAGCTATTGTGTTGTAAACTACGGTCTGCTGATTTATTGGTCTATTATGGGCTGTTCCGTTATTGGTGATCCCGATATGTTTCGGCCATTGTGGGGAGTGGATTGCTTCCGATTGTCCGACGTCAGATACAGATAGAGCTATGGTATATTCTGGGTGATACTATAAGTATGTTGATCCAGGAATACAGTTTTCCTTATACAATAAATGTTCATAAGTATGAAAACAGTTTAGTGCTAGGAAAAGTTTATTTTCATTTCTCTTCCCTGCTCAAAGTCAAAGTCAAAATCTTTATTTCCATAGAATTTATAAAAACATGCCTTGGAAACGTCAATAATATTCAAAACATAAGGACACGAGTACTTATCGCTAAGTTTGACGCCTTTCTAACCCTATCCGACCCTCCATGGGGAAGAACGGCCCACCTGGTGTTAAGCGGTAACCTCTGCCCATAACAATCGATGCAACTTGGGTCCTCCCCTACCAGGTAGACAAGACCCAAGTCGCATCGTATGCGCTCGTAACTCTGAGAGTTAAGTGGAATGTCTCATGTGCCTGTAACTTCACCGTCAACCACAACAAAGTAACGCGAATACGTTACTGCTTGGCGGCAGAAATGGGCATGGTGGCAGTAATTCCCCGGACGAACTTGGCGTGAGTTCTACTGCTCTTGAAAGAAGTACTACTACCATTCCAATTTCAAGGGTTACATCGTGTTAAGAGTGTGGGGCTGGTGATATTACATGCACCATAACACTCCATCTACATGGCTCTCATTTTAATAGGGCGATGACTAAATGGAAACCACAGTTCCGCTTCGAAGCCTGCCTTATTAGTGCTATGAATGTCCTGCACGTGTAAATTACGTGCTGACTCTAGGGAGGCTGCGTCAAACCAGTTTAATGCAAACAGAATTATAACTAAGAAGGGACTTAGTGACTTATATAGGGGATTTAGTGACGTAAACTTAAATCAATGTTGAAATTACATAATAAAGTGTTTTCATCTGTACAAATAAATAAAATGGACTTGTCTGTTTGTAATGTCAAAATAACAGATTTCTACTAAATTCTATGAAAGTATAATAATAATAATAATGGGGGACATTTCACACAGCGCCATCTAGTCCCAAAGTAAGCTAAGCATAGCTTGTATCATGGGTACCAGACAACTGACATAATACTTTTATACTTTTTTGTAAATACATACATATTAACACCCAGACACAGCACAAACATCTATGTTCGTCACAAAATGTTTGTCCTGGATGGGAATCGAACCCACGACCTACAGCGCAGATGGCAGAATTACTACCAACTGAGCTGTGAGGTCAGTTATATACATTGTGTGTTCAAAACGCGTTATTTCTTTGGTAATAAACTGAACTAAAATTTATCTTGATGTCTTGAACTTTTGATTTTTATTCCATTTACGACAGAATCGGTTTCATTATGCGTAGTCGGGAAAATATCATAATTTGATGTCAAATAATTTATATAGTATAAATGTGTTTAATCAGAGCCCATAACTACATTGCAATCATCATCATACCATTTTATATTTTTTAACTCGAACGTACTTTACAACTCTCTTTTTTTTCTTCTTATAACGGCAATACGATTAAATTTTTCCTCTCTTCAGGCATGGGCTTAACTGCATTATATTGCGAGTTATAATAAAAATCTGCTCCCGAAACAGAAATGTCCATCCAAATCTGTTTGAAATCCACAATAAATACGTTATGACGACCCGACAGAGGAAACAGTGGAATATTTCTGAAAACAGTCGTGTCACATCGCCAATTTGATAGGCAGTGAAGAATAGAAAAATAACCGTTCATTTTCGTATATCAGTCAAGTGATCGTCGATAATGTTTTCATTGGGTTCCGTTATAATTTGCGTTCTTTGTTTATTAATGAGCTACACACATCACTACTTAGCGTCTGTATTGTATGCATCGTGCGATTCGGCGCAGTTTCAAACCTTTCTTTTTTTAATTTGATACAGTTACGGAACGAGCCGACGCCGACGGCCCACCTGGTGTTAAGTGGTAACCTCTGCCCATAACAACCGATGCGACTTGGGTCCTCCCCTACTAGGTACGACAAGACCCAAGTCGCATCGTATGCGCCCGTAACTCTGAGACGTGTAGGTGGAATGTCTCTTGTGCCTGTAATTTCACCGGCAACCACACCTTTCAAACCGGAACACAGTAACGCGAACGCGTTACTGCTTGGCAGCAGAAATGGGCATGGTGGCAGTACTTCCCCGGACGAACTTGGCGAGAGTTCTACTGCTCTTAAAAAACCTGAGCTTAGCACGACCTGCAGCTGTTTACAGCGCTGATTTTCAGGTCAACGCTTCGGTGGCGTACTACTAGCGTACTTAATATGAACATAAGAACACAATAAATATTAATCAAGTAACATTAAGAAATATAATACGCATAGGGAGTTTTAAATCATGAGTAATTTTTTTTATGGCAACACTAAAGAATGGACGAAATTTATACATATAATACGGTAACACGTTCACTGAATGCGGATAACACAAGAACCCTGTCATAACACAGTAGGGCCTCTACTTCTCCCTGGCGCTAGTCTGAGGCTTCCTCTATTACGCTGCAGGACCCTAAATGTGTACAAAATGGCGTCTGGATGTGTCCTGTATTATTTTTGCATCGCGATTGAATAGAGTGACATAGGGATGTGTAATTATGCAAGCGTGAAAATCTGTTCCATAGTTTTTTTGTCTATGAATATTGTCCGTAGCAGTTATATTTCACGAGCAATATGTTTTTTCAGCTTAGAAAGCGTGGTTGCTAAGCGGCACAGACTATAAGTTTCAATCATGAGGTCGCTGGTACAAAGTTATAACGAGCGCGAATAAGTTATTCACCAATTATTTGTAGGCAAAATACCACGTTTTCAAAAGGGTGAAGGGTAAATGTCCTAGGACAAGAACATAGGACATTATGGGTAATTTTAATAATAATAAAGATTTTTGGGGATATTAATTTACACAACGCCATCTAGCCCCAAAGTAAGCTAAGCATAGCTTGTAATCATGGCAACCAGACAACTTTATATTACTTATATACTTTTTGTAAATACACACATTATAATACATATTAACACCCAGACACAGAACAAACATCTATGTTCGTTACACAAATATTTGTCCTGATAGGGAATCGAACCCCCGACCTACAGCGCAGAAGGTGAGGTAACTAACAAATATAATAATACTCTTGTTATTGAGTGCGATTTAGTGAAATTCCCGAGTGGGCAGATAAAATTACGGAACGAGCTGAAGACACACCTGATTGAAACAGTATCATTTTCCCTTAACTTGAGTAATTTGATTTATATCTTCCCCTTAAATTACGTATGGGATGATTCATATTCCATCCCTCACCGAGACACGATTACTGACCGTCTCATGTGACTGTGATTTTATCGGCAATCTTCAAAACACAATAAAAAGTATACTACTACATGGAGAGAGAAACAGGTATAGTGGCAGCACTTCCTCAAACAAACACTACACGAACAGTTTGTCCTATTGCTACGTTTTTTCAGCTGATCTGCCATTAGACTAGCCAAAACTGCAAGCGATGCGCTCAACAAGGGACGTTAGTCAACGAAATTAAATCATTTATTTTTCTTTGATTAATTACATTTGCGCTAAATATGATGATTCAGAGAGTATTCATTTGGGCCACTCAAATCAATCAATCAAGGTCACGTTGCTAATGTCGAAACAATAACAAGTATTTATAGATAATTTGTTAAATTAGCGCATTAGTTCAATTCGCTGGTTCAAACCCAGGCCAATGACTTATTTCTTGAACAAAAAATATCTAAACCAAGTCTTCAAAAATGAAAGAAAACACCATTTAGAAACCTTCTTGTCTTAAAACTATACACTCGAAGACATGAGTACTCTCGGTAGTAACCCTGCCCCGGCCTGAGATCGAATCCTGGACCACTCATTTCAGAGCTACTATCAGACAAGACATACATACAACTAGTGAGTGAAAATCCTGGAACTTTATCATGTTAACATAACATTTTAACGTCGGTATCAAGCATTCATGAATAATTATATATCCGACACAGTTCCCTCGTTAGACGCTAATAAGGGCAGCCCTGCTAATTGTGACGTTAAGGCATTACGCAGTGACAGGGGACTGACAGATACACCGGAGTACTCAGCTGTGAGCTATGTACATATGTAATGTATGTATATAATGTATTTTATTTATTTTATTTATACATTTTTAAGAAATCTTACAGCTAGCTTAATGGATAGGTTAATAAGTTAAAGGCTTATGGCTAATTAAAAGATTGCACAGATAAGTAAATAAGAAAATAAAAGTTGTAATGCAAAGCTAAGTTAAATTCAATTAAATGAAGTCTTCTTCTTCTTCTTTGAGTCACCGGTTCTCTCGAACCAGTGTGGTGAAAGGATTGTAAGTGCGCCTCAAAGAGGCTCCTTTCATGCACTGATTTTACTGACATTAAATGAAGTGATAAATAATAATTAAGTATATTCAGAACGAGAAAAATTGGTTGCTTACTTTACGTTTGAGTTGAATTGTAGTAGTATTAAATAAGTCAATATCTGCTATTCTGGTTAAGTTATTAAAACATCTGCTTAGCCTTGACATAAAAGAGTTCTGCCTATAATTAGTATTTATATTATATATAAGCGTTTAGAGTTATTTAGTAAGTCCATCACTTATGTTATGGACTTTGGAAGGAAGGTTTGGCAAATTTTGATTTTATAAATCGTGATAAAAGTAAGTAGTTTTGATGTGGAAATAATAAAACAAACATTCGGATTTATAATAATTTAAGATGAATGTTGATTGAATGGCAGACATATGTCAAGTGCACGAAAGGAGCCTCTTTGGGGTACACTTTAATGCATCTCTCCTACACGCCAGTGACACGAATTAGTTAATCTGAACTGGCTCTAAGAAGAAAATGAAATGACTTTATGCTTTTTTTTGAGCCACACTTTTCCCCGCTAGGAGCTAATAAGGTCCAGCCTAGTTATGGATACCTGTTTTGTTACTCATCAGAGAGATAGGCCTGTGTAATTACCATATATGTATAAAAGAAAGAGAACGCATGGATTTTTGGGTTTATTTTGTTCCTAATTGTGTTGACTGTAGAGAAAGGTAGTGTCTGATTAGTAAAGGAAGTTTGGATGAAGTAATGTGTGTTCTAGTGACGTATCTTAGCGACAGAATGAGATAGTCTTATTCAAAAATTGTGTTATCTTATCTTATCTTTAATGTTTTTTCATATTCCCATGTTACCTATAGATACTCCTGTATTTCTTCTGTCTGCTCTGTTTCTTAGATGTTCTTATTCTGTTCACGTCCTTCATAATCTCTATATTTTCAATGTTTTCTAGATACTCATATTGTGCAGATTTTCTAAAATGTTATATCCGAAAATGTTTCTAAATAAGATAAAAAAAAAAGAATTTACATAAAAATTTTTGGACAACATTAAAATAGTTCTAACCTGCCAAAACTTTGTTGGATCATTTATATTCATTTTCATATTAGGTTTCATAGTAATGGAAATTGCCATTAATATATATATAAGAAATGATTATAGTACTCTTTCAAAAAAGATGTTCTGTTCTGTGTTACGGTAAATTAAAAAAAGATAAAGCTTTGTTAAAAATAAGCTTAAAGGTAAAAATCTTAACGCAAATTTATTGTAATTGCAACTTAAAATTTCTTACAATGGGTTTTGGTTAAAATTTCAACCATCTGTAGAATTCTCATCTGTACATTACAGGATCACCATAGCAAAATTATTAATGAAAATAATATCCTTTTTTAATACATAAATATCTTCTTATTTAGCGGATAGGTGTGTGAAGTTATCCAACAATTTTCCGTGGTGAAGGGCAAATGTACCAGCAATGTAGTCACGAATAAATATATTTTTCTTTCTTTCTTTCAATGACGATGCTCTCGCCGACCCAAATAATGGAGATTAAATAATGTTCCATAATATTTTATCATCAAATATCCAATTATTTTAAGGTCCAATCCACAACAGCGTTCCGATATGACACCGTTTTCTTATTATGTATAAAAGGGATAATTATCCAGTTGACCCTCGATTACTATGCAACCCGCGTCTTCCTATTTTCCCTTATTACCTGCTGTCAAAGACTTAACCGATACACATACAAATTAAACTGAACCCTATTAGTTCAGCATAAAGTTAGTTATGTTTTGTAGTTTGCTAGTCAGATGCGCTGTTTCTGCCGGCAGAACGTCTCGGGTAGGCCGCCGTAAGTAATTATGATGTGTCAAAGTAAATTTAACCTTAGCACTTGAGTGTTTGCGAATAGCTTCGTACGTTTTGTAAAAAACACTTGCAACATTTTTGAAAACATGACTGATTCAATAGAATTAATTTTCTTTTGCGACGTAATTGTATTAATGGTAATGTGGGATAAGGGATAAAGCTGTTTTACGGAGAATAGAAAAGAATTTGTATCAAACATTGTGTTACATTATACCTCTACTGTGTACCTTATAGATACAAATATCCTAACAGTAAATCATTTTAAGAGCAGTAGAACTCTCGCCAAGTTCGTCTGGGGAAGTACTGCCACCATGCCCATTTCTGCCGCCAAGCAGTAATGCTTTCGCGTTACTGTGTTCCGGTTTCAAAGGTGTGGTTGCCGGTGAAATTACAGGCACGAGACATTCCACCTATACGTCTCAGAGTTACGGGCGCATACGATGCGACTTGGGTCTTGTCGTACTTAGTAGGGGAGGACCCAAGCCGCATCGCTTGTTATGGGCTGAGGTTACCACTTAACACCAGGTGGGCCGTCAGCTCGTTCTATAACTGTATTACATAAAAAAATAAACTGTCTGGGTTGGATGAAATTAGCTTAGCTTACATTTTCTTGTATGGAATTACAAACCGTTGTAAGACATCAGTGTTGCAGACATCATCTTTTTTCATTTATATTATAAGCCACTGTTTTGTTCACCAAATACTTATTTTGATTTGATTAAATAGTTTAATTTAAGCTCATGTTATTCGACTGCGTAGACAAAATATTTTAACGAAACCGTTTTCACCGCTGGATCAAGCAACGCGAGCGCTGCGCTGTGTTCTATAACGTTATGAATCGACCGTCAGCACCAGACGTTCAATATTAATTGTTGCATTGTAACGGCAGATTACTAACCGAACGACTGAACGAAATTAACTAACGAACTCGAACGAACTAAGAGGGATGAAACTTGAGCTCTGTCGTTGTACGCTGTCTCGGGGGCTAACGAGAATTACTGAACAAGATATGACAAGACATCACTGGATTAATTTAGAATTTTGTCTAGCCTCTCTCCGCTGTAGGTCGTGGGTTCGATTCCCACTCAGTACAAACATTGGTATGACGAACATAGAAGTTTGTTCTGTGTCTGGGTGTTAATGTGTATTATATTATGTATTTAGAAAAAAGTATATAAGTGTTATATCAGTTATCTAGTTCCCATGATACAGTTTATGCTTAGCTGACTTTGGGGCTAGATGGCGATAGATAGATATGTGACCCCTGCAATCCAATTAAACACTACCGCTTCGCAACTTCGTGCTTGCGGAAGAAAAAAAAGGAATCCCTCCTTTAAGAGTTTCTTGTGTGTTCTTCCCCATGGAGATAGGATTTGAGCAGGCGACAAACTAAGCTGAAAATTAGCTTGAGCTTATATTTTTTTTGTCATTTCTAAGCCATTCCCTTATTAGTTCAATGGAAATAAAGTTTTTATGACTTTGATTTTGTAACCAGGGCCACCGAACTTGCCAACAGAGTTGACTGTGGTTCGTCGTGGTTCGCAAATGCTCGTTCGTTCTCTTTTCACAAAAACAAACTTTTCGCAAAACATGTTTTCGGTGTGAATGGTTGAGGTTAATAAACGCTACGCTGATGAAACGGTTGATTATACATGTCCAATTTGCTTTTGCGGATTCGTTTAAAATTGTACCATATTCGATATTTTTTTTGGCCATTTCTGATAGGTACGTAAAGCTTTGGCCGGTATTTGATATGTACTGTTTTGGTCAATTTTCAATTATTTTTACTAATTTCCAGCTGAGTGATGGGGCCGAAGGAAGATAGTCGAAGAACGAAATTCCGAAATCCAAATTGCGAACTTAAATCGACTTATTCTTGTCCACAGAGACATACATTCATGATATACAGCCAATAATTTTTCTCTTTTTGTGAACATGTTTCGATTTTTTGTTTGAATTCTATATATTTAAGCAATAAACTAAATAATTCAAATCGACTAACACTTTTATCAACGTTTAACGGTCGTAAAAATAGCCCACATTATAAAGGTTGAATAAAGTCAACCAAAGGCTTACGAAAGGACCTTTCAATATCTATTTAACCGTGAGAATTATAGGAAAAAAATACATTTTCCCCGCAAAGCCCGCATCCCGCGTCTCGGCCAGTTTACGATCGCCCTATCCCGTTACAGCCGCGCCTGATTGCTTATCCCTTAGGGTACACCCACAGACCTGACATAGCTAGCTGACTCAATACATTACCGTTTTATGGCAGAGTATTATGAAGCTTACCTAGGTCTTCATCATTGTTTTAAGTCGTTTTAGGTCTGAATTTGAATACCTAGAGTCATGTAGGTGATAGAACGTAGCCGTAACCGCCGCCTATGGACAACAGCACGACTCAAGTCCTCTCCACCAATACAAGATGACTCAAGTCGCATTGCGTTGTGTCCATCACCCCGAGACGGGTTATCTCATATTTAATATTTATATCAAATATTTAATAAATTTTTTAATATAAGATTTATATTATTTACTAGCTGTTGCCCGCGACTTCGTCCGCGTGGAATTAAGTTTTATCACGCACCCCTATTTTACCCCTCGGAAAAGTAGCCTACTACTCCTTGTTACATCAGCTATCTACCAGTGAAAGTCCCATCAAAATCGGTCCAGCCATTTCAGAGATTATCCGGAACAAAAAGACAGACAGACAGACAGACAAATAGACAGACAGACAAACAGACAGGCAGACAGACAAAAATTAAAAAAAAATTGAATTTGTATATGTACCGTGTATACATCCATATGCAGTTAGTAAAAAGCGGTTATTTTAATATTACAAACAGACACTCCAATTTTATTTATTTGTATAGATTTCTATAATATATAACACAAATTTCTAGTGTAAATTAAGAACGCCAGTCAAATGCTCGTAGTTTCACAATGAAATCGAAGTTTTTAATCATCTGAACAGAAAAACCTTGAAGGTGATAAAGCTATTTACATGTAGACTGTGTACGAGACCAAATGAAATTGGGGATAGGAATTTATGACGATACATATATTTTTTCGTTAACACTTCGACACAACTCCTAGTAATTGATGATTTGGCGCTAAAGTAAACACAGCAAGCTTTTTATTAGTCTGGATGTTCTCGTTAATTTGTTTTGATTTAGTACACTAGAACCTATTAACAAGACTAGAGCATTAGAACTCCCGCCAAGTTCGCCCGGAGAAGTAGTGCCACCATGCCCATTTCTGCCGCCAAGCAGTGAAGCATTCGCATTACTGTGTTCCGGTTTGAAAGGTGTGGTTTCCGGTGAAATTACAGGCACATGAGATATTCCACCTTCACGTCTCAGAGTTACGGACGCATATGATGCGACTTGGGTCTTGCCGTACCTAGTAGGGCTGAAGTCGCATTAGTTGTTATGGGCCGAGGTTACCACTTAACACCAGGTGGGCCGTCGGCTCGTTCCGTAACCAGTAACTGTATTACATAAAAAAAAAGACTTAATAAGAAAATGAGTAAATTTATATAATATTTTTTATTGATAAATGTTATTTTGTCAGTTGAAATGCTAGTAAATCATTCTGGTAGGTGCTTCTTAGATACTACTAATCATTGCGTGGTGAAAGGATTTAAATGCACCCCAAAGAGGCTCATTTCATTCACTATATATTTATAAAAGTATGAAAACACCCAAATCGCATCGCATTGCATTGCGCTTTTTAACATGATACATGAAATCAAACGTCTCTTATAATTCAGACAGAAATTGATAATGTAAGGAGGCAATAGTTCTCCTGAGGACCTGGAAGGAGTAGCCTAAGTTACTCCTTGTTACATCAGCTATCTGCCAGTGAAAGTCCCATAAAAATCGGTACAGCCATTTGAGAGATTAGCCGGAACAAACAGACAGACAGACAAAAACTGACATACATTCATCATATGATGACATCCATATGGACTTAGTAAAAAGCGGTTATTTTAATATTACAAACAGACACTCCAGTTTTATTTATTTGTATAGATGCCATAAGTCGAAGTAGTGACTAGTTAATAGAATTCCATTTTTTTCGGAAAATCACAAAGGAGCAACGTGGAAATAGGAACCTAAGATCTAAGAAAACATAAGTTCCAATAAAGAGTTACATTTTAAGTTTATGGGCAGTGAACCCATTGATTTATTCCATGTAGACAATATATACTCCACGGCTGGTCAAATAATACAGCTTAGTGATGATGTATGAGCAATCATTATCCACGCTTCACTGGAGTCGTTGCTGTTAATCACGGTATCTGGTCTCTACTTTAAATACCGTCCATAAATTTTAATGTTTGGTGCAACATGAAAACTTAAAGCGTTTGTCGTTATATCGCGACTCGCTCCGGGCGGCGTTGCGCGGCGTTGTGTGGGTGAAAGCTCCCAACACATGCGTTTATTCTGACAGCATAACAATACGAAGGGAATGCACTAAGGGTCCTTCGTGTTTCACGTAACATAGATACAACTCTGGGTGTTAATATTTATCATATACGGGATTATATTTACAAAAAATATATAAGTATTGAACCAGTAGTCTGGTTTCTATGATAAAAGCTATGGTTAGTTTATTTTGGGGCTAGAGGCGCTGCGTGAAATATCCACCAATATTTATATACACGAAAGCTATGGAAACATGATGTTCGGACATGAAATATTTGCCCTGGCTTCTTTTTTCTCAAGCTGATCAAGGTTGAGGCGCTTTGCTTTACATTAGTGTTGTGTTAGAAAGAATGAATATTATTGACTAATTATGTGAGTTTAAAGATTTATTAAATTAAATATTTACACGACAAAACGTTGAATTTTATTTATTATATTTATTAACAAATTGGAGCAATAGAATTCTGTTAAACAAATATACTCTTTTCATTGAAATACTCAAGACAACAGTATTAATGACTTTCCTGACATAAAATACAAAACGCTTTATTGTATAACTTAGAACACACAATCAAATGCATAGACTACTAATATATAATATCGATAATTCACAATCTTATATTTTTGTTGTGATAATGGTAGTTTTTGTAATCTCACACAGCGATCTGTCATTTTGTTTTACACACAGACATACATTAACTGACATACGTACGTTATTATACGTTTTTATTGTTTTATATTTATCAAACTGTAAATGAATCTGAATTATGAATTTAATCGACAGGAGTTTTTCAAAAAAAAAAAGAAATAAGAAAGAAAAAATAAAAAATAAATAAATAAGAAGAAGACATATTCTCCTTTAAGGTTCTTAATTATAAAAAGGATTATGCTCGCAAAAAGAAGGGAATCCAATCCCTCCATTGGTTTCTTGTTCTGTTCTGCCCCTTGAAGGGACGTATAGGGTTTAATCAGGCGGCAAATTTTGCAAAAGTGTGACATTTCCAAGCATGATTTAATGAATTCAATGGAAATAATGTTTGTCCTTTGTCTAGTGAATCAGCTTTTAGTGAAAATTTCACGTACACCGCACTGCCGTTATGGCGGATATATTCATGAACTTTAAATTAAAACTAATAAAATAACTGAGAAGAATAACAATATTATTATTTATTATTAATTATTGTTATTGTTATTGATAAGGATTTTATTTAATTGTGGATGTGTAATTGTAATGCTATTTTAATTTTATTTTATTTTATTTCTTTTATCTCTTATCTTTGGAAAACGTCATATTCCGAAATAAATTTATATTATTATTATTATTATCATAACTAAATTCTGAATATTAGTTTTGTTTTTTGTTAGCGCGCCGATTTTTTTTTTACCTTTAATGTTGACTGGCAGAAAATGCATTAGCATTAAGTCCTCTTATTTTACATTGTATTTTTTATTTGTGTGCAGTAAACCAAAAAATAAAATAAATAAATTCTTGCCTTTCTATAGGGTCACAGGGTTGGCACAATCAAATGAAATAATTTAGATTTGCTTCAAGATGGTTTGCTTACATTGGGAATCGTATATTTTTGGATCTCTCCTACACCTACAGAGCTGTCTCTCAGTAGAATCACGTCAGTAGAAATCCAATAACAGTTCCTCATCACAGTATTGGGGGCGACGGAAGGTGTTCCATTATGCTGCATTAGCTGCTAATACGGCTGATCGTGGCAATAACGCTCAATCCGATACTATCTAATTAAGATTGAGCCCAAGTATTAAGATACAGCGGTTTGTCGAGTACGGTTGAAATATTTATGTGCATTATTGAACCTACGTTTTATTAATTTTTCAAATTTATTTTTCCTTTGATAGACTGTTTGTAATTTTGTCAAGTTATTCGTCATATTTTTTTTATTATTTTATACTTTTTCATCATCACTCTCATGATGGAAAGCGGTCACCACGGCCTAGCGGGCGATTGAGATAAACGTGCTTTTAAGAACAGATGAATATGTAAATTTCCAAAACTTATAAATTCTCTCTTCTCAGTATAATTAATCAAAAGTTTTCCACTTCAATAATTGCTGTGTAAATGATCACACAATCAGTTTAACTGGAAAATTAATATAATCTCATAAAGTCAATCAGTCTGTAAAGTTTTGACATATGTCAAATTAAGACTCCTGAGCTATTTGTAATATTGTTACTGCGCGAAGGCTTATCTTGAGATGCAAAAGTGCTAGTCAAGGTAAATGGATAAACACAGAAATCCTCAGAATTTGGGCCCATCCAATCCGGTGGTCGAATAAAATCATGCTCGATGCTTACTGGATTTTATGTTTCATTACTAATAACAAGATACATGTATGTACAGCATTACAAAGTTGTGGTTTCTTTTTAAAAATAAAAATAACAATAACCTTGAGTTTAGTTTATAATGGCAATGTAACGACACACAGACAAAACTGTAAGTTATAGATATGTAAAAAAGTAAGTAATATTATATTGATTGACATGTCACACTGCGTCATCTAGACTCTAAGCATACTATGGGAACTGGACAACTGATATAATACTTATATACTTTTTTGTAAGTACATATAATATATAACAAACATCTATGTTCGACACACACATTTATGTCCCAGTTGGCAATCAAACCCACGACCTACAGCGCAGAAGGCAGAGGTACATTTAGTATTACCCGTAGTTATTAGTAATAAAGAAACATAAAATGTAACATGTCATGGTAATGCTGCATTTGGCATGTTCTTAAATGACACTGTAATTGATAGATCTGGCATTTTCATTTGAACGCAAACTTCTTGAAACTTGCACCAACCCTTATTCGATCTGCGATTTAGGTAATTCGGAAGGGCTGTAATGTGAACGGGAGGTGCGAACATAGGTTTAATAAGGGTCTCTTCCCGTAGACTGAGTCGCGGACTTAGTGTTTGGATTTAAAATAGAGTTTTAGTACTCTGGGACAAACACAACATTTTGCATATATTATGTCAATTTTCATCTATTCTATTCTATTCTATTCGAGCCACTGGTTCTCTGGAACCAGCGTTGTGTCCTGTCTTTGTCATTGTCCTGTCTTTTTGTGCACTTGACAAATGTCTTTGAATTTTCAGTTCTAGGACATGTCGGTTTCCTCACGATGTTTTCCTTCAAGTTCACGTCGGGATTTGAACCGGTGACATCCGGACCAAGAAAGGTCTCAAAGCTAAATTTTGAAACAAGTCTTATTTCAGTGTCCTAGAAGTCTGTTTTAAATATGACTATTTGCTCTGTGAAAGAAAGAAAATAATTGTTTTATGTCCGGGTTACATTATTACCATACAGTAGAGATGCAATATGGATGGTCCCTGTACTAAATAAAAATAAATACGATCACTATATATTTTTCTTCGAACATTTAAAAAACATAATACAAATCCATACATATTTCATTCAGTTCATCTCAACTAATTGCCTTATCAAGAATCAGATGTAACCAATCTTTATTTCCCGAGAAAACTAAATAAAATAAAATTAATAAAAATAAATGTCCCACCCGAATTGACCCGCGGTGAAATAAAACGACGGTTAGTTCCCAAGCGCTCTAAAAATAGCTACATGAGAAAAAATTCACCAAAAATATATTAGATAGCGAATATTATGGTATAAATATATCTTTACGGCTTATATAACAAACCAATATTGTTGGGCATTTGCACAGCGCCATCTGCCCCAAATTAAACAGAGCAATGGGAACCAGACCACTGATAGAATACTTAGTACTTTTTGTAAATACAAATTAACACCCAGACAAAGAACTATATTTATGTCAGTCCCCCAAATGTTTGTTCTGCGTGGGAATCGAACGCACGACCTACAGCGCAGAAGGCAGAGTTACTACCAACTGAGCTGTGATTCTAGTCAAGCGTCAGTGTATGTTTAAAGTTCGTCCGATTCATTACTGCGACCTTAAAATTTCCTCCGTCAGTGGTTGCCGGAAAGTTACAGGCACATAAGACGTTTCGCCGTATCAGTATTGCACGAGTTAGGCATTTGCTGTTTATTTCTATATGCTTAACTAGTGTCACGCCCCAGATTCGCACGGTGCAATTTAGCAACAAAATGTTTGTTGATGAGGAGTGCTGCAACAAACACTGCTTAGCAACAAAGAATTACGCAGTTTTTTAAGAAAAAATAAACTCCTTAATTCAGCAATCTTTTTATAAAATATTTACTAAATATATCCATTAACCTCTTCGTTTATCGCTCGTCTTATTATAAAAAAGTATAACAATAATAATGTAAATCAAATAATAATATTAAACTCAAATTAAATTCATAAACATTAAATTATTAGTGAAAACCATATAAAAGTCGTTGCGTGGAGTAGACGAAGTATGCGGAGAAGCAGACAGGCAAAAATCGACTTTATTTTATATTTTTAGTTTTAAAATTGAAACGCTACTCTTCACTATTTATGTCGGAACGCTTGAGAACAAACCGAAGTGATACAGCCAAAGATAAGGTGATAGGTGGAACAGATGTGACACGATCCACGCGATAACTTGATTTCAAATTATTCAATACGCCTACACTGTTTATTGATTTTGGCTTCTGATAAATTTAAAGACTGTGCCTCACTGAAACATGAATATGATAATCGAAGATATAGAGACGTTATCATATATACAGAGTGTATTATGAGAAATTCTATTTTTCATTTATAAAAGAGGAAATGATTTACTGGCATATTACATCGCTGAAATAGCAAGGTGTACCAACTTGATATTAAAGGCTTCTTAGGAGATATACCATCTACTGCTTGGCGTCAGAAATGGGCATGGTGGCAGTACTTTCCCGGACAAACTTGGCGTGAGTTTTACTTCTAATAAATAAATAACTACCAAGTAATTTTATGTACCTACTTATGTCCGTTTTCTTTTATTAGTGTGTGTGTGTATATTCTTTTTTTGTGTGTGGTTAAAGTAATTTATAATTTTTCTTTCTGTCGCATATCAGATTGTCAGCAGCGTCCACGCTAACCAGAACATTGCGAGCCGGCCGCTACCCGCAACACAAATGTACAAGCTACCAGAAGAACACTACGGATGCTGTTGATCTGACCACTGCATCATTATTAAACTGCATTGTGACGTCACACCCCACGTTGCAAGCCAAAAAGATAACGCCAAACAATCTAAAATGTTATAGAACTTTCATAAAATTCTATTACAACAAAACATGGACACTTAAAATTTGGCCGGATTCCAAATAAGACAAAAATCTGTTCTACATTTGGAGTAAGTCTCTAAAGTAAGTACAGCTCTATCTAGCTTCAATCTCCGAGGAAGTTTATCCAGGAATCAAACTCGATTTTGTATTTGATTAACTTTAGCTGCTGATAGACATTTTAAGCGCTATTATCGATCTTAATTGAAAACAAGAACAAACAAAGAACAAATCTAATTATGTCGCCAAGCGTTACTTCGTATTGCTGTGCTCCGCTTTGAAGGATGTGAAGTTTTCAAAATAAGTCATTCAATTCATATTCTACCTTAACGTCTCTAAGTTACAGGCGCAAACACCGACGTGTTCTTCCCATACCTAAGTAGGGGAGGACCCCAAGAAGTGTTGTTTTTATTATGGACAGAGGTCAGGTCATTTTGCTGGTTCCGTAAAATATTTGTATTATAAACTTTCCTTTAATATCAATTCCTAGACTATGGGATAGAAATGAAAAAACAGAAGACCTGGATAATTGTAAAATAAAAATGTACATCTATACAATTAAATAAAATTGGAGTGTCTGTTTGTAATATTAAAATAACTGCTTTTTACTAAGTGCATATGGATGTATACACGGTACATATACCAAAACAACATTTTATAACATTTTTCTCTGTCTGTCTGTTTGTTCCGGCTAATCTCTGAAATGGCTGGACCGATTTTGACGGGACTTTCAATGGTAGATAGCTGATGTGACAAGGAGTAACTTAGGCTACTTTTCTGAGGGGTAAAATAGGGGTGCGTGATAAAACCGAATTCCACGCGGACGAAGTCGCGGGCAACAGCTAGTCAATAATAAAAACCTTATCTCCATTTTATTTTGACATGCGGACATACGGAAATTCCTTTTGGTTACTACTGTATGTTGGTATATTATTTGCATAGTTTTTTTTTTATAATTTTCAATTGCTTCTACTTCTTGTATGTCCTTCAACATTTTCCTTATTTTATACGTTAATTATAAACAAATATTCCCGTCTGTAAACACTGTTCCTACTAAAAGTTCGCTCGGTCATGCGAAAAATTATGGTGACAAATAGAAATTGACGTTTTACTTTCTTTGAAGTTCCATCAAAGACTTCAGTCTGGTTTCAATTTGGAAACATCGACATGAAAAGCCCATATGATTATTTTACCTTGTGTTACGTTCTTTACTTACGGTGAGAAATTAATGAAAAAAGTAATTTAACATATGCTCACACATTCAATCCTATCCATTAGAACCTACATTAGAACACAGACCACATGATCCTATACTTTATAATAATAATCATTTATTTCATATAAAATCCATAATACATATTCAAACAAAGTTAGGTAAAGAAAAGTCATTTAACTCACAATTTATAAATACAAACAGCACGATCAGATTTAATCAATCTAATAAATACTTATTACAAAATAAATTAGATACATGACATACATAGACTAATATTTCTTCATGCTCACCACACAAATGTTTTTCCTGCTAGGTAGCAAACCCTAAAGTAAGGGGACTAGTTTACCGTACTGAAAGCTACACGGCGCGGCGCGGCGCGGCGCGGCGCCTGCAGTACGAACAAGCATAGTGTGAGATAAAATCTCACACCTACGCGAGATTAATAACATAAAACTAATCAGTAAAGCAACAAGCACGATTAATTTTTAATAACGTTTACGCAGTCGTACATCTGCAGTGCTGTGTCTCAGGTGGCGTGTACACAATACATAGAAACACATTATTATTAGCCAGGGCCGGGAGTCGGTCCCAGAACTATAGCCTGCAAAGGGCAATAATAGCTGCTAATTTGCTGAACAAAAATATGTTTATACATGGTAATAGTTAGGCACTTAATGTGTATGATCTCATTACTTTAATTATTATATTGATTGTTGCTTCGATTATTGTTTATTTGATATTCAATAATTTATCGTTTATTTAATCTACTTGTATTTAATATTGTTACTATTTTTATTTAATTGTATGAATAAATATGTTCTTCATTACTCTACTACTAAAATAACAGCCAACTTCACTACAAATCATTTATGTGACCTCATTCTGTACATAAATAAAAAGGAAAGAAATCTACAATATTTGTAATTTTTTTAACGAAAGACGCAGCACTGGCTTTGTTGTTTCTGCCTACCCTTAGACGACAAGCTAGATTTAATAAGCCAGTGTGTATGTACTCGTAAATGAGACGAGGAACTCGATCTTGATTATGTCAGTTGTCTGGTGCCCGTTATACAAGCTATGCTTAGCTTACTTTGGGGCTAGATGGCGCTGTGTGAAATGTCCACCAATATTTATTAAAAGCGGGAACTAGAATATTGGTATTAGAAAAGTTTAGTTCTGAGGACTGGACGTGGAAGAAGCTGCGCTGGTAGATGATAGCTATATGATGTTCACATTCGATTAAGGTTGGATCATTTTCTTATAATAGAGATTTTTGTCTCAAATCTCGATCAAATCCTCGAAAAATAAAATACAATGATCGAGAAACTGTTGATCCCGTTATATATTATCAAACTATTACTTTAACGCATCTCAACAACTATGTCCCGACAGCAGCCGTGTTCACAAACAATGTCATGGAATTATTGTGGAAGGTGCTTTTACTACTCCAAATTGGGTTAGGGAATATAAAATATTAAACAATTTTATTTACAAAATATCTACGAATATTAATAATTATATATAAAAAAATCAAGTACTGATTGACAATACGCAGCTTTAACTGCTGTTCGTAAATGACTTGAGATTAGTTAAAGGGTGTTTTTAGGGTCGACTAAAACAATTTCAAAAATAATGTAAATTTTTAAATGATATACTTAAATATTTCTATGTTTATATATACAAAGGGCCAATTTAAGTAATATACTTTTGATCAACTTATTTTTGGGACAGCAGGATAGCAGCTATTGGATAACACACTCAAATAAAACAGAGCTGAGACCGTGAATTGTTTGTGAATACGGTTGAAACTTTTTACATTATAGTGGACGATCGTAAAAGGAGATCGCCCATAATATTTTACGCTTTATAGCTTTTATTGGTCGATGCCTTTAACTCCATTTATATTGAGTTGTTGGGTCACATTTTGTAGGGCCGTTACACTCATTGATGTGGGATTTTATTAGAAATAGGGTCATTCGTAAAGAATACTGAAAATATGAAAGTATATTTTATTATTACTTTCTAAACAGTAGCAATAATGCTTTTTCCGGAAACTAATTGAATTAGGAACAGACGTTGGAAAAAAACTTTCACGACGAACTTTAAAGCCCTGAAATTCTCGTTTTAACCCAACATAAAGAGGCATTTACAAATCATTAATTGTTAAAAATATTCCTGCAACATCAAGTTAAAAAGACGTCAGTAATAGTTGAAATATGCCGAAATTAATAATGAAACCTGTTTGGCCTAAGGAAAAGGCTTGAAGATAATAAAAATTTGTGAAAATTTCACACAGCGCTATCTAGCCATACGCTAAGCATACTTTTATCATGAGAACCAGACAACTGATATAATACTTATATACTTTTTTCGTAAATACATGCTTATTGAAGAGAACAAACATCTTTATTCGTAATACAAATATTTGTCCTGGTTGAAAGTCGAACCCACGATCTACAGCATAAAAGGAAGGGTTAGTGCCAACTAAGCTGTGAGGCCTGACAAAATAATAAATCTAGTTACATCAATATTATATAAAATTATCGTTTAGTAGTCCTTCCTGCTAGGATTCTACCTATTCCAAAATTCATAAATCAAAAGTAGATAAGGGAAAGTAAGTAAGTAAGTAAGGGAGGACCCAAGTTGCATCGGTTGTTATGGGCAGAGGTTACCACTTAACACCAGGTGGGCCGTCGGCTCGTTCCGTAACTGTATCACATTAAAAATAAAAAAAGATAATATGTTTTTTGTAAAGCAGTTTATCGGCCCATCAAAGCCTTACAAAGCTTTACACTCCAAACAAAATATGGACTTAAAACTACATATTTCATTTCCACACTTATCCCTTCTAAATCATATTTTAATTGTCACAATAGTTTTTGCTGCGTAAAATTAAACCTTTAACTGATCCAGTAAAGTATATTTTCGGGTGAACAAATCTGTTTTTGAGTTATAAACGTCGTTTCACTGAGAAACAAATATAGAAAGCTTAATGGTTCAAGGCTTGAAATGAAATTTTAATTAAAGTTCTGTAGCTTTTACGTCCCAGTTATTTCTTTTTCGTGACTGATTTCGGAGGAAAAGAGTTGTATGTGTTTTGATTTTTACATCATAATAACATAATTTTATTTATTAAGCTATTGCATAGCTTCTATCGCGGGCCTTGAGCGTGGAGACCGAATCCAGAAATTCCGTAACGAAAAAAACCTAACACCCCCCACTCCGACCGGCACAAAGGTGATATTTTTTAGTTCCATCTATCGATAAATACCAGAACTTTTAATGACTTTTTGAAATATCACGCGCAATAGCTTTACCGCTGCAGTCTCCGAGTGCCACACGTCTTTTTATTTATTTATTTATTATTTGCATCCTTTTGCTTTTTATATGTGATGGAATGAATGGACAGGGGTCGGTCAGACTGAAGGCTGACTGGCTGACCCAGGGTTCACTTTTGCACAAAGCTCTGCGGTTTTTAGTAGCTAATAACCATACTTTTCTGTATTTGTTTATATTGGTAAATAACTAAAAAATAAATAGCTTTCTACCCTTCAGTGACTGAATATTGTGATGAATGCCAAGTTCGTACGCGGAGTACTGCCACCATCCCCATTTCTGCCGCCAAGCGTAATTTATTCGCGTTAGTGTTCTGGTTTGAAAGCTGGGTTGCTGGTTAAATTACAGGCACTGAGATATTCCACCTACAAGGCTCAGTGTTGCGGGCGCATACGATGCGAATTGGGTCTTGTAGTACCAAGTGGGTAGGAAGACAAGGCTCATTCAGTTACTTTGTAAGCTTATAACAAATTCTTCTGGGAAAGTACACTATACCCATTTTTGTCTTAAAGCAGTAATCGTGTTAATGTGAAACACAGTTGAAAGGTGAAATTACAGTCACAAGAGACATTTCACATTCACATCTCAAGAGATCATCAGCATTTGGTCATGTGTCACCTAAGTAGGAGAGGACACTTTACAACAGGTGGGCCATCTGCGCGTTCCGTAACTTCGTCACATACAAAAAATTACTTTGCAAGAAGACCCAAGTCACATCGTATTCCGTAACTGAGACATGAAGGTGGAATGTCTCAAGTCTCAAGACCTGTAATTTCAAAATGGCCATAGAAACTAAGTAAGTCAAATAAACAAGTTAGTTCCATCTTGTTTGGACTCGATGGACTTTTCTATAAAAGTCTATAAAGTTTTGTTCTGTTTGTAAAAATTAGTTTAAGATAAAAGATATTTGCATAAACATGTTTAGGTTAGATAGTAGTAGGTATGAAGATTTATAGTCACAACATACCTATTTCACCAATAGTGTATCATAATATGGGCGCCTATAATATACATTTTGACTGGCCTCATAGCTCAGTTGGTTAGTAACCCTACCTTCTGAGCTGTAGGTCGTGGGTTCGATCCCCACTCAGGACAAACATTTATGTGACATTTGTAACATTGATGTTTGTTCTGTGTCTGGGTGTTAATATATATTATATGTATGTATTTACAAAAGAAAAGTATATAAGTATTATATCAGTTGTCGGGTTCCCATGATACAAGCTATGCTTAGCTTACTTTGGGGCTAGATGGCGCTGTGTGAAATGTACACCATTTTTTTTATTTATTTAATAAATACATTATATGAAAATACTTATATTATAAAGATGTTGCGTGGCCTGAGATCAATGGAGTGAAAAAGCTTGTTACAAAAATACTCTGATAGAGAAGAAAATTATTTATGGCAAGGACTTATATGTCAACTGCAATCATGCCAACTGCGACACAGATAATCCTAATTAAGATTCAGAAATGTGTAATCGTTGGCAATATTTTTGTGTATGTATCATCTAAAATGGACATGACCAAGTTATTCTTGGGGTCTAATAGTCTAACTGACCAAAATCGCAAAATATCAAATCAGCAAAATAGAAATAAAATTCTCAGACTTTCGCTTAATTTGTATCAGCAAAGTAAATCGCCGTTTTTATTTACGCTTATTGTATTTCGATTATCCTTTCTGAGTGAGTCCAAAATTACTAATAATATGAAAGAAACTTATAAATCCTTTTCATCTTTAGACCGACAATAAATTTCCGATCTTATTTCCTGAGATATAAGATATATTTTTGCAAGGAGCGTGGAATGATTGATCACCGGACTCTGCTTAACCTTTATGCCATAAAAGTTACTTTTCTTTTAGGCTTCTTGAAATACAAACAAGAAATATAGTGCTTTTTTTCTTTGGTATATGGTCCCGTACTTAAGTATGGAACTGCACTCTATTGCGCCCCTTACTTACTGGCGACACTGACAGTACAAGTTTTATAGATGTTTAATTACCTGAAGTGAAACAAAACAATTTAAACTAATCTCCTCTGGCAATAAAAATAGTTATTTTATTATAAACAAAGAGTTTAAGTGTTCCCCTAGTAAGCAAGGAAACCTGAAAGGGAAGAGTTAAGGTTCACTGCATTGCACCCATTACTCGGGATATGAAGACATAATGCCCAAAAGCCGGTAAGCAACTTACCCTCGCTATTTTGATAAATCGTTTATGCGCACATTTTTTTTAGTACAAACCCATTATTCATCTGGATCTGAACCCACAACTCGGGATGTAATTCAAGATCTGTACAGACCGCAGGACCACCAAGATCTCAATAATTCTTAGTATACTAATTCTTAGTTTACCTATTCTTAGTATACCGATTCTTAGTACCTAACTCTTGGTATACTAGTTCTTAATAAACTAATTCTTTGTAAACTAATTCTTAGTAAACTAACTCTTAGTACACTAATTCGTGGTATAATAATTCTTAATATAATAATTCTTAGTAAACTAATTCTTAGTAAACTAACTCTTAGTTTACTAATTCTTAGTACCTATCACATGACTAAGATTTCAGCTTACACACATTGTAAAAAAGAGCCTATTACTTTTACTATCCGATCGGATACTTCCCCAAACAAACAATAATTTGAAACGACACACCGGAACAAATATTTGTAACTGACTGATGTTTGTCTTCTGCGTTCTTCAAATTAGTCAAACTAGAAAATGCAAATCAGCTGACAGTCGAATAAGAAACTCTTACTTAGTAGCTGTAGCAGAACTTAAGCTAAGTTCGTCCGGGGAATACTGCCACCATACCCGTTTCTGCCAAACATTATACATTCGTGTTATTGTAATCCAGTTTGAAACGTGTGGTTGCTGGTAAAATAACAAACATCTGTGTTCGTCACACAATGTTTTTCCGGGGTAGGAATCGAAGCCACGACCTACAGCGCAGAAGGCAGTGCTACCGACTGAGCTGAAGGCCAGTAAAAATTTGCTAATAGTTATCCAAATGCCGCGTACCCATGCAACTGGGTATCAATGGGACCTGGGCTTTATTACATAAATCATTCTCTTTCAATATTCACTGCATTTGTATCCGCCATTTTCCATAAACGATGTAATGTTTATCACCGTTCTAATTCCCACCTGATAACTACTTTCCATTTGATGCTGCAGCCACACCAAACGAACGAAAACGTATTTGTTTTCATGTCAAGCGATTTATTAAAGAAAATGATCGTTTGCTTTACTATATTCGCTCTTGTTTATAGAGGTATATACCCATTTCTGTTGCCAAGCAGTAATGGATTCGCGTTACTGTTAAAGGTTGCCTGGAAGAAATCGCTGTTAGCGATAGACAACCCATTGTATTACTTTAGCTTAAGTATTAATCTTTACAGAATTTCCATGTATGGTGGTCAATAAAGTATTATCTATCTATCTATCTACTGTTGGGAAGGTGTGTTGCCGGTGAAATTACAGGTACATGAGACGTTCTACCTTCATGTCTGTTACCGCTGCAATATGAGACTGATTGGGATTTTCCTTATTTAAACATGGAAGGAACAAGCCCTTACTGCTATGTTGTGGGCAGAGGTCACTTCTTAATTCCTCCATTAGGGGTTTCTTGGCTGTTCTTCCCCATGGAGGGTCGGATAGGGTTTGAACAGGCATCAAACTTATCGATAAGTACGCGTGACCTTATGTTTTGAACAATATTGACGTTTCCAAGCCATTTCTTTATGAATTCTATGGAAATAAAAGTTTTTGACTTCGACTTAATACGCTGGAGGCCTGAGCTGTCATCTATGCACAAAAGTTAAAATTTTTAGTTTATCATTCGTTTAGTTTGGATGTAACATCAAAACACATGTTTGTCTGTATGTATGTACAGTTGTACAAACAAAATGTACATGTCGTGTTGCGTGGGTGTACACCTTAATATTACCGTAGGTGGGTGGAGAAAATGGTTGTGTTAGAAATGGGAGGTGAAGATATTTTTTCAGAATTTCTATAATTGTTTATTTCAGACAATAGAATCCTTATCAATATAAAAAAAAGCTTAAAATTACTATCAAAATTAAAATTTACAATGAAATAGACGAAAAATACAAAAAAAAAGTTGAATAAGTTAAATTTAAATTATTAACAGACTGTTTGACTGTTTTTCGTTTTATAGTGAGGTAAATATTAAGTATTTATGTAGCTAATGATGGAACGAGCAGGTGGCCCACTCAACGTTCAGTGGTACCAACCTACTCATGACGACTGAATGAAGATATTGTATATTATTGTATATTGTATATTGTATTACAATCTCTTCGTTTTCAGTGCAGAAAAGGAGCCACTTTGAGGGTTTTCACCACACTGGTGTAAGAAGTAGTAAATAGTGACAATGGGTAGATAAATAATAATAATAATAATTGTGGACATTTCACACAGCGCCATCTAGCCCCAAAGTAAGCTAAGCATAGCTTGTATCATGGGAACCAGACAACTGATATAATACTTATATACTTTTCTTTTGTAAAAACATACATAAATACATATTAACACCCAGACACAGAACAAACATCAATGTTACAAATGTGAAATAAATGTTTGGCCTGAGTGGAGATCGAACCCACGACCTACAGCGCAGAAGGTAGGGTTACTAACCAACTGAGCTATGAGGCCGGTATAATTAATAACTGTTAACAAACCTTCAATGCAGTTCCCGTGTGTCATCAGATTACGCAGTTTTTAACCGCTATAATATTAGTTTAACTGCGATAACAGTTCTTACGATTAATTAGTTACGTACAAATTACGATAACGAAATTAATCTCCTTCCGTTGTGATTAGTGATGTGCCTCTGTGAGGTAGTGTCCGCTACTAATAAACATTTTTGAATCGTTATTTTGTGCCCACATTGGTTCACTTGGTGGTGGCCAATCCTGAGTTTCATTCCGGAGGTAGCCGGTTTAAATCCAATCGTTTTGCTCACTTTGCTCCCCCTCCATCCCCCCATGCAGGAAAATAGGTAGTTTAAAGGATTTGGATGGACCTTTTTTACATTATTAGTTATTTTTTTGAAATATCACGCGCAATAGCTTTACCGCGGCAGTCTCCGAGTGCCACACGTCTTTTTTTTTTTTTATTTGATACTGTTATGGCCGACGGCCCACCTGGTGTTAAGTGGTAACCTCGGCCCGTAACAACCGATGCGACTTGGGCCCTCCCCTACTAGGTACGACAAGACACAAGTCGCTTGGTATGCCGTAACTATGATACGTGCAGGTGGAATGTCTCATGTGCCTGTAATTTTACATTCCATAATGATTACAGGTCACAAAAATTAAGATCAGACCCCAAACAGACTGTTACGTGAAGTATCGTCCTCAACTTATCCCTATTAGGCAGGCATCTTCACAATGACTGGTCTCATAGCTCAGTTAGTAGTAGCCCTGTCTTCTGCGCTATAGGTCGTGGGTTCGATTCTCACCCCCCACACATTTGTGTGATAAACATCAATGTTTGTTCTATGTCTGGGTGTTAATGTGTATGGATTTACAAAAATATATGTAGGTATTATATCAGTTGTCTGGTTTCCATGATACAAGGTATGGTCAGCTTACTTTGGGGCTAGATGGCGCTGTGTGAAATTTCCACCAATATTCTTATTATTTTTATTACAATTAAGAGAATATTAATTTATATATTATATATTTTACCACATCACTAGCGACAAATACACATAAATCTGTGTATTTATGATAAACAACACAAAATTAGATGTTTGATGGCTAACCAATGATTGCCATCCGCTTCCGCTCAGTTAATTAGCGGATGTTTAATTGGAATTTTGGTAAATAAGGCCTATGGTGTTTGCTTAACATTGATTTTGCAAAGTTTGAAGTTAAATTTTAGTTAATATCGATGAAGGTCTTTATGTTTACGGATAACTACTCAGTTAAAACAGCTATAGAGTGACTTTATGTGTAATTTTTTTTTTCTGAAATAACCTTATTTAAGTTACGGAACGAGAAAGACTGGGCCTGATGTTAGAGTGATGAGAATAACTCAAATGTAATATGTATTGTTATGAACTGAGGAATATCTCAAGTGCCTTGAATATCACACCATTTTTAAGCCGGAACACTGACGGCAGAAATAGGTGCATTGGCAGTACTTCCCAGGACGAACTACTAAAAAAAACAAACATTGTAGGCAACGTCTCAACTTTGCCTAAACTTAGTGCTGTATTTCTGAGTTCACTGGCCATACATTGCATTTAAATCATTGCTTGTTTGTGGTTCTTCATAACTGATAGTTATAAAAGAAATATTAAAATACAAAGTCCAAATTAAACAATAATGGTATGTTTACATTGTGCCAGCAACTAGAACACGCCGTCAAGACAGTCCAAACAGATCGAAGAGTAAACTACGCACAGTTACTCTCATGTAAACTCGCAACTAAGGAAGTGATAAAGCACGGACGTGTGGAATTCACAACGCCTTAACGAAATCATGGCTAACGAGCTGCGATTGGACTATACAGACGAGCGTTTTATTAATGCAGCTTTCACGTTACTGTGTTCCGGTTTGAAAGGTGGGGTTGCCGGTGGAATTACAGGCAAATGAGCCATTCACACGTCTCAGAGTTACTGACCAGACCAGACTCAAGTCGCATCGGTTGTTATGGCCTGAGGTTACCACTTAACAGCAGGTGGGCCTTCGGCTCGATCCATAACTGTATCAATAAAAAAACATACTACTAATCATCTCTCAAACCAAGTGATGAAAAGATTAGAGTGTGCCTCAATAAGGCTCCTTTCGTGTACTTGAAACTTATCTTCAATTTTTTTGTTCTAAGAAATCCTGGTTTCTTTTCTGTTACCACTTTAAAAACATGATTACTAATTTCATTGGTGCTCTTCGAGATTTGAACCAGTGACCTCTAGATTGAAATTAGAGTCTGTACTACCGACTGAGAGCGGAGTTCTTAGTACAGCGCTTGCTAAACACAGGATTCGATGCACGACCAAGTCTGAAATACTTAGAGATACGGCTTGGATCGTCTCATGCTTTATTTAGTAAGGGTAAATCTGTGTTTAATTGGTGTTATGGAGAATAAGGGATACTAGATATCAAGTGAGCCATCTGCTTATCTAATCACAGTCACATACTCCCATAAAAAACGTAATAAATTTAGTAAAACTTGTTGATAAGTTTTCAAGCTCTATTACATTTAAGATAATTTTATAAGAGAGATTTTGATAAGAGATATTTTTTTTATTTTTAGCAGACATTTATCATTATCATTTATTTACCTTCAGTTACACACGAACATTGAAATAAAAAACTATACTTAACTTATACTAACATACAAAACCATTAACATACTTGCCTCCAAGAACGATAATACATGTGTTGCAGATAAACAAATGGATAGTTAGTACAATACAATACAATCCTTTATTCATAACACAATAAACTTTAACTTTAACTGTATTCATAAACAGTAGTTTAGTAAACCGCTCGTCTGTATAGCCTTTTGAGACGAGTCCCAAACCACAGTGTAAACATAAACAGCTGAGTCCAACAAACGACATGTTTGTCGATAGAAAGAAATTGTGTTTGTCTGCTGTGACTTGTGACGTGGCCAACATAGACTCAGGGCGTTGTCCCGGATATTCATATACCTTGTACATTATACTGGCCTCACAGCTCAGTTGGTAACCCTGCCTTCTGCGCTGTAGGTCGTGGGTTCGATTCCCACCCGGGACAAACTTGAGTGACGAACATAGGTGTTTGTTCCGTGTCTGAGTGTCGATATGTATTATTGTATATGAATTTACAAAAAAATATGTATTATATCAGTTATTTGGTACCCATGATACAAGCTATGCTTAGCTTACTTTGAAGCTAGATAGCGCTGTGTGAAATATCCACCAATATTTATTTATTTTACACACAGCTTAGTCTCACTCAGGCTTCGACAATGTAGGTCGTGAGTGCGATTCCCATCCAGGACATATTAGAAGAACCCGAGACGTGTTGCTTTTGTTATAATCAGAGGTCACCACTTAACATCTGGCCATCTGCTAGTTTATGTGATTGAAGTCACGGTACGAGCTGACGGCCCACCTGATCTTAATTGTAACCGCCACCCATAGACAGCAATTTTGATGTGAAACATCTATAGCCGCACGTAAAACCGATTTCTGGCGTGGCGACGCGTCGCCACGGCATGCATTGCATATTACTTTTACAAAATAATGTCGATGTTTCATCTGCCAGGCGTCCCGTGACGGCTCACATTTTTTTTATTGTCTATGCGTGTTTCTATACCTAGTCATAAAAAAACTAAAATATTAGTGTGATACACAGCTTTGTAGTAGGAAACAAGATCATCTCTCTGTAATGTAAGTAAATTGAATTAACTATTTAATAACTATTTTCCTAGGTTGATGAGTTCTCTGACTAGTTGGAGGAGACAAACACAAATATTGTCATAACTCCGGGGATTTGTTTAATTTCACGCGGGCGACGCCCTCTGTGACACAGAGTTTCAGACCAGATGGGACACTGATTACCTAAGTTGTGTAATTGCAATGTTTTCACTGCAATATTGGCTGGAAATATGTTCTTGCAACACTGCACGTAATTTCAGCCATAAATAGCGTGATTTTAGCATAGTTCGGCAAAATTGTAAGGTTGGCTACAATAATTGCGGGCCTTACTTTTTAGGTAATATTCTACCCACATTCTGCAAAAAAATATTGACTGTTTATAAAATAAGTTTTAATATATTGTCTCTCGAGTATTGCAGTGAAACAGTTCTTCCGGGAAGAACTGCTGCCATACCTGTTTCTGCCGCTAACTAAATATCTTATTTCCATTCTCAACTAGACAAGTTGGATTTCACATACAATTCAGTGGAATCAAGTTCTAAACGCAATCTTGTCATTTTATGTATCAATAAATATGTGGGTGTTAATATGTATTATATGTATGCATTAACAAAAAGTATATATGTATCTATCAGTTGCTTGGTTCCCATGACACAAGCTATGCTTAGTTTGGGGCTAGACGGCGCTGTGTGTATTGTCCACCAATATTATGTTATGCGGAGGGATGAAAGTCATGCTACAAAGAGAGTCCTAGATTTGGATGTGGATGGATGTAAGAGTAAAGGTAGGCCAAAGAAAAGATGGATGGATTGCGTGAAAGATGATATGAGTAAGAAAGGAGTGAGTGCTGAGATGACGTCTGACAGAGAGAAATGGAAGGAAAGTACATGTTGTGCCGACCTCACCTAGTTGGGATAAGGGCAAGAAAATGATGATGAGTAATTTCCTTTTAGAATAAAGTCATATTACTCTTTTTTATGTAACATCCTCAAATGTCCTCAACAATGCAACACTAAATTAGGCACTGACGCCCAGAGGAATAAACTTAACTGCATTATCCTTGACAACTCTGCGGAGAGAAGATAAGCTCACCAAATAGAGAGGTAATCTCAGCTCTGTGCACGAGTTTATTAAGCAACATAATAATGATGTATTTAATTTGGTCGGTTTAATAGGTACACTACGTTTTAAAGCGATATTTTAAGCATAGGTTTCCAGTTCCATTTGAGTTCCAGTTCCAACGTTTCATTTGAGTAATACTTATATAGTTCTACAGAAGAACTGTTTATCCTACTAATATTATAAACGTGTAAGTTTGTATGGATGTTTGTTACTCTTTCACGCTCAAACGGCTGAATGGATTTGGATGAAATTAGTTTTTTTTTAATGTAATACAGTTACTAAACGAGCCGACGGCCCACCTGGTGTTAAGTGGTAACCTCGGCCCATAACAACTGATGCGACTTCGGTCCTCCCCTACTAGGTACGACAAGACCCAATTCACATAGTATGCGCCCGTAACTCTGAGACGTGAAGGTGGAATGTCTCATGTGCCTGTAATTTCACCGGAAACCACACCTTTCAAACCGAAACACAGTAACGCAAATGCTTCACTGCTTGGCGGCAGAAATGGGCATGGTGGCAGTACTTCCCCGGACGAACTTGGCGAGAGTTCTACTGCTCTTAAAATCACGATCAAGATAGCTTATATCCTGGCTTAATACATAAGCTACTTTGATCCCGGGAAAGTGCAGTGTTCCCGTGGGTTGACTTACTCACCGTGGGGCGCAGCTAGTAGTAAATAAATATAGATAATAAATTAATATTAGTAGACATTTCACACAGCGCCATCTATCCCGAAAGTAAGCTAAGTAAATAACTTGTATCACGGGAACCAGACAACTGCTATAACACTTAAATACTTTTTACTTCTAAATACATACATATAATACATATTAACACTGAGACACAGAACACACACTTATGTTCGTCACACAAATTTTTGCCCTGTGTGTGAATGGAACCCACGACCTACAACGCAGAAGACAGTTACTACCGACTTAGCTGTGAGGCCAGTAAATTTATGGATTGTAATACGCGGTCTATACAAATCTTTCCATTAGGACCCTTTGAAACGGATTCTGACCCAAATCCACCGCTACTTTGCAAGTGGCTCCATTTCTTGAATATTTCTTCTCGGCGGGAAAATTGTAATTAAGGTGTGCAGGTGACAGGAATCGATTTCCCGGGGAACGAGGGACCACTGATGTTTGTTTACTGTGTAAAAAATGGGCAAATATTCCTTGTAGATGCGACGCCGCTTCTTTTTGACGGCTTTTCCTATAATTTATTTGGATAGGAGATTGGTATAGAGGCGATTTGTTCTATAGGGGTAGGTTTAGAAATTCTTAGAATGTTTAAAAGTGGTAGCAGAGTTATTCATGGGAAAGCAAAGCAGGGGGTTTGAGTTTGTAATAGTTGGGAAATGTGTTATTAATGTCGTAATCACAACATTCGACGACCCAAGTCTTGTTGCTTCAGTTTGGAATGAGGAGGCCACTAACTGTAAGGTGAGCCATCTGCTCGTTCGGTATCTTATTCACAGAATATACATAAATAAAAAAAAATATGTAAAAAATAGGAAAAAAAAGTAAAAGTAAAAAAATAAATAAAAACAAAAAGTAAATGAATACTTTCGTATATACAACAGTATGAAAACTGTTCAAGGCGATGATCTCAATAGATAAGAGTTCTCCTGTAAGACACTAGTAGGGATACAATGAATGTGTCTCTCTGTCTCCCTGTCATAACCCTGTATAAACTTTTCTTAAATAAATGGCTTAAAATATCACAAACCTTTTCATAAAACCAAGTCTCGGATACTTTTATTTACTGAAAAAACTAATGAAATATCGTGTTGCAAAACATCCATTTCAATTTGACACGACATCAGTTTTAAGTCGCATTACTGGAAAGTACGCAACAATGAAATGGCAACAGTCCGACAAAACGCCTCACTTATTTTACACGGTAATAAACCCAAGGATAAAGATAAAATTGTGGCCATACAATAAAAACATCATCACTGAATTGTGTCGAAACAATGGGTCCATTACTTCGGAAAACGTTATTTTCCACAAAAAATTATTAACCGGTATAAATTTCCCCTTAAGCGCGCATAAATTATGTTCCGATAATGCCTTTGTATTTATATTATATATCTATACAAATAAATAAAATTGAAATGTCTGTTTGTATATTAAAATAACCGCTTTTTACTTAGTGCATATGGACATCCATTACATATACGGTACAATACCAAAACATTTTTTCAGATTTTGTCTGTCTGTTTGTTCTAGCTAATCTCTGAAATGGCTGGACCAATTTTGACGGGACTTTCACTGGTAGATAGCTGCTGTAACAAGGAGTAACTTAGGCTAATTTTCCGTAAAATATACCGATAAAACCGAATTCCACGCGGACGAAGTCGCGGGCAACAGTTAGTAATAAATAAATATTGGTTCACACTCCGCCATCTTTATACCATGGGAACCAGTGATGGAATTCATATATATTTTTTAAGAGCAGTAGAACTCTAGCCAAGTTCGTCCGGGGAAGTACTGCCACCATGCCCTTTTCTGCCGCCAAGCAGTAACGCTTTCGTGTTACTGTGTTCCGGTTTGAAAGGTATGGTTGCCGGTGAAATTACAGGCACACGAGACATTCCACCTACACGTCTCACAGTTACAGGCGCATACGTTGCGACTTGGGTCTTGTCGTACCTAGTAGGGGAGGACCCAAGCCGCGTCGCTTGTTATGGGCTGAGGTTACCACTTAACACCAGGTGGGCCGTCAGCTCGTTCTGTAACTGTATTACATAAAAAAAAAAAAATTTTGTTTAAAAACGTATCAAAATTGCAGTCGCATGAGACACATCCCCGTCTCGCGAACACAACGCAATGCGATTTGAGTCATCTCGTACTTTGGTGGTGAGGACTTGAGTCGAATTGAAGTTGTCTATGGGTGGCGGTTACCGCTTAAAATTTGAATTCAATCACCTAAAAACTGTGAAAACCTTTTAACCTTTCACAATTTCAGAATTACCAAGATCCCTTGTTCCATTTTGATTCCAAGTTCCGGAAATTGAAGGGAAACCTCGGCAGCCCTCCCAGACACGAGGGACGGAGCTGGAAATAATTGACCGTCTCGATTTCACATCCGGAAAATATTGCCAGATAGAAATCCGATCACCTGTAGGCCGGCAATCATTGAAATATGTCTTACTGCCAATCGAGATACCATCTGACAGGCTTTTAGAGCTGAAAGGATATATGAATATAAAGGATGTATATAGGATTTATAGACTGTAGTGTAGATATATCATACTATACTATACTTCACTGTACCAAATATCCCTTTATGAAGGATTTATAGACCACAGACTATATTCTACTGTACTATACTACTATATATACAGGTTGTCCGGTAACGAATGGATAACCTTGAAATGGGTCTTAGTAGAACTATTGGACATTCGGAAAAAATATCAAATAAAAAAAAACACGTAGTATCAAAGATATGTATTTTATAATAATATCGATGTTTTTTTTTATTTTTTTTATTTGCTATTTTTTCAGAATGCCCAATAGTTCTACTAAGACCCATTTCAAGGTTATATATATATATATATATATATCCCAATAAGTATCCCTATCTGCCGCAAAGTAGTAATAACATGTAGAAAGAAGGTTTGCAGTAAGTATCATTTGCCTGTTATGTAACCAACACCCTTACAAACCAACCAACAACTATATTACAAAGTACGCTTCTTCTTGGCGGCATAAATGGGTATGGATCACTACACATACATAGGTTTATCAACTAAGATACCAATGATATCTTCACCGTATTTAACTACAGAATAATATACAGGGTGTCCGGTAATGAATGGATAACCTTAAAATGGGTCTTAGTAGAACTATTGGGCATACGGAAAAATATATCAATAAAAAAAAACAAATAGTATAAAAGATATGTATTTTTTAAATAATATCGATATTTTGTTTTTTTTTTGTTTTTTACGTTTTATTCGTTGTTTAGTTTTTTTTGTACTACTTGGTTTTTTTATTTGATATTTTTTCCGAATGCCCAATAGTTCTACTAAGACCCATTTCAAGGTTATCCATTCATTACCGGACACCTATATAATCCCATTTGAGAGACGGAGTAAAAATACGCTGCATAAAACTTAAGAATCTCTTAATATCTCTAGCCTATCAAGTTCCGGGCTTACCTCGACAATCGAGCAAGCTTCACACATAATATTTTTAATTTTTTAGCCTGCCTTTTCGTCCCCTCGTTTGGTTTTTACAACTTTTTGGCGGCACATGTGCGTTTTTATGGGCACGCGTAGATAACTTCGCAACGACTTGTAATCTTGCCCTAAGGGAGTTTGGAGTAGAGTCGTGGAAGCTGTAGAACTTCTGCGTATGAACCATTCTCTGATTGGTACAGTACACTTAGCTTGAGGTTCACTGATTAATCAACGAAAATAAGATATAAGTATAAAACTTAATTAGAATTTAACTATTGTTTACACCTACTGTTATGGCAAATAAATTTATTCTTATTTTAGTACATTTGGTAGAAACCTTATGCGCGTAAGGTTTTATTCCCATGTAGAACAAACATTTGTGTAAGGAACAAGTTGAGGATATGTGGTCTATGTTAAATATGTATTAAAAAGGATGTATAAGTATTTTATCAGTTGTCTGGTTCACACAGTAAAGCAAGCTACGCTAAGTTTAGGGCTAGATGGTGCAATGTGAAATTTTCACTACATAAGTGTATCAACATAAATGTAATTCTAAGTGCAAGAAGCATGGACGTACATTTTGGACAGACAGTCGCTATTGTAAATGGGTCTACGACGAAAACTTCGCTATCAGAATTAAATATTTGTGGATATAAAATCTGGATGAAGATTGGAGACTATGGAAACCAGACAACTAATAGAATATAATAATATTGTAAATACATGTAATAAATACTAAAACAAGGACAGATAAAACTAGAGATCGTTAAAAGCAAGCTTTCTTTCTTTCTTCTTTCTACTTAACAATACTATGTTTCACTTTATTTGAATGCTCTGCTCATATTACTCGGAGAAAAACCTTCCGTTTTAAACATGAGTTAAAAGGTAAAAGTGTAAAAAACTCGAATTCCTTCGACGATTAAGTAAAGATTTGTGGCTGAAGTTGTGGCTAAATTACCATTTTAGTGGCGAAAATCGGCATTAAGTTTAGCTTAATGTTTTGTTTGATTAGCAATCTAGATAGAATAATTTATGGGTTAAGTAATTTGGTTCAACTTGTGAAAAATGGCTCTTGGGTATGAATGAGGAATTATCTACATATTAGTTACATGTAGAAGCTAACGATCTAACACTAAGTTAATATAATCCAGAGGCGGTCAGAGATTTCCCAATAACTCCTACTTTTATTCCAAAGAAAGCTTGCTCAAATTTGCAAAAGCCATAGAGTTTTCTAATTAGAAACTAATAGTAATAAAAGAAACCTAACTAGAAATCAAAGTAAAAAGTATCAATTAGTCAAAATATGTATGTATTTTTATGGACATATCACACAGCGCCATCTAGCCCCAAATTAAGCATAGCTTGTACTGTGGGAACCAGATGACTGATATAATACAAATATACTTTTTTTTTGTAAATATATACATATAAATACATATTAATACCCAGACATAGAACAAACATCTATATTCGTCACACAAATGTTTGTCCTGGGTGGGAATCGAACCCACGACTTACAGCGCAGAAGGTAGGGTTACTAACCAACTGAGCTGTGAGGCCATTCAATATGCCGACGGAATTTGTGCGCATTTGGTGCTTCAGAACACATCGATGCTAAGGTATCATCCACACATTTAGTTTCAAGAGCAGTAGAACTCCCCCCAAGTTTGTCCGGGGAAGTACTGCCACCATGTCCATTTCTACTGGCAAGCAATGTGTTCCGGCTTGAAAGGTGTGGTAGCCGGTGAAATTACAGGCACATGAGACATTCCACTTACGCGTCTCAGAGTTACGGGCGCATACGATGCGACTTGGGTCTTGTCGTACCTAGTAGGGGAGGACCAAGTCACATGGGTTGTTATGGGCAGAGTTACAGTATTAAATAAGATAATAGTATCAACTTAAACGCCTACCTTATTTATAAGTTACACTAATCCGTTATCCAAATTCGTTATAAGTTGTATCGATTGAAGCGTAATCGCTTTGATCCGAGTTTTCACGTTCACTGCGAAAGTTATCGGCTTGTGTAAATATAAGTAACAGTAGACTTTGGTGCAAGTTGAAATAGAACTAAAGAATATTAATAAAAACATAAAAAAGCGGATTTCCTGTCTAACTGACTGACGTACTGCCTAAACCGCTGGCCCTAGAGATTTCAAATTTTGAGTTGTTGATCATTATTTTTGGAACAACTCGAAAACTAATGCCTTTTAGGATTTTTATTTTTATTTTTATGTAATACTTTTACGGAACGAGCCGACGGCCCACCTGGTGTTAATAATAATAATAATAATCAGCATTTATTTCAGACTATTTTTGTCCATATGAGGTTAGTAGTACAATGAAATGAATGGTTAGTTTAAAATACAATATAAAACAAAAATGAAGCAATATAAAATAAAAACAAAAAGCAACAATATAACTACCATTATTTTATCACCAAAGCAGCCGGAGATTGGTGAAGAGCTACCCAGTGTCGCATAATGGGAGTGGAGAAGTCCAGAGCAACAACTGCCAGTAGAGTGTTGGCACTGCCTCGCACGCGGCGCCGGCGCATCAGTGAAGCTGATCTCCTGCGCACTATTGTATGAAAAGAATCGACGCTTTAGATATCGACGTTAAGTGGTAACCCCGGCCCATAACAGCCGATGCGACTTGGGTCCTCCCATACTAGGTATGACAAGACCAAAGTCGCATCGTATGCGCCCGTAACTGTGAGACGTGAGGGTGGAATGTCTCATGTGCCTGTAATTTCACCGGCAACCACACCGTTTGGGACATTATGGGAGATTTTAACACATCCTTAAGAATGAACCTAGTACATTAACACCTAGACACAGAACAAACATCTATGTTCGTCACACAAATGTTTGTCCTGGGTGGGAATCGAACCCACGACCTCCAGCGCACAAGGCAGCGTTACAACTGACTAACCTGTGAGGCCAGTCAAAAAATACCTTGTTATTACAAGGAAACTATACGAATCCGTTTCATTTGCTCTCAAATCGGGCCACACCCCAGTCCTAACCATCTCTACGGTTCGTTACACATTTTTTCGTCTGTCTGTGAGTCCTAATTGGTATCGCGCGACGGTGGAATTACCGTTTCATATTCTCCGCACTCAGATGTAATGAGTAGGGTCCCGTCATTTTTCGGGATGGTTTTTATATACAAATAACATGAGCAGAATATACGAACATCAACTAACTTGGATCTTTTCTTTATTAGGTATGGTAAGATTGTATGCGCGTCGCAAGGGGCTTCTTTCTGAGACATTACTATTAAAACGACTTATTGAATACGTACTCTGAGACTTTAAGATGGAACGTGTCATCTGCTTTTACCTAATATTATAAAAAGTTAATTAAAAAGAGGGGGTGTCTTTGAGACCGCACGATAGAAGTGAAAAGTTAAAAATATTTAAATATTGGTAGTCATTTTACACAGCGCCATTTAACCCCAAAGTAAGATAAGCATAGCTTGTCTCATGGCAACCAGACAACTGATATAATACTTATATACTTTTTGTAATCACATACATATAATACGTATATTAACACCCAGAAACAGACCAAACTACTCTGTGTTCGTCACACAAATGTTTGTCTTGGGTGGGAGTCGAACCCACGAACTACAGCGCAGAAGGCAGGGTTACCAACTGGATTGGAACCCACCAAATCACCGATACGAAAGTCATTGTATTAAACAAATAAAAGTCCCACCAACTTCTAAACGACCGCTTTACTTTAACTTTCGTGAAACGCTTTTAACTTTAATATTGTGACTTGACACATTCTTCGGGATTTGTGCATCACTGACCAATGATGTTAAACTCGCACGCATAGTTGAGTTACAACAGTTTTTCTTTATACGTAATGATTGATTATTTCGAAAGCTTTGTCTATAGAGGTACATAAATAGATCAAGAAAAAATTGTAAAGTTTATGGTTGCGAGTGTTTTGAGACAGCTTATTTATATATAAATAGGCCAAGAAAAAATAGTAAAAAATAATTTTATCTATTTTCAGAATCGACATATTTATATTTTTATGTTTTTGGTTTCCTATTGCCAAGCTTTAAGTGTTATCAATAAATAAAAATTAGACAATAAGTTAGTGTAATTCTGACACAACAGAAGAGTTGGTGTGCTGCAACCGGCAACTTCACACCTTTCAGATTACACTATTGAGAGAATGTAGACGGGACAAGATGTGAGCGGGTCACGTCCGTTAACCCACAAGGTCCAAGGAAATAGGCGGGAACCTTTGAAAAGTCAACATCATCAAGGCCGAAGCTCTCTTAGAACTTTATGGGGGTCGGGACTTTAAGTCCATGGGGAAAGTAAGACTTTCGCGTTTGTAGGCAAGACAACACTGTGGTTGAGGAAGTGAGCACAAGAAGTATACTTTTATAATCATAATTATCAAAAAGATGTGTATCGCTTATTGGAAACCCTTAATAAATAAATCAAAAATCACCTCCACTGGTTAAGGAACATCTCCACCTGGAAGTAAACTAGATCAGTTGAGCTATCTACAAAACAATGAAAATGTTCGATAGATTGCTTTATTGATTTTACTAATATTGTGTATATGATGAAATATCATCTCATCGTCTTGATAATTTAAATAAATAATTATTAGAAAGAAAACTCTATTTGTGTTTATTCCTTTTCATAAATATTTATTTTTAATAAACTATTTCTTTTAATTTATTTGGTGTCTAAATAAATTATTGTACAGTCTACTTCAAATAATTCATTTGTTGCACCTTCGTTGAGCGTATTATGTATGACAAGTGGTTCTAAAATTTCAATGTTTACTAAGATTTTAACATTATTTCGACTTAACTAACTTAAAGGCTTATGCACGACTTAAGCCACACTCATTTCCCTGCCTCTCAAGTTTAAATAAAATTACCAAATGAAATTAAGGACTCTCTTAAACTGCTGTAACATAATCAGACAGATATACCTATATAAACATTACATGGATTTTCTCTACCCTAGAATAATACAGGCCTCATGGTAGTACTCTGCCTTCTGCGCTGTAGGTCGTAGGTTCGATTCCCACCAAAGACAACTATTTGTGTGACGAATATAGATGTTTGTTCTGTGTCTGCGTGTCAATATGTATTATATGTATTTCCAAAAAAACTATCAGTTGTCTGTTTCCTATAGTACACAAGCTATGCTTAGTTTGGGGCTAAAAGGCGTTGTGTGAATTGTCCACCAAATTTATTATTAGTATAAATAAGTTTTACTTGCGCGAAAGGAGCCTGTTTGAGGCGCACTTTAATCATTTCACAACTTCATCACTGGTTCGAGAGCCCATATCTCTATCATATATCCTCCTTCAAACCTGGTATCAAACAAGAACATTTGTAGTCTTGTCACTATGGATCGATTGTGATTAAGAAAAATAAAACCATTCTTTTTAAAAGCAAAAAAAAAGTTTTTTGGAAGGATAGTTAATTTTATTTTCAATATGATATCATCTGAGATACATTCTCAGCTGAGCTGAGGGATGAACAAAACACCCTTATGGTGGATACGTGGGCAAGCTATTGTCAACACCCCTTTCCCACCCTCAGTACTAATCAAAACTAGATATATTGAATTAAATCGGAGTTCAATTGGACCCTTAACTAATTAAAAATAATCATAATGGAACTTAACATGAATAGAATACCTCTCGTTACCGATAAAGATCGGTTAAGACAGCGCTTAACGACCCTTGTCCGTGGGCGTGTGGTTTACTCCCTGACATATTAACTTATCTTTAATTTTTTATTTGATACAATTACGGAACGAGCCGACGGCCCACCTTGTGTTAAGTGATAACCTCCGTCCATTACAGCCGATGCGACTTGGGTCCTCCCCTACTAGGTGCGACAAGACCCAAGTGACAACAACAAGTCAGTGACTCTGAGACGTAAAGTGGAATATCTCATTTACCTGTAATTTGACCGGCAACCACACCTTTCAAACAGAAACACAGTAACGCCAAGGCAATGCTTGGCGGCAGAAATTGGTATGGTGGCAGTACTTCAGAAGTTCTACTGCTACTAAAGGTTTTGGTATAATTATTGAAGTGTCGTATACAAATACAAAAGCCATTTAAATATTTCAAAGTAATATATAGACGCTGTGGTACAGATAACTATCGGGTGAGACAGCCGCTAACGATCCCGTGGGCGAGGCTCTTGTTAATTTTAGATATTTAAATTAAATCTAGTTTATTGTACAATAAAAATATGTCAAGTGTAAGTCGTCGAGTAGTTTATGTTAATGGTAGCGACCGACATGACAGACATAATTTTTAAATGGCTATAAATTTTGGTGGGTTTATTTTGGATTTTTTGATTTGGATTTTGGATGTGTTGTTCCGTAAACTTATCATTAAATATTCGTACCTTAATATTTTTAAAGTACCTACTAAAAATATCATTTTTCAATTTTAAACGTTTCTAATCCCGTCCATTAAGAAATTATTAGGAACTATTTCTAAATTTAAAATTATACCATAGTCTGCAGTTAAAGCTAATGATTATAACTACTGTTATCACAGACATTGCGATAACATAGTAAACTAAAATATGTGGCTGATTTACTCCATTAAGAGCAGTAGAACTCTCGCCAAGTTCGTCCGGGGAAGTACTGCCACCATGCCCATTTCTGCTGCCAAGCAGTAACGCGTTCGCGTTACTGTGTTCCGGTTTGAAAGGTGTGGTTGCCGGTGAAATTACAGGCACATGAGACATTCCACCTGCACGTCTCAGGGTTACGGCCGCATACGATGCGGCTTGGGTCTTGTCGTACCTAGTAGGGGAGGACCAAGTCGCATCGGTTGTTATGGGCCGAGGTTACCACTTAACACCAGGTGGGCCGTTGGCTCGTTCCGTAACTGTATCACATAAAAAAAATATAAGAGTATCATGGGTTATGTTAAGATGCTGGTATGCGACATCATAAGGAAATAGAAAAAAAACTTCTTACAATGTAAGCTCGAATTCTTGCACATCAAAATATGAGAAATCTCCATTCAGGCACATAAAATAAGGAGAAAATCCCGGCAAATCACACTCAATTCTTTATTCCACCCCTACTCCCCGCTACTCCCCAACTCCCCCTCTTCGTGTTTACGAATTGGTGCCTTTATGTATGAAAAATTATATTGTTCGTTCAACAATATGTCATAATGTGGTAGGTTCTCGCAAGAATTATTTATCGGCAACATTGTAAAGCTGGGTGGTTATTTCAAAAAGGTTTCTGAATAAAAATACAATAATGATAACGTTTCGTTTCATTTTGAATACTTATTTTATTAATTTAATAGGTTTAGCCGAAATGAGCAAGCCACTACACATGTCAAAAACTTTAATACTATTGAGTTTTTATTTAAACATAGCGAGCTTAATAGCCATCATATAGACATCGAGTTCCAATCCCAAGCACTTCGGTTCAAATCAAGGCATTCCTATAGAGATTTTGCCTTTAAAATGTATGTGTATAATTATTATAACTGTCACGTTTGCCAAAACAAGAAAACAGCATGTCCTAGAACCATACAATCGAGAAAAAAATATGCATTCGTTTCCCAAGTGTACGAAAGAAGCATCTGAGAGGATTTTTATCATCTTACAACATAGAGGTTTAATCAACTAAAAAACTTTAAGACATTCGATAAAAAGATGGTGTTCTAGCTAAAACGAAGTGAAAACCGACATGATAATTTTACACACCTAATTTACTCTAATCTACACCTAATTTTATAATATATGGCTTATGACAGCTGATAACGACTGGAGCAGAGTAAGCATTTTAGCGTCACCGACTAACTGGAGCCGAGTATACTCGGTTCAGCGTTAGGGACCCCAGCGTGACCGTTCAGTTTCATTGACTACTGTTCAGATTGAGAGAAGGGAAAGAAGGTTTACATAAACAATTTCATAAAGACTAGAGAAGTTTCGCTTCAAAAAATTACATTTTCTTTGTCGAAGATATTATCGAGAAATATAACTAAACAAATCAATATTCATGGTTCTTTTGGCAAGTTCCTACCGCCTAGGTATTACTTATTTGTACTGAAGGCAGATTGAAATTAGGTGATGGTTTTGGGAAGTGATTATGTTTGTATTCACAATATTGATACGAACTGGTTTACTTTATTTGAGATTGATATATTAAACCTGAAATGGGATTACACCACTGTGAAAGCAACCATTTGTTTGCCATGTGGGATTTTATGTGAAAGGTAATAATTTATATTCACTGAACGAAACTGACACAAAAATAAGTGAAATAAAAATTTATAATATTAACGAAAGTATTATTTCAAGTTTGGTGCCTGTTTGGACCCTATCTGACCCTGTCTTTTATAGGAAGAACAGACAAGAAACCAATGAATAAGTTGTACCTTTACTTCATCGCATTTTTTTTTTAATTTAAATCCACATTTAATTCATATTGATGAAAGTACTATGTTACATACATAAATACATGTTACTTTTTTGGACATGCTGGTTTCTTCTCGATGTTTTTCTACCTTTTGTTATCGCACATTAATAGTTCAAGAAAACTCAAATCTGCTTGTGGTTAGTTTAAGTGGTGACCCATGGAATTTTTTGACTGGCCTCATAGCTCAGTTGGTTAGTAACCCTACCTTCTGCGCTGTAGGTCGTGGGTTCGATCCCCACTCAGGACAAACATTTATGTGACATTTGTAACATTGATGTTTGTTCTGTGTCTGGGTGTTAATATGTATTATATGTATGTATTTACAAAAGAAAAGGATATTAAGTATGTATATCAGTTGTCTGGTTCCCATGATACAAGCTATGCTTAGCTTACTTTGGGGCTAGATGGCGCTATGTGAAATATCCACCATTATTATTATTATTATTATATACCTACCCCTTCGGGGATTTAAGCGTATTATATGTATGTAGCACATAATATTTACATATATTAAACAATAATACAACCAAAATTTTTATTTACTCGACCAAATAGTAGACAACACTTAAGAAATAGTCACAAAAAATACATCGGAATAAGCACGCCCGACGAAAGTGCGGGAAAGTGCGTAAAAGTGCGGAAAGTGCGGGTAAAAACCGATAAGTACCGCAATAAAACCGAGTACGTATTACGTACCGCAGATGACTTACCCTAATATAAGACTTAGTATGTAGTAGGGTGGCATTAAATTTGTAAAATTTGAGACTTCTTTAAAATGTTTATTATTATTGTATTATATGATTTAACACAATTTATAAATACAGCATATATTACATAAGTCATATAGCTATATTATCTAGCTACTGTAGAGGTTAAATTTTGTACCGCTGTATGTTATTTATTTAAATTAATTCCAAATGTCCACCTTACATTTTCTTCTAAAACTAAAAAGCTTAATATTGGAAAATAAAAGAAGTGTTAGAATAGGAGCCATTTAAGCATTTAAAAAATCAAATTCAGCTAGTATTTTTGTCTTATAACGGTCATACTTGAGTGCATTACGCAAATAACGTGGCAAAGACTCCATTTTTGTATACAGCGTGCGCTCAATTGTATTGACCGGTCGACTTGTTTCAATTATATGACTACTATTATAAATGCGAAAGTTTTAAAGGATGGATGTTTTTTACTCAATCACGCCAGAACGTCTGAACGGCTGAACTGGATGAACAACTGAACTAGATGATACAATTATGAAATGTGCTCTTTGCCAGTATATAAAGTGACACTTGGCTAGATTACCTACAGAACATTGTTTTAAGTGAAGTGAAAGTGAATCATGTTGGTGTCTGTATAAAAAAAAACTGTATTCACGCCTTTATTCCCGAAGAAGTAGGCAGAGCCTCAGTGGGTCATTTTTCACCTACTCACTATTGCGAGAACATAGACATGACAACGGGTGAGCTCGGCGCGGCCATTGTTTTCGGCTCACACTTGGGGTATAAATAAATTTGGCACCGAGATAGATTATAGTTTGGAATAGCACATAGCTACTTTTTATATGGGACGAGGGCAGTGATCCCGTGGGATAAGTTATGACCCAAAAATGTCATGTAAACACACAATATGGGCACCCTACACCCGGACCGCAGTTGGCGTTACGCTAGGATTTTGACAGATAAGGGATTTTGCCAAAACTTCTGAGTGATGTCTCTGATTCAACTTGTTGGCTCAAGTCGTGAGTGGTAGGTTGGGGGCCAAAGTATAAAAACCCTTGATATGTTTGAGAACATCTGGCTTTAAATTATTTTAGGGATTAGTTCTGCTGAGGGCGCTTGCATTCTTGGGTGGGAATCGGACCCACGACCTACAGATCAGAAGTCAGAGTTACTAACCAACTGAGCTGTGAGGCCGGTCAATATTAAATGGCATTCACTCTCGCTAGTCAAGAGTATTTTATGTGATAAAGTAAACGAGCAGATGGCCTACTTATTATTAAGTGGTAAGTGTCCATATCGAAGCAATATGACATGGGTCATCTCCTACTTGAGAAGACACAAGTCGCATCAAATAGGCCCAAGTAATTACCCCGGTAGTCTTAAGGCTTGCACCAACATCCAGCAGTTAGCAGGCCCGAGAGGGAATGCCGTGAATTACTCACAGCGTATTACTTTACTCTAACGAATGTTCGCCTTTCACAAGTTACGTGAAATGAGCTTGGATTTTTCGTATAAATGCAAGGATTTTGTTCTGATTCGAAAGGATCTTGTGAACAATTTAGCTTAAATATTTTGTATATAATATCATATAATTGTGATTCTATGTATTAAACATATTAACAACACTTTATTCTTATACAAAAAATTCGTTAAAATGCTTCAATATGTAATCTTTGTTAATATCGCTCAGGTCTATAGCGACTAGCGGCCGAAGCGTGGTCGGACCTTAATTAGGGTACCCTTGTTTTAGGGGCGATTCCTAATTATTATGGAAGTTATCGTTAAGAGGCTGAATGAAACTGCTTCCAGACTCTCCACATTATATTAATTTGTTATTATTCGAGGAAACTTAATTACTGCAATTGAATATTCCGTTTGTTTCATAGTGGTCTACTTTCGTATCCATTAGATAAGCATAACTCAACAATTTTCATGTATTGCATGTATGTTTGAAATTTCAGCTAAAAGGTATAGTTTTTATATGAATAAGCTACGAAACAAAGACCTGCCTAAAGACGAAAGTCTTTAACCAGTGCGTGTTGCCAGTGAGACATAGTCCCTGACTATTGGCCTCATACAGAAGCTCAAAGTCGCTCAGAAAGCTATGGAAAGAGCTATGCTCGGAGTTTCACTACGCGATAGAATCAGGAATGAGGAAATCCGTAGACGAACCAAGGTTATCGACATAGCTCTCAGAATAAACAAACTGAAGTGGCAATGGGCAGGCCACATAGCTAAAAGAACCGACAACCGTTGGGGAATAAAGGTTCTCGAATGGCGACCACGAACCGGCAGACGCGGTGTAGGGCGGCCGATGCAGGTGGCTTAAGACCGTTCAAAATGGAAATCTTTGGGGGAGGCCTATGTTCAGCAGTGGACTTTTACTGGCTGATATGATGATGATGACGCTACGGAACAAATAGATGGTTATATACAGATGGGATGATCCACCTTTGCCTGTAACAAAACAATACGACTTGAGGCTCCATTACTAAGGTTTTTTTTTATGAATCTTCTTAAAGACTCATTTGTTGTAAACCGTCATACGTCCGTGCGTCAGTTATAAAATCTTAATGTCGAGTAAAGTCAGGGGTCCGCGACATACTCCTTCTAAATTCTTGCTCAAAATCTGTCGCGTAATCCCTAAAAAAGTCAGGACAATATCTGAACATAATTATTAGACGTTTTCCTCAAAGTAACTCTAAGTCGTCGCATCATTACTTCCCCGTGACCGAGATCATGAGAATTATAGGCTTTGAGAAGCGAAACGCAATATGATATTGCTTCCACAGCGATGTGCAGTCAGCAGTATGAGCAGTTTAAAGACCCAAAACTTTTCTTAAGTATCATTATTACAGAAAAAGCAGATGCCGGTGAAATAACAGGCACATGAGACATTCTACCTTTACGTCTTAGAGCGACGGGCGCTTATGTTGCGACTTCGGTCTTGTCGTATCTAAGCAGGGGCTTGCCGTAGCTAATTAAAGATGCATTACTTAATATTTTTTTAAATTAGATGATTTTGTCGTAAAAAATTAAAATTATTTTTCATTTGTTTAGGGTTAATTTCTTATTACTTAGTTATTTATTACCAAAACTTAGAGTTTTATAATGCTACCAATTCGTACTGCTTGTTTTAGGCCGAGGCTATCAATTAACACAGGCGGACCATGGGCTCGTTCCGTAACTGTTTCACATAATAAAAAAGTCATACCCAAGGAAATAGTAATCCGGCGGATTGGTCAAGAAAAGTATAATTTTTCTTCAGTCTAACCAAATAATGAAATCTGCAAAATGACGGCTTTATTTTCTAGCCTTCTATAGTTTTACAAATCTTAGGTACTGAGTATTTTGTAGACAATGTTCGACTAATGTGTTTTTGCTACCTTTTGTTGGAAACGCGAAAATCTTTGGGGAATACACTGCGCACCAAAAAAAGTATACATTTTTATTTTTGAAGTAGGCAATTATAATCTCATATGGACGCTGTAGAAAAACTGACAAACATAAAGCCAGAATACAATAGTATATTATATTGAAGTTATTTTTTATTATATTTTATTTATTTAATCAGAAAACATTTTGGTCCATACATGTTACATAACATTAAAATTAAATTAAATCACAACAGACGAGAAAAACAAATCAAAATTTAAAGTTACAATAATGATAAAGCCGAATTAGAAGTGCGATAAAAAAATGTGAGCTGTCACGGGACGCCTGGCAGATGTGAAACATCGACATTATTTTGTAAAAGTAATATGCAACGCATGCCGTGGCGACGCGTCGCCATGCCAGAAATCGGTTTTACGTGCGGCTATAGATGTTTCACAACAAAAATTTAAAGTTTTTATCTTTTGTTAAGATATAATGTGCAAATGTCGAACATTATCAAGAAAGGACTTTTTTACTTAGTCCTACCCTCCTTACCCAGTACCATGCCTAAGCATTTATGTTTTCAACCGTACTGAAAATACGGATAATATGACCATAACAATCAATATTATTCTGACAGGCTTGACAGCTCAGTACCCTGCCTTCTGCATTGTAAGTCGTGGGTTCGATTCCCACCCACCACAAACATTTGTGTGATGAACACAGATGTTTGTTCTGTCTGGGCGTTGATATGTAATATATGTATGTATTTACAAAAAAGTATGTCAGTTGTCTGGTTCCCATGATACAAGCTATTTACTTAGCTTACTTTAGGGCTAGATGGCGCTGTGTGAAAATGGCTACCAACATATATTTTGAATGGCGGATTTTTCTAATACATCGGATTACCTTTTGAGGAGTATGGTTGGTCCACTTTTACTGATCGGCAGTGTACCCTCGTCATCAATCACGTGACACGTCGCGCTGACGTCATCGCTGACGTCACTGAACGCACACTTTAAATTAATGGGCCGAGTTATCATCAGTGGATTTTATAAGAGAGACTTTATAGAGCAGTAGAACTCGCCAAGTTCGTCCGGAGAAGTACTGCCACCATGCCCATTTCTGCCACCAAGCAGTAACGCGTTCGCGTTACTGTGTTCCGGTTTGAAAGGTGTGGTTGCCGGTGAAATTACAGGCACATGGACATTCCACCTACACGTCTCAGAGTTACGGGCGCATACGATGCGACTTGGGTCTTGTCATACCTAGTATGGGAGGACCCAAGTCGCATCGGCTGTTATGGGCCGAGGTTACCACTTAACACCAGGTGGGCCGTCGGCTCGTACAGTAAAAGTATTACTTGAAAAAAAAAGTTCCACAGTTTCTTTGAACCCAGCACCAGTTCAGTTCTGCTGGTTCAAACACAATATCAAATAAAAATCATAAACTGGGCTTATCTTAAAAACCTTTATCTGTGGTTATGCAATGGTATGCGATGCGGGTTCAACATTCTCTGGACCGTTTTGAGTAAACAACGTACTTAACACCATAAAATCCGTTTTAGTTTGTTTAACAAGTTTAAGAGAACGCTGAACGCTAAGTGGTTCCGTAGTTAATACAAAAGAGTTCAATAAGCGTGGATAAAATTGTTTGCAAAGATTTCTGTCCTCCAAATAAATAGGTTCCGTACAATATAATAATGTAATATCATATTATAAGTATTATCTTTGTTTTTTTGGGTTTTTTTTTAATGTGAGTCGGATGGCGGATCGAGCTGATGGCCCACCTGATGTTAACCGCCGCCCATACACAACAATAATACGACTCAAGTCCTCTGTGTGTTTTTATTTGTGTGCTATTTATTACATACAAATATATGTACATTACATAGTGATGGTAAATAGATTGAATTATTTTTAACATGCATTGTCTTACTGTTAAGACAACATAATAATAATAAATATTGGTGGACGTTTCACACAGCGCCATATAGCCTCAAAGTAAGCTAAGCATAACTTGTATCATGGGAACCAGACAACTAAATATAATACTTCAATACTTTATTTTTCTAAATAGCTACATATAATACATATTAACACCCAGACACAGAAAAGACCCCTATGTTCGTCACACAAATGTTTGTCCTGGGTGAGAATCGAACCCGCGACCTACAGCGCAGAAGGCAGGGTTACTACCAATTGTGATATAAGGTCAGCCTAAAGAGAAAAACTTATACGTTTTCCTTCTACGCGGCTATAGAAATTCATTTTGGCTCAAATACACTGAGATCGTTTCGGCGCCCGAGATGCACTGAGGCAAGAAAAACCTTATATTTCCTTACTTATTCCTGAGTTATTCCTTAGTTATTCCTTCTTATTCCTTACTTATTCCTTACTTATTCCTTACATATTCCTTACTTATTCTGTCATTCACATAATTTAATCATTTTACATACTTCTTCGAGGATCTCCAATCATTAAACTTGAAATACTAAGGTGACAAGCTCACAAAAGGCTACAAAACTACATTTCAATTAATTACACAAACTTAATCGATGTTTATGACACAATAAATTATTTTTATAGTGTAGTATTTCGTACAAGTTCTTTATTTGTATTTTACGAGTGAGAACTTGAATTCAGTTTGAACACTTCAAAACGTTAAAAAGCTGTTCAAAATTGTGTAATATACAAGATTTAAAATAACAGGTGCATTTTATGATACATAGGCAAGTAAAAGTTGCATGTCTGCCTGTTTTTTTATGGGTTGATGTGATAGAACGAGCTGACGGCCCACCTGATGTTAAGTGGTAACCGCCGCCCATACACAACAATACGACTCAATCCCTCTCCACCAGAGTATGAGATGATTCAAGTTGCACTATATCAGTTCTCATATTTACCCACGTCTTATGTATACAGGGTGTCCGGTAATGAATGGATAACCTTGAAATGGGTCTTAGTAGAACTATTGGGCATTCGAAAAAAATATCAATTAAAAAAAAAAAACTAGACATCGGTATTATTTAAAATATCTTTGATACTACTTGGTTTTTTTTTTATTTGATATTTTTTTTTGAAGTTTTTAGAAGATTTTATTACTTTTATTTCATTAAATACTTTATTGCACACAGCTAATGCTAGGGGCATTTCTAACCAGTCTAACTAATCTTGTAATAACTCGTAGTTATTTCTTTGTGGGCTCAATAGGGATAAAGTTATGTGTCTACTGTTTATAAAACCTCCCCGTAAACCCCTGAAAATACCAATAAATCATGTGAAATTGAAAACACAATACGTTTCAGCTGATACTTATGATGTGGGGTGGTAGATGATTTGTACCCCGCGCGTGCGCCACATTTTAAACGTACAGCAATACCGTAATATCACGCCGTTCTTCTTCCTTCGTCACCCGACCTTATCTGGCCTCACAGCTCAGTTAGAGTAACCCTGCCTTCTATGCTGGAGGTCGTGGGTTCGATTCCCACCCAGGAAAAACATCTGTACGACGAATATAAAAAAGTAAGCTAAGCATAGCTTAGGGAACCAGACAACTGATATAATACATATACATCTTTTATAATAACATATAATATATTACATATTAAGACCCAGACACAGAACATACATCAGTGTTCATCACACAAATATTTGTCCTGGGTGGGGATCGAACCCACAACCTACAGCGCAGAAGGCAGGGTTACTACCAACTGAGCTGTGAGACTAGTCAATTTGTCGTTTGTTCACTCCAATCCAGACCTAAATGGGGATCCCGGATCCAAACCAGACATTTATCGTTTCCACTGCGCTATTTTCAACAATAGAGGATGGCCTGTAATCTATTGCCAGAATTCAGTCCAGATTGGTGACGTCACACGCCCTCAGATTGGTTCGTGGACACGTGATACCTTTCTTGAGGCCATCTTTGTAGTTTCCATAATGTGTTTGAAACAAAGATTGTTTCAGATTTATCCTTTAAATTGAAGCCTAAGATTATCATTATTATCATTATCACTAAGATCATCTATCTAACCCATTGTACCCATTGTAATAGTTAAAATATCTTGTCAATTATTGTTTCTTTAAAGAGTTTATCTATCTATCTAAGCATTTAAAGAGCAGTAGAACTCTCGCCAAGTTCGTCCGGGGTAGTACTGCCACCATGCCCATTTCTGCCGCCAAGCAGTAACGCGTTCGCGTTACTGTGTTCCGGTTTGAAAGGTGTGGTTGCCAGTGAAATTACAGGCACACGAGACATTCCACCTACACGTCTCAGAGTTACGGGCGCATACGTTGCGACTTGGGTCTTGTCGTACCTTGTAAGGGACCCAAGTCGCATCGATTGTTATGGGCAGAGGTTACCACTTAACACCAGGTGGGCCGTCGGCTAAATCCGTAACTGTATCACACAAAAAAAAAAAAAAAACGAAGTAATCGAACTGAACGTTCAAATAATACAAACAAAAATTCGCAGACATAAGTACCTACTAATCTACCCTTGCAAAATTAAATTTGAATCCCCATTTAATCTCGTCTGTTGAGAATAGACCTTAATGCTGCAAATAATATAAAACTGTATTACGAATCGACCAGTTTATATCAGTACATTTCTTATCAGACAAAAGAGAATTACATTTTTTATGTTATAAAGTTACCCATTAGCCCATCTGGTATTAAGTAGCAGTATGACTTGGGTCCTCCATTCCTTAGGTGCAATAAGACCCAAGTCTTATATTACTGTTTGCAGCAATAATGGTTATGGTGGCAGTATTTACCCGGATAAAAATAGACTTAAGTCTTCTGTTAAAAAAAAAAGACGTGTGGCACTCGGAGACTGCCGCGGTAAATTTAATTTAATTTAATTTATTTAAAAATTCAGATTTTCATCCATTTTGTTAGTACTTAATGCAACTATAATTTAAACCTATGTTAGTAATAACTTAATAATATTTCACATTCCATAATCCACTCACTTAAAAAAAGTAAAGCTATTGCGCGTGATATTACAAAAAGTCATTAAAAGCTCTGGTATTTATCGATAGGTGGAAAAACTAAAAAGTATCACCGCTGTGCCGGTCGGAGTGGGGGGTGTTAGGTTTTTTTGTTACGGAATTTCTGGATTCGGTCTCCACGCTCAAGGCCCGCGATAGAAGCTATGCAATAGCTTAAAAGTATCACCGCTGTGCCGGTCGGAGTGGGGGGGGTGTTAGGTTTTTTTCGTTACGGAATTTCTGGATTCGGTCTCCACGCTCAAGGCCCGCGATAAAAGCTATGCAATAGCTTAACAGACCTTAAGATAAATTCTTTGGTCTCTTTATGCCTCGATTGAACTAAAATTATACACAGAAGCATATTTTTCTGAGAAAATACTTATTAATAATCTTATTTTGGAAATGTCTTGAATGTAATATTGGTTCTCACAAGACAAGTCGGACAACATATAATTACTTCTATCCAATTGACCTCACTATCAATAAATACTTACTTACGAGTATTATCAGCCAACGAGATGACCATATTAACTATCAGTGTTAATTACCCGACTGCGAAACAGTTAATTATGTTCATTAATAGTCGGAGCCCTCTGTAAATCAAGTTACGAATTTATCATTAGTTTTAATGTGAATTCGTTAGAATTGGATCACAAAATGCCGACTTGTTGCGTAGATACTAATGAGGTATGACATTAGAAAAACACACCGAAGCTTATTTTTATTTATTTATTTTATTTTATTTTTTACCTTTAGTAACAGATAACAAACCAACAGAACAATAGTTTTATTTTAAATGTTTTTTATTATTTTATTTTATTTTAATCTCATATCATTAATTGGTGTGACTATAATATTAATATATTAATTGTAAATCATAATCACACCTTCAAACCGGAACACAGTAACGCGAACGCGTTACTGCTTGGCGGCAGAAATGGACATGGTGGCAGTACTTCCCCGGACGAACTTGGCGAGTTCTACTGCAAAAAGTAAGTATTTTCTGTAGTCTGGTTCCCTAAATACATAGTACAAGTTGTACTTAGTATGGAGCCTAATCGCTCTGTGTGAAGCAACCACCAATGTTTATTATTTAACTAGCTGCGCCCCGCGGTGTTACCCGCGTTGATAAACTCATTCCACTGGAACAGTGCACTGTTCCGGGATAAAAAGTAGCCTATGTGCTTTGGCAGACTATAATAATAATGGTGGACATTTCACACAGCGCCATCTAGCCCCAAAGTAAGCTAAGCATAGCTTGTGTCATGGGACTAGACTGATAGTAATACTTATATGCTTTTTGTAAATACATATAATACATATGAACACCCAGACACAGAACAAACATATATGTTCGTCACACAAATGTTTGTCCTGAGTGGGAATCGAACCCACGACCTACACCGCAGAAGGCAGGGTTACCAACTCAGCTATATCGTTATATAATATCGCTATAGTCGTTCATCCAGTTCAGCCGTTCAGCCGTTCAGCCGTTCAGCCGTTCTGGCGTGACTAAATAATACCCTCACACTGTCGTGCGACAAGTGGTTAGATCATGGCCACCATTATTTCCTACGAATAACTGTGCTAACACATTAATCAGAGTTAATATTTTACCTATGGTACAACCAGAAAAGATAACTAAAACCTAATAGAGGTTCGTTATTAAATTGTTCCACGTAACATAGTTCGTAACTACGGCCAAATTGAGTGTTAAAAAATTACAATTTCCGCCCACGACAATGCATAACGCATACATCCGCTACCAACTGACTCTGTGGGCAATTCACAGTCAAAACCCAATCAAATCAGTCAATAATTAATTTGTCACTATTAAAATTGAAATTTTGGGTGATTAAGCGCATCAAATTATAATATTACGCTTTCACTTGAGCTTCCATTTAGTTAAAACGATGAGATGATTTGACTCGCATCACAGCTCAGTTGTTTTTTTTTTTAATGGTGGACATTTCACACAGCGCCATCTAGCCACAAAGTAAGCTAAGCATAGCTTGTATCATGGGAACCAGACAACTGATGTAATACTTATATACTTTTCTTTTGTAAATACATATTAACACCCAGACACAGAACAAACATCAATGTTACAAATGTCACATAAATGTTTATCCTGAGTGGGGATCGAACCCACGACCTACAGCGCAGAAAGTAGGGTTACTAACCAACTATACCTTCTGCGTTGTAGGGCGTGGATTCGATTCCAACCCAGGACAAAACATTTATGTGACAAACATAGATGTTTGTTCTGTGACTGGGCGTATATTTTTTATACTCACTGGTATTCTGAAGTTCGATAGATGGTTTAATTACCTGAAATTATATATAATGATTATTTACTGAAATATTATTCCCATAAAGACTGGATAAAAAAAGTTGCATTCATAATAGTCACACTAATAGGAGTAAACTGCTGCTAGATGGAATAAATGGGTAAGGTGGCATGACTTCCCCGGACGAACTCTACATATACCTAACTATAATTTGATTTACTATAACTATACTACGAGAATTATAAGTAAAATAATTAAATGATATCAATTTAGTTTATTTTGAAATTAAATAAAAAAACGCGCCTGGACGCCTGGCAGATGTGAAACATCGACATTATTTTGTAAAAGTAATATGCAACGCATGCCGTGGCGACGCGTCGCCACGATTGTAATCGGTTTTACGTGCGGCTATAGATGTTTCACATCAATAAAAAGGTTCTGTCCCAACTATGTTACAACAGGTCAGATCTATACCATACAAAAAGTGTGATTGGTACGAATAAGTAGGAATAATTCCTAAGTTATTTATTATCATTGTGCAAACTTAAACATGGCGCCTAAACGGCCGATTATTTCCATAATTCATACCATTACAGTAACTACCATTTACAAAATGATTCTATAATTTTACTGCTCTAATGATTCGATCAAATCAGTGCTTATGCAAAACGTTTTGTAAAATCGAGAAGTTATCGAATTGGTGGCGATCGTTGTCGCCTCCCGTAGCGCTGACCAATAGAAACCATCGATGTTGTATTAATCGATTATTCATTACGTAAATTAAACATCCGATTATATTATTGCGACGCCCTACATTCATTTAAATTCAGGATTAGGCAATCGCATTGGCAATGGTAGCTGGTAGGTTGCGAAGGGACTACTAATTTATATTATGCGGAAGAATGATGAATATTTTAAAACGAATATAAACGTAGATACTAGCTGCGCCCCGCGGTGTTACCCATAGTGAATAAGTAATCCCACGGTAACACTCCATTTTTCCGGGATCAAAGTAGCTCTTTTAATCCAGGATATAAGCTATCTTGGTGCCAAATTTCATCCAAATCCATTCAGCCGTTTGAGCGTGAAAGAGTAACAAACATACATACGTTCCACGTTTATATATTAGTAGGATTTGTTGAATACTAGTTATTTTAACCACCTCAGTAATCAAATTTTCACTCGTTCTTAAATAAGTTCTCCGCCGAGTTTTTTATGGAATTTTACAGATTGATGGTTTGAAGAGGAGGTTTTATTTTATCATTAGTTTATATATTTTTATTTGTTCAAATTGGCTGAATTATGATGCTGTTGCTAGCGCACAGACGGGCTTATTATATTGCTTTATTATAAAGTGTAAATAATATTTACAATATAATAAATATTATTTAACAAAATACGAAGGAATCAATTACTTCGCCAAAAAATTACGAAGTTTACAACGTTAAGTCTAAATATTAGTTGGGTTTTTTCTATCACGATTGCTGCTTGCAGGTAAAGCCTACTTACAATCAATTCATGGAAAAGCAGCAATGGTATCAAGGTTTGACATTAATTCGGGTCTAGACGAATGTATAGAAAACATATATCAACTCTTTTCACATTGCATAAGTACGGCGCGAGAAATCCTTGGTTTTATTGATCGAGAACTATGCTTAATCTTTCAGCATTTATATTTAAATAATAAATAAATACTGAAGGACATTTCACACAGCGCCATCCACCCCCAAACTAAGCATAACTTGTACTATGGGAACCAGACAACTGATAGCATGCACATATACTAATTTTTGTAAATACATACATATAAACACCAAGACAGAGAACAAACATCATAGAAACCTTTTTTCTGGGTGGGAATCGAATCCACGACCTACAACTAAAATAAAGTATAATATAAAGCATTTATATTTTCCCGATTAACTAGCTATTTTACATGTTCTGTGACAAGCAATCGGCTCATAGGGATTACGATAATTTGACCATAAAGTTATGTTTCTTTTGAGTTTGTGCTTACATTTACGTTTTTTCACTTTATGATGTAAATAAATAAATTAGACTAAAGTCGACTAAATGTTAGTTATTGGACGGTAATGCGATTGGTCGGTAAATATTGATTAGACAAATTATGGAATGATTCGATTACTGGATCTTTTAGACGACTTGGCTGACGTGGAATTTTGAAGGGTTTTTAAGCTATTGCATAGCTTCTATCGCGGGCCTTGAGCGTGGAGACCGAATCCAGAAATTCCGTAACAAAAAAACCTAACACCCCCCACTCCGACCGGCACAGCGGTGATACTTTTTAGTTTTTCCATCTATCGATAAATACCAGAACTTTTAATGACTTTTTGAAATATCACGCGCAATAGCTTTACCGCGGCAGTCTCCGAGTGCCACACGTCTTTTTTTAGTTTCTACTCTACAGCACGGGAGCTATTCATTCCTCGCATTTACCATTAGGAAGATAGAACTCTAAACTTGGTTAGGCCTGAACACTAATTTTTAAAATCTGATTGCATTTGCTGTCTATTTGGAATGGAGGCCAAAGAACTGCGAAAGCGACCACCAGCCCGACATTCGGACGGCATAGTTAAAATAGCCGGCAAACAATGCAAGAAAGAAAGAAAGAAAGAAAAATACTTTATTTGTGGAACTCGGCTTAAACATAACATAAAAAAAGACAACTACCTAACTAAATATTAATCCATTTATTTTAATGAAACTAGAATTTTGAATTTGTCTAATTCCCATGATACAAGCTATGCTTAGCTTATTTTGGGGCTAGATGGCGCTGTGTGGAATTTTCATTATTATTATATTATACCTACGTGTATTTAGGTATTGTCTTATAATATCCACTAAAAAGTAACTTAAAAAGGTTATAATATATTAAAAGAGTTGTAAACAAGACATTAAAATATTTATGAATACTTCCATAATATTAGAAACAGTATTAATATCACCTCAATGTAACAAGATACATGATTTCACAAACTCATTAAATTCTTATGAATTTTTGAATGTTGATTTAATAACTGATTAAAATATTATAAAGTTTTTTATGAATAATGTGTACCAATCAATTATTACTAAATAATTTCAAAACTAATCTAATACGGCCAGAAGTTCATGAATTATTAATGAATTATGATTTATGATGCGAAAGTGGAAACCTTTACAGTGACAGTCTTCTTCTTCGAGTCACCGGTTCTGTCGAACCAGTGTGGTGAAAGGATTGTAAGTGCGCCTCAAAGAGGCACCTTTCGTGCACTCGGCACATGTCTTCAAATTTTTCGTTCTAGGACATGTCGGTTTCCTCACGATGTTCTCCTTCAACGTAGATTTTTGTCATAATACATTTGTATTATGATTATTGTTTATCTATTATATGGATGTATTTACAAACAAAGGTATATAAGTTATCCGGTTCCCATTGCTATGCTAGCTATACTTAGTTTGAGACTAGAACGCGCTGTCTAAAAATATTTATTTATTGATATAATTATTTATGTAATACGTTTTTTTTTTTATGTAATACAGTTACGGAACGAGCCGACGGCCCACCTGGTGTTAAGTGGTAACCTCGGCCCATAACAACTGATGCGACTTCGGTCCTCCCCTACTAGATACGACAATAAAAAAAAAAACACATGAAAATAAATATATAGGAACGCATACATAAATCGGCATCTTTTTCAATATATAAATTTACTAAGCCATCAGAAAATACTCAGAAAAAAAAAGTTATGTCCATAAAACAATTCTTTTTTGGTTATAATTTAACCACCAACTTATCAGGAGCTCAACTAAAACTGTGTTTGTGTTGAAATAGTTAAGAAACTCTGAAACTTGAGAGGTTTGGATAAAATGGTCGGTTCAATATCAGAGTTATGGTTTTATACTTGGAACAGCTTAATACGAAATAGCTGGGTTATATGTTTGGTTGCGTGTGGTGTGGTGTGTGTGCGTGTAAGTTTGCATTTTTGTCTTTATCTATTTTAAAACTATAGATTAATGTTATTAAACTTACAAATGACACTGAAAGTAACTGAAATACATATAAAATTGATATTTAATCCTGCAGTAAACAAAGAAAATAAGTAAAGAGTGTAAAACCAACGCATACATATGCGTGGCAATAAACACTAAATTTTAAACATTAACCAACGAATTATATATGTATGTCTCTACTATAATTTAATTATATAGGTATATTATATTACACGAAGACATTATATTGTACGTATTTCATACATTTCAGATATAACTAAATCATTAATTTCACTTAATTGCTTTCGAGGGTAGATGTCATAAAAAAAGAGACGCAGCCTTTCTAAGAAGAAGTAAATCGGACAACTTATAAGATGAACAAGTTATAACTTGATCCACGAGCAACAGCGCACTTAGCCAGCTGCATTCCACTCACTGTGACGCAATATTAAATATAAAATGAATTCCGTGTAGAAAGTATAATATTAATCGTATAAAGGGCACAGGTCACGATCCATTATTGTCAACTTGAAAATTGTTTGTTTTCCACTGGATTGTAAATTATAACGTATTTAATAGGCCCAGTGTGTCGTCGCTATCTACCAAATCTAACAGAGTTTGAAATTCCGTTAGTGATAAACTAATGTCCCGATTACACTAGGCTAGTGTCTCAAGGTAGATAGTGCTAGTAAGGGAACAAATCTAGCTCCATGTGTGTAGAACTATACTTTTATTTGTTAATTATCTATATACACGAAGGCAGCGATACTAATTTGCTAGTATACTAGTAGTACTTTGAAAACTAGCCTCGTGTATCTAAGGCATTAGTTCAAGTTTTGACCACCAGCTAAGATAAGTTGGTCGGACTGTAAGTTTTACGATGACAGAAATTGCGTGGGAAAGAGGCTATGCACATACCATACCATACGTCCATCCTACTGTAGGGAAATTAATGTTATTGCTAGAGTTAGTGAGTTATTCGCAAGTATTAAAAATATAATAACATTTTATATGCTGAATAAACACGAAAGGGGTAGACAGTATACAAAAATAAACACTGGAATATACTTAAGTAAAAACTGTGTTCCAGTGCCCGACCTTAGGACTAGAGGATATTCTTAATTTCCTTAGTACATCGTACAAAAAATTCAAATGTAAATAAAAAATATAAAAAAAATTATAATAAATATTGGTGGACATTTCACACAGCGCCATTTAGCCCCAAACGAAGCATAGCTTGTAGGTACTATGGGAACCAGACAACTGATAGAATACATAATATACTTATTTCTGTAAATACATTATACATAATAGGTACACAAAAACGCCCAGACACAGATCAAAGATCTATATTCGTGACACAAATATTTCTCCTGGGTGGGAATCGAACCCACGACCTACAGCGCAGAACGCAGTTACTACCAACTGAGCTGTGAGGCCTGTCTGTAATGTCAATAAATATTTAATATATTTACAGTGCGAAGCTACAGCATACATTTCTAAGCAGACTAATGCTGGTAATATAAGTGTATGTGCCGATATAATTACAGGCCCATGAGACAGACGTAATAATTAGTGTGACCAGCGCATTTTAGAGAAGTACCATCGAGAGAACAATAATTTTTCGGGGCAAAAATGGATACAGTAGTATTACTACTCCGGAAGACGTCTTCACAAACAATTAGGTACTTCCACTATACAATCTATCTAGATGAAAGAATATTATTGTTTCGTTAAATAATGAACCATTTACTGCATCAAAAATATTTTCATAAACAGGTAAATATAATTTTCAATTCTAACTCCATTCATTAATCCTATTTACACCATTGAAAGGTTTGAACGGAAATTTCTGAATTCAAATCGACCTTTTGTTAAAGTATTTCATTGTTAGTAGTTACAGTTAAACAATGTTTATATATACAAGTGGAATTTAAATAGAAGATTGATAGATGTGAATAGAATAGAAAAGAATATACCTTTATTGTACACCATAATTAAAAAGTATACAAAAATATGCTGACAACATTTAAGTGGCACAATGAGCGGTCCTATCGCCAAAAACTATCTCTTCCAGGCAACCTTAGGATGGACAGGATATACGCAGACATCTACGAACAGTGATGGGGTGAAACTATAATAATACATTACTGTATATATCCATACACAAATATTTAATACATGATACGAAAATACAAGATTATTGTAAACTTAAAAAAACAGCATGTACTAGATTAGAATTTTCAAATTGTGTTATTTTTTTTTCAAATTACCCACATACTCAGGAGACAAGACAAGAGCAGTAGAACTCTCGCCAAGTTCGTCCGGGGAAGTACTGCCACCATGCCCATTTTTGCCATGCCATGCCTATTTTATTTATATTTACATTAAGACGATGCTATTGCAGATAATTTAAAATAATTCTAGTGTAATATTTCTACTTTTGTATTAGACTTATCTAAGTGCATACATTTATGTCGAAAGATGAATAAATGAATACAATACAATACAATACAATTTCTGCCGCCAAGCAGTAACGCTTTCGCGTTACTGTGTTCCGGTTTAAAATGTGTGGTTGCCGGTGAAATTACAGGCACACGAGACATTCCACCTACACGTCTCAGAGTTACGGGCGCATACGTTGCGACTTGGGTCTTGTCGTACCTAGTAGGAGAGGACCCAAGCCGCATCGCTTGTTATGGGCTGAGGTTACCACTTAACATCAGGTGGGCCGTCAGCTCGTTCTGTAATTATATTACATAAAAAATAAAAAAATAAAAAAACTCGCTTTTCAGAAAAAGGCTTGAACATAATAAAGTTTCCAAAAAGCGAATAAATTGCCAGTAAATCGATGTTAAGGTAAAAAAAATACTATTTGTTCCGAAACATAAACTTTTTCGTTTATAACTAAAACATTACAACGCTGCCCGAACTAAAGTGTAATTGTGAAACTTTGACACGGTCCGTCCCTTGTTCACAAGTATTTTTCAGTTAAACCACAGATGAAAACAGATAGATGCGAAATATATCTTAATTTGTAAAGTTTGGGGCTAGATGGCGGTGTGTGAATTGACCAGCGATATTATATCTGTTTGATACACTATCCCAGTTTTTTCTACCATGGTTTATAAATATGGTAACAAACATTAGATCAAAAAAGAGAAATATAGGAAATGGCTTATTAAATTGAACTATTAGTCAGCTAAAATTGTCAGCGATACAATCAGAGTATGTAATTTAACTTGTTAATTATATTTCCTTTAAGGCCATATTATTTATGTACTAAATGCGTTTCTAAAACTGACACTAAATAACCAGGATTGCTTATGTACAATCAAATAATAGTTATTTACATAAATGCATCGTTTAATCATTACCTAGAAGAGATTTTTATTACAAACTAGCTGTTGCCCGCGACTTCGTCCGCGTGGAATTCGGTTTTATCACGCACCCCCTAATTTACCCCTCGGAAAAGTATCCTAAATTACTCCTTGTTACATCAGCTATCAGCCAGTGAAAGTTCCGACAAAATCGGTTCAGCCATTTCAGAGATTAGCCGGAACAAACAGACAGACAGACAAAAATTAAAAAAAAAGTTTTGGTATATGTACCGTGTATACATCCATATGCACTTAGTAAAAAGCGATTATTTTAATATTACAAATTTCACAACAGACACTCCAATGTTATTTATTTGTAGCCTTCCACTATGCTGAGTCTACAATAAATATATTTTTCTACAAGAAAACATTATTTATATATATCAATTAACTTCACAGGACTTATGTAATTCATAAACCACACATCTTACATATTACTGCTGCTTTATAGGCCGAAGAATCCGCCTAAGGTCAGGTGGGCCGTCTGCTCGGCCTTTGCTTCATTATTACAAAAAGAAAATACAGTTTTAAGGTAGAATATAATAAAGGACTCCCGGAGGCTGTGTAAGCATCTGTAGTTAAGTTGTTTTCCGGTAATGAGGGTTTAATTAGTTTAACTATTAACACAAAAAGGTTAACTTTATTTAAGGACTGTGGCTTAACTTTCTTAAATAAGGCATCAGACCCGGTTTCGGCCATCTGTACTGAGTTCTTTTATTTGGCCGTCATCTCGACAACTTAAATAAATAAATAATAAATATTGGTGGACATTTCACACAGCGCCATCTAGCCCCAAAGTAAGCTAAGCATAGCTTGTATCATGGGTACCAGACAACTAATATTATACTTATATACTTTTCTTTTGTAAATACATACATAAATACATATTAACACCCAGACACAGAACAAATATCAATGTTAAAAATGTCAAATAAATGTTTGTCCTGAGTGGGGATCGAACCCACGACCTACAGCGCAGAAGGTAGGGTTACTAACCAACTGAGCTATGAGGCCAGTCAACAACTTGCCACACAGCTCTGTGGATAGTAGCTCTGTCTTCGACGCTGTAGGTAGCCGGTTCGATTCCCACACAGGATCAACATTTTTGTGAAGATTACAAAACTTTTGATTTTTACTCGTAAATAGACGTCTGTTATGTGTCTTGGTGTTAATATGTATATATTTAATAACAAATATAAGTATTCTATCAGTTGTCTGTTTCCCGTAGCCTAATTCCCATGATTAGTTTGTCGTGAGATGACTTTGTGTGAATTGTCCACCAATATTTATTATACATAATCTCTTGCTGGAGGAAAGAACCGAGTTATATGGTTTGCCTATGATCATTGATATAACGTTGACTTTAGTATTATGTGATATTTTATTTACAACAGTAATTTAATGGTATAATAACAAATTATCATCATAAAAACTTATTCATAAACATATCGGCCATTCAAAACGACACATTATTTATGATTTACAATGTTGTAGCCATTAAAGATGTGCAATAAAATTAGGATTAGCAGAAATAATCGGCTCTCAAAACATATTTGATAGCTTGACAACACTCCAATTTATGTATTTGAGCAATTTTGACAAATTTAGATCATTAACAGCTGACAAATTTATTAAATAATATACCGAGCTTCAATTTCGTTCAATGTAATAACGTATTTAATATACAAATTAAATGTTTGCACATGTATTTTGTTATTTTTTGTATTCTTCTTTGTTTGTAGTTATGCCAAGCTTACATTTGGCATAGCTTACTTTCGGCGGAGCTTAGATAGTCTAAAAGAAGCAGAAATTGCCTTGAGCCTAATGAAGGAAGTCTTAAGCCACAGTTTTTAATATTCCGTGCCCTAAACCTTATTCAATACCTACTTAATTAACTAGAGGTGGCAGAGTTGGAAATACATCAAATTTATCGATTAAAATATCGAATATAAATAGGCCGATTTGCATAAACAGTCGATCGGAATCGTATCTTAAAACGACAATTCACAAACATTGATACAAAGAATAAAATTTAAGCAGATGAATCAACAATTAAAATACTTATTTCAATAAAAAAATTAAGTTGCGCTGAAATACATTGAGTAAATTATGAAGTTGCATACTGGGGTAATAAACTATCAGGGTTGCAAATGTACTATGTTGCAATATACTATTTCGTCCCGACATCTATTTTAGGTAAAATATTATTATCCATCATACACACCCGAATTATGTAATGTCACATGTTCCTGTAATTCCACACCAACTTGACCAAACCCATCAAGTCGGAACTAATGCTAGTTTAGACATTTTGGTGGCACAAATAGGTATGTCATTACTTTCCCATAGATAAGTTACTGCTGCTAAATGTCTTTAAAATTACTCCAATTATTTGGAAATAAATGTTCAATTTTCGCTATTTCTATGTGCATAAGGTATACAACGTAAGCATGAAAGCACAGTTTATATAAACTTTATAATAATAATAATAATAAACTTTATTTATTTGGAATAATAACAATGTACACTTTAGATACAGACACGATGATGCTTGCAGGAGTATAGAACTGTGTCGCAAGCATCAACGCCCCACCTCCGAATACAGTTATACAATTCCACAGGAACAATATAAAAATTTTAAAAGTTTCTAAAGTTATATATCTAAAATCCAAATTAAAAAGATTATTGTATGTGTGAGTGTGTGTGTGTGTGTGTGTGTGTATGTGTGTATGTGTGTGCGTGTGTGTGTGCATGTGTGTGTGTTTGTGCGTGTGTGTGTGCAGGTGCGTGTGCGTGCGTGAGTGCGTCCGCGTGCGTGAGTGCGTGCGTGCGCGTGTGTGTGTATATCAACGGATAACCTCTTTAGTAGCAGTAAAACTCTCGCCAAGTTCGTCCGGGGAAGTACTGCCACCATGCCCATGTCGGCCGCCAAGCAGTAACACATTCGAGTTACTGTGTTCCGGTTTGAAAGGTGTGGTTGCCGGTGAAATTACAGGCACATGAGACATTCCACCTACACGTCTGAGAGTTACGGGCGCATACGATGCGACTTGGGTCTTGTCATACCTAGTAAGGGAGGACCCAAGTCGCATCGGTTGTTATGGGCAGAGGTTACCACTTAACACCAGGTGGGCCGTCGGCTCGTTCCGTAACTGCATCACATAATAATAAAAAAAAAAACCTCTGCCAGGAAATCTGACACGTAAAGGTTGGAAGGAATGTCTTATGTAAATGATATTTCGTTGGCAACCACACCATTCAAACCGGAATACATTAACGAAAGCTTTACTGCTTGGTGGCAGAAATAGGTTCAGCGGCAGTACTTACCCAGACAACAGACACGAGTTCTATTCGTCTGTAAAATTATATTTAAATTGAAAATAATTGAGCTACCAGCTACAAAAGCGTAATTAAAACCTATTAAATCAATAAGGCCGATGGGCGCCGCTTTATGGCTAATATCAACTTAATTTGCCTTTAGTCACTGGGTTAATTGCTATAATGCTATCGATTTCTAAACGATTTTAGATAAGATAATTTACGAAATTGATAATAAACGCCGTGCGTAACTAGACATGTTCTGATTAGGTTCTGAAAGGTGTGGTTGCCGGTGAAATTACAGGCACATGAGACATTCCACCTTCACGTCTCACAGTTACGGGCGCATACGATGCAACTTGGGTCTTGTCATACCTTGTAGGGGAGGACCCAAGTCGCATCGGTTGTTATGGGCCGAGGTTACCACTTAACACCAGGTGGGCCGTCGGCTCGTTCCGTAGATGTATTACATAAAAATAAAATGAGTAGGTATGTTGGTTATTGATTATATCTGTGATTATATTATTGTCTCTTCTGTCTCCTCATCTTTGTCATAAACGAACTATAAAATAGGTAAAAACAAGAGGCGGACTTATTATGTAAATATTCAGCCTACATGCATTATACATACTGTTAGTTAATGACTACACGATAATTTAAATGTTTCTTAAACGATTGAGACAAAACATCCTCTATTTTATTACAATAATCGAGTTAAGACTATAATAATAATAATAATGGTGGACATTTCACACAGCGCCATCTAGCCCCAAAGTATGCTAAGCATAGCTTGTATCATGGGAACCAGACAACTGATATAATACTTATATATTTTCTTTTGTAAATACATATTAACACCCAGACACAGAATAAACATCAATGTTACAAATGTTACATAAATGTTTGTCCTGAGTGGGGATCGAACCCACGACCTACAGCGCAGAAGGTAGGGTTACTAACCAACTGAGCTATAAGGTCAGTCAAACTGGACTCTGACTCTACTACTTGGTTTTTTTTTTATTTGATATTTTTCCGAATGCCCAATAGTTCTACTAAGACCCATTTCAAGGTTATCCATTCATTACCGGACACCCTGTATACTGAAAATAAAACTGGTAACTTATTGTTGATTTTGATATCGTAAGTAATGGAAAACCAAACCAGGGGAATTACACAATGAAATGCAAATAACTGAACAGCAAGCGACTATATTTATTATGATATAAAAATTCCTGTGTGAGTAAGGTGTTAGATAAAACTCCGAGATGGCCATCACGTTCTTATGTGTTTTAAATTGGCTGCATTCCTCAACTATTTTTAATATCTGGTATCATTGGGAATCATTTGAAAAGTTTATACGATATTATTTGTTATTAGGTCTGTCAAAACTTTAAGCTGTGCTAGATTTAGCAGACGTTTTGCCACTTGTCACGTCTACGTTGCCATGACAGTGTTATGGCCAAGAATTTGACACACGACGGCTCAACTGTGACAGCTGTCGATCTGGAGGTCGTAGGTTCGGTTCCTTCAATAAGCTCGAGCTGCCAGTGTAGGAAAACTTACAAGGTAACTCTTTCGTTTTTATCTTTAGTTCCGGTAGCACCTAATAGTGTGTTACGGTAGCATCTAACAATGTGTTCGATTAGCACCTAACTTTGGTTTCCGGTAGCACCTAATATAGTGTTCCAGTAACACCTAACAAAGTGTTCCGGTAGCACCTAACAGTGTGTTCCAGTAGCACCTAACAAAGTTTCCGGTAGCACCTAACAGTGTGTTCCAGTAGCATCTAACATTGTGTTCAAGTAGCACCTCAAATTGGTTTCCGGTAGCACCTAACAAAGTTTCCGGTAGCACCTAACAGTGTGTTCCGGTAGCACCTAACAGTGTGTTCCGGTAGCACCTAACTGTGTGTTCCGGTAGCACCTAACAGAGTGTTCCGGTAGCACCTAACAGAGTGTTCCGGTGACACCTAACAGTGAGTTCCGGTAGCACCTAACATTGTGTTCTGGTAGCCTAACATGAGATACAGTTGCTAATACAGGCTTTGTGAAGCACTACCATTAGCTACTTAGTCCCATAAATTGCGGTAAAATATAATCAAACCTTTTCAGATGTATAAAACCCTTTCGGACATAGTCCATTGTGGCTCTGTCAACCCTTTCGGAGGAAAAAGCATTTTTTTATATATAAAGCATAAAGGCTCTATTCAATACGAAAACTTCAGGTGGAAATTGAAGCAAACTTTATATCGGATATCTAGTAGCTCTACCTGGGACATCTGACAATTCACCCCGGGACTGGGCATAAACATTGGGACGCTGTGATGGAAAAAGTTTTAAGCCCCAGCTAAGGGACCCATAGACCTAAAGTATGAAAAACAAATTCCGGCTAGACCAACACAATGCAGTAGCGTATTTACTATTACTACCGCGAATTATTTACACTTTTATTTTTAAATACATACATATAATACTTTTTTTTTTATGTAATACAGTTACGGAACAAGCCGACGGCCCACCTGGTGTTAAGTGGTAACCTCGGCCCATAACAACTGATGCGACTTCGGTCCTCCCCTACTAGGTACGACAAGAACCAAGTCGCATCGTATGCGCCCGTAACTCTGAGACGTGAAGGTGGAATGTCTCATTAGCCTGTTATTTCACCGGAAACCACACCTTTCAAGCCGGAACACAGTATTGCGAATGCTTCACTGCTTGGCGGCAGAAAAGGGCATGGTGGCAGTACTTCTCCGGACGAACTTGGCGAGAGTTCTACTGCTCTTAATTTTTTTTATATACAAGGAAGATATAAGACAAAATCACCATTTAATACTACCACACTATAATACCACATTTAAGTTATGCATTTTCCACTGCCGTGTGTAACAAATACATAATAATTTCTAAGCTGTCTCGCCTTAGGCCTATTTGTTGAACAGTAGTTATCTATATATAAATTGAAGCCGACATCGGCTGTTTGTTTATGTATGTCGTTTGTCAAGTAACAGGAATACATTGATTTGAAACATGATTTATGTATCAAGCATTTATTTTTCTTAGTGCTTTTTTATATCATAAATTATTTGATCATTTACGTCACTGAACTTATGTGAATTCTTCATTAAATTTTCGTAACGATCAAATGAGATAACATTTCAGTTCATTCTTTCATTACATTGCATTACATTAGGGGTTTCTTTTCTGTTCTTCCCCATGGAGGGTCGGATAGGGTTTGAACAGGCATCAAACTTATCGATAAGTACGCGTGACCTTATGTTTTGAATATTGACGTTTCCAAGCCATTTCTTTATGAATTCTATGGATATAAAGTTTTGACTTTGACTTTGACTTTGATTTACATCCGTAATAATAATATTAATAATAAAATTATTTTGTTAATAAAATAAATATTAAATATATTGCAATAATAGTAACTTCATACAAATCAATATAACATTTACATAAGTGTGAATATGTAACGGATATCGATACGTCTCACGGGCTTTCCTAAAGAAACTTTTATATAAATCTAAAACTGTTAGCGTTATAGTGATATATTGGTGTTCTTGCCTAAGTTTAGTCTTAATAACTTATTACATTCAATAATAAATTTCGTTAAGAACTTTCAGCATTTTTCACAAGTTTTTAATATTTTTCAAGTTTTATTAGTTGTATAATTTTGTAAGCAAACTTCTTTAATGAAATTTGTTTTTACATTTTAATAATTTATAACAAAGTAATAGCAATGGGTTCGTTTGAACTATTTCTTTCAATGTTATTTGCAAATTGTCAGATTGCCTTCAAAGTGATTTAAAAAATTCAATTTAAAGATTTGATTTATTCGATTTGGGTTTAAATTTTAAAACTTAAAGGATGAAAGGGGTTGTGTCGTCCCAGGTATGTAGGGAAGAATTTTACTAATATTTCGTTTCACTTTTTTATTAGTTGCACAAAGTTTGGGAAACATTGAATCCAGGTTTGGATAACTAAGAAATTTAACATTGAAATTCAATTTATGTATGTATTATTCGTGCCTACAAAAGTTTTAGCTGAGGTTTTATTTAAAGTTTAAAAGAAAAACGCCTATAATATAATAAGAACCTATATGCTTAAGGTGGCATTTATCAGTATAAATATCATTGCTATAGTTACCTGAGTGACAGACAAGTACAGATCTAAAAGCTTTTCCTAGAAATTAAGAATTTTGAGTGTGGACATCCAAAAACTCCTTTTTTCTTCATAATTTTTCTTAAATAACCATCAAGGATTCTGTCACAATGATGTGATATGGAATCATCAATATAAATCATGCCTAATTATAACTTAGAAAAAAACTAGGAATAACTTAGTTAGCTAACATAACTCTAGCTATTAGCTAGATGAGCTAAGTTTCTTAGAAACGGTGCCGAGTCAGCTTCCCATGATGAGTCAAGTTATTATACCGAACTTCAAGGTTGCGGGCTAGACTGTAAACATCGTTGTTTGTTAGTCCTACTTGTTGGCGTGGAATCTAAACTAATCTAGAAATTCTTGTACATATATAATAATAATGATATAATATTCGTGGATATTTCACACAGCGCTTTCTAACCCCTAGTAAGCTAAGCATAGCTTGTATCATGGAAACCAGACAACTTATATAATACTTAAATGTTTTTTTGTTAATACATACATATAAATAAATATTAATATTAAATATAAATAATTGTGGGCATTTCACACAGCGCCATCAAGCCCTAAAGTAAGCTACGCATAGCTTGTATCATGGGAACCAGACAACTTATATAATACTTAAATACTTTTTTGTAAATACATACATATGATACATATTAAACACCCAGACACAGTACAAACATCAATGTTACAAATGTTATACAAATGTTTGTCCTGAGCGGGGATCGAACCACATTTAACACATATTAACACCCAGACACAGAACAAACATCAATTTTCGTCATACAAATTGTCCTGGGCGGCAATCGAACCTACAACCTAAGGCAAGGTTACTACCAACTGAGCTATGAGGCACGTCAGTATATGAGCATGGTATCCGGTTCATGGACTCCAACTTTCATACGAAATAAACTGTTTGAATTTCGGAGCAGATGTGAATGCCCCTTAAGCTGCAAAGGATAAAAGTGACAGAAGTGTAAGCTGTGGTCGTTTTATAGTAACTATTATAAGCACAGACGAAAAATTAATCATAATCTAAGTATACCGTATAAGTTTTTTATTCGTGCTAAGTTCGAATGCCTCAGCGCTCTGTGCGCGCCCCCAGTACAAACTTTTGCAATAAAAGACGGGGCGGGGTCGTAGTGACAGCGAGTTACGAAATGAGTGTGCAAAGACGTTTAAGAAAATAGTATTTTTGTTGTACTACGGCTACAGCACATAATCGGAGCCCAGAGAAACCGCAAATAAATCCAGAAGGCCGGAGTATAGCTTGGATGTGAAAAGAAACAATATGTACGTATGAACGTGTGTATTGTAGTCTTTCCAATAGTGTACCGGACTAACTTAATCATTTGTTCATGCAATATGTCTGTCACGGCCGTGAGTTTTCGTCAGCGCGATTCAGTTTTGCCCAAAATTAGCAGCGCCATCTAGTTAGTTATACATTTGTAGTCATATAAATTAGATGCTAAGAGCTTGGTCTATTCACTGAATGTAGTAATGATATTAATTTGTACAATTTGGTTTAAAAACGTATGTGATACAACTTTTAGCTATCTCTACAATATATCTATTTTTTGTTAATATATGAACAGAAAACTGAAAGATACTTACATACTGATAGCTGAACAAAACTTCATATTAAAAAAAAAAAAAATATTGCAAAATAATCAATGAAAACCATTATAATCACACAAGTCTAGCAAATATCTAAAGTTTTAAGTTACTGCCAATTGGTGAATAACTCTAGTTACCCGCTGTTAGTATAGACGCACCCTAAAGCGAGACATATCTCATATCAACTAGCATCCACACAAAGCGTTTATATTTATTGTGGTGTGTTGTAGTATTGGATTGGACAGATTCCGTTCAGAAGATTAGTCTGGAAATGTTTCTCTCGTGTGGTAGACGACATTATTCGATAAATACATGAAATAACAAGTTAATTTGGAAATTAACCGCAACGTGGACTAAGATATAAAATTTTCTATGAACTGAATTCATAATTGACACGAAACATCTTTTGTTTGACTTATACATTCTTCTTGACAAGAGATTTATGGCCGCAATTTTACGTAATTGTATGAACACGTAAAATTACCTCCTTACTTTTTATTGAACATTCGAATTCTATACACAAACATCCAATTTTCTTCAAATTACACATACGTAAGGAAAGCACTGTGGAAATATCAAATAGTAAATGCAACAATTACCAAAACGCACGTGTCCAAACTTCGAGGGTAAGATTAAGGGTAAGGTAAGATTTAAGGGTTGTTAATTCGTCATTTCATCGATTGTTCAATTTTTTTTTATTTAAATGAAATTGCTTTGGATTTTTGACTATATGTATATTTGACATATATTTTTCAAGCAGTGAACTAAATGTTGACTTTTGCTCCAAAATTATTTGTTAATTTAAAGATATAATATTTGCTGATCACGAATCCAATGAATAAAGATCGTAACATAGTTTCTGAATGCGTGTAATACAGTCTAAAATTAAATTAAAACGAAGCAACACGAATTAAATAATCAATAAAATATGAAAAGTGCAGTTTTATTTATTAAGGGCTCACTTAATTCCTAGATGTTTCAACACGCTCCCCGCTCTCACACGCACCACACCCCAACCATTCTTCAATTCAGCGAGCGTCCGACAATACGTGTTCGCTTTGAACGATTGCCCGCTGTTTATTTTGTACGGAACCAATTGTTTAGTAGACGTTTTCTTGTTTAGGGGACGTTTTCACGTTAAATAAATTTGAGCTGAAAAATGTGCTTACCAGCAAACGTTACTTGAGACGACATGAGTGGTCTAGCGGTACTGACCCCCGAGTTTCAATCCGGAGGTCGCTGGTTCAAATCCCGACGTGCACCTATGAGTTTTTCGATTGAAAGATTTATGTGCGCAATACCACGTTCTCAAAACGGTGAAGGAAAACATCGTGAGGAAACCGACATGTCCTAGAACTAAAAATTCGAAGACATGTGTCGAGTGCACGAAAGGAGCCTCTTTGAGGCGCACTTACAATCCTTTCACCACACTGGTTCGACAGAACCGGTGACTCGAAGAAGAAGAAGACTTGAAACGAGTGAGATGAGTTTAAGAACCGGTGACTCAAAGAAGAAGAAAACTTGAAACGAGTGAGATGAGTTTGAGAACCGGTGACTCGAAGAAGAAGAAGACTTGAAACGAGTGAGATGAGTTTGAGAACCGGTGACTCGAAGAAGAAGAAGACTTGAAACGAGTGAGATGAGTTTGAGAACCGGTGACTCAAAGAACAAGAAGAAGACTTGAAACGAGTGAGATGAGTTTGAGAACTGATGACTCGAAGAAGAAGAAGTCTTGAAACGAGTGAGATGAGTTTGAGAACCGGTGACTCGAAGAAGAAGAAGACTTGAAACGAGTGAGATGAGTTTGAGAACCGGTGACTCGAAGAAGAAGAAGACTTGAAACGAGTGAGATGACAGGGAAGTGACTGTTGTGCTTGCAACGGTCACCCATCCAAGTGATCACCGCCCGCAACACGTCCTATATGTCGAGTAGAGCTCGCAACGTCTCGTCATCACATTCAGTGTAAGCACTTTTAATATATTCCAACTATCCACTGTAATATTTAATCGTAAATGTTAAACAAGTAATAATATATTTCTGTGTCAAAATAAATCATTTTTCTTTCTTTCTTTCTGCTTTCTATGTAAAAATAATAATAATAATGGTGGACATTTCACACAGCGCCATCTAGCCCCAAAGTAAGCTAAGCATAGCTTGTATCATGGGAACCAGACAACTGATATAATACTAATATACTTTTCTTTTGTAAATACATACATATAATACATATTAACACCCAGACACAGAACAAACATCAATGTTACAAATGTCACATAAATGTTTGTCCTGAGTGGGGATCGAACCCACGACCACAGCGCAGAAGGTAGGGTTACTAACCAACTGAGCTATTAGGCCAGTCATCTATGTGATAATATATTCCCAACTTCGGCCCGCGGCTCCGCCCTGTGGTATTGGAATTAAAAGTAACCCATGTGTAACTTAGTTCGTATACTACCCATTGTCAAAATCAGCCTAACCTTAAGGTTTTGACGTGAAAAGGTAAGCATATGAATAAACTTTCGCATTTAATATACGGCGCGTTGATGCTAATGTGATAAATTTTTTAAATATTTTCTAATTTTACGTAATAAATAAATAAATAATTTTATTATCTTTAATAATTCACAATATAAAAATGTTTAGCGACATTCGTGGTCACGTAAGGTCCTATATTCAACTGCATAATGCTGTAAGGCATATCTCAGTACGCATAATAAGTTTACGTTTCATTACCAATAAAATTATATTAGACTTTTTAACATTATTTATTACTATCGTAAAATAACTTTATCATAATAGTAATAAAAAACTTAATTTAAAACATTTTATAAGCATAAAATAACTATTTCATTTTAAGTTACGAGAGAAGTTACGATATTTACAAGACAAATTTTTCTTTGTTCTAACGTGGTAGGATCACCATAGAACCTAGAATCTAGCGCTGGTCATTATGCCCTTAGCTACCTTTTCTAGTAATTTTGAAGCAAATGAATGAAAGCTTTATACTAAACATAAATTGTCTTCATATAACTAGGTCTAGACGAAAAGACTATTAATATTAATAAAATATTAAATATCATTGTACTAAAAGACAATCACGCTTCACTAAATTTAGTGCGGCTATTAGTATGTCAATAGAAAATGCATAAAATAATTAGGCATTATATTACTGCCCAACATTATGCCAAATGAAAAGAATACGTAAATAAATTACGCCAATCATGTTATGCCAAATTAGATAATGACAAATAAAATTATCGACTACCCTTCTTGTTCTTAAAAAGTCAAAGTCAAAGTCAAAACTTTTATTTCCGTAGAATTCATAAAGAAATGGCTTGGAAACGTCAATATTATTTAAAACATAAGGTCACGCGTACTTATTGATAAGTTTGATGCCTGTTCAAACCCTATCCGACCCTCCATCGGGAAGAACAGTCAAGAAATCCCTAATGGAGGGATTCCTTTTTTTTCGCGAGCACGATCCTTGTAACAATTGAGTACTTATGTCTATGTTACATTTATGATTACATAATATACTAAAATAATATATTACAGGATGTTTTGTGTGTCGTTGAGCAGAGCGACATCAGACCATGGACAGACTTTTTAATGTTCGCTAAAACTCGCTTCTCGTTATTTCAACATCTGCAAGTCGCCGATCAAATAATGTCTCGCTATTGGATTGTCGAGTCACGAAGTACTGAGTGTGGTTCTAGAGTTTTATTGGAAAACTTTGATGGCAAATCCAGCGGTCACCGTCTTTGTGACTTGGCAAAAATTGATCTGGTACGTATTGAGGATCGAAACTCCTGTATAGTCCCATCTGCTCAAATAGCGGTACACCCAATGATTGGCCTCACAGCTCAGTTGGTAATCCTGCCTTCTGCGCTGTGGCTCGTGGGTTCTTTTCCCACCCAAGACAAACATTTGTGAGACGAACACAGATGTTTGTTTTGTGTCTGGCTGTCCTTATGTATAAATGTATGTATTTAAAAAAAAGTATCAATGTATGTAAATCAGTTGTCTGGTTTCCATGATACAAGCTATGCTTAGCTTATTAGCCTGAAATAAATAAATAATCATTATTATTATTATTAGCTTACTGTGGGGCTAGATGGTGCTGCGTAAATCGTCAACCAATATTTATTATTATTACAATTTATTTATATTATAATTGAAAGCAAATATGTACTATGAGTGTTTTTTCTTAATTTGGCCTTGTCAATGCCTAGTCCTTTTTTATGACATATAATATAGAAGCTTCTATCTCCCGACTTCGCCCGCTTAATACCTAGAAAATAGTTTCCAAGATTTTTAATTCCTTCTGACTTGAATGTGTGTAAGAGGCACATATTTTGACCGCGGACGGACCTTGATCCATCTCTGATGTCAAACTATCATTGGCTATCTAAAACTTAGATTGAGTCGTATTAGCATATGGTCGTTAAGTCTAACTGACACATTATTTTAATGTTAGGGTTAGGTACTAGGCTTCGTCCGAACTGTTACTCATTCCGATAGAACGAGAACTCTCGGGCTTGATGGTAATTTCGCTGGTATTATAATTGACAGGCCTCACGGCCCAGTTGGTAGTAACTCTGCCTTCTGCGCTGAAGGCTGCTGGTTTGATTTCCACCCAGGATAAACATATCTGTGACGAAGATAACATTCTTTCAGGGTATCTGTTTTGCATGGTACAAGCTATGCTTAGTTTGGGGATAGATGGCGCTGTGAAATATCAACCAATAACGTTTTATAAAATTCAAAATCAAGGCAGAAACATAAACGGAAGAACAGACGTTCAGCCTAGGCTTAGTAATGGGGCCTTTTGAGTACAGAACCTAAAAAATGATTGGTCATAACTGCATATTTCTACAAGTTTCATCACAAAATGCTGTCCCCTGTTTTGCATACATTTGTGCTTGCAACAATTCTAAAGTAATATCTTTTAAAACGGCCTATTCTGCAAGTCTGATTTTCTAAGTGCCACTTGACTAATGTCGTAAGAAACATTTAAACTGCTATAAACTAAGACAAATAACGTAACAAAACCGTTAATTACCGACAATCCCTTTATAAATTATCCAATCTTCGCAAAAAGACTTATTGTACAGACTATATTCGTGTTAGCTGGTACACTGCATTATTAGATGCAAGTAGTTAACACCTGGATATAAGCAATGACTTATTTACATATAAAAATTAGTAGAACTTATGCCATGTTGTGAAATTGTGGCAATGACTACGCGTTACTGTGTACTGGTTCAAAGGGTGTGGTTGCCGGTGAGATTACAGGCTCGTGAGACTTTCCACCTTCATGTCTCAGAATTACGGGCGCATACGTCGTGACTTAAGTCTTGTTATACCTAGGTAGGTGAGGATCTAAGTACGATTGCTTGCTATGGGTAAAGGTTACCAACGGTGGTTCAAAAAGGTGGGCCAACAGCTTGTTCCATAACATTTCCACATAAAAAATGGAAGATTAATTTCTAATTATGTATGTATGCATTTGTAGAGTGCACTATCCACCTGGCCCCGCCTATTTAAAACCAACTTAACTCCACCAAAAAACCGGAGCAGAATTTCCAAAGTACACCCTCTGTATTGATACACTATCCATTGCTCCTTATGCAAATCACGAAGTGAAATCAATTCATACAAAACTGGAATTATACAGTATCTTAGACTTTCGTTGGTGACTAACTTGCACACAAAAATAAGCCACTATTTTCGCAGTGTAAATAAAATCAAATACACGTGTTTTTTTATCAAAACTTGTATCATTTTATGTAGAGTAACCCAGCTGTCCCAGTGAGCTGTGGCAGATTCGAATCGCGCCGTAAAAGTGTCCATTCTAGGCATTAACATAATGAATGTGTACAATTTGAATTTAAACGTTAGCGACGATTAAATGCTAGTCCAATAGTTAATATGTCAACTGGGGCGCGAGTCGATGGCAAAAATATCAAATAAAAAAAAACAAGTAGTATCAAAGATATGTATTTTTTAAATAATATCGATGTTTTTTTTTTTTGTTTTATTTGTTTCGTTTTGTATTTTTTTACTACTTGGTTCTCTACTTGGTTTTTCTTTATTTGATATTGTTTCCGAATGCCCAATAGTTCTACTAAGACCCATTTGAAGGTTATCCATTCATTACCGGACAACCTGTATATTGAAAGTGAACGCACATAAGAGTAAAACTCGCCTGTGTTTGTTGGTAATAGAATATATCTTTATTGTACGTCATATACTGCTGCAATCACATAAGTGGCACAAATTTTTGTCCCGGGTGGTAATCAAACCCACGACCTACAACGCAGAAGGCAGAGTTACTACCAACTGAGCTTTAGACATATTTAGCCGTGGTAGATTAAGGTACACGCGAAGAAAAAATATTAACCTTGCTAATTTCTGCGGCCTGATAGTGACACCCTGAGAATATTGAAATAATAAATTAATAAAGTTAATTGGATTCTTTGAACTTGGAAATGAAAAATTTATCCAATGTTTTTTACTCCTCTGAACTTTTGATTTATGTCACCTTTAAGATGATAAAATTAAATTAATCAATAATTTAAATTAAATATATAAAATTTAAGTGACTGTTTTTAATGTCTAAATAACAGCTTTTTACCAAATTATCATGAAAGTAATACGGTAATTAAAACATAAAAAAAATTGTCTGATTGTCCGTTAGTTCCGGCTAATCTCTAAAAAGGCTGAATCTTTGAAGTTACTTTCACTGACAGATAGCTGATGCTATAAAGAGTAACTTAGGCTACTTTTCCGAGGGGTCCGAATTGCGTGATAAAACATAATTCCACGCAGTCGAAGTCGCGGGCAACAAGTATACAATGGTGAATAGACTTATGGCTTTAATGCGATCTCTTACAGGCAACCTTATCTGTTACATTCGTATAATATGTTGTGCAATTTAAAGAAAAATAATAAATATTGGTGGACATTTTTACACAGCGCCATCTAGCCCCAAACTAAACATAGCTTGTACTATGGGAACCAGATGACTGATAGAATACATATTTTATATACCATTTTTGTAAATACCCAAACCTAGAACAAACACGAATCTTCGTCACATAAATGAAAGAAAGAAAGAAAGAAGACATTTATTCACACACACACTGTATACAACAACGGCTAACATCACAAAAACACAAAAAGAACACTAACAAAACATAAAATAAAACAAAAAAATAATAATGTGGAACGCTGTCGCGTACAGCATTGTGTGAAAAGCCTTGAGCTCAGCACGTGCTGCAACAGGTTACAGCGCTGATTTTCAGCTCAAGGCTTTTTGTCAAATGTTTGTCCTGAGTGGGAATCGAACCCACGATCAACAGCTTGTTGAACTCAGATTGTTTTACCTATACAAATAAATCGTCTCAGACCGAGCACTTAGATCACAGGGGTCTACGTGATAGCGGAAAGCTATCTCATCGAGATATCAACTAATAAAATCCCCCCTGAGTCAGACGGTATCTGTAGAGATGGGGCGTTTTGAATAGGGCCCTATCTAGTATCAGTGTGGCATTCCTGAACTTGACATGACAATAATTGGTTCTAGGAAAAGAAAATTACCTTAAGAGCAGTAGTACTCACGAAAAGTTCACGGGAAGTACTGCCACCATGCCCATTTCTGCCGCCAAGCAGTGACGCATTCGCGTTACTGTGTTCCGGTGGAAAGGTGTGGTTGGCGGTGAAGTTACAGGCACATGACCCAAGTCGCATCGGTTGTTATGGGCAGAGGTAACCACTCAACACCAGGTGGGCCGTCGGCTCGTTCCGTAACTGAATCAGATAAAAAAATATATATAAAATCTTGCTCTCCTAAAATTTATACATAGTCCAGTTTTATAATGCAGTCTTCTTCTTCGAGTCACTGGTTCTATCGAACCAGTGTGGTGAAAGGATTGTAAGTGCGCCTCAAAGAGGCTCCTTTCGTGCACTCGACACATGTCTTCGAATTTTTAGTTCTAGGACATGTCGGTTTCCTCAGGATGTTTTCCTTCACCGTTTTGAGAACGTGGTATTGCGCACATAAATCTTTCAATCGAAAAACTCATAGGTGCACGTCGGGATTTGAACCGGCGACCTCCGGATTGGAACATAATGCAGTGGTTGTTGCCAATGACTTCGTCTGAATTATTGGCATATATAAAATTGTAAAAATAAAATAAAATAAAGTAAATAAATAAATATCTTCAGGTCCCTCATTATAGCGATACACCTCAGTCAAAACTGTATTTCCATAGAATTCACAAAGAAATAGCTTGGAGAAAAAATATCTACCACTTTGAGTAAAATCATAAGCTTTTAAACGCAAAAATTTTCATCAATATCGGTCCAGTAGTTTGACGTGATGGTCGAATAAAAAGACAGACAAATTCAGCTTTATATATATAACTGGATTATATATAGGACAGAAAACTGTTTACTGACCTCAAATTGTTAACGGAATCGCCTTTTAGTGCATCCCTAATCATTCTCCGTCTTACCTTTAGCTTAAAACCCTTAGCCACTTTAACCAGACGATTTCTCTTCTGAAGTAGAGAAATTTAGACCATAAGTCACTGATATAAAGTTGAATTTCAGATTGATGATCGACGAAGGAAATCGCTTTTAGACTGTTCTGTGAAACCAAATATTTCTTAAATGAGAAATGTGGAAGGTAAACATTTTATCCAATAGAAGTGATTTGAAATAATTTATCACTATTTGATTATTGTATCTGTTTTGATCATCGACATATCTTGATCCACAGCCTCTCCACACATAAATTAAATTGAAAATATTTATTTGTTTCCATAAAGGTACAAATATAGTACATAACTACACATAAAAACCTTGCCAATTTGTAAATGGAGGTAATTAGTAGTAAATAGTAGCTCAACTTATATATATTATCTACCCATTTCCTTTCTGAAACACCTTAATTAACACACATTGCCTATTTATTTCCTCTAAAATCTGAAAGCTAATTAATTTATCTAGCGTTGAAAGAGAACGCAAATGCAGCTCAATATGAGACAGCTGGGTAACTTTAAACAACATTTGTTTTGGATAAAATTATTTTCGAATATATTTTTGTTTTATGATATTTAAGTGAGTTGGGATGACTCACGTGATTTTAATGTATCTCATAATTTATCACCACTCACCCTCTTCAAACTGGAATATGGCTACTGAAGTGAACTATTTCTTGACAGCAGATATGGATATGGTATTAGCAAATGTGTCTTTTTAGGTGCAATTAATAAATACGTCGATATATTGCTCACTATTATGTTGATATGTGTGTTCTCACTTTTCCGCAGGAATACATCAGACGGTAGCTCATCCTATTCAGTAATATGGACAGCGTGAGGATTCCATATATATCTATACAATATGCTCCAATGATTTTTCTCTTTCGAAAAAATGTATGTATGTATGTATGGTTGTCACCATTTCCTTAAAACAGGAAAAAAACAACCTTGAGGAAACAGACATGTCCTAGTATTATAAACTCGAAGATATTAGACATCTCTCAATCTGGATTGAGCTCCGCTGGTAGATAAAAATGGCATTCAATGTCAAACTTATCGATAAGTACGCGTGACTTTATGTTTTGAATATTGACGTTTCCAAGCCGTTTCTTTATGAATTCTATGGAAATAAAGTTTTTGACTTTGACTTTGACTTTGACATTCACTGTCACATTTCGTGACAGCATATTCTCTCTCGCTCGTACGGTATGAATCCAAAGTTCCCCAGTTATATCATTTATGAGCTGTGTGAATGTTAAGTGAAACGCTCTAATGCCTGTAATTAGGTCTTTGCGTCTCTGATGAGGCTTCACGGCCCTTGAATAAGGATATGTGACGTGACAAAATGGCGCATTTAATTTACTTGTACTCACAAATACGTCATTTATGTGGGTGGAGTTAAATTGAAAACTTTTCAAAAAGTATACAATTTGATAGGCTTCGCAATTTTTGAAATATATTTATTTATTTTAATTTAACCGCAAATATTAAAATATAATCAAGTTTCGGAGAAATCTTCTGTCCATAACAATATGTAAGTATGACACACATCCCTTCCGCAACAATAATACGAGTGCTGCTTTTCGGCAGAAATGAGTATGGTGGCAGTGCCCTCCGGAGGAATAATTCACAAAAACTGTTAAACTGGTAAAATTAACAACATTTATTTATTTGTGAAAAAAAATAAATTACAGGCACGAGAGACATTCCACCTTCACGTCTCAGAGTTACGGGCACATACGATGCGACTTGGGTCTTGTCGTACCTAGTAAGGGAGGACCCAAGTCGCATCGGTTGTTATGGGCAGAGGTTAACACCAGGTGGGCCGTCGGCTCGTTCCGTAACTGTATCACATAAAAAAAATATAAAAAAAAATGTTTAATTAGAAGCGCTCCCATTAAGGCACATATTATCAAGAACGCTGAAACAATCTGAGATTATTTGATAAGAGTAATTCTTGCTAATGCGCTAACTATTGTCATATGGGGTATCTATGAGTGTGCTAGGTTTGTCGCTAGGCGCACTAGATACCGACAGAATCAACTAAAGCTCAGGATAACAAGCCAATTACCGACACAGGACAAATCTCTTTACATTTCCGTCTGAATAGAAGTCTTGAATAAGAGAAATGATTGCCGAAAAGACATGAAAAATGTTCACAAATGCCATCCTAGACTCCGAGTGTTCTGAATAGAATCTAGGACAGTCAAAATGGTCACTAGTCTGGGTAATAAATTTAGAACTGATAGCTTCGTGATCTCTGTGGAATGGTATAACTGGACTATTTCAAGCGTGGGTATATAATATATTATATGATTGGATAGCATGGTGGCCCATCTCACAGCCATTTAGTCATCGTTTTAAATTTTATTAGTTTCCTTTACTGTATACAAACCTTTAGAATTATGTATTTTAAGTTTCATAATTGTAGTGTGTATCATTTGTCCCATGCCCACAAACACACCCACACTGGTGCGACAGAAAACCAGCGCTGCAGCACATGCTGGGTGGTAGCCTTTTTTGCTGTTACAAGCCACATTTTATTATATTTTTACCTATTTCTATTACTAATGCAACACAAAATAAATATTTTGGGAATGCTCGGACAAACTTTTCGAATTGATACCACCCTCGAAATTTTTTCATCGTACCTCTCGGAACCGGATTAAGGCCCATCCACACATTATAGAACCATGGCAGGCTCGGACAACTCGTTTCACGAGGACATTTTTACCGCATACTTGTAGGCTGTGGAATGGGCTACCTCCTGAGGTCTTCCCGGCAAGGTATGACATGGGCAGCTTCAAGAGAAATATAAAAAGAAATCTGCAGGGTATGCAACGCATCAGTAATGCTCCTGTTGCTGACGTCTATAGGCTGCGGTGACCGCGCTACATCAGGTGGGCCGTAAGCCTGTTTGCCTATTTATAATATATAAAAAAAAGGATACCAAATTAACTTCACCATGAATATCATACTCTGATGTTCTGGTTCTAAACTGGTTTTGGAGTTTAGCTTATACATAGTTTTATACATACAGGATATACGTAAGGGTAATATAATTAAACTGATGATATGTATATTCAGAAATAATTATAATTAATTTGTCAGCATCTGTTTAGTTTGTTTCAACAAATGAATTTTCCCGCTTTATAAGTACCTCGCGTTATATTGGATTTAGCTGTTGCACCTGGCTTTGCGCATTAAGCTATTCAGCTGTCATGGCGTAGGATTATATTAAAATAATGTGGCATTCTAGCTAAATGATTATTAACTTTGTATAGGCGATACAATGAAAATTAACAGTTTTAGGCAATATATGAACGTTTGAAGGTGCGATTGGATTATTTAGATACAATTTAGAAAACTATTTGAACAATTCGTGAGTCTGGCGTTCGCTCGGTTGCGGCTACTTGTCTGAAAACTACCCTATAGTTTCGAGTAGAAAAATATTGAAATTATCCGCACCCACCCTCAAATATTCTTAATGTTTATTAATTACAAAGGTTGTCAACAGATGGCGTTACATGTTGCAATGCAAATAGAAATAAACTAGATTCTATAAAATCAAAGTTAACAAAGCATTCTTGTAGCTTACACTCTGCCTTGCTTATTCATTAGTTAATTCTTTTGCTTCCCAAATTTGTAAGCTGTATAGTTTGTAAGTAAAATAATAAACTGTCTGGAATAAAAATGCAAATTTAAATTAGATTACTGAACTGATGAAACTGAATGCGTAAGAATATGTGTTAACTGGTTATAAAGGTAAAGTAGATTATTATATAACTATTAAATGTAATGAAAATGCATTTAAGGGCATCAAAACAAAGTAAAAATACAGCAACACTCAACGAGTTATAGAGTTTAGCAAATATGTCCTTAATATTACTTCCATATCCCTAACAACTTACAACGACGTTTGGCAAAGTGAAGAGTAATCTCCATTTGAAATGAAATGAAATAAAAAATATTTTTTGCAGTAAATTTATTTCAGTTATTTCAGATTCATACAGAGCAGACCGAGTATATTAAATACCAGTTTCTGTTTGAAAGGCTTGGAGGCCGGTGAAGTTACAGGCACATGAGACATTCCACCTAAACGTCTCAGAGTTACGGTTGCTACGATGCGACTTGGGTCTTCTTGTACATAAGTAGACGATGGCCCGAGCCGTATTGTCATTGCTATGGGCAGAAGTTACTTAACATCAGGTGGGCCATCTGCTTCCGTAAGTCTGTAAAATAAACATCCTTCTTTGTCTCCTTGATAACTACACTGTTTAAGTCAAGATTAAACAGGTGTCTTTTGGACTTTCAAGTTCCATCATCGGCCAATCAAATATTAAAATACCCCAATTTTGTATTTGTGACTAGCGCCCCTTTACAGCGACAAAATGTATAATTTTTAAGGAATTAAATATAGAATATAAGAAAATAGTAATTACACTGATGACGAGACATATTTGTGCACCTAATTTATTATAATTTAATTTGTTATGTTTTATATTCTATTCTATTCTATTCATATAATCTTCAGTACAGTTTCCAATTGAACAAGCGATATAGAATGGTTCCATTGAATGGAAGCAAGTTTAGGAAGTTACGGTGACAATTTGGATCGGGGTTCAAAGTTTGTAAGCTTTGTTTTACGCTCTGATAAATCATCAAAGGCACTTGCAGCCGAACTTTGATGAGCGAGTTTCAAACTCTATCAGCGGGACTATTTGAAAATGTCACTGTGACGTAATCGCCACACTATTGGTAGTAACCCTGCCTTCTGCGCTGTAGGTCGCGGGTTCAACTCCCACCCAGGACAAAAAAATAAATAAATAAATAATAAATAATGGTGGACATTTCACACAGCGCCATCAAGCCCCAAAGTAAGCTAAGCATAGCTTGTATCATGGGCACCAGACAACTGATATAATACTTACATACTTTTCTTTTGTAAATACATACATATACATATTAACACCCAGACACAGAACAAACATCAATGTTACAAATGTCACATAAATGTTTGTCCTGAGTGGGGATCGAACCCACGACCTACAGCGCAGAAGGTAACTAACCAACTATACCTTCTGCGTTGTAGGGCGTGGATTCGATTCCAACCCAGGACAAAACATTTATGTGACAAACATAGATGTTTGTTCTGTGACTGGGCGTATATTTTTTATACTCACTGGTATTCTGAACTACTAACCAACTGAGCTGTAAGGCCAGTCTAACACTCGTACATCTGCTAACACATGAGTAACAATGAGATATAGCTCTTCTCCTAACATTTAGGACCATAAGTATACCCTGGAATGTCTCGTTTGTCGAATTTCACCGAACAGACACATTTCTAATCATCTTACCCCCCAAGGAGAGCAATGGGAAAACTATACGGTTATTACGAAAAGGCTACGGATACACATTAGTCCTTACGAACACAATGGGACCAATCCGAAGCATCAACCAGTATCGGCGACAAAGGAAACGTTTCAACAGAAAAAAAAATGCTTTTCGCGAGAAACCGAGGAAAATAACACGAAAACGCGTAGCTTGTTTGCTGAAACGAGAGAGAAATTTACGATAGCCGCCCGGGGTTCCGTGTTGAGTCGTGAAAACGGTTTGTTTTTGTTGCGCGATGTTAACAGCTTGTGAAAAGGCAGGTAACCAATGCCCGCTCCATTATACAGAACCTTCAAAATGGCAAGTGCTTTTTGAAATATTTTATGTCTTTTAAATAAGTGTCAAATGGACAAAAATCATGTGTCATTAGCAAATTTTTTTTTTTTATAATAAACTCTTCATGGCAAATATTTATTATCAGATATTATTTTATATATAATTAATAAAAATTTATTATATAGGTATCACTATAGCAATAAGCTTTTATAGTGTATCAACTCGTATAGTCAAGAAAAGTGTAATATAATTGTGTCCTGTGTTCGCATACTGTATAATAAAGGTACAAGCAGTAAGACAAACATTAACAATCATTAACATACAGACAATATGTTGAAAAATAAAATGTGATTTTTATTGTATAGTAGCGAATTTTGCTTTGTTTATTAACTTTCTTAATGTACAAAAGATTGAATTCACAGCTCATTACAATTTATGTCTGATGCACAATTCAATAACGCAAATTTTTTAGTATTAAATTTGATATCTTCCCCATGGAGGGTCGGATAGGGTTTGAACAGGCATCAAACTTATCGATAAGTACGCGTGACCTTATGTTTTGAATATTGACGTTTCCAAGCCATTTCTTTATGAATTCTATGGAAATAAAGTTTTTGACTTTGACTTTGATATTACCCTATATATTATGGATGTGAAAAACTTTGCATACCATGCAATGTTGGCGAAATATATGATTCCTCATATTAAGACCCTACACGACATCTTATGCACCACGTTGCAAGCGCATAAAAGAGTTCATTCCATTGTTCTCAGTTAAATAAAATTCATTACATTTGCTTTCAGCCAGTGCTCCGACATTTTGATTCGAATATTTTAATATTTTGCCTCGCCAATGCCCTGGCAAGCATCGAAAGAGAGTAGCAGGGCAGATAAGAAACAATAAACGTGGATATGTAAAGTGTTTTAAGTTTTTTGTTAATAATATAATATAATATTGGTAGACATTGTCACACAGCGCCATCTAGCCCCAAAGTAAGCTAAGCATAGCTTGTATCATGGGAACCAGACGACGGATATAATACGTACATACTTTTTTGTAAATTCATACATATAATACATATAAACACCCAGAGACAGAACAAACATCTATGTTCGTCACGCAAATGTTTGTCCTGGATGTGAATCGAACCCACGACCTACAGCGCAAAAGGCAGGGTTAGGCCAGTCAATTAGTTTAATAAGCAACGGCACTAGGACTACTATTTGTTAAAGTTTCGAGGTCAATATAATAGTTTACAAAGAAAGCCCGTCACGCGAATATTTTGAATCTCAATTTTTTTTGGCTTTTTATATTTTTTTCTTTTTTTGTCTATGCGCACGTAATCACACGATTGGTAAATTGTGCGCCGTCCGGTGACCATCTGAACCAACTCTTATGGTGTTCGAAGCTCTCCATCGGATCAGTGAATAAAGTAATAGTATGCTTCGCAAATTTTTACTAAACTACAGTACCATTATCCATATTTGAGAAAAGTCTCCTGAGTTAGACACATTATTCCAAACTTACCTTTCCAAAGGTACTGCAAATCTGTAACAATAAAAAAGTTACTTAAACTTAACTTTAAAGTTAGATTTTAATACTACTTAAACTATATTCAATTACCTAAGCATTTTTACAGGGTTCTCAGCATTATTTCGAGTAATGATGGTGTAAAGGTAATGTTTAAAAGATCGTCTAAGCTTGTAGAAGTTCTTAGACCTGGTATTCACTAGGTGGAAAGATGCCCTTAGTTTTAAAACTATTGTATAGATTAATTAAAAATATAAAAATAAATGCCTCAAAGAAACCACGTCTGACTAGAATACTGACTTTAATTTTAGCCAAAATAAGCAATTACCATGCAACGTAAATCTGCCAGCATTCTGGGCGCGCTACCAACGGGGCTAGCTTAGTATATAGTTACATATATCTTTTAGTGTTTGATAAATTAGTTAGTAATGTGTTAATTATATAATGATTTATGTCATAGTAGACGAATTTACGGGCCACCAGATGGTAAATGGTCACCGATGCCAATGCAGATTCGATGCCTTTTGAAGGATTCCAGAAAGACGAAAACAAATACGTGTGTACGGAACTCCATCACAATACATTCTGTCACTCTTGCCTATTCTCTCAGGATTCAACAGACGTCGCTTTACTATCATTTGTTGTCTTTTGTCGACACTAAGTGATGTTCAGCTCAACTTATATATAGTGAAACTTAATAAGTAACTATTTGTATCACAAACTAGAAAAGGGAAGCGTTAGGGGAGAAATAACGGTGAAAGTTCTACTGGCAACAAGCTCTAACTAATTTTAGGTTCTCCTTATTTACCTAGTGAATGTATAGAGGCAAATTATGATAGAGTGATTTAAAAAATCTTTTTACATGATCTTCTATCTTGTATAATAGAATAGAATAGAATATATTTTATATGACACACACAGTTCACATATTCACTAAATAAATCAAAAAAGACAATTATATTAACACGAAAATAATGAGTTTTTTTTTATGTTATGTACTTACGGAACGAGCCGACGGCCCACCTGGTGGTAAGTGGTAACCTCGGCCCATAACAACCGATGCGACTTGGGTCCTCCCCTACTAGGTACGACAAAACCCAAGTCTCATCGTATGCGCCCGTAACTATGAGACGTGTAGGTGGAATGTTTCATGTGCCTGTAATTTCACCGGTAACAACACCTTTCAAACCGGAACACAGTAACGCGAAGGCGTTACTGCTTGGTGGCAGTACTTCCCCGGATGAATTTGGCGAGTTCTACTGCTCAAAAGATGATGAAATGCCTTAAATTGCCTTCTTTGTTACACTGTATGGCTACATAGGATTCTGTCTCAGCTCCGTTATCTGTTACAGGTATCAAAATATTATGACAGTACCTACTTACAAAAGAAAAAATAGAATATGCTCATTGACGCATCTGAACCAATTTCAAAAATACATTATGACCTGAGTCAGATTTCGTGTGGTACTCTTCGTGATGAAGTCTGCAGCAATAAAATCACTCATACATAATAAAAAAATATCGATCAACTTGGAATAATGCTTTGCAATTCAAAGCGTAGAATTTTTTATATTTCCAATATAAATGAACATCGGTAAAACCTTGTCCAAATATATTTTATTTAAAGTTGTTCGGTTCGGTATTCATAATATTTTAGGCCAATTGCGTGCAGCGCGCTTTTGAGCCTTCGAATAAGCTTTTTCGCTTATATATTGGCTATATTAAATTACTACCAATATTGTCCATTTTGATCGCTATCTTTAGAGCCGAGTGCCTATTCTCTCTCTGTATATCTACCATGGCGTCCGGTAGATTCCCCCCAGATATAGGGGATATCTGCCATGGTGTTCGGTAGATTCCGCCCAGATATAGGGGATATCTGCCATGGTGTCCGGTAGATTCCCCCCAGATATTGGAGATATCTACCATGGTGTTCGGTGGATTAACATTTCTGCTTTCCTTTGCATTTTTTAACGTGATCAGTAAGTATTTTATTTTATAATTTCGATGGGTTTCTACCGAAATAAAATGATTCGAAGACGTCTCGTCAGGAAGTTGGTGAGCTAAGTAAGGCGGTCTTCGACTTGAAGAGTCTGGGTTCAGTCCCCAGCCAGGGATAACACTTGTCTGATGATAACTTATTATGGTTGACGAAAAAAAGTTTAAAAGACTTTTATCTGTCACATGAGAACATTAAGTTTATTTCCTTGTCTTGGACTTTTGTTGTATGTGTACCATGACACCTGCTACACAGATAATTCTACTGCATAGATGTAAGCGTTTGTTTGTTGAAGGTAATTTAGCACGATCGATCTAATACCAGGAGACGGCTTAAGCTGTGAAAGCTTGTTTTATTATGGATGCCACTAAGTAATAGTAATGGTTTATGTTTAGTAGTATAATCCAGATCAGAATCTAGGAGCCTTCAACTGTAGATTTTTAGCAGGGGTGAAGTGACTACATGAGCAGACGGCCCACCTGATACAACGTGGTTACTCCTACCCACCTTAAGAGCGATATTACTTGTTTCCTCCCATACTTAAGTATGGGGATACCACATTCGCATTCTTCACACTCGTCCCCAGATTTTTGTTTCTACGCCTTGCCGGATTCCTAGGAGGTTTTCTTTTATAATTTCAAGAAAGTGATACATAATTACACCGAAAATCAGATTCAATCAGTTGCCTATTCATAGCTGGAAAGCTACGGGCATTAAGGGAACTTAAATCAAAAATATATCCTAAAAAGCGAGATCCATAGTTTAACGAAAATCCATTATCTTCCTTTTAAATAATAAAACCCATTCATTATTAAGAAGCTTTTACTTACTTGAAAGCATTCTCTCAATATACTCTGAAAGAATATTCGTAAATCCTAATTGCATTCAAGAACGGTAGGGTAACCAGGTTTGAAGCTCAGACAGAATTATGTATTATTGGGGTATAATCTAGGACATTCGTTTTCTAGACTGAAAGTGAGCTACCTTCTCCCACGCTTTTAACGCACAGACCAAGTCATATTTCATTAGTTTTTTGTGATCTTAAGGTTTTTTTCTTCAGGATTCTGAAATTAGTCTTAAGTCCTGCTATTTTAGCGTGATTTTGTTAAAAGATTTATTTTGATATAAGTATTAAAATAAATTGAAATAACGTGAGCATTTTCAAGTCAGCTTTTCTACCACACATCGTGACCCAATCTATAGATTAAAAGTTTTAAACTGAGCACTATAAATATTATTATATTAAGTTGTAGAATAATACATATTAGTCGACATTTCACACATCTAGCCCCAAAGTAAGCTAAGCATAGCTTGTATCATGGGAACCAGACTACTGATATAATAACGATATAACTTACCTTTATAATGTAAATACAGGCATAAAATACATTTAACATCGATATCGATATTCGTCATACAAATATTTTGTCCTGGGACCCATGACTTACAGTGCTTAAGGTTACTACCAACTGAGCTGTGAGGCCAGTGAAAAATGCTATCATCAAAACAAAATAAACTAAAGCCAATTTTCGTAGATAGAGATTTTTAATGATAAATATATTCGCCAGAGGGAACATTTTTTGTTTATTAAAATAAAGTGTAAGTTCTAGGAGTGAAATCATAGGAAAGCAATCTTAACCAAAATTTAAAATATTTTTTACACCGGCCAGCGCTAGGTGAGTCGCATGGTACGTTATTTTGCGTTATGTTTTTGTTCCAAAGGTTGCCTGGAAGAAATTGCTTTAAGCAATAAGGCTGCCTGTTGTATGTCACAAGTATTATTTCTTTTAAACCTGTTTATTTCTTCTGTTTCTTTATTGTGTGGTGTACAATAAAGAGTTCTCTATTCTATTCTATTCTATATATTATATAAGTATATGCCTATGTATACTTTCGTCAACTACTTAAAATAACGTGGACAACACGCGTACTAAAAACGGTCAGAGACTATCTGTATTACCACGTAGGTATGGGATCCTTCCCGCTGTATGAGTGTGGGCGCGTAATTGCGCGTTTTTCGTAAAATTGCGCACTTTAAGCCTCAAGGGTAGTTTTTTTTTAACAACGTATACTCAATGTAATATTACCCCAAAGACACAAATGACCAGAGAGATTACGGAACTATCTGAGCTACCGCTGTGACCCTTTCCACTGTGCGCCAGCGAGAGAGTCCGTGATCATCCGTGAAATTACTCCCATTAAATTAAATAATAAATTTGGTAACAGTGAAAAAAACTTGTTTTTTTTATGTGATTGAGATACAGAACGAGCCGACGGCCCACCTGGTGTTAAGTGGTAACCTCGGCCCATAACAACCGATGCGACTTGGGTCCTCCCCTACTAGGTACGACTAGACCCAAATCGCATCGTATGCGCCCGTAACTCTGAGACGTGTAGGTGGAATGTCTCATGTGCCTGTAATTTCACCGGAAACCACACCTTTCAAACCGGAACACAGTAACGCGAATGCGGCACTGTGTTACTGCCAGGTTACTGCTTGGCGGCAGAAATGGGCATGGTGGCAGTACTTCCCTGGACGAACTTGGCATGAGTTCTATTGCTCTTAAAACTTATATTGAAATCTCCACCTGGCTAGGTAAGTATGAGAAAACGAACTTATTCTCAGTTTTTAACATTCAGTATTTATGCAACTAAAAATGCAATCTGAATATTCCAGCGCAACCCCGTTTACCGTTCTGAACATTATATTTTTAATAGAATTACTAAAAGGTATTTCGTGAATCTTTATTATAATTGTGTTCGTGGGATAAAATCTAGATTTACCGAATTAATCTTTAACAGCTTTTTATTTGCTGAAATTGGATTAGAATTTAGTCTGCCAATAAACTATTGAAATGTGTACAATACTGATAGTACAATTAACAAGATTAATTGTCGTTTCGTGAGTCATCATTGCTTCAGTTTCTATTCAATATTTAATGGAACGTCATAAAATTTTGTTTCAATCTAATAATTCGCTTTTAATTACGCACTTAACTTACATTAAGTGATTTTGACGGTTACTTAACTTAGTTCTTAAATAGTTCAACGTAGCTTTAGGTGTGTGAAATTATAGGCACATGAGACATTCCACCTATACGTCTCAGAGTTACGGGCGCATACGTTGCGGTTTGGGTCTTGTCGTACCTAGTAAGGGAGGACCCAAGTCGCATCGGTTGTTATGGGCCGAGGTTACCACTTACCCCCAGGTGGGCCGTCGGCTCGTTCCGTAACTACCTAACATAAAAAAAGGTGTTGAGTTTTATGCTGGCTCGAAAACCGAGCATATATTAAAACTCAAAATACTATTCAATGTCGACACTTAAAATCGAAAATTCACTTTCAAAAGTGCCCAAAAGTCATTTGTACAACGTAAACAAATAAACAGCATTAGGCAGGTTATGTTTAGTCACTTTTCGTGAAATGTACTTCGTAAAAACTGAACTGCTGACTGCGAGTACATTACCCCGGGATCATGACTCAGCTAAGGGTGTGGTCGGTGTGTGAGTGAGTGAAGAGGGTTGAAATCTATCCTAGAATTTCACAGCAATATGCTAAAGCGCCTGATAATCTACTTCGATTTAAACGTAATAGCAGCATTTTAATATTGGATATGGTACCTTTGGTGCATGAAACCAACTAAATAAATTCATAACTATAATAATATTGTGGATATTTCACACAGCGCCATCTAGCCCCAAAGTAAGCATAGCTTGTATGATGGGAACCAGACAACTGATATAATACTTATATACTTTTTGTAAATACATACATATAATACATATTACACTCAGACACAGAACAAAAACTATTTTTGTTAACTGTTCAATTTCGAAAATCGAGCCCAAGACCTACAGCGCAGAAAGCAGGGTTACTAGCATCTGAGCTAAGTCAAGAAATAAATACAATACGATTTTGTTAAGAAATATCATAATGGCAGAACAAAGAGAAGAATATGAATCGTTGAATATCTGGTCATCTTTAGATATACAAACACTTAGCAAATATACAAACATTGCTGAACATGCAATTTCATCACCCTCCTACAATGTCAAAGTCAAAGTCGAAGTCAAAAACTTTATTTCCATAGAATTCATATAGAAATGGCTTGGCTTGGCTTAAAAACGTCAATAACAGTAATAAAATAATGGATTGGGTACTAGCAGTAGACTCTTACGTGTAGACTACTTGTAATATTAAGGTATAAAAACGCATAAGATAAGATAAAGATAATTAATTCACATAAGACAAGGTTAATAACATAGATGATAAAGTTGGTAGATTAGCTCGCCTTAACTCGACAGCCACCCCAACACAACCGAACGCTTTACCAAACAACCAGACGATTAGCAACACAATTGGGGCAAAAACTCCGAGAGCCGTAACCGGGCAAACGCGAGCGGGCCGTAACGTAACATCTGGGCCCCACATTTGGGGCACAACGCACTTACTACTACCTACTTATTGTTAGTTGGTTTTTACCTGCGGTGAAATTGGCCGGACCGTTTTCAATAATCGCTAGATTAACATACTAAATTGAAATTTTCGTTGGCCGATGTTGTTTTCTTACCCTCGTCTTCAGGTTCGTCGATAATACACCATTAGGGTAGGGATAATACCTCCATTAGGGGTTTCTTGGCTGTTCTTCCCCATGGAGGGTCGGATAGGGTTTGAATAGGCATCAAACTTATCAATAAGTACGCGTGACCTTATGTTTTGAATAATATTGACGTTTCCAAGCCATTTATGAATTCTATGGAAATAAAAGATTTGACTTGTAAAATGAAGCAAATGGTTTAATATGACTTCTACTACTAGTCACTGATGCTGTCTAATCAGTGTGTTTAAAGGCTTTTAAGTGCGCCTCAAAGAGGTTCCTTTCGTGCGCTCACACACACACCTCAGATTGTTACAAGGTTCGTGCTCGCAAAAAATTGGAAGTCCTCCATTAGGGGGTTTCTTGTCTGTTTTCCCCCACATAGGGTCGGATAGAGTTTGAACAGGCGCCAAACTTAGCGATAAGTACGCGTGACCTTATGTTTTGAATATTATTGACGTTTCCAAGCCATTTCTTTATGAATTCTATGGAAATAAAGTTTTTGACTTTGACACTGACGATATGATACATATACAGGGTTACAGGAAAAGTCGTGCTAGATCCGTTAAGGGCGTGGAGTACCCATCATTTCTGACTTATTTCACTATGAAACACCCTACCCTAAACTTAACCCTTTTCGAGATATTCGACTTTTAATTTTTTATTGAATAATGCCGATTTTTAGGCTACGAAATTTATTTTTGTTTATTTTGTGTATCTTATTATTATTATTATTGCATTTTTACATGTGTAATAAGATGCTTTAGGACATCAATCATTAAAATAGTGCATAAGTTAATTGAATAGACCGTAGTAGACAAGTGAAAGTAAAAAAATAAAAAATATATTAGCAAGCTTATTTTCCTCTAAGGGATATCTAAAAAAAATATTATGACACTTGTTCGGCAGATATTTTTTAAAATATCTACGTTTCATCAGCTATCTAACGAGGTATAATAATCTAGGGTTTTATTCAAATGCATTGGAAAAAAATTAGTAAAAAGTAAAATAAAACATTAGGTATGCATGAAATGTCATTTATTAAAGGTTTTCACACAACTTTTTCTTATTCTACAGTTCATGTTCAACATGGCCGCCTCTATTTCTGAAACATTGTCGCATCCTTCTACGGAGACCAGTCTTCACTACTCCAGTGGTCAACGTGGTCCTCATTTTATTTGCTGCATCCACAATCCTTTCTCTTAAGTCTTCCACAGACAAAACTGGATTCGGCTCGCTGTACACAAGACTTTTCATGCACCCCCATACATGAAAATCCATGGGAGTTAGGTCCGGACTTCTTGCTGGCCATGGCAACGGCCCACCTCGTCCTATCCATTTGTTTGGATAATTTGTGTCCAGCCAGTCTCTGACACTTCTCCTGAAATGGGCAGGGCAGCCATCGTGTTGGAACCACATGTCCCTGATCAGGTTGAGTGGCAGATCATCCAGCAAATCACTCAAGTCTGCTCTCAGGAAATTTTCGTAGCTTTCCCCATTTAGATTATCCGGGAGAAAGTAAGGTCCAATCAAATGATTAGAGATAATGCCCATCCACACATTCACGCTGAATCTTCGTTGGGACCCTTTCACTCTTTTCTTATTGGGATTCCTTAGTTCTTTTGGGGCCCAGTAATGGACGTTGTGATAGTTGGTTATGCCATCTTTATCAAATTTGGACTCATCCGTCCACAAGATATTTCTTAGAAAATCTGGGTCTTCTACGTCAGCATTTAGCATAAATCTGCAAAAGTCCAATCTTCTCGCGGGGTCTCCTTCTTCAATAACGTGTACCGGCGTGTAATGGTACGGGTATAGGCCAGCAGTATGCACTGTAAACCACACTCTCCATTGCGAAAGTCCCAGATCACGGGCAACAATATTAGTGGAAGTAGTCGGATCCGCTCGAAAGCGTTGCACTATCTCATTGTCCTGTTCTTCGTCGTCAATTCGTGGTCTTCCCATGTCTGTATTTCGTCTCAAAACAGAGCCAGTTTCTTTAAGTCTTCGATAAACTCTGTCAAAACAGGCCACATCCGGCACTCGACGACCGGGGTAGCGAGTTATGTATTCGTTACGAGCTTGCGCAGACACACAATCGCAGTATCCGTAACAAATAAGCATATCAGCATATTCCTCAGGTGTGTAGGACGTCATCTTCAACACATATATCACAGTATCACAGGTACAAATCAGAGTCCGGTTAACAAGCACAGTAGTCACAAATCAGAAGAAATAGTCCAGAATCACAGCCAAGTCGAGAAAAAGAGCAAAACGATATCACATCTACTATGTACGAAGCACAAAAGCAGACTGACAACCAAAACAATACCCCCTGTTGTATTCCCAGCTCTAACCGGTCTCTACACTTTTTCTTTCATTCGCACCTACATAAATCGTCACTTGTCTCGCTCTCTCGGTGCGTCTTAACTTGAAGGAAAATAGGCGCGGGACCGTTAGAACTGCTACCTGGAGCGTCCCAACTACTTTTTTCCACGAAATGTAATACAAACCCTAGATTGTTAGACCTCGTTAGATAGCTGATGAAACGTAGATATTTTAAAAAATATCTGCCGAACAAGTGTCATAATATTTTTTTTAGATATCCCTTAGAGAAAAATAAGCTTGCTAATATATTTTTTATTTTTTTACTTTCACTTGTCTACTACGGTCTATTCAATTAACTTATGCACTATTTTAATGATTGATGTCCTAAAGCATCTTATTACACATGTAAAAATGCAATAATAATAATAATAAGATACACAAAATAAACAAAAATAAATTTCGTAGCCTAAAAATCGGCATTATTCAATAAAAAATTAAAAGTCGAATATCTCGAAAAGGGTTAAGTTTAGGGTAGGGTGTTTCATAGTGAAATAAGTCAGAAATGATGGGTACTCCACGCCCTTAACGGATCTAGCACGACTTTTCCTGTAACCCTGTATATGACTGTTGTTGGCATATGTTTTGTTTTTTGTTCTGTGTAGGTAATGTCGCAAATAAAATATTTTTCTTTATTCTGTTTGCAGATAATGTGTTTTGTGAGCTCCCTAGACTTAGTGTATGAACACGAATATGTGATAAATCGATCAAATGATCCTAATGATACAGTTTTTCTTATTATTGGTATTCTAAAGAATTGTTTACGGTGCATTGCTTACATAAAGCGATGTTGAACGCTCTTAAAGTTTTATCTAACGAACACTAAGCAGCTTGGAAACCTTTTTTAATGAACCGCTGGTGAATTCATGACAAGGTCATGTTTCAGGCAAAATTTTAATATTCGCCTCAGATAGTAATATCTAAGTTATGACTGATTTTTCGGCTAAACATTGCTTGCACAGCGATTTCCCGTTTTCAATTTGGTCTTGGGTCTTAGATAACTATATTTTGTGTGTTTGTGTTGTGTGCATTCGTGTCACAGCTGTGTTTGAATTAATACAAAAATCTGTAATTACAATTTGTATTTAATACATTTATAAATTATTTGAAGTTACACATTCATTTTAGTTAGTCAAAGTCAAAGTCAAAACTTTTATTTCCATAGAATTCATAAAGAAATGGCTTGGAAACGTCAATATTATTCAAAACATAAGGTCACGCGTACTTATTGATAAGTTTGATGCCTGTTCCAACCCTATCTGACCCTCCATGGGGAAGAACAAACAAGAAACCCCTAATGGAGGGATTCCTTTTTTTCGCGAGCACGATCCTTGTAACAATTGAGTACTTAGGTCTATGTTACATTTATGACTACATAATATACTAAAATAAGATATTACAGGATGTTTTGTGTGTCGTTTTGCAGATCTTCTAATATGACCTACCTTATGTTTTCCTTCACTGTTCTGAATGGAATTGCGCACACAATTTCAAGCTAAAACTTACTATTGCTGTCTGGATTCAAACCGCGACCTTCAGATGTAAGTAGTGTAACACGTTCTCAAAACGCAAAATGGTCACATTACAAAACGACTTCTTCTTCTTCTTCGAGTCACCGGTTCTGTCGAACCAGTGTGGTGAAAGGATTGTAAGTGCGCCTCAAAGAGGCTCCTTTCCTGCACTCGACACATGTCTTCGAATATTTAGTTCTAGGACATGTTGGTTTCCTCACGATGTTTTCCTTCACCGTTTTGAGAACGTGGTATTGCACACATAAAACGACTGAATTCCAGTTACTGACGGTCGCATGCGGATATATCTCTGAGTACAAACGTAGATACAACTTTTGTTGAATTTATATACGTAAAAATAGTATAGAAGTCACGTCAAGTTCGCGCAAAGGTCACGAGTCGAATAGCAATAAACGTTTTCTTTTTCCGTATTTTCTAACTCTGGATTTCATTGAGTATTATACTTTTATGGTTGACACATGACTGGAGCCGTAAAACGTTAGATCGTAGACTAGCTTAGCTTCGACCCGGAGGGGTAGACAGGCGCAGACTAATTGTGTTTTTCGTTATAGTCAAAGTCAAAGTCAAAAACTTTATTTCCATAGAATTCATAAAGAAATGGCTTGGAAACGTCAATATTCAAAACATAAGGTCACGCGTACTTATCGATAAGTTTGATGCCTGTTCAAACCTTATCCGACCCTCCATGGGGAAGATATATATATATATATATTATACTCTCGCCAGTTCTACTCTAAACGGCTGGATAACTCAGTTGGTATGTGCCTGCAAAGCGAGTGTTCTTGGTTCGAATCCCGGCCAGGACTATAATTTGTATAATAAATATTTTGGTGGATATTTTACACACCGCCATCTAGCCCCAAAGTAAGCTAACTAAATAGCTTGTATCATGGGAACCAGAGAACTGATTTAATACTTATTTACTTTTTTGTAAATACATACTGATAATAAATATCAAAAACCAAACACAACAAGCATCTATGTTCATCACACAAATGTTTGTCGTGGGTGGGAATCAAACCCACGACCAACAGCGCAGAAGGTAGGGTTATTACCAACTGAGCTGTGAGGTCAGTAAAAATAACCAATATAATCTTTGTTAACATATATTTATATACCGCTGTGTTACGACTTATATCTAGTTTTATTTCATAACGAACTTATTTAGCGCCTCTACGTAATGGAATTAAAACAATGTTCATAGAGTCCAAAGTTAGTTTATATTATTGAATTTCATTTTGATATTGTATTTCAGCGGTTCCATTATTTTTTTTGAGTAATTAACCTACTTTCTGAATAAGTTAAGAAACGAGCAGATGGCCGACCTGATGTTAAGTGATAACCTGTTCCCATAACCAAAAGAAACTTGGATCCTTCCTTGCTCAGTTATGGGAGGACACGTCTTCTTAGACATGAAGGTGGAATGCCCCATTTGCCTTCAACTTCCCAGGCAATCATACGTTTTAAAAAATAACAGTAATTTAAAAGCGTTACTGCTTGCTCGCAGAAAATAGTCAAGGTGGCAGCACTTCCGCAGATGAAAATAGCACTAGTTCTACTGGCTGCGTATTTTCGTAGCAAACGATTTAAGTCGTTATTTAATAACGGCGTTCCGTTTCCTATGATTTGAAAACGAAAACCTCTCACACCAGGTCCAGTCAACACAATAATCCAGTGTACATCATACTTAGTTCCGGCAAGATTCGTTTCGGTGTACCCTTATTTGTTTTAGGACTGGCAGCGAACAAAAGATCATCTTCTAACAGCTCTTATGTCACGAACATCTCTGTCTCCCAAAAAATGCTTATTTTGAGCATCCGTAGGTAACACTTGTGTGGAAATGAAAATCTTCCCTTACTCTACAGGATGGCTACGGGCGCGTAACAATACCCACTTGACCGATTTTTTCGTCTCAAAACCCGTGCTTCAAAAATCTCGTTCTTAGAGTAATAACCTTTGCTTTGCGTATAATTTGATTTTGCCTACGTGGGGTTATTATTTTTAGCCATAACCTTTCGGGTAACATTCGGATATCAATGACTGACAGTCGTATTGAGAAATAATGTTTGATGGTTAGTACAATTTAGCTTCAATTCAAGTCTAAGGTTTGGCAATTTACAGCAGACATAGATAAACTAATTTCATTTGAAATTCAGTTTCATAGCTAAACGACTCTGCTAATTCCATCTTCATATAAAAAGATAGATACCGTTTATTCTATACGTATCAAAAATCTATTTTCTCTCGAGAAATATACATAATTTAATTCGATATGCAGATTTCGGATATTTTATCCCAAGACTGAAAAATTAGTTCTTAGTCAGTCAAATTTCTGCTAAATTAATCTTCGTTGACATGTTTGGATAAATCATATCTTATTATTTTAATGCTTTTCATGATCCCAAATTAAATTGTTGGAAACAACTGGAAAACGGGAAAATGATTTCATAAATCTATCTCTGTAGCCGTAAAGAGGAAAAATAAAATAACGTGATTTCTTACATTACTATGTTGCCGTATTATTTTATTAAACTTAACTTTTCTAACAGCGTACATATGCAAACTACAGTTAAGGGACGCGACTTTGTGTGTGAAAGGCTTCCGAAGCAATTCGATGGCCCGATGTTTCTTTTAGGATAAAATGGAACATCTTTTCTTGACAAAGCATGTTAGCGAGCTTCAAGTTCATACCCAGGTTCTCACTGGTTTATAGGAAAGCGCGCACTCTATTATTCTTCCTCTGACGATCGTCCTATTTTCCTCGTATCTCCGAACCTTATCTAACGTAATTTAATGTTATTCTATACATTGAGCCGGAGCGAGATCGAAAATACTTTCATAATAATAAGAAAGTTATAAGTGTTAGTGATAAGAGCTTTTATAGGGGGTGACAAAATGACAACATAGAAGGAATTCAATAACTAGCTTTTGCTCGCGATTTTGTCTCGAGATGGTTGAAGATACGAGGAAATTTTGTTTTAAGATAGTGTGAGGTAACGTCTATCGTTACTACGACTACCCCTTGGGGGAAGTCCGTGATTTATGTGGACAAAGGGCGGAAATACAATAAAATATCGGAAAATGTCCAATATTAAAATGTTCGCAGTTAATCTAAACAAGCTATAGATATTTAGTTTTATGAATTTACTTGATTCACTACAGCAGCCAATCACCGCCGGCTCCTTTTTGGCAATGGCAGCTAAAAGTGGTTGTATATTTTTATTTTTAACTGGCCTTTCAGCTCAATTGGGAGTAACCCTGCCTTCTGCGCTGTAGGTCGTGGGTTCTATTCCAACCCATGCCAAACATTTGTGTGATGAACATAGACGTTTGTACAGTGTCTGGGTGTTGATATGTATTATTTTTTTTTTTTTTTTTTTTTTTTTTTTTTTTATGTAATACATTTACGGAACGAGCCGACGGCCCACCTGGTGTTAAGTGGTAACCTCGGCCCATAACAGCCGATGCGACTTGGGTCCTCCCATACTAGGTATGACAAGACCAAAGTCGCATCGTATGCGCCCGTAACTGTGAGACGTGAAGGTGGAATGTCTCATGTGCCTGTAATTTCACCGGCAACCACACCTTTCAAACCGGAACACAGTAACGCGAATGCGTTACTGCTTGGCGGCAGAAAAGGGCATGGTGGCAGTACTTCCCCGGACGAACTTGGCGAGAGTTCTACTGCTCTTTAGATTATATGTATAATAAAGAAAAATATAAGTATTGTATCGGTTGTCTGGTTCCCATGATACAAGCTATGCTCAGCTTACGTTGGGGCTAGATGGCGCTGTGTGAAATGTCCACGAAATAAAATAATAATAAATGAAATATATTTCTAGTATGAGAACCATTGCAACAAATTCAGGAATTAATATAAATTCTAAATTATTATTTATGTCTTATAACATGTCATTGGGAAATTCACTAATCTTTCTAGTGAGGGAGATTACATAATAAATAGAAGTTATTTACGGAAATTTCTGTTGACATTTTACTGCTAGACATTTAGTTTCGTTTCTTAATATTCTCTTATGATGGAAAATGTCGAACGGCCCTCGAGGGAAAATAGCCCGCCCGCATTTAATTGATCTGATGTAGGATATTTTGTCATTTTTTAAGACTGTTTTAGGCTGTAAGATTTTCTTAAACGATGTGGGTGAGAAAATTGTGTGTTATAAGTCGTATGCCAGGCTACTCCCTTCGATAATCGGCCTCAACTATTCACACAACGATCAAATTCGCATCAAAGCATAGCATAGCAAGTCCTTCCCATTACATTTCAACTTGACTGTTCAGCAGAATTATCGGGCGACTTTCATGCGATTATATCAGCGTATTCCGCAAGAGAAATACTCCTGTAACTACCACGCCCGTCATCTTTAAAGAAAGAAAATATTTTAACTTTTGTACACACATAAACAAAACAATAAATAACAATACGAGCAGAATTACATGCAGGTTGATCGTCTCATGCATTTGAAATTTCACCAGCATCAAATTGGAACACAGCAAAGCACTACTATTGGCAGCAAAAATGGGTATGATGGTAGTACTATGGATGAATACCGCACACTGCTTTCTATCCAAAGGTTGCTTGGAAGATATTGCTTTAAGCCGCCCATTATGCTTCACATTACACTGATGTATTTTTTTATATTGTGGTGTAGAATAAAGAGTTTTCTATCTATACAGTTGGTTCTTCTGTCCAATCTTTCATTTGAACACACGTACAATGGGGCTTTCGAACCAAACTTAAAACCATTAATGATTTTAAAATGAGGTATATCATTCCTAGTTATTTAAACGACATGCCAATGAATATTAGTTTATCTAACATATAACCCCTTTTCAGATATCGTGGACTTGCCAGAATCGATCGCCAGAACTGCACGTTTTCTGGAGTGTCGTACAAAGTTAACTACGTTTTCTGAAGCGTCGTACATCCGGTACGTAGGTCAAATATGTCCCACGTCCGTCCGGATAATGTAATTTGGGGGTTATTCTCCCCCGGGGGTCGTTAGTGCGACATGTTCCGTCATTGGAAAGAAAATGGCCGCAGCCCGGAAAATATTGGAATTGATTTGGTGATAAAGGAGCGAGACTATTTACTGGGGAAAATAAGAGGTTCTTAGATATATTGGCGCTCCAGTGAAAACATTTGATGGATATTTTTTTCCGGGATAGTGAGATAGTGGGGTCATTGAAATGGATGTGATATTTTTCTGTTATAACAATTGACAGTGAACAATACAATAAATATTACTACTGTAAAACATAGAAATATATAACTGTAATTCAATACTACACGCAACTTCATAAACATATGTAAGTCATCATGCCTGAGATCAAGCCCAAAGCGGTAACGAAATCGAAATGCCCTAGAACCAAATATTGGAAGACAAGTTTGGGTAAGAAGGTAAGAAGTAAGGAAATTAGATAAATCTTTTATGACTTTTTTCAGTAAATGTGACTTGATTGATGCACATATCAACCAAGCTCTTAAACTGTTTCTTAAGTTGAAAAAATTGTAGAATAAATATAAGATGATTATAACATCTGTACTGTAGTGAGACTATTAACTTCAAAAATGCCTGAGCAACAATTTGTTAAAAGTCTAACGGGTTTATTGCGTCTTATTTTAAAAAGCATTTCAAATGATTCTAAAGTAAATATAGAGCGCTATAAATATCAAATTGAACTGTAGTAGGATAAGTTTGAAGAAATAACCCGCAAACTATTATTTAATGGTCACCCTATCCAACTAGCCTTAGGATATCAGCGTCCAGTACATCGCATTAGAGCAAGGCTGCCCGTCCGCCGGCATTCAACACTTGTCTAGATAAAACTGTGTTTGCGACGACAGTGCGGCGCCATTTTAAACTATTTTACGGTCCATAAACCAGGGAATCACCAGCGGTTGTTGGGTTCTCTTTGGGTGTGTAGAATTATGTGGTAATAACGTAACACGGCAGCCAAGTCTAATCGGATGGAATTGCTTTCCCTCATTGAGATCGCCTCTCGCCTTCTGTATGCTGATTCAAAATAGACAGAGATTTTGTTTAGGTTTAAGAATTACAATTACTAAACTTAACTTAATTTACAATTTAGTTTTCATTATTGGTTAGAGTATAAATGTTTTAAATTATAGCAATCCTTTAAAATACCTTCCAAATTTCGTGTGTAAAGTGTCAGTATGGGATTTGAGTAAAGTTAGTTGTGACATACGGACAGACAGACAGGATGTTATTGTATTTTTTTGCTATCTGGCTACGGTTTCAAGCGAATAGATTACTTTTCTGCCTTTTCTAACGGTTTCACCACGCTCATTTTAGTTTTCAACTGTTCTTAAAACCTGTCGGTCAGAAAAAGGCAGAATTTATAACACGTTTCACGGGGTTTAGAACTAAACATGATTATGTACGATTTTAAAACAATATTTTAAAGAAAACTGTTATTAAATCGATTACCAAAATAAACACCTATTGATAATCGATTTAAAAACATTTATTGTAACTGCAAGAGTTGAACTAAGGATAAGGTTACATTTTTTTCTGAATCAAAATAATTTATTAAACCTACCTCAAACAGCCATCTACATATGCCAACAAAGTTAATTTTTCATAGCAAATTATTCGCTGAACAGCTTATCGGGAAATACAAAACCCTCTCTAACTATCAACTCGATTGACTCGACGGTATCGAAACATCCCTATCGACATTTATTGGTATCTTGGAAGCGTACCACGGGTTGTGCTATTCGCCTCTCGAGCTCTTGAGCCAGTGTGCTGAAAATACTAGTGTGCCTCAAAAAATTGTTTCCTTGCTTTTGTAAGAAATATATATCAGGAACAAGCCGCTTGTTGCCCATTCCATGCTCACGGTAAGGAGCCATGAATACCATAACCTAGGCCACCATAAGTAGACATCCTAAAGATTATTTCTTGCACCTGGCACAGTCATGTCTAAGAGTTGTCTGAGAGACTATATCTGTGACTTATATCAGTGTCTGAGAGTCTGTTCTGTAGACCTCGGTTTCATTAAGATATTTAGTTATTTTTTAAATATTGGTGGTCTTTACACACAGCGTGATCTAGCCTCAAAGTAAGCTAAGCATAGTTTGTGGGATGGGAACCAGATAACTGATATAATAATCATATACTTTTTATTACATACAATAAATATTAACAGTCAGGCACAGAACAAACATCTATGTTCGTCTTACAAAATATGTTTATCCTGGGTGGGAATCGAGTCCACGACCTTCAGTGCAGAAGGTAGGGTTACTACCAACTAAGCTGTAAGGCCAGTCTAGTTTAGAGTCAATTAAGTCAGTTAACTCTCATTTTACGATTGAATTATGTTGGTATTAGTGTCAGATTGACGTGAATTTTGACACATAAAAACAAGTAAAGTCAGTTACTAAACTACTTCTGGACAGGCAACAAACAAATTACATAAATTATGATATATATTCGACTTGTATATTTACAGTTTAATTGTACCTTGTTGGTCGTTCAGTAGCGCATGGTACCACTCCAGTGCATCGCTATTGGAAACAAGTAATGCGCGCTTGAAACTTCCGCTGGAGTCTCAGATTAATATTAAATAAGTTGATCCCCGATGAATCTTAATGAAAATATATATTTGTTCTGTTTCCAGGTCTTATTATATCGTTAGCTAGTTTACGTCAAATAGCATCGTAGCTCTCGACAAATGAAAGTGGATGGGCTGGGATGATTGGGAAATAGGTACGTAAATGTTAGATCAAATCTGGCTCAGGTTTTATACAAGATATGATTCCGTTCTGACTCTTAGAAATATAATTTGTTAAAATAAGAAATAGTCAAATTCCGCCAATGCCATAGGGTAGGGAACGGGTGGCCGAATGACATTTCTGAGCGATAAAAAGGCATAAAAGGCAAAAAATCGCTGCATATGGTTATATGTGGTCAAACCCTTATACGAAAGACGGAAATAATTCGGATTGATAGATGCCACAAGCCTTCTAATTTTTGGTTCTAGAACATGGTGGATTCCTCATAGTTCTCTTAGCCGTTTCAAAAATTTGTGGCTTATTTATGCTCCGAAATAAAACCCACGATATCAGGATTCAAAGTTGGAGGCCTGACAGCTCTTTGCTACTGTCTGTTGTTAAGTAACCTCTGCCCATAACAGCCGATGCGACTTAGGTCCTCCCCTACTAGGTACGACAAGACCCAAGTCGCATCGTATGCGCCCGTAACTCTGAGAGGTGTAGGTGGAATGTCTGATGTGCCTGTAATTTCACCGGCAACCTTACCTTTCAAACCGGAACACAGTAACGCGAACGCGTTTCTGCTTGGCGGCAGAAATGGGCAGTTCTTCCCCGGGTGAACTTGGCGTGAGTTTTACTGCTCTTGTCGCATCATATCAAGGACAGAGGTCCAAATGATTACGGGAGTATCGTAACCCTTCACACATGCTACTGCATACCTCTCGTTTACACAAGACGATTAAATTAAATTTAGTTTCCTAATATAAACTCTTTAGCTATCACAAGACTTGGCTACAACACGATTCGCTTACGGTTCATATAACAGCCTTCCTCGTTCATTATTACTCTGAAGTTCAGCTACAACTTTGTAAGCATTTTTTTGCGAAATATGTTGCACGTGTGAAACTTTTTAATTAAAAGATGTTTCAGAAATAAGCTGAACTGAATATTTAAGCTCAAAAATTTTAAACTTCGGTTCCAGACGCCACAAGAAGGGAACCTACTAGTTATTTTACGTACCAACGAATTATTGTTATCTATACGGTTATAGCGATATCAGCGTGTGTAACCTACATATAAAGTCTGATTTTTTAAATCTTAATGCTTTATTATTCAATTATCTTGACAAATTATAATTTATTATAATGAAACGAAAAGCAAATAATTCAGAGAAGGCGCAACTACATATTTATCTCAAAAGGTTAAAGGAGTTACCTGTTAGTGGGAACACAATAGCGGTCACATCCATGTTCCTGTGATAATGTAATCCACAGATAAACTAGGCATTTCGTGGCTTTGCCTACGTCTTCGGAGGAAAGACACGCTAACATATATATACAATACCTAACCGCTAACCATTATAATTAATCGTAGGTTTTATATGAATTAAAAATAAGTGTATAAAATATTATTCTATAAAACCTTTCTTTGTCCTGTTAGTTTGAAATACTCATATACAATAGTAGTGCGCAGAAAGTCGCGGTCAAAAGCTAGACTTTATTAAATTGATTTTAAAAAAACAAACTTCTTTTGAGCATTAATTAAACATTTTAATCAAATTAGTTACAAAACAGCTTCAACTCAAATCAATTAACGTTAAATATTTTGACCAATCTCAAAAGTCCTGGTGTCTGCGATTGATCGAAACGTTACAGAATTCCGTGGGTAGTTTTTTCATTTCGAATTTAAAAATTCCATATCGAATCTATATCAATTAACGAAATGTCTAAACATTTGTTCAGCAAAAGGGTACGAAATAAATTAACAGCCTCATTAATTTACTGAAGGTTGATGATACGTCTATTTGGAGTAGAGATTTTTGATGTTAACGAAATGATAGAACAAGTATATTATTTACAAAAAAATATAATATTTTGACTGACTGATTCACAGCAACACACAGCCTAAGCCACTGGCCCTAAAGACGTAAAATTTTGAGGATAGATAGAATGATATACCATGTACATGAAACTTCGTAATGAGAGATGTATTTCTTAAAGACCGGAGTAATGTTTATGAATGTTCAACCCTTAAGTAGTTCAAAATCGTAACTGTTTCAAAAACAATTATAAGTAGATTCGTAAAATTTTAAATGAAAACTCTACAAACAAATGATACAAAGATGTTCTATAATATTTATCGTTTAAAACTTACGCAGGCAGGTTTTTACTTTATTTTTCTTAGCTTATTTTTTATTATTTGCAGTGCAATCAAGGTTTTTTGAAGGGTTCCTTAATATTTTAATGGCTTTAAGGTCAATACTGACTCTGCTTCGTGCACAAATATTTTCATCTCGTGACAAGACTTTTAAAATCACATAAATTAATTGGACTGACCTCACTGTGGGTTCGATTTCCACCCAGGACAAACATTTGTGTAACGAACATATATACTTGTTTCTTCTATGTCTGGGTGTTGTGTATTTACAAAAGATATATAGGTATTCTATCATTTGTCTGGTTCCCATGATATAAGCTATGCTATGTTTGGAGCTAGATGGTGCTTTGTGAAATATCCTCCATTATTTATTTAAATATTTATTGTTATATAAATCGGTATATCGGTACAGAAATCCACCTGTGTCTATGGACATGTCATAGACACTCAAGAAAATGACATAAATAAGCTTTCCCGTCATGTTTTTGCGTTCCACTTTTAGATGATTCATTTTAATATAGTCCACAAATTATTCTGAAACTCGACACTGGCTTGAATAAATTCACAGTTCAATAGATGCGCCGTTTAACACATTAGATCTTATCATTTGAGTTATATCCTCAGTTTTGTTTGAAATTTTACCAAACCAGCCCATTTATAGATGTATTATGGTGATATAATTAACACTCATATTTATTTTAAGTTGAAATGTTCAGTTTAAAGTTGTGGTTAGAGTTTTATAGTTTTGGAAACGCCAATATATTTCATCACCTCGACTTTTGGAGCCCATAGGAGTCTCGCCCGTGTTTCTATAGAAATAAGAGTGAAAATACCATCTTAATTAACTTCGATGCTCGCATATAAGATGCTGTCAAATTATCTGATGACCGAAATCAAAAAGCAAAGCCTATCTCATTGATTGAGATCATAAAATTGATGGATTTGGCCGATTTGCCTACGAATGTTACTTTTATAAATATCTCACACTATCGTCTGACTATAAAAGATTCTATTGTTTGCCAATCCACTAATCAATAAAATATACGGCCTATCTGACTGTTTCGATAGCATATATAAAATTTTATGACATTATTTTCATAGCCCATAAAACCAATAATTCTAATAATCTTAAATGAAACTAAAATTGGAATAAATTAAGAGAAACATTCCTAAAATGTGGCAAATAAAGTTACCTAATTAAGTGAAATCAAACTTTCCAATTAATCCACTTAAATATTTTCTTAACGAACTTGACTGAATCTTTTTGTATAACTGTTAGGTTCATTTTATAGTTAGGGCTTAGGCTAATGTGGAATCAGATTTTACCCTGTGTTATTGTTAGTTATTAGTTGATTTGTTTTTGTTATTAATATTTTAATTTCATATTATTTCGCTTTATTCATTTGGACTTGTAATTTTTGTTACGAATATGAACTAAACGATGTGGGTGCTCGTGAAATTACAGGTACATGAGACTTTCTATCTTCAAGTGTAATAGTGGCAGGCCAATAATAATAATAACTTGGGTTTTTCTGCACTTTTGAGATGCTAGCAGAGTTGAAATGTTATATTAACACCAGGTACCTTAGCCATATGCTCTTAATGTTACTAATTCAGATAAAAGATGAACAAAACTATTTTTTCCTATTTTAATCATTTGCAAATAAATATTCATGATTTTCAGTGATTTATCATTCATTCCCGCACTGCGAGAGTAGGCCAGCCAGAACAAAGCTGATGTAAAAATATGTAGGCACAGCGCGGCCTCGGCTTTAAATAAAAAGTATAACACTCATTGCCTCTCAGTCGGTTATATCCCACATCGCAACAATACGCAAAGGGCTCAAAGGGCTGAAAGGGAAAGCTGACATTAGGGATGAATTTTAAGCGTGCCATATAAAATATTAACCCCTTGCGGCCCTCGCACTCACCAGACTTTCTGTGTAACGGCGCTTTTTCTCTATTCTGAATGGTTGTAAACAGTAAGTAATTATTTAGTTAATCATTCTGTTCCCAGACTGTTCTGATACAAATATTCTATTACGCGCATATAACAAAAAGTCATAAACAAAAAACAAATTACCCTGTTTATTAAAACGAAAATGACACGTTAACGGTCTGTTTATCAAAAGTAGACCGATAAAAAAAAATATCAAAGTGAATTTCAAATTTAAATGCCTCTTTCATGTGTCATGTATTCATGTATGTTCATGTGTTCATGTAGTCGGTTCCGGAAAGCGATGATTTTTTTTAATGTGATACAGTTACGGAACGATCCGATGGCCCACCTGGTGTTAAGTGGTAACCTCTGCCCATAACAACCGATGCGACTTAGGTCCTCCACTACTAGGTACTACCAGACCCAAGTCTCAACGTATGCGCCCGTAACTCTGAGACATGTAGGTGGAATGTCTCATGCGCCTGTAATTTCACCGGCAACCACACCTTTCAAACCGGAACACAGTAACGCGAGTGTGCTTATACACTCGTGTTACTGTGTTCTGATTTGATGCTTGAACGTTTGAATGCTTGGCGGCCGACATGGGCATGGCGGCAGTACTTCCCGGATGGACTTGGCGTGAGTTCTAGTGCTCTGAAAAATTCAGAAAAGTAGCGTGCGTACTCAGACCGTTACTTTGTATCCAGCGGAACACTTCCGCTGATTCTAACGTGATTTTGCAAGTGACTGTACATTCTGTTCAGTGAGTTGTGAATATTTTGTTATTGGAAATTTTCCAAGTGGAAATTTCGTGTACATTTCCTTAATTGATTTAACTTTGGCGTGCTCCCGTGCCAATGTTGACTTAGAAGCTACCATACGAATATCAACGATTTATGTAAAAAGTACAATATCTTAAGATTTTTCTCCCTTACTTTCTCGTTGTCTCGAGATGATAACATTATGTGATATGACTTGGGTGGAATTATATCGCTTTATTTTTTAAGATTATAAATTTGTGAACATATTTTCATGCCTCTTTGTACATTTATGACGATCACTGATGCCATTTTGAATCTGCCATTACTTCTCCGAAATATATTTTTGTAGACAAATCCATTCGAAGGGAGTCCTCGCAAAGATACATTTCCAAGAAAATACAACATCATTTTGTAAAGGATAGATTTATTTCTTCATAATTGCTTATTTGATGACAGTATCATAAGCAGAAACTCTGTAGGCGGCATTTTTTCGTTGCTGATTTTGGTGGGTAGGAACGTTTTGTTTTTTTTTTTTTATGTAATACATTTACGGAACGAGCCGATGGCCCGCCTGGTGTTAAGTGGTAACCTCGGCCCATAACAGCCGATGCGACTTGGGTCCACCCATACTATTTATGACAAGACCCAAGTCGCATCGTATGCGCCCGTAAATGTGAGACGTGAAGGTGGAATGTCTCATGTGCCTGTAATTTCACCGGTAACCACACCTTTCAAACCGGAACACAGTAACGCGAATGCGTTACTGCTTGGCGGCAGAAAAGGGCATGGTGGCAGTACTTCCCCGGACGAGCTTGGTGAGAGCTCTACTGCTCTTAAATGTGTAATGTTCAAAGATAATTTCTTACACGCGAAAAACATGCTGTTTGGGAATGTAGAAGATAATTAAATAACATATCGCTTTTGGCATGAATAAATAAAAAGCAAAATTATCAAAGAGCTCAACCATAGACTAAATGTTATATAAAAGATTACAGAAACCTGTTACCGTGATTACAAATTACAAACAATTACAAATTCACTGGAGGAAAATGGTTTTCCACGTAAATTTAATAAAGGTTTTTTCCCCAATAATTTAAGGATCAATAAACCAATCACAATTTTGATTTATAACCGACGCAGTCTGAGAGTAAATATTTTAGGGGTCCGCTGAAAAAGGTCTTTTATATTCTACAGTGGAACCCTGAAACACACTCTTAAGTGCAATTTTTTTTTTTTATGTAATACAGTTACGGAACGAGCCGACGGCCCACCTGGTGTTAAGTGGTAACCTCGGCCCATAACAATCGATGCGAATTGGGTCCTCCCATACTATTTATGACAAGACCCAAGTCGCATCGTATGCGCCCGTAAATGTGAGACGTGAAGGTGGTATGTCTCATGTGCCTGTAATTTCATTATCTAATTTTATTATCTATAGCAAAGAGCATTAATTTTAAAAACTAATAAGCTTAAACAAAAAGTTCTGTGAAATCGGTCCTGCAGAGTTTGCGTGATGCTAAACAAACTAATGAACAAAGGAACAATTACAGCTTTACAATATTGTACTTAAACAGCTTTCCATTTTCATCAGTATACTTTACAGTACTTCCAAAATGGTGAAGAATAACATCGTGAGGAAACCTTTATGTACTAGAAACAAAACATTGAAGATTTGTGTCAAGTGCACGAAAGAGCCTATTTTAGGCGCACTTTAATCCTTGCACTACAATAGTTTGAGAGAGCCACTGTCACGATTAGGAGTATTTAAAATAAAAAAAAGTATCCATATAAGTAGTATAGTATATAGTAGTATAGTAGTAGTAGTATAGTAGTAGTAGTATATAAGTAGTAGTAAGTAGTAGTATAGTATACATACAATATTGAGCAGTAAAATGAGTCACATAATACAATAATAAAATAAATGTAACTCAATACGCCTCCGAAATAGGAAGTATTCCTAGTTAATTCCCAAATAGAACCAATCACAGTATTTTGATTTATATCCGAGTGGTTCTCCGAAAATGTTTTTTCATTATTCGGACGAGCCGAAGATAACGCCAAACCTCACTCCATTAGGCTTATTAAATTAGTGAAACCGGAATTTATGTTATCAAATAAGTAGAAAGAAAATTAAATTTTCCAACCTTGGCTGGTGTTGCACATAATTTACATAATATCAGAGTTTTAAAAGGGCCGTTTCTGTATTGAGGTTTCCTAGGGATGTTATATGAAAATTTAGTTTTTCATCATTTTTCGTTTATTAGGTATTTCAAGGTCTAGGTAAGGAAGAGAATTACGTATATCCCTACGCTATTAGATTTTTTTTAATAAAGGCATTTCATTATTTATATGTTTAGCTGGAGGCCATTAGAAGAGATTTGTTTATCATATAAACATATTCCACACTAAAATGATAAATGCAAAAATTTTTTTGTTTATTTGGGTGAAAGGTAAACCTGCTGAAATTCAGTAAATAGGTAGATGATACATATTTGTGGGGAAAGGATTAATGTGAGCCTCGAAGGGGCTCTTAAAATGTAATACTACTTAGTGTATGCCAGGATTTGAAACTGGGGTCTGTACCACTAATGCTCTGATGACCTGAAATTATAAATAGGCTTTTTTCATCCCGGTACCATGCAGGCTAAGCTAGCAGGAGCTAGAATAATATTACATTAATAGGTTGGTGGTCACTGAAATTACAGGCTTATCAAAAAGCACAATTATTTCATAGATTCCCTTGAGAAAAAAAACTTAAGACTTTAAAAGAATCGATCGCCCAGATTCGTTGATTTAACAGCATTGGTATAAAAATATTCCTGTCTCCTAATTTACTAAGCAATTTAACACAAAAAGTAAATAAATATATGTTTTATGTTGGAAAATAATTGCAGCGAAAAGCGAATTTTCATCTGAATTCTCTCCCATCGTAGCAAATCATTCAGAAAGAAGTTTATTGAGGCTCTGCCTATCCCTTCGCGTGAAGGGCTTCGTCATCATTTTAAGAACGTATTAAATTTTTGAAGCAATAAACTCATCGGTGTCGTCGTCTGGATTCAAACCAGCGACTTCCTGATTCAAAATCGGGATCTATATGACCAAGGAGATATCTTAGCCAAACAATATTCGAATATTATCGATTCAGGTGATGGTTTTCGATGAAATTCGCTCTGATCCCGTCACTAGGCTATCGAATTCTGATAAGACCCTCTTCTTAATAACGTTTAGATGTAATCAGATAAATTCTGCCACTCTGTCCAAACTTTTCGACCTTTCCTACCTTTGATATTTTCAAGCAGAAAAAGGGTTCCATTCTAGAATTTATTTGTGACTGCTTTATGCGCAGAGATTCTTTAGGCAATAATGATTTCATTATTTCAAAAATGATTTCAATAATATTGGTGGACAATTCACACAGCGGCGTCTAGCCCCAAAATAAGCATAGCTTGTACTATGGGAACCAGATTACTGAGAGAATACATATATACTTTTATTGTAAATATATATACATACGAGTATTTACACCCAGACACAGAACAAACATCAATGCTCGTCACACAAATGTTTGTCTTAGGTGGGAATCGAACCCACGACCTACAGCGTAGAAGGCAGAGTTACTACCAACTGAGCTATGAGGCCTGTCGAAAGATATCTCTAGACTATGTATATTTTTGTTTTAAATATAATTTCGAGTAATATGCGAAATTTTTTCATATTCAATTTCCTAAATAAGCCGATGAAATTACAGGCTAACCACGTTTCATGTTGTTTCAGAGTTACCGACGAAATGATACAATGTGGGTGTTCTCTTGTTATTTTATGGGTTAATACAAGTTGTATTTCTTTTGTGTTATGGGCAGGAGGCACTGATTAACATCAGGTGGGCCATCGATTTTTCCTTCACTTACATAAAATAAGCTAAATACATTTTTGCGATACAACTGCTTATGTTTATGTAGCCACAACCTAGAGTTATGTAAATGGTAGCATAAAAAGTGCTTTAGGCTCTTAACTTATTACACAAATAAAATCTAGGTATTAGCCTTAATGTAAAGATAGTAATGATGGATCCATTTTCATAATTTGCTATCTGCCTTTGCCTGGAAACAACAAATGGAGGGTAAACCCGAGATACTAAGCCTAGGTGATATCAAGACACGCAACGTTTCTAACCTACTTTACTTAGCACGCCTAAGATAATACTAGACTGTGAAAATAAGACTTATTCTTAGGGTGTTTCCACACTGATTGAAATGGACCAGAACAGTTAAAAAACAGTTCAACAGTTAATCGGCTTTAGTAGCTGTAGAACTTATGCTAAGTTCATCCAGGGAAGTACGGCGACCACACCTATTCCTACCGCCAAGAGCAATGCATAACTTTCTTGTAGTGGTTTGGTCTTGTATTTGTAGGTGGTCTTGTAGTACCTAAGTAGGTCATTGTCAGTGTTTTTTTTTTTAATGTAATACAGTTACAGAACGAGCTGACGGCCCACCTGGTGTTAAGTGGTAACCTCAGCCCATAACAAGCGATGCGGCTTGGGTCCTCCCCTACTAGGTACGGCAAGACCCAAGTCGCATCGTATGCGCCCGTAACTCTGAGACGTGTATGTGGAATGTCTCGTGTGCCTGTAATTTCACCGGCAACCACACCTTTCAAACCGGAACACAGTAACGCGAAAGCGTTACTGCTTGGCGGCAGAAATGGGCATGGCAGTGTTTGTAAGTTATTGCTTGTCAAAGGCAGAATTTACCACGAGGTGACACATTTAAACAATATGTATATGTAGATAACCCATGGAGTTAGAAAATATTCTTATGTATCCATCGTCCTGAGATCATTTCTAGGGATATGCAGCTAACTCTTTCCGCCTGCAAAGTGATGGCAGTTCAAGTGTACATATTTGTGTTATACGCGTAAAATAGCATGCAGTGTTGTATGTAAGCTGCGACACAGTCAATCTAAATCCACTAAAGGTGGAGTGGAAAATACTTGAAAAACAGTTTTTTATTTTTTATTTTTTATTTATCCAACAAAAAATACAATAGATTTTCTAATAAACAGTGTTTTTAAACCTATGTAAGGTAAGTTGCTCAATATAGTACTGACAAGTATTTATAGTAGCATAATTTGTCTGTCCTCATAGCTCAGTTGGTGGCTGCCTTCTGCGCTGTAGGCATGGGTTCGATTCCCACCCAGGACAATCATTTGTGTGATAGGTGTTTGTTCAGTGTCTGGGTGTTGATATGTATTATATGTAGGAATAAAAAAAAAACAGTCGTCTAGTTCCCATGATAGAAGCTGTTTACATAGCTTACTTTGGGTCTAGATGGCGCTGTGTGAAATGTCCACCAACATTTATTTATTTATAATTACAATTCGTAATGTTTCAAGAAGTAGGGCCTCTAAGGGTCAAATAGGACATGTCGATTGCCGAATGTCGAATACGAAGGGCGTATATTAATTATGTATGGAGGAATCCCTCGGTCAAAGGGGTTCTATTTTGGGTGATGTATTATGTACGAGGAAAATCTCGAACGCTTTCTTGAATATCTGTTACCGAAATAGGAACTGAAGTGATTTCAAATATGAAATTCCCTTTGAAAATACCACATCACATAAGAAGTGTGATAGGTTAAAATGAATAATAATTTAACTGGTAATCAGCAGAAAATGTTGGAATCTGATAAGAAAAGTTCGAAATAAAAGATATACAGGGTGTCCGGTAATGAATGGATAACCTTGAAATGGGTCTTAGTAGAGTTATTGGGCATTCGGAAAAAATATCAAAAAAAAATAAACAAGATGTATAAAAAAAAACAAAACAAAACAAAAAAGAATCGATATCTTTTAAAAAATACATATCTTTGATACTACTTGGTTTTTTTTATTTGATATTTTTTTCCGAATGCCCAATAGTTCTACTAAGACCCATTTCAAGGTTATCCATTGATTACCGGACACCCTGTATATGTAACAATCTCAGCGTTCATGACAGGAGATGAAGTATCTATCTAAATATTTTCGGGAAATAAAATATTTATTTCTGCAATTAAATTAATTGAAGTTTGTAATTAATGCAATATATGTATTCAATGCGTTCTTCAAAGCTTAAAAGGCGTCTGGCCTCACGCGCAGACTGGCAGATGGTAAATATGCCTTCTGCGCTTTAGGTCATGGGTTCGATACCCACACAGGAAAAACACTTGTGTCACGAACATTGATGTTTGTTCATTTATCTGGGTTTTAATATGTATTATACAAATAAAATTTTACAAGTATCATTTTTCTGGTTTTTGTAGAAACAATAATTAGTTTGGGGCGCAGTATCAAATGGCCCAGCAATATGTAAAAATGTTTTTTTTAATTATATCTCTAAAGCACAGTACTTATTTTTATAAAATAATATGATTAAATTCCCCGTTTTTTCGCGCAAAGATCGTGTGCATCCACGTGAGAGATAATATGTCACCTGTTGAGAATAAGGCCATAGATAACGAATATCGATTTGTCTTGTAGCAGAAGCCGTTTAGATAACATCTGAATTAAATTGTTATTTTGTTGACTTGATGTAATGTTTGGAAATCTGATGTCGGAATGTGGTATTTTGTAATGAAATTCAATAACAATTAAATAACTTATAGCCGTTTTTGTTATTTTTTAACCATTTAAAAACTCCAAAATATAAAACAAAACGCCAACAGATACCCACCACTCATACCCACCAAACGTATGCAGGTTTTAGAATTAGAATCCATCGGAGGTTTTCCATTCACATGAATCTATTTAACAAGGGTATAAAAAAAATTTAACTGGCAGGCACCACGCTGTTAATTCCTCTATTGTTGCAGGCGTCTATAGACGACGGTAGCTACTCACCATCAGGTGGGCCGTCAGCTTGTGTGCCTCATCATTCACATAAAAAAAGATCTAGGCAACTAAATGGGCTAATCAGGGAGAAACGAGGCATAAACATTAAAATAAAAGTATCATAAATAGTTACTATAAAATTACTAATAGCCACTAAGAGCAGTAGAACTCTCGCCAAGTTCGTCCGGGGAAGTACTACCACCATGCCCATTTCTGCCGCCAAGCAGCGGTAACCTCGGCCCATAACAACCGATGCGACTTGCGTCCTCCCCTACTAGGTACCACAATAGCCAAGTCGCATCGTATGCACCCGTAACTATGAGACGTGTAGGTGGAATGTCTCACGTGCCTGTAATTTCACCGGCAACCACACCTTTCAAACCGGAACACAGTAACGCGAACGCGTTACTGCTTGGCGGCAGAAATGGGCATGGTGGCAGTACTTCCCCGGACGAACTCTGCGAGTTCTACTGCTATAAATATAAATATATATAAATAAATTACTTCCATCGGTTCAACTTATAGAAGTTTTTTTTCTAATGTTATGAACTTATAATCACTCAAAAACAGCTTCATCTTTTGCGGTATGGCCATTGACTAATGATTTAAATAATTTTTATTTATTTTATTGAATTTTAAGAGTAACTCTGGATGCTGTGGTTACTGATCCTCTAACTGAGGATCAGTAACCATTATAAGCAACATAAACAGGTTACTTATGTACATAAGCTACGCCTAAGTTTTTAGCATATTACAAAAATAACCACGTATTATGCCCATTCTAAAATACCCCTTCATGTGATGATACAAATTCATTAATTTATGTTATTAAAATTGAGATCCCAATTTGAAGTAACGTTTTAATATTATAACCTGTCTAGAACGAGTCCAACGATATGCTGCATGTTTGTTTTACATTTGGGATAGTCCGCTGTTCCATGGGTTTTAATTGAAAGGTGAGTTTCCATTAAATTGAAGTATTTTCATCGTAAATTTTGACCTTTGAATTATTTGAGGGCAAAGTCAAGAACTGAAACTTGGTTGCAATGTGTAATTTGAATATTTTTCTAGAAGTATTAAAACGAGGCTCATTCGCCGATGTATTTAGCATTCAATAGAAATGGGGAAGTACTGCCACCATGCCCATTTCTGCTGCCAAGCAGTAACGCGTTCGCGTTACTGTGTTCCAGTTTGAAAGGTGTGGTTGCCGGTGAAATTACAGGCACAAGAGACATTCCACCTACACGTCTCAGAGTTACGGGCGCATACGATGCGACTTGGGTCTTGTCGTACCTGGTAAGGGAGGACCCAAGTCGCATCGGTTGTTATGGGCAGAGGATACCACTTAACACCAGGTGGGACGTCGGCTCGTTCCTGTAACTGTATCACATTAAAAAAAAATGATATTTATATTATCGATATTGATCGATTTTACAGACGATCGAGCGATTTATATGGCTCCTAAATTTTGAATCCTGTCGGGTAAAGTTTATTTATAATGTAGTGTAACTTCTTAAATGGCCTGGCATTTCACTACACTGAAGTTCAAAATCTTCGTCTAAGTTCTTAGTGGTATGTTTCGGTATCCTCACTTGAGGTCTAGTACCCATCCAGGCCTTCAAAACTGGCTACACCTTGTTCCTTATCATCACGTAATGCGCATGTAATATCCCTCCATTAGGGGTTTCTTGTCTGTTCTTCCCCATTGAGGGTCGGATAGCGTTTGAACAGGCATCAAACTTATCGATAAGTACGCGTGACCTTATGTTTTGAATATTGACGTTTCCAAGCCATTTCTCTATGAATTCTATGGAAATAAAGTTTTTGACTTTGACTTTGAATAAAGTAGGGGTTAAACGCTGAAATATTAAGGAGTTACCCAAGTGTTTCAAGATTTTTTCAGAAAAGAAAATGTCGTGCTACTTTTTTGTATGTCAATGTTACGGAATTAACAGATCGCCCACCTGGTATTAAGTTGTGCAGTTCGGCTTGCTTCCTCCACTACTAAGGTACAGCAAGAACCAAGTTACATCTTATGCGCCCGTAACTCAGACGTGAAGGTGGAATATCTCATACATCTGTAATTTCACCGACAACCAAACCTTTACAGAACACAGTTACGCAAATGGATACGGCTGGGCGGCACAAATAGGTATAGTAGTAGTTCTTCCCTGAACTTACTTACCATAAATTCTACTGCTACTATACTCTGACTTTTTTCAGCAATCAAAAAAAAGAGATATAGTGCAAACAGTATGCCTAGAATGTCTACCGAATTTTCGAACTTTCCTTCTGAAACTATTATTTTAACTTAATAATGTATATAGTTAAAGTAAATATACTGTTGTACTCTACACCTAGACTCCATTATAGCAATAAGATGATATCGCGACTTGGAGTAACGTTTAGCGTTATGACCCCCTTAAAGGCGCATATTGCTTTCGACACACTAAAGCGGATCGTAGATTTGCTTTTGCGCGGCACTTAATATCAAGGCCCTTAAAAATCACTCTTATGTGCTCACGAAATAGAATCTTTAAAATTTGTTGTGATTCTATTCTTTTCGAGTCACTGGTTCTCTCGAACCAGTGTGGTGAAAGGATTTTAAATGCCCTAAAAGCGGCTCCTTTCTTGCACTTAACACATATCTTAGAATCTTTAGTTCTAGGACATGTCGGTTTCCTCACGATGTTTTCCTTCACCGTTTTGAGAACGTTGTATTGTGTTCATAATCTTTCAACCGAAAAACTCTGATGAACTTTTGATTTGAACCGGCGGCCTCCGGATTGAACCTCGGGGTAAGTACCACTAGACCACCACGCTCTCAAAGGACTCCGTGACTGTATTGAAAGGGTGAAAAGATAGGCAAGCGATATTCAACAACTTACTTACGTATTATTAGTACTTACGATAAGGCCTAGGGCGCATCGGATTGCACCCTAAAGCATGAAAATGTAACGTCTCACGTAACAGTTTATAATAAATAAGTATCAAGTCTAGAACATCCGACTATTATCATAAAGGTGAAAGTTTGTGAGGATGTATGGAAGTTTGTAACTCTTTCACGCTCAAACGGCTGAATGGAATTGGATGAAATTTGGTACCAAGATAGCTTATATCCTGGATTAACACATAGGCTATTTAGACATCGCCTCCCACCTTCAACTCATTGCCTAATTGAAGGAATGAAAAACAAAATGTTGAAATTTAGTCAAACTATTAGTAGAATTTTCTCGACTCGCCTCGAAGCTCAGTTGGTAGTAACCCTGCCTTCTGCGCTGTAGGTCGTGGGTTCGATCCCACCCAGAACAAACATATGTTTGACGAATATAGATGTTTGTTCTGTGTCTGGGTGTATATGTATTATATGTACGTATTTACAAAAAAGTATATCAGTAGCCTGGTTCCCGTGATACAAGCTATGCTTAGCTTACTTTGGGGCTAGATGGTGCTATGTGAAATGTCCACCAATATTTATTATTATTATATTATTTTATGTTTCGTCATTTTTCTCCCAAACAGCATAAAAGAAAATGTTATTTAGCATTAAGTTCGCCCATGTACTTGTTTGACCTTGTGCAATAAAGCATTTTCTATCTATCTATCTATCTATCTATACATATTTTTATTTGAATGCAAATCTGAACAAATACGGATAAACATAGAAAAAAATGTATTAAATAAATATTTATTACATAAATAAGTATTATCAGCTTTTTAATATACATAATATTATGTATTAAAAACCTGAACAGTACGTTCGATTACACCATCATATCATACTTTATTTTAGGGTTCCTTTCTCATCTGTAACGGCAAAAACGGCTAAAGTTTCTATTTGAGAGCGCTTTTCGTAATATCGATAACACTTACAACCCTTCTCCATTATACAAGACGATTATATCGTAAGTTGGAGTGGAGTAACGCGCACGGTTATGACCTGCCTGAAAGGACCATAATTGTTATAGGCATTTTACTAAATTAATGTACCGAGTGCGGAATATTACGCTAAATGTAGATTGCTTATGTGCTGGCGGATGTGTTAATAAAAGGGACCTCCGCGCTTAGAACAGACTCTAAAGTTTATAGAGTACTAGCTGATGCCCGCGACTACGTCCGCGTGGAATTCGGTTTTATCACGCACCCCTATTTTACCCTGCGGAAAAGTAGCCTAAGTTACTACTTGTTATATCAGCTATCTGCCAGTGAAAGTCCCGTCAAAATCGGTCCAGCCATTTCAGAGATAAGCCGGAACAAACAGACAGATAAAAATTTGAAAAAATGTTGTTTTGGTATATGTACCGTGTATGCATCCATATACACTTAGTGCGACTTGTGTCTTGTCGTATCTAGTAGGGAAGAACCCAAGTCGCATCGCTTGTTATGGGCAGAGGTTACCACTTAACACCAGGTGGGCCGTCGGCTCGTTCCGTAACTCTACCACATAAAAAACCCCACCACCCTTTTCTGTAAGAAAAAGTTGTATATGTTTTTTTTTGCTTAGGTATTTTGGAATAGTTGCAGTAACTTTGCATATTGAAGAAGTTCAAATGCAGCGTTCAAAATAAGGCATTTTTATGGAATTATTGGGACGGTATAAAGGTAACGAAAAAGTAACCAATTTAAATAAAGCTAAACATAAGTTAGAATGAAGAGTAAGTTAGAAGTCAATATCCAAACAACTTTTGCAAAGACAAGTAATGAATACTTTGAACTATTTCATTATATTTTTTTGTAAAATTGTTCGGATCTGGCAGAAAATAACTGAATGTTACGTTTCACATAGAGCCGGGGATAGTGACCCTGTTGATACTGTGGTTATTATCATTTGAGGAACTTACTGAACGAACAGATGGCCCACCAGAGGTGTGAGGCCAGTCAAAGAATGTAGCCACGCCGTTAATCCAAGGTAAGTTCTCTTGAGCACGTTTAAACTAGAAGCAATGGGCCGCGCTGCAAAGCCTTTCTTCTGAAAACTTTCACGCAAATCTTGGCGAAACTTTCTTAATATGACTTCGCCAGTTTTACTATCAATTTTGTACGTGTAGTGTGTAGTAGTGACTTTATGACACAGTTCTCCCGGGGAAGTGCTGCCACCATACTCAATTTGGATGCAACCCAGCACACGATGGCTGTGAATGGTGGTCATTCCATCTTCAAAGGTGAGACTGGCGAAACAGCTCAGTAGTTAGTAACTCTACCTTCTGGTCGCGGGTTCCCACGCAGGGCAAACATTTGTGTGACGACCATATATAATTGTTCTGTCTCTGGTTGTTGATTTTTATTACATTTAAACTGAAAAATCGTGGTTCGCTACGTAGATTATTAATTAAAGTAAAAAGTAAGTTAAAAAGTCAAATAAATATTATATGTACAAAATACTGGGACGTAGCATGTTTGAGGCGCAAATTAGTATTTTCAGCGCACTGGTACCAGAAAGCCACTGACCAGACTAGCAATTATAATAAAAACTACCCAAATAATATAATATAATATTGGTGGACATTTCACACAGCATTATCTAGCCCCAAAGTAAGCTAAGCATAGCTTGTATCATTTGAACCAACAACTGATTTAAACTTATGTACTTTTTTCGTAAAAACATACATATATATTAACACCCAGACACAGAACAAACATCTGTGTGCGTGACACAAATATTTGTCCTGGGTGGGAATCGAACCCACGACCTACAGCGCAGAAGGCAGGTTTACTACTGAGCTGTGAGGCTAGTGAAAATGATTTATTTACGAAACAATTCTCTCTGGCCTGATCGGACGTCATTGTAACCAAGTTGCTGGGAAATTTTTCATATAAGTTCGCCAATAACTAGAGTGTACCGACGCACGGGATATGAAAAGCAATCTCGAACATTTTATTATGGACACAGGGTATGCAAATATTTGAGTAAATGGCTGGGTTACTTCGAAACTTGCATCATTTGAAGCGGTAAACGATCACGGATACTTGATACGCGGTCAGATATTCAATATATTGAGACAATATATAACTGGGCTACAGTCAGTGGCTATGTTTAATACTTTTTTGATGTGAAACATCTATAGCCGCACGTAAAACCGATTTCTGGCGTGGCGACGCATGCCGTGGCGACGCGTCGCCACGGCATGTGTTGTATATTACTTTTACAAAATAATGTTGATGTTTCACATCTGCCAGGCGTCCCGTGACGGATCATATTTTTTTATTTGATACAGTTACGAAAAGAGCCGACGGCCCACCTAGTGTTAAGTCGTAACCTCGGCCCATAACAACCGTTGCGACTTGGGTCCTCCTCTAATAGGTACGACGAGACCCAAGTCACATCGCATGCGCCCGTAACTCTGAGACGTGTAGGTGGAATGTCTCATTTGCCTGTAATTTCACCGGCAACCACACCTTTGTAACTGAAACACGGTAACGCCAATGCGTTACTGCTTAGCGGCAGATATGGGCATGGTGGCTTCCCCGGACGAACTTGGCGAGAGCTCTACTGCTCTTGTTAGGAAAGTAAGCTGGATAATTAACCATTTCTCATGTACCTGTAATATCATTGGCATCCCCACATATCAAAGCGACATACAACAATGCGATTACACGGTAGCAATACTTTCCCGGACAAACTCCCACATACAGCTAGTTCAATTGCTATAAATAAGTTGGATGCGTTTGTCATTATTCCCTCTATGTTACTAGCAGCTGATCTAACTTGACTGGCCTCATAGCTCAGTTGGTTAGTAACCCTACCTTCTGCGCTGTAGGTCGTGTGTTCGATCCCCACTCAGGACAAACATTTATGTGACATTTGTAACATTGATGTTTGTTCTGTGTCTGGGTGTTAATATTTCATATTTTTTAATATTTTATATTTATTTATTCACACAAATATGTATTATATGTATGTTTTTACAAAAGAAAAGTATATAAGTATTATATCAGTTGTCTGGTTCCCATGATACAAGCTATGCTTAGCTTACTTTGGGGCTAGATAGCGCTGTGTGAAATGTCCACTTTTTTTTTTTTATTTAACTTAACTCTCAAATACGAGTAATACAACGATACACTTATGGATTTCACCAGCTTTCATAATGGAGCTGGAACACGATGTTTTTATTAGTATAGGATTAGCCGCCTTTGTTACATTTTACGAATAATTTTATAAGAAGTACTCGAGTAGCGAACTGATAAGAGATTAAGCTCAGCTTTTTAATTTGACGAATGTACAAAAATGATTCTTACTGAATAAAAAATTAGCTTGTAGACACATTATCAGAATTTGAAAAGGATTGTGTATTTGTTTAATTTTGACTATACATAGGAGTACTTTTCTAGGCAGCCATCTATGGACAGATATCATGGCTCGTTCCGTGACTTATTTACACAAATAAATTTGTTTTATGGTCTTTGTTATTCTATTATTTCAAAGTAGCTGAAGCTCTTTTATGATGGTATATTTATGTGTATAAATACATAAATAATGTTGGCCATTTCACACAGCGCCATCAAACGAAACATAGCTTTTACTAAGGGATCTATATAAGTGATAAAATACTCAACTGTTTTTATTTTTATTTTTACAAGGTCTAGAAATCTGAAAATGTGCATGGGGTTTGTTAGAACCCAGACGCTCAGCGAGATAATATTACGGAACCCCAAAAGGGGTGAAATGGAGTATCAAATATTGTATAGAAACGCTTATCCCATGGACGGATCATTTAAAAACCTAATTACATGGATGTACGCCGGGAGCTTGCAGCCACAGATTAAAAGAAATCATCCCAATAATGTGGTTATATTTATTTTAATAAATATTTATACATATATTTTTATTATTTTATATATATATATATATATATACAGGGTTACAGGAAAAGTCGTGCTAGATCCGTTAAGGGCGTGGAGTACCCATCATTTCTGACTTATTTCACTATGAAACACCCTACCCTAAACTTAACCCTTTTCGAGATATTCGACTTTTAATTTTTTATTGAATATTGCCGATTTTTAGGCTACGAAATTTATTTTTGTTTATTTTGTGTATCTTATTATTATTATTATTGCATTTTTACATGTGTAATAAGATGCTTTAGGACATCAATCATTAAAATAGTGCATAAGTTAATTGAATAGACCGTAGTAGACAAGTGAAAGTAAAAAAATAAAAAATATATTAGCAAGCTTATTTTTCTCTAAGGGATATCTAAAAAAAATATTATGACACTTGTTCGGCAGATATTTTTTAAAATATCTACGTTTCATCAGCTATCTAACGAGGTCTAACAATCTAGGGTTTGTATTACATTTCGTGGAAAAAAGTAGTTGGGACGCTCCAGGTAGCAGTTCTAACGGTCCCGCGCCTATTTTCCTTCAAGTTAAGACGCACCGAGAGAGCGAGACAAGTGACGATTTATGTAGGTGCGAATGAAAGAAAAAGTGTAGAGACCGGTTAGAGCTGGGAATACAACAGGGGGTATTGTTTTGGTTGTCAGTCTGCTTTTGTGCTTCGTACATAGTAGATGTGATATCGTTTTGCTCTTTTTCTCGACTTGGCGTGATTCTGGATTATTTCTTCTGATTTGTGACTACTGTGCTTGTTAACCGGACTCTGATTTGTACCTGTGATACGGAAGTGTTGAAGATGACGTCCTACACACCTGAGGAATATGCTGATATGCTTATTTGTTACGGATACTGCGATTGTGTGTCTGCGCAAGCTCGTAACGAATACATAACTCGCTACCCCGGTCGTCGAGTGCCGGATGTGGCCTGTTTTGACAGAGTTTATCGAAGACTTAAAGAAACTGGCTCTGTTTTGAGACGAAATACAGACATGGGAAGACCACGAATTGACGACGAAGAACAGGACAATGAGATAGTGCAACGCTTTCGAGCGGATCCGACTACTTCCACTAATATTGTTGCCCGTGATCTGGGACTTTCGCAATGGAGAGTGTGGTTTACAGTGCATACTGCTGGCCTATACCCGTACCATTACACGCCGGTACACGTTATTGAAGAAGGAGACCCCGCGAGAAGATTGGACTTTTGCAGATTTATGCTAAATGCTGACGTAGAAGACCCAGATTTTCTAAGAAATATCTTGTGGACGGATGAGTCCAAATTTGATAAAGATGGCATAACCAACTATCACAACGTCCATTACTGGGCCCCAAAAGAACTAAGGAATCCCAATAGGAAAAGAGTGAAAGGGTCCCAACGAAGATTCAGCGTGAATGTGTGGATGGGCATTATCTCTAATCATTTGATTGGACCTTACTTTCTCCCGGATAATCTAAATGGGGAAAGCTACGAAAATTTCCTGAGAGCAGACTTGAGTGATTTGCTGGATGATCTGCCACTCAACCTGATCAGGGACATGTGGTTCCAACACGATGGCTGCCCTGCCCATTTCAGGAGAAGTGTCAGAGACTGGCTGGACACAAATTATCCAAACAAATGGATAGGACGAGGTGGGCCGTTGCCATGGCCAGCAAGAAGTCCGGACCTAACCCCCATGGATTTTCATGTATGGGGGTGCATGAAAAGTCTTGTGTACAGCGAGCCGAATCCAGTTTTGTCTGTGGAAGACTTAAGAGAAAGGATTGTGGATGCAGCAAATAAAATGAGGACCACGTTGACCACTGGAGTAGTGAAGACTGGTCTCCGTAGAAGGATGCGACAATGTTTCAGAAATAGAGGCGGCCATGTTGAACATGAACTGTAGAATAAGAAAAAGTTGTGTGAAAACCTTTAATAAATGACATTTCATGCATACCTAATGTTTTATTTTACTTTTTAGGGCTAAGTATAAATTTTCTTCTCCACTGTCGCCTATGAAACTAATTTTTTTCCAATGCATTTGAATAAAACCCTAGATCATTATACCTCGTTAGATAGCTGATGAAACGTAGATATTTTAAAAAATATCTGCCGAACAAGTGTCATAATATTTTTTTTAGATATCCCTTAGAGAAAAATAAGCTTGCTAATATATTTTTTATTTTTTTACTTTCACTTGTCTACTACGGTCTATTCAATTAACTTATGCACTATTTTAATGATTGATGTCCTAAAGCATCTTATTACACATGTAAAAATGCAATAATAATAATAATAAGATACACAAAATAAACAAAAATAAATTTCGTAGCCTAAAAATCGGCAATATTCAATAAAAAATTAAAAGTCGAATATCTCGAAAAGGGTTAAGTTTAGGGTAGGGTGTTTCATAGTGAAATAAGTCAGAAATGATGGGTACTCCACGCCCTTAACGGATCTAGCACGACTTTTCCTGTAACCCTGTATATATATTTTATATTCACTTTATGAAGCAACTTTGAACTAGTGCATACATGAAATACATATTAACATCCAAATACAAAACATATTTTTATATTCGCCAAACAAACGACCTGGCTGGGAATCAAACACGTTATCTGCAGGTCAGAAGGCATAGTTACCACCAAATGAGCTGCAAGGCCACTCAGATATCTAAATAATAAATAAGTAAATTATGTAAGCATAATAAATATTCCTCCTTATTGTAGGCTGTAGTAGTCTGTGGTTACTTGCAATATCAAAGGGAACTCGCCAACCGTTTAAATATTGTAAAACACCCTATTTCAGGAAGCCTTCTTTACCCACTAGTCTGTGGGGAAAACCCAAGATTTTTATGTGAATAACTTATAGAACGAGCAAGAAGGCTGCACCTAATGTTAAGCGGTAATCTCCGCCCGTAACAGAAAAAATATATTGCGATCCTCCCCTGCTTAGGTATGGGATGACCACGTCGTATTTTGTTGCTCCCATAACTTTGGGACGTGAAAGTAGAATGGCTGCCGTTCGTTACGCCGTTACAATTAGAAACACATAATGTCATATAATATTTGCCTAGTTTGGGATTGAACCTGAATCCCTCGATATGCAGGTGCAAATAATACTTTCAAGGTTTTCATTAAAAATGTTACTTAGCGATTGATTAGTTAAGTAATCTTTTGTCTTTTCGACTGAATTCAAAGTCACAGGGGATGAAAAAAATTCATAATGCATATATCACTAATTAAGTAATGTTAAAAAAGTTAAGTTAAAAAAAACTTTTCATTTTTAATTTCAAGTAAGTATTGTTTGTACAGTTTTACAGACTGATCAATGCAAAAAATAAACGTTGCCTCTATTTTTTTTTTATATTTTGTTCCTTTTACAACAGTACGGTTGAAACAATAACATAAAATGGTTTTTTCATAGCTTTGATCACGTCAAAAGAATTTTCACTGCTTTGTGACCTCAGCCTATGTAACCTTCATTAATTGAGCGAAAAGGCGAACGTACGTAGGCTTTTGTTTGACGTTTCCTTTGAAGTCGCTACGCTCGCTACAATCACCGCTACGATCGCTACGAAGCTACATCGCTACGAACCTTTGATAGGAACTGCCAATTTACTTTTGCGGCAAAACTATTGCCAATTTGTAATAAGTAAAGTTGTTTTTGTTTCTTTGTTTAGGTTGAGGATTTAGCTATTGCCAGACATGACCATCAAAATAAAACTTAATCGAAGGCATCTTTATCACTACGTATCATATGGAGTCGAAAATATGATTTCGCACCATATTTTAATTAAATATATTTTGATTATTTATTTATTTTTGACAATTTTTTTTTACGACTTTTTCGGGTTAGTCTAAAATATTCACCACTATTCATAGGAATTTTCTTGAGATATGAAAAAATGTAACAATTTAAATACTTGACCAAAACATAAAAAGATTAAGTTAATCCCCAGGAAAAGGAAAACTAATAAAAATCTACAATTTCTAACATACAACCAATCTTGAGACTACGTTCAAAGTTCACCAAACAATCTACTATTCAAGGCAAACAGTGCAAACGCCGAAACTTCGTTTAGGTCGGAATTCCATCGACCAATAACAAACTTGTAGAACTCAGTTTAGAACAAAAACCGCAAAGGCCTTGGAAGATCCGCAATGACAGATTCAGTGGCCTTAGATAACGTGCTATCAAAGTTATACCCTACAGGGATGTACTTGGGTTAGGGAACAAAGAATTAGAAATTAATAACTGATATTTTCTCATTAAAGACAATCTAGTCTCTATCTCTATTATGAATGCTTATTTTTTGTCTTCATCTTATTCGTGTTAAAGGTTTCGTTTGGGTAGCTGTTATGTTAGCACTCAAAAATACTTCTTGTAGTCGACTTGCAAAGAATGCCAAATGTCATCTCGATTACGTTTTGTAACTTATCAAATCCTTTGCAAGCATTTTGACCCCAGGGTCATTACTGCACGAATTTCAAGCCCTTTTGCAGGAATGGGCGTTGACAACGGGGCACAAAGTACGATCCTGCCCATTACGAACGGAAGGGCTGAAAGTTTGATACAATTAAATATTCCCTTCAATGTTGCCTTCCGAATTTATTACAGCGAAGTAATTGATTTCTTTGGACGTGACGTTTTTGTGAGATGATAATACTTTATTGAGGATTTGACGGAAATATTTGTCTAGAGTAAAACATTATATGAATTTAATTTTTTTTTAATGAGACGTAAATATTAGACTATTAATAAAATATAATGTTACACTAGTACATTATTGTTGTCTGCCTGGCTGGCAGGGATACAAATTGCCCAAAAAGTAACAGCTTCGTGGTGTCAATGGCCTCATAAACTCAGGTCGTAGTAATAGTAACCCTGCCTTCTGCGCTGTAGGTGTGGATTCAATTCCCACCCAGGACAAACATTTGTGTGACGAACATATAAGTTTCTTCTGTATTTGGGTGTTAATATGTATGTATTTACATAAGAAAAGTATATAAGTATGTATATCAGTTGTCTGGTTCCCATGATACAAGCTATGCTTAGCTTACTTTGGGGATAGATGGCGCTGTGTAAAATGTCCACCAATTTTTATTTATTTTTAGCCTCATTTTTCATGACTTCGTATATTTATTTACATGTAGTTTCAATAAACTCTAAATTTACTCCCCCACTGTCCTCAGTATGTTGTACTGGCTTTTTTCAGATAACCGGCATCTTATAAATAGTCAAATTTTCATGAATTTCAGTATGAGTACATGTCTCAAACAAATACTATCAGGGTTTCTGTTTCATGTAAATTCCGTCAGAGCCTTCGAATAGATGACTCCGATAGGTAGATACGGCTCGCGTGTCGGCTGTCTGTCTGTACGTCCGACGAAATGAGTTCATTAACTTGCATGTTTTCACTTAAATTTTATTCAACTTTGGACTTTTTTGAAGTTCAGTGCTGGAGTGTGGGCGGGTGTCTAATAGGTTATCGGTACTGTGACCAATGTGTACATAATAGTTTATGTAATTATATAACTCGATTGACTGGCCTCACAGCTCAGTTGGTAGTAACTCTGCCTTCTGCGCTGTAGGTCGTGGGTTCGACTCCCACCCAGGGCAAACATTTGTGAGATGAATATAGATGTTTTTTCTGTGTCTGGGTGTTAATATGTATTATATGTATGTATTTACAAAAGAAAAGTATATAAGTATTATATCAGTTGTCTGGTTCCCATGATACAAGCTATGCTTAGCTTACTTTGGGGCTAGATGGCGCTGTGTGAAATGTCCACCATAATTTTTATTATTAGTATTATATGGTACGATATAAATCATTAACTAGAAATTAATTTGTATTTAAAAAAATTAAGTCAAATTCAAAGTCAAAAACTTTATTTTCATAGAATTATAAAGAAATGGCTTGGAAACGATATATTCAAACATACAACCATATAGATAAGACACATCCACAATGAACCACTAAATTCCGTCTAGTATAGTAGGCCATAGTGAAGCACAGAGGTAGGTTGGTGGAACGTAGCGTGCCCTAAACAATTAAAGAAAACAACAACTTGGCTATTACCAGGCGTTTTGCCGTGTTTAGCTGTTTCACCGGGTTTTTAGGCGAACAGCATTATTACTGAAGTGGGTTAGTTCATATAGCTCAGTTGGTAGACAGGGTTCTGCGCTGCGGGTCGTAGATTTGATTTCCATGCACCATTTTTTGTCGACAAAAAATTGTGTGAAATAGTTTTATCAGTTATCTAGTCCCCACGGTACCTACAAGCTATGCTTGGTTTGGAACTAGACGGAACTCTGTGAATATAATAAAAAAAAACCACGTTAAGAAACCATGAGTATTATTTTAGTGTATATACTTATTATAATATAATAATAATATATGTATATTGGTGGAAGTTTCACACAGCGCCATCTAGCCCCAAACTAAACATAGCTTGTACTATGGGAATCAGGTGAGCAATAGAATACATACATACTTTTTTGTTAATACAGATTTAAATACATATTATTATAAGCTATATAACCTTATTTGTATTAAACAAAAGGTAGGTGCAGTTTTCAGCCAGAGAAGTACTGCCACCACGCCATTTATATTCCTAGTTTGTGGTAGGAGCTCAGTGCTCCAATAGGCATCCCACTGATACAAAGCTACTACAGTCGTTTATTGGTTATTGAGGTATTGTAGTCTTTCTTATTGCTGTTATATATGGCGGTTATCATTTAACAGGTGGGCCGTCAACACGTTCCGTCAGTTACACCACATAAAAAACAGCTAGTTTCAATTCGGAGGTCACTGATTCAATTCCAAAACGTGCAGCAATGAGTATTCGCTTCGAAAAATCAAAAGATAAAGTAAAATAATAGTAGGTAGTAGTAGATTAAACTTACAGCATATAAAAATGAACTAAAGATATATGAAACCACAATTTATTGAAAGCTCAACCAATTTGCACAAAGTTGGTAAATTGAGTAACATTTGGCAGAAAGCCAGTCGACGGTGATTGAAAAGGTCGATTTGTTCAATATCTCCATAATTAAACTTTACGTATTTTCAGGCGATCAGATACTTCAGATCAAAATGGACGTCGTATTTTCATGTTTCGCAAATTTAATGCGTCTATTACATTTATGTGATTGAATTGAGGGGAAGGGCTAATGCCCATAACGACAGCAATACGGCTTATGTCTTATAGCCTCTATAGTCTCAGACTCGTCGACACAGTCTTGTGACTTGGTGTCGGCGACCTTATTCATGGAATGCATCCAAGATTCAAGTGTATCTTTGTAGTGCAATAATAATAAATAATGAATGTTTATTTCATCATAATATTTTTTTTATTTTTTGAGCCTCTCTTTTTAAAATACCTGTCTTAAGAGGCCTCGCTCTTCCAAAACATAGTAACTTATACATTAAGTTATACAATAATAGTATAAAAAATAGACTATAGTGTGATTCAAATACGCCGAGGCAAAGTTACTCATCTTGTCCCACCGGGCATGTCTTCGACAAATTTCCGACATGCGAACTCACAGACTAACCCTAACATTAATTCCGCCGATACTTGTCGCATAGCTACTCGGAATGCGGAGAGTCTAGTAGAGTCTAGTAGAGTCTATGGATGTGACTAAAGATCTGAAGGAACGTTGCGCATCACAACGTAGCTGTATCGCGTAACGCGACTATCCAAACTGAAAGGACCTGAGTATTACAGGATCGTGCTCGCGAAAAAGAGAAGCCCTCCTGGGTTCCTTGTCTGTTCTTCCCCATGGAGGATCGGATAGGGCTTGAACAGGCGTCAAACTTAGCGATAAGTACGCGTGACCTTATATTTTGAATATTATTGATGTTTCCAAGACATTTCTTTATGAATTCTAATTTCATATTTGTATGTAGTTTGAAGTAGATTAAATCTCGAAAAAATCCATACACGGGATTCTTCTTAAGAGCCACAAATTCTCACTTATGTACAAATAATTCTATACCGAATCCTTTAAAACTGCTCTTAAGAAACTAAGTCTTGATTACAAAATTCACTTATGAACGCCCAAAACTCAACATAACGAAACTTCCGTTAACGCTCTGAGATAATCTCAAATGGCGAATGAGATAATCTTAAAGCCCGAACTTCTGTACTGACCTAAAGATAACCCGATGATAATGGTCTTCCGAGCTGAGGGCAGATTGTAAATTCATAGCCCGTACCATGGATTTTTGCTATTTTCGCAAGTAATTTTATTATATGATAAAATTACGGAACGAGCAGACGACCCACCTGGTGGTAACCTCTAATATGACGGTTCCTCCCCTACTTAGCTATAACAAGATTCAAGTATGTTGTAAGCTCCTATAACTCTGAGACGTGAAGGTGGAATATCTCGAGTGCCTGTTATTTCACCGGCAACCAGATAGGCAGACACGACAGGAAGATAGTGACTTGGTTTTACACTATTTAGAGAAGTTTCCGAAATTAACATTGTGTAGACGATGAAAAATTAGAGAAATATTGGTGGACATTTCACACAGCGCCATCTAGCCCCAAAATAAGCTAAAACGACTAGCACACTTAAAACGATTGTCAAAGTTTGTTTTTCTTTTAATTACTAAAAATGAGTTCCAATTTTTAAGTTACAATTCCGTCACATTTCAGAGCGTGGTGGTCTAGTAATAGTGACCCCGAGTTTCAATCTGGAGCCTCTTTGAGGTGTACTCAAATCCTTTCATCACACTGGTTCGAGAGAACCAGTGACTCGAATAGAATAGAATAGTTCAGATAAGGTATGTAGTCTTCTTCTTCGAGTCAGCGGTTCTGTCGAACCAGTGTGGTGAAAGGAATGTAAGTGCGCCTCAAAGAGGCTCCTTTCTTGCACTCGACACATGTCTTCGAATTTTTAGTTCTAGTTATTATATATATTAATGACCTGCCAAAAGCTACCACTAATCCCATGACATTATTTGCTGATGATAGCACAATAACAATTTCTTGCAATGACATTAATTCTTATGAAACCGACATAAATGAAACAATTGAATCAATTATAAAATGGCTTGACAATAATAATTTAAAAATCAATTTAATTAAGACCATGATTATGCATTTTGACAAAAGATCCCAAAACCCATCTGACATGAATATAAAATTTAATAACAATATAATTAATCAAGTAGATACTACACGATTCTTAGGACTTATCATTGACAAAAGACTCAATTGGAAAACACATCTAGAAGGTCTAAGTAAGCGTGTTAGTAGTCTAGCATATGCCCTGTACAAACTGTCATCAACAGTTAATACAGATGCCTTATTGACTGCATATTACGGTATGGTAGAGTCTGTTCTACGATATGGATTAATATTTTGGGGCAACTCTACCGACAAAGACATTATTTTTAGGCTACAAAAAAGATGTCTGAGAGCCATGTTTAAAATAAAAATCACTGATAGCTGTAGACCATTATTTTCTAAGCACAAAATTCTGACACTTCCGTCCCTTTACATATTAGAAGTAGCTCTTTTTGTAAAAAGCAATCCTCATCTGTTCCCCCGGCTATCTGATTTTGTTAGTCGAAACAGACGGGATAATACTAGATTAAGAACACACCCTGTAAAAACAACACTAATGCAGAAAAGTATTGTTGGTGTTGCTACTAACATCTATAATAAATTACCTAGACTATATAGAGACATGAATTTACAAATGTTTAAATTAAAACTTAAAAAAATATTAATTACAAAATGTTATTATAGTGTTGACGAATTTTTAAATGATAAATTATAATTAGTTGTTAAATTTGCATGGTTAGATTATATGCATGCCATCTCTCTACCTAATTTGCATACCGTAACCGGTCAAGCATGTTGTTTCACCCGTATTTTTGTCATCTTATATACACATGTTTTTGCAAATAAATATCTTTATCTTTATCTTTATCTTTAGGACATGTCGGTTTCCTCACAATGTTTTCCTTCACCGTTTTGAGAACGTGGTATTGCGCACATAAATCTTTCAATCGAAAAACTCATAGGTGCACGTCGGAATTTGAACCGGCGACCTCCGGATTGAAACTCGGGGTTCAGTACCATTAGACCACCACGCTTTCGATGTAGTTTCGATAGGTATGTAGTGAAAACAAGTTTCCGTGCACTTTAAACCTTCCTATGCAAAACACATCTAGGAGTAACTGCTTAATATTGTGCTGGTTCCCGGAATGATGGGAATGAATTACAATTATTAACACCCGACTAAGTTAATCGATAATTATGATGGTTGTCACGTCGTTTGGAAACTTCGTTTACATTCAGCCGGCGCGCTGCGTTGCACAAAATTATTTGTAAAAATGAAACGACATAAAATATCTTGTAATATCTTATTTCAGTATTTTATGCAGTCCAGGAAGGCCTCCTGTAGGGAGTTTCTTGTCTGTACTTCCCCTGTCTATCTGTCTGTTCCGGCTAATCTCTGAAATGGCTGGACCGATTTTGACGGGACTTTCACAGGCAGATAGCTGATGTAACAAGGAGTAACTGAGGCTACTTTTCCGAGGGGTGAAATAGGGATGCGTGATAAAACAGAATTCCACGAGGACGAAGTTGCGGGCAACAGCTAGTTAATAAATATAAATATTGGTGGACTATTAACACAGCGCTATCTAGGCCCAAAGTAAGCTAAGCATAGCTTGTAATGATACAAGTTATGCTTAGCTTACTTTGGGCCATAGGAACCAGACAACTTATGTAATACTCATAAAGTTTTTTGTAAATACATACATGTAATACATAAAAACATCCAGACACAACAAACATTTATATTCGTCACATTATGTTTTATACTGGGTGGTAATCGAACCTACAAACCTACAGCGTAGATACCAGATTTACTACCAACTGAGCTGTGAGGCCAGTCAAGTCTAAAGTCCGACTACGTAAATTTGACTATACATCAGCAAAGCGCTGAGTTTAAAAGCGGTATTGGAGAGATTACATTATTCCTTACATTATAATCTGAACTCGCCTCGTGAATATATATAACGGTTAATGCGTTAAGGAAAATAATTAATTAAACGGGCGTAGATAGCATGGATGAATGAGTGTGGTGTCATATACTTTTTTATCGACTGGCCTGGCCTCGTAGTAACCCTGCCTTCTATGCTGTAGGTCGTGGGTTCGATTCCCATCCAGGACAAAAATTTGTGTGACGAATATACAGGGTGTCCGGTAATGAATGGATAACCTTGAAATGGGTCTTAGTAAAACTATTGGGCATTCGGAAAAAATATCAAACAAAAAAAGGCGTATAAAAAAAAAAAAAAAAAAAAACAAAACATCGATATTATTTAAAAAATACATATCTTTGATACTACTTGGTCAATGTATTATTTTGAAAATGTTTTATTTAGATGGCGCTGTGTGAAATGTCCACCAATATTATTATTTGCTTATTATTATTATTATTATTATTATTTTATGGTTTTAACCACCCGCAACATATATTTGAATAAAACTAGGTTATGTTTGTTTTGTATGCGGAACCAAAAGATGATTTTAGTAGTTACCCCAGACCAGGACAACCGTAATGCTGCTTGGTTCATCTCGTACTTAATTATGGGAAACTTATCTAGCGTCTATTTCCAATCCATGCGTTGAGTGGCGCCCTCTTCTATACAGTTACTTGACATCACGTGCTTATCACAAACGCAACCTTACAATAAGTAAAAAAACTTATGACCCTTATGATGGAATGTCTTCTATGCCTGTAATTTCATCGGCACCCCACTGCTTGGCGGCCGAAATGGGTATGGTGTCAGCATTTCCCCGGACGAGCAAAACACCAGGGATTTTCGGTAGCAACAAAAAGTCCAAGTTATATAGAAGTTCTGACGTTATAGAAGATCCATTGCCTGTCCGAAGTTCACAGAGCAAACAAAAGCGTACAAACTATTTGCATTCGCTCCCACCAGTGTTATGGATAGGTATTACTGGCCTTATAGCTCAGTTGGTTAGTAACCCTACCTTCTGCGCTGTAGGTCGTGGGTTCGATCCCCACTCAGGACAAACATTTATGTGACATTTGTAACATTGATGTTTGTACTGTGTCTGGGTGTTAATATGTAATATATGTATGTATTTACAAAAGAAAAGTATATAAGTATTATATTAGTTGACTGGTTCCCATGATACAAGCTATGCTTAGCTTACTTTGGGGCTAGATGGCGCTGTGTGAAATGTCCACCATTATTTATTTATTTTATTTATTTATTACATTAACTAAATGTGTAAAATAACATTAGTATGTTTGTTTGCAAAAAATATTGTAGTATAGTTTTTAAAGTTTGCAATTTTTATACAAATCTTAGCATAGTTAGTTTAATTGGTTTTTTCAGGCATTACAAGTTTCAAGGGTGCGTTCAAATTAATTAAATAATATCACCTGATGTTAAGAGAGTATGTGTGGCGGTGCCTCGCAACGCCGGTATTGTCAAAGTCAAAGTCAACAATTATATTTCCATAGAATTTATAAAGAAATGGCTTGGAAACGTCAATAATATTCAAAACATAAGGTCACGCATACTTCACGCTAAGTTTGACGCCTGTTCAAACCCTATCTGACCCTCTATGGGGAAGATTAAGAACTGGACCTCAGGTAAGGGTTTTACCTGACCCTTCATGACATTCTTACCTATCGATAATAAGATAGAAGTATTCAAACAGGGGTCAAACTTAGAAGTACGTTTAAAAATTCCTCGTGAACTGATTTTGTTTGTACATTACTTGACTGGCCTTACAGCTCAGTTGGTAGTAACCCTGCCCTCTGCGCTGTAGGTCGTGGGTTCGATTCCCACCCAGGTTAAACATTTTTGTAAAGTATATAGGTGTTTGTTCTGTGACTGGGTGTTAATATGTATTTATGTGAATGTATTAAAAAAAGAAGTATTATATCAGTTGTTTGGCTCCCATGATACAAGCTATGCTTAGCTTACCTTGGGGCTAGATGGCGCTGTGTGAAAAATAGATCAATAGTTATTTAGTTTTAAAAATTAATGGTCCCAAGATATTTTTAACAATGCAGATGACTGTAGCTCCGGTCGAATTTTCTTAAAGAATTCCAACGAAAGAAAAGATTTTGTCTCCTCAATCATAGCTTATACGGCTCATGAAAGCTAAATCTGATTATGTTCTTCATAAAGTCTTCACAACGTCGTGGCGGATAAAGTTTACGTTGTAGGAAAGTAGCGGTAAATAACGCGACAACGACTTATACAGGGTGTCCGGTAATGAATGGATAAGCTTGAAATGGGTCTTAGTAGAACTATTGGGCATTCGGAAAAAAATATCAAATAAAAAAAACCAAGTAGTAACCAAGTAGTAGGAGACTGGTATATGTCTCCCAACGAAGACAGAAGCTTCAGAAGAATCAGTCCAGTAGTTTTTGTGTGATGCTCAAAACGGACTGACAACATTTTAATTTGTAGTTTAAGTATTTAAACAAGGATATATGAATAACCCATAACAAATTTCGCACCACAAACCGTTATAGCTAAAATCGGCTTACTTAATCGTATCTCAAAACTAAAATGCAGACTATCCAGTAATATTCTAACTTTCGCTATAAATTACAACCTATAGTGTCCGTAAAACAAGGTAGCGTTATTACAAAATATCGCCCGTTTCGGAGGCAGAATTTAAAGCATGGGCGGATGAGATATTCCGCCCGACCGCCCGCCCGCCTTACATATTGTGGACAGAACTGAAAATGCACTTTTTAATATACAGCTTTTGTTGGGTATTTTTAAGGAGTGAATCTTTAACTGCTTACTATTATATACAATACTAGCTTCTGTCTACCGCTTCACTTGCGTGGTGTCAAAATAAATGACTAGGCATATCAGTTTGTCATTTACCTTTATACAAAATTCCAGCCTCATCAGTTTAGGAGTTTCATTGTGAAGAAGAAACCACAACCTAAATTAGGAAGAGATCGCTTCTTAGTGATAAGACTGCCCATTCTACGTGAATGTGAAGTAGTTTAACATTTGTATTTTTGTGTAATACCGTACAATAAAGAATTTGGATTCATTCATTCATTCGTTCATTGGAACTATGAGCACCAAGCAAAGATAAGGATTGGCGCTCTACGAGTAAATGGACTAAAAATAATAGCAAGCAATTTCTCATGTTAAAAGTCAAAGTCAACAGTCTCCTTTTTTTTTACGATAGAATATAACCTTATTATATAAATTTATGGTAATAGATCTCGTTCAAAGTAAAATAAATACAAAAAAGTTAATATTACTTATATAAAAAACATTTCAAAGCACAATTCTCCGAATACCGGATTTTATGTACCCAATGTGATAGAAACAGATATTTTGTTACATTTTGTACGGATGTAAATTCGCAGTCTTTCAAATTTCGTCTGAGTGAAATGGTATCAAGAAGACTGCGTGACGCATGATTTATTTTCACTTTGGTTGATGTGTACTAAAGGCGCTCCCACACCAGTTTTTGCGAATTATCCAATTTTGTTAAAAAAAAATTTTATGTAATACATTTACGGAACGGGCTGACGGCCCACCTGGTGTTAAGTGGTAACCTCGGTTCATAACAATCGATGCAACTTGGGTCCTACCATACTAGTATGACAAGACCCAAGTCGCATCGTATGCGCCCATAGATGTGAGACGTGAAGGTGGAATGTCTCATGTGCCTGTAATTTCACCGGCAACCACACCTTTCAAACCGGAACACAGCAACGCGAATGCGTTACTGCTTAGCGGCAGAAAAGAGCATGGTGGCAGTACTTCCCCGGACGAACTTGGCGAGAGTTCTACTGCTCTTAAAAATATATTGTTTACACTTAGAGTCCTCCCTCACCAAAGTCAAAAATTTCCATTATTGCATATATTTTCTGCTTATCATTTGCGTGTATAGTGTCCAAAAATTGACTGGACATGTTACATACGTAGGTACACATACTAACGTATTTATTTTTGACTTCGCCAAGCTATTATCTATCTTCTGTTAAAAAAACTAATTTGACCATTTGCTATTTGACATCTGCCTAAATTTTTTGTAAATTAAGTGACGGAGTTACATCTACGCCGTGGAGGGTCGAAGAGGTTCGGGTGGGGTTTAAACATCAATAAGTTGTAACTTTCGATTTGACTAATTGATGTTTCCGAACCATTTATTTAAGAATCCAAAGGATATAAAGTTTTGGAGTTCAGTCCTTAAGAAACGATTTTAAATAAAGCCGTCATTGTGAACATTTGATGGGTAGCATAATCGAGCGTTAACAAAAAGCGTTATGATATTAAAAGCCTTTTGTTTTTAATAAAGCTTTTTGTAAACTCCAGTCACGCGTCGATACGGACAAGAACAATTTTTTTTTCCAACATTCTGTAATTTGACTGGCTTCACAACTCTGTTGGTAGTAACCCTGCCTTTTGCGCTGTAGGTCGTAGGTTCGATTCACACCCAGGACAAACATTTGACGAACGTAGTTGTTTGTTCTATGTTTGTGTATCAATATGTATTATATGTAGATATGTGTTTACAAAAAAAAGTTGGTATATATGTTTTGTATCAGCTGTCTGGTTCCCATGATACAAGCTATGCTTAGCTAACTTAACGGCTGGATGGCGCTGTATGAAATGTCCACAAATATTTATTTATAAGTAGGTTATAATCGGTGTGATAGCGCCTAAATGTTACCTGACCATTCCAACCCACATTCCTAGGATAACACAAAGAACAACCGAAAAAGTGACACTTGATTCAGTGTATTTCGGATTCCAGAAGTTGCTCCTTTCAAGCTCGACCCTACCATACCCTACAATTATTTTTCCGTGAATAAGTTACGGAACGAGGGTAGTAACCCAAGCATGTAAATTTGAGACGTGAAGGTTCAATGTCGTGGGTCTGAAATTTCACCGGCAACTACATCTTTCAAACCGGAACACATTGTTAAACTGGCCTCACAGCTCAGTTAGTAGTACCCTGCCTTCTGCGCTGTAGGTCGTGGGTTCGATTCCAACCCAGGACAAAGATTTGTATGACGAATATAGATCTTTGTTCTGCATCTAGGTGTCAATATGTATTATAATGTATGTATCGACAAAAAATTAAGTCTATAAGTATTATATCATACAAGGTTCCCATACAAGCTATGCTTAGCTTACTTTGGGGCTAGATGGCTCTGTGTGAAATGTCCACCAATATTGGATATGAGTTACTGGCGTTACTAACGCTAAGCAGTAGCTTGGCATCAGAAAAAGGTCATACGGAAAATAACGCATTGCTTCGTTCACCCAAAACGAATACTCAATACTCAGTCCCTAAATTAATAGTTTTAGTCCCAAAATTATTTGTTTTTGCATTCACATGGGATATTTATAAATGTAAGTAGGTATTTTCCACTTCTTCTTCTTCGAGTCACCGGTTCTGTCGAACCAGTGTGGTGAAAGTATTGTAAGTGCGCCTCAAAGAGGCTCCTTTCGTGCACTCGACACATGTCTTCGAATTTTTAGTTCTAGGACATGTCGGTTTCCTCACGATGTTTTCCTTCACCGTTTTGAGAACGTGGTGTTGCGCACATAAATCTTTCAATCAAAAAACTCATAGGTGCACGTCGGGATTTGAACCGGTGACCTCCGGATTGAAACTCGGGGGTCAGTGCCGCTAGACCACCACGCTCTCACGCTCACCACGATATTTTCCACTGATGTTTCAAGATCCAAGATATTGAATGATCTAATTTCACTCGCCCCAAATAATCACTCACAAGTTAGCTCCGAGGATTTATCTCTGAAAGCTCCGTGTGACTGAGCCTAAGACTAGTGTTAACGAAAGAAATGAGATTTCTTCGTAAGGGGCTCTCTTCTTATATACCCTTTGTCTTGAAACGCCAGAATATACCTGAGTAATACATAATAAGTTTTTTTTTTATGTTATGTAGTTACGGAACGAGCCGACGGCCCACCTGGTGGTAAGTGGTAACCTCGGCCCATAACAACCGATGCGACTTGGGTCCTCCCCTACTAGGTACGACAAAATCCAAGTCGCATCGTATGCGCCCGTAACTATGAGACGTGTAGGTTGAATGTCTCATGTGCCTGTAATTTAAGTAAGTATTAAGTACTTTTGACCGAGTTAGATTTAGCATCTATGAGTTATTAATACTTATTTACTACTACTTATTAACTGCTTACAGTTAGCCGAATGCCTACGTGTGTTATTATTATATTATATTTATTTTAATGTGAAATAGTTACCGAGCAGATGACCCACACCTGGTGGTAACCTTTGCCCATAACTATCATTATGAATTGGCTTCGTATGGGCTCGTAACTCTGAGACATGAAGCTGGAATGTATCACGTGCCTGTAATTTTAATGCTATTAAAAAGCTACAACTATTTATCTAAAAAAATTCATAAAATAACTGTCCACAATCAAGCATTACCACTATTGTGTATTGAAATTAATTCTAAAATCTAGCACACTTCACTTCTTGTATTTCTTTCGATCTTAGGTTGTCTGGTAGAAATCTCTATAAGCGATAAGACCGATTGTAGATTTCTTTTGTTTTTTGTACCTAAATGTTTTGTATTTTCTGTTTTATTGGTGTAATGTGCAATAAAGTGTTTATCTAACTTCAAATTTGTTAGGATAGATTGTTCTTGATACATATGGGTATCAGTGCTGCCAGTATTAGGGAAACTAGATGTGTGTGTTTGTGTGTGTGTGTTTCACGCTAAAACCGCTGAACGGATTTGGTACCGGGATAGTTTATGTCCTGGATTAACACATGGGTTACTTTTGATCCCGGAAAATTGCGGTGTTCCCGTGGAATGATCAAATAGTCAGCTAGTATTTCATATATTTCTTATTCAGGACAGTTTAAAATAGGTTTATTTTTCACGGCGTATTAACCTCTTCTCTCGGGAATTGCTTTTCTCAGACTTCAGACTTTTTTAAATTAAGCAAATATGTTTAGATAAATCTTTTTAAAATATTGATTGCTATTATATTATATTTCTAATAAAAAATAACGAAAGCTCCCTGAGCTTAAATGTCGGACAGGGAATAGGGCCCTAGCACTCAACGCCTCTTCATGGTATCAATAAAAAATAATAAATTCCCTTTGTGACAGATAGCATGAACACACAGATACACAACGCAAATATTTAGTTTTTTCACCACATTAGTTCGAGAGACTCAAAGACACGAATAGTAAGTTAAAATGAGCACCTATGGAAATGTCCATTCTAGTCAAGACTATAAAAATTAACTATTAATATCCCCTAGGAACCCTTTGTGAACAAAAATAAGAATACTGGGAAAGCTCGGACTACACTGGGTACTATTTTAATAACCACGTATAGTACCATCACACCATACTCCCCGAAGGAGCAGACAGAGACAATATTGCGCACAAAATTACTGAAGCGAAAAACTTAGTGCTTCACGTCAGGATTCGAACCAGCAACCTCTGGAATTAAACTCAGGGTCTTTACCATTGCTCTCCTCAATGTTCAAAAATTTTCCTCATATTTACATTTGTGTGACGTTTTAGGTTTGGAATCGAACCCACTATCTGCAGCGCAGAAGGCATAGTTAATACCTACTGAGCTGCGAGGCGACATGGTGTTACATAAATTCATATCTTTGTTAGTTAAGAATAATTAATGTACCTATAGATATATATTTCCAAGCTCTCTCTCTCTGTAAAATACTAATAATATTTTGAATAAATTAATTTCAAACTCATATTTAATTGACGATTTTTTTAAATAATGCCTCGGTAACTTTCACTTATCTCAGGTAAATTAAGTTTAATTTGCTTTTTTATTACCTGTGAATCCTGCCTTAAGATATTCATTTAAAAAAAACTAAATTTAAACACAGATGTTTTTAAAAAAATATCATTTGCATGTATTTTTAACAAATTTTGATCCTCATCCAAACATGTTAAATATATCTAAACATTAGTTATATCAACCACCGATATACTAAGTAATTTCGTTGTAATAAAAACGCACCTTACGCATTTGCGTAACTCTAAGAATATTTCTGCATTAATTATTAATTAAATTTATTAATGACAAATCTCGTTAACGTAATCCCATAAAATGTTTTCAGCGGATAACAAAAACCCTGCAAGCGCCCTCAAAAATTACGTTACCAAAAAAAAAAAACGCAAAAACTTACCACTTCCAGCCGCAATGTTCCGACACAATTCTAAACGGATCCAATTGCGAATTCCTTTTTAGTTACAAATTCAAAACACTACACATACACACAAAGTTTCACATCCACAATCACTTCACATGAAAACTTCGAGTAAATAAAATCGTTTTAAAATTCGTTATCACGTCAATTGTATTTGGTAACGCGGCGTTACGTCCGGGACTCGACACAGCCTTCCCGCGCGAGCCGTTCGCACCGAATGCCTTTTGCGCATGGTTCTGCCTCCGATATGAAACGTCGTATGTCGCATTGCGTTATTATGTTTGAAACTGACCCCACGCGATCTTCGTTTTCATGAAGATGGAAAACTTGTGAAAACGATTGGAAAATATTTAGTTTGTATTTGGAACAAATGTAGAAGAAATTTGAATTCTTTTAAGAGTTTAATCTTTTCAAAGATAAATGTTCGGACGATTTTAGTTTCGAAAACATTAAAACTACTATTCATATTTAATTTCTGTTCCATATCTATGTGTTACTTACAATTTTAGGTGTCAATTTGTAATGAATTTTAAAACAAAATTCTTAGGTATGACTCATATTGTATTATCCAGTGAATAAAGTAACTGGATATAAATAAAGCTATTCATATAAAGGTCATATAAATTATTCTAACAGTACAATTTTAAACCACTTATGAACAACTTCTACGATCGAATGTTGAGTAAAATTAATACAATTATTGGAAGCCCTATCATTAATACTGATAATTAAAAATATATAAATGATAAATGATATATTTATTGCGGGAAACATGGTATACAAGATCTTAAATATAATTTATGAGCTCATGTTTGACTATTGTATTATATATATTATAGCATGCAATTAATTAACTTAATAATATAATAATATATCTTAAAATTAATGAATTCATCAATGTCATAATAATTACATTCTTTTAACCAGTACAATAATTTATTTTTAAATAAATGGTCATTCAAAATTTTGAATTCATTAGGTATATTATTATAAAATTTTACACACATAGTCAAGCAGCTTTTTTGATGTGTCGCGGATTTTGATGTTTGTTTTAGAATAAGCCTATTCGGGTCTCTACACTGCCTAGGATTCTTGTCAGATGCTTTTTGGAACAAATGTCCATGATTCCGTACAAAATTTGCTGTTTCATAAACATAAAGCGATGGTAGAGGTAGCAAACCAAGATCCTTAAAAAACGGTTTACAGGATTGATCAGGCGGGATTCCACATAATGCTGTGATGCATTTTTTTTGCGCTAGAAATGCTCTGTTTTTATCCGTACGTTTTGCCCCACATTTTCAGATTTTTCCTTATAATATACGAAACGCAGCATGCATTTGGATTTACAGCTCTTTCTTATATATATATATATATGGTGAGCGTCAAAAAAACAAGTCATTAAAATACCTAATGAAACAAAATATTAAGTTATGTATGTATTATTAGTACTTAACACCTTTGAAAAAATCTATCCACTTAATTTCTAGGCGTACTTCCACCATACATATTTCGACTGCCATGCAGTAATGCATTCGCGTTACTATATCGCGGTTTTAAAGGTGTGGTCGCCGGTGAAATTACAGCCACTTGAGACATTCCACCCCCACGTCCCGGGCGCAAACGATGCATCTGGAGCCTTTTTGTATCTAAGTATGGGAGGACCCAAGTCTAATTGCTTGTTATGGGTGGATATTACAACTCTACACCTGGTAGGCCATCTGCTCGTCCGTTAACTTTCCCACATAAATAAAAATGGTAACACCTAGGTTATTTTTAGCCCTGTACTGACCAGGCAAATTCACGGGGACAAGCTAATTCATGAATTCAAAATCAAGAGTAGAATAGCACTATTTCAGACATTACGACTTTTTTCGGGCCATAGTAAAATTAAATGTTAATTTTGGGAAAAATATCTCACCTAGCAACCCTGCACTCTTAATTACCTACACAAAATTAAATTATTTGGAACCAGGACCTGAACAAACCCAACAGCATTAGAGCTAAAGCGGCGGACTTACTTTATTAAAAGTAGCGTTTCTACCTTTATACACAAAAGCTTAATGGACTTTGAGATTATGACGCTGTCAAAAATCTGAATTTAAATCATTTTTTCATTCACACATGCAGATTCACGCTTTTGCCGGAGAGGGGCGGCAAGAGATGGCTCACCATGACATTGTTTCACCATGAATAGACCTGACTAGCCTCTTTGAGGCGCACTTACAATCCTTTCCCCCCCTCTGGTTCGACAGAACCGGTGACTCGAAGAAGAAGACCATGAAAAGACCACTAAAATATTTACTCCGAAAACTCATGCCTATATAATCTGACACCATATCTAATACCCACGATGTTCGTTCACAGTATTAAGGACTTTTTGAATTGATTTAACTCATTCGGGCACGTCAGGGTTTGAACCAATGTCCTCCAGTTCGGTACCCTGGGTTTTTTTACCACTGAGCCAGTTACTACCAACTGAGCTGTGAGGCCTGTCATAAATGTCATCTTTGTATGTCAAAATGTCAAAATTCTATATTACATGGTGTTGTAAAAAGAAAATAATGATTACTCCACAATAAATACTTCTCGGACAAAAAATAATAAAGACAGATGATTGGAAAATATAATACGGGTCTTGTTATGTCTGAGAAGATTGTAAACGCTTTCCAATAAAGTTTCCAAATAAGATTTATTAATTTCTCAGACATCATGCTTATACAATGTATTGAAAAAGCGATATTACCTTGCTACTTATTTCGACAAAATGGAGTTTACGTCGGATAATAGAAATAATAATTCTTTATTGGAAAACACAGGTCATACTTAATATTTACAAATCAGTTTGCAAAAATTGCTGTGTATCCGAAGGCGGTCTTATCGTATGATACGATTTCTTCCAGACTACCTTAAACTAAAACTAAAATAAAAGTAACTTAAAACTAAATCAACCAATATGTAAGTGTACAATAGGTTTATAAACATAACGGGGAGTTAAATGAATATATTATTTATTGTGTGTGTACATGCATCGCTCATTGCAAAGCCGAAACACGGTCCAGCAACAATCAAAAGTAGTCGTTTTTTAGTGTGTAAATGTTACGGATCGAGCCTATGACCCACCTGGTGTTATGGTTAAATGGTAACCTCTGTCTATTACAAGCAACACGACTTGGGTCGTTAAGGTGGAACGTCTCAAGTACTTGTAATTTCACCGGCAACCACATTCAAACCAAAATACCTAGTCTTGCCATAAATATTGTAACAAAGAAAAAAATATTTTTTTAATTGCAAATAACATATATTACTTTTACAGTGTTTTAGTTTAATACATAAATATACTATTTAAAATATAAAAAGTTTATTCAATTCATTCATTTCCTCATTCAAAGCTACTAAAAAAAGATTCAAACCTACTATTGTTAGAGTGAAAGTCGTACCATCCTTTAACTAATCAACACAGTGACCTAAAAAAAATCCTTCCCTTATTGAACGAGCTTTCTCGTTAGCACAAACTGACGTTACAATTAATTTGTCCCGCGCTGTATCGGCTTACTGTCGCTCGCTGACAGATGTGTTTCGACACTTCACCCGACTCTGTACGCCCACAGAGTAATGTAACTGTGTGGTACAGTACACCATAAGGCCATAAGCCCAAGCAATTTGCAGACAGTTTAAAAATGTGGGAATGGGAAATTTTAGTTTGCCACAGAAAGGATATCGCGTAAGAATACATTACAAATAACGGAAGATTATGCAAATGTTAAATGTATACATGTAACATACTCTTTATTGCAAAACCACAATACACAGTAATAGTAAAAAAACTACTTTTTGTGTACCTAATACATAATATACATATAAAGTACAGTAGGTACAGCACAAAGTCTGCAAAACAACACGTTTACTTATTTCATTCCCCCTACAGCTCAAAGCAGCAATCTTTAATTTTAAATACTCTCTCTACGCGAACATAATATCTCTCGTTCTTTTAAAAGTTTCAAAGTGGGTCAAATACAAGTTATACGTACGTAAAGCAACACGACATTATTGCTTTTTACTTGGGGAGATGATACGTACGCAAAGTGAACGATTAAACAAAATATTAATATAAGCCTAAAATATAACTAGCATACTTCCAATATTTACATGGCCTATAAACATAACAATAATAAAGATAAATTTACAGAAAATCTTATATAATCTATTGAGTTCCCATACAAACAAAGTCAAAGTCAAAACTTTTATTTCCATAGAATTCATAAAGAAATGGCTTGGAAACGTCAATATTCAAAACATAAGGTCACGCGTACTTATCGATAAGTTTGATGCCTGTTCAAACCCTATCACCCATACAAACCTAATACAAAATAACTTTAAACTCCTAACATAGTAACAGGGACACCCTATTTATTATATAGAGGTCCGTGCGCGACCACATTTCCCCAATAATTGTCCAAAATACCAAACTTGGACCTTTTCTCACAATACAATTGTGAGTTGTGAGTTACCTCAAGCATCAACTCTTCAATCTTTTATCAAACGCGGCACATTAACATGCAAATAGACCACGGAAGAATGTTGAATCGTTATAAAAGTAAGTTTTTGTCTTAATATACGTAAATTGCCATTTTATTGGGAAGTTTCGGTGTTAAATATAAATAATGTTTAACATTTACAATACTTTGATGGTTTCGAATTGTATTGTTGTATTTTTTTATTGTTTAAAGTTATTGTTATTCGTTTTAAATTATGTTTAAATTCATTCTTAACTGTTGATTTTATGCTATTTTTATAGTTTTTATTTCATAAGCAATGTATTTTTCATTCATAGTTAAAATAATCGTAAAAATAACTTCGACTATCTATACACCGTCAAGATTTCATAAGTGATATTATTTATATACTTAATTTAATACCGTGTTAAGCCGGTAAATATATTGATTTCAAAATCTTGAACCAATACCTTACATTGCCCATATTTTGGGTTTTTGTCTGAAAATCAGATCAATCAATCAATAAATCAAACATTTTATTTGCTTAAAATAAGGGTAACAACGGTCTTCAGGTCTTACTACTAAAATGGTTCCAACTTATTTTCACCACAGAGGCGGCATGCAAAAATATCCTACAAAAAAAAAAAAAAGACGTGTGGCACTCGGAGACTGCCACGGTAAAGCTATTGCGCGTGATATTTCAAAAAGTCATTAAAAGTTCTGGTATTTATCGATAGATGGTATAACTAAAAAGTATCACCGCTGTGCCGGTCGGAGTGAGGGGTGTTAGGTTTTTTCGTTACGGAATTTCTGGATTCGGTCTCCACGCTCAAGGCCCGCGATAGAAGCTATGCAATAGCTTAAAAATAAAAAATAAATACACAAATAATTTGTACTCAGCAGCCAACCTTGTCTTCAACATAGGACCCCATTTATTATTTAATATAATAACAATAATAAATATTGGTGTACATTTCACACATCGCCATCTAACGCTTTTAAGAGCAGTAGAACTCTCGCCAAGTTCGCCCGGGGAAGTACTGCCACCATGCCCTTTTCTGCCGTCAAGCAGTAACGCATTCGCGTTACTGTGTTCCGGTTTGAAAGGTGTGGTTGCCGGTGAAATTACACGCACATGAGACATTCCACCTACACGTCTCACATTTACGGGCGCATACGATGCGACTTGGATCTTGTCATACCTAGTATGGGAGGACCCAAGTCGCATCGGCTGTTATGGGCCGAGGTTACCACTTAACACCAGGTGGGCCGTCGGCTCGTTCCGTAAACGTATTACATTAAAAAAAAACCTCAGACTAAGCATAGCTTGTACTATGGGAACCAGATGACTGATAGAATACATATATACTTTTGTAGTACATACATATTAATACATATCAATACCCAGACACAGAACAAACATCAATGTTCGTCACATAAAAGTTTGTTCTGGTGGGAATCGAACCCATGACCTCTCAGAAGGCAGAGTTACTAACCAACTGAGCTGCAAGGCCAGTCATTACGTTTCCTAGTACTTATTTGTTCTGAGCTGAAATCAATGTTTAGTATCTAATTATATTTCTATGTTATAACTACTACATAGCAAATAATATTTTCCCATTTCAAACAATAAAAGAGCCGACACCCGACAATATTTCGCATACTCTTCATAAAACTCTTCACGTTACGACAGACAGTGTAACAGTGAGTTCGCAAAACGACTATTTAGTATTCCAAGTCTGTGCGGCGCAATAAGATTGCTTTTTCAGCGAGCGTTACCGTTATTTTGTCCTGTAGTGTAAAAGGAAGCTCTTGTTAGCAATAACGCACCCTGTAATTCAGTTTGAAAGGTGTGGGTGCCGGTGAAATTACCGATACATGAGACTTTTTTTGCGATAGGCTAGCATTTGTCACTCACCCGTAAGTGACGATGTGGTCTACGATGAAGCATGCGCGCCTAGAAGGAACCTATTCACTCTCCTCTTGAAGACTATATTCTTGTGACATTATGGTGCGACTTGAAGTCCAAGTCAAAAAGGTATTTTCCATATAATACATAAAGAAATGGCTTGAAAATGTTAATTAGTGATATACAAAACTTTAGTCAGACACCCATTTATTAATACATTTTTATGTGAGTAATAAGGAAAAAGAAAGAAAGAGTATTAATTTTATTTTATTTTTAAATTTTTATGAAATCTTACAGCTAGCTTAATGGATTGGTTACTAAATTAAGGGTAACTAAAAGATTCCACTAATAATAATATGTTAAAGAACAAATAAGATAAGATAATGGCAAGATGGCCCACCTGATTTTAAGCGGCAACCTCTGCCCATTACAATAATATGCATCGGTTTACTTAGGTATGTAAGACCCACACACACATTTAACACAAATAAATGCTTTTTCTTTCTTTCATTTTATTGAACCCGTAACTCTAAGATGGGATTGACTCACGTGCCTGTAATGTCCCCGGCAACCACACCATTCAAGTTGGAACAAAGTAATGCGTTCGCGGTACTGCTTGAAAGCAGAAATAGGGGCAGTACTTCCCCGAAGAACTTGACACTATGACATGAAAATCTTCAAAATCCGTTCAAAAATTCTCTAAATGATACAATTCCGTTGCGTCATATTAGTCAGTTTTCTAAGCATTTTCGTGAGCTTTGAAAGTGTTTTGGGCTTTCAGTTAATTTTACAAAACTAATTTTTTAATTCTTTGTCCTGCAGTGTACCGTATTTATCTTATAGCTCCGTGTACCTCCTGTTGACTGAAAAACTGCGTTTCCGCGTATCCAGTGACGTAACAAATCGCTTCGTTTAACGATAACGGAATGTTGTTAACACTGTAACGTTTATTGGTCAAGATCGATATGTTTCGTTCGCAAATGTCAAATAACACAGCGAAGAGAAACAGGGCCGTTTTAATATAATTGAATTGACATCTGACGTTGAAGCGCCCTCTGTTTAATATACTGCGTATTTCACAACCTAATTAGAGCGTGGTGGTCTAGTGGTACTGACCCCGAGTTTCAATCCAGAGGTCGCCGGTTCAAGTTCCGACGTGCATCTATGAGATTCCTATTGAAATATTTATGTCTGCAATACCACGTTCATTAAACGGTGAAAGAAAACATCGTGAGGAAACCGACATGTCTAGAACAAAGAATTCTAAGACAGTCAAGTGCACGAAAGGAGCCTCTTTAAGGCGCACTTACAATCCTTTCACCACACTGGTTTGAGAGAACAAGCTACTCGAATAGATACACTAACAAATTATTGTTATTATTATTATTTTATGTGATAAAGTAACGGAACACTCAGATGGCCCACCTCGTGTTAAGTGGTAACTCTCCGCCCTTTACAAGCAGACTACTTGGGTCCTCCCCTATTTAGCTACGAGAAAACCCAAGTAGCATATGCGCTTGTAACTCTGAGTGGTAAAGGTGGAATGTCTTATGTGTCTGAACACCGGAACACAGTAAAGTGAATGCATTACTGCTTGGCGGCAGACTTGGATATGATGGCAGCACTTCCCCGGATTAAAATGGCATTCTTTTTGCTGCTAGTTGCAGAAATATCGAAAATATTTTGAAAATAGCAAAGGATGTTTGAATAAAACGTAAACAACTAAATTACATTTTCCACTCCCATTCCAGTTGTGGGTAAAGTTACTCGAAAAATTAATAAAAGCATTTCTTACAAGAATGTCATTCGTGCGAAGTTGATCGACAAACCACGAGATTATTGTGTAAAGAATTTCAAATAGATTACATCAGAATTGTAGTTATTATAAAAAAAGATTTACTAGCGTTTATCAAGCTCAATATCAGGTTAATTGGAAGGATAGATGGTTTGGTTGGATTTAACTAGTTTAATTTAATTAATTACCGTTTGTCTACTCTGATACTAGCGAGCCGAACCGACTTCGCGCGGTCGCAATTTACTAATAAAGAAAATAAGGAGTCAAAAGGATAAAACGCCATTATAATTAAGTCATTTTGTTTAAAATATTAGCAAATTATATACACAAACCTTCCCCGTTTATGGCTTTTTCTATAAGTGAAATCCGTAGCAAAATACGTTGCGTGATCTGTTTAGAAGAAGTAAACGGAGAAACAGAAAGAGGTAGCACTTTGCTGTAAACAAAAGAGAGAGAGAAAACAAGAGGAGCCTCATTGAGGCGCACTTAAAATCCTTTACCGGTTCGAGAGAACCAGTGACTCGAATAACATAAGCTGTAAACTGTATTTAGAGATTATATCTCTGAAGTCGGTGACATAATTGCATTAAAAATATTAAATCGGAAAATTACGAGTTTTTTTTATTTCATTATATATAGAGTACATTCGCGTAGAATTTGAATAAAGAATAAAGAAAAATTTTTAATAAAATACAGGATAGTACACTAAAGAGTTGTAATAGTTTAGAAATCCCTTACACAATAACAGTACCGCTGGTCCCTGAATGGAGTGTCTTCGGATTAATAAAAATACAGACACAACTTTTTCAATATTAATCGTGGAATCTTTACAAAGTTTATTACGTAGCCTTCCTATATACAAAAAAAAATATTTTTGTTGATGGTTCTTATGATAGAGAAGTGAACGTTGTTAACCCTTACTTAAATATGGGAACATATAAATCCTACCTTGGAACTAGGACCCGCTGTGCTACCTGCGATGACTAAGTCATTCCACCGGAATTCTGCACTTTTCCTGGATAAAAAGTAGTCTATTTGCTATTACAGACTATAATCTATCTCTGTGCCAAATTTCATCCAGTTTCGTTCAGCCGTTCTGGCTTGATTGAGTAACAAACCATTCCAACTTTCGCATTTATAATATTAGAATGATTCTGGTAGCAACATGTATACAATTATCAGTCATCAAAATATTACAACCGGCTTCCAAAATAACAGGGTTGTATCTAATCTATTTCATATAGTGATTTCCCAAAAAAACTAATCAATTTGCCTCAGAGTAATAACCAGCTATGAGAGAGTAGGCGCGTAAAATTTACATAAAAAAGTACGAAAGCACTCTTAAGTGATATGATAACAATTGTAAATTAAAACATATAATACATTGGTGGAACTCTAGCGTACCCACTGAAAGCACTGTACAGCTAGCACGCAATGTATTTTATTTCCATCTAACTTACCGATGACACCGGACGTAACGTAGTACGTTTAAGTCAAAGTCAAAAACTTTATTTTCATAGAATTCATAAAGAAATGGCTTGGAAACGTCAATAATATTCAAAACAAAAGATCACGCGTATTTATCGCTAAGTTTGACGCCTGTTCACACCCTATCTGACCCTCCAAAGAACAGGAGAAACCCCTAAAGGAGGGCTTCCTTTTTTACGATGAACTACTAACAGTCAAGATGAGAAAGTGACTAAAATCGAAGACCGCATTATATGGTAAAAGAGAATGTCTTCGTTCTAACTATTACTGTTCTATGATTATAATGTAACGATTAACGCAGTCCGTACCACCACTGACTTATGTATTATTTAATATATTTAATTTAATAAATATTATATTTCCTATTTTTTTTTTTAATTATATAAAAAATTATTTAATTATGTCAACGCCAAATTGTGTAACCACCCTTTAATTGAAGAAATATACATTATATCTATACACAATTTTGCAGCTAAAAAGTGGTATCAGACGATCGCTGCCCATACAGTAGTTTTTCGGTAACCACTTAACACCAGGTGGCCTTCTGCTCGTTATGGAGCTACCATATATATAATATCATGCTATAGTTACAATGTCTTTACTCTGACCCATTTACCATTCAAATTGATTCTAAACATGGCGGTATACAACAATAAAATAGCTCAAAACACGTTTAGTCCAAAAAGTTTAGTAAAAAAACTTGTCTAATGTCGGCGCAAGGATCAAAATTGGATTAAGGACTTTGACATGGGTCATTGGACCATAAATGGGCATGATAATGGGTCGGTAAGTTTAGGGAAAACTGTGATGATCGTTAATACAACGGACTCTCCTCACTGCTTATATTATATATACTATACTCTGCCTTCTGTGGTCGTGTGTTTGATTCCCACCCAGAACAAAAATATGTGACATACGTACAGTCCATGCTTAGTTTGAGGCTAGATGGCGCTGTGTGAAATGACCATCAGTATTTATTTATTCTGTTGCAGGCAAGCTTGGATGGGCTAAAGAAATTATAAGCAGTAAAAATTATGCCAAGATCATCCGGGGAAGTACTGCCACCAAGAAGGAACTTATTCGCATTAATGTATTCCGGTTTGAATGTTGTGGTTGCCGGTGAAATTACAGTCACACGAGACATTCTATAGATCATTGTGAACGGTATTTAGTCTATATATTTTGTAAATGTTATGTAGAAATATCTTTGTAAATTGTTTTTAAATACAGTTCAATACTTGTTAGACATCACAGTCTATTCTCTCTGAATAAATTAAATAAGTACATTTTTTTTAATTATTCTTTGTCAGTATAATATATAAAAATGATAATAATAAAATTCTTTTATAACCAGAATACAGGCTGATGATAAATTACCCCAAAAAAATTCTTGGACACGAAACTAAGCCTTACCCTAGCCAAAATAAATATTTATTTAAATATACCCTTTCCCACCCCCTCTCCTATCTCCCACCAACTAGTATGAACTAGTGTTTAAACAAATTCAAATCCCAACGAGGATGAGGGATAATATTCTCTTACACGCTGTACATGTTAATATAGCAATGGATTCTGTGTCCTTAGAGCACCATAAAGTTTTATCACTCTCGGAATAACATATTGGTGATATAATCAGTGGTACAGGGTGAACTTTTAAATTGACTTTGAAATTAATATACTACTTGAATGTAAGGAAGTAGTTACTATATCACATAAACTTTTTGTGGCTTTATTGTGGTTGCCGGTGAAATTACAGCCACATGAGTCATTCCACCTTCACGTCTCACATTTACGGGCGCATACGATGCGACTTGGGTCTTGTCATACCTTGTATGGGAGGACCCAAGTCGCATCGGCTGTGATGGGCCGAGGTTACCACTTAACACCAGGTGGGACGTCAGCTCGTTCCGTAAATGTATTACATAAAAAATAAAAAACAAATAACCCATATTCAAACACAAACACACAGTCATTTACAAAATTTACAGAACTTAGTTTGGAAGCATCGGAAATTTAATGGATACTAATAAAATTACATTTTTATTTTTATTTAATTTATTTAATTTATATATTAAAATGTAATTTATATATAATATATAGATAGAATATAATTTATTTAATAAATATATTTTATTATTCACCAATAGACAAAATTTCACAAAATTTCGCGTGAAGCCGGGACAGATCTATAGTATTATTAATACATTAGCTTTGAATCTAGAAGCAACAAAGAATCAAGTTCTCAAACAAAATCTGAAAAAATATGATTATTCCAAACTTTATAACAATATTGATGCAAAATACGACTTAGCTTTAACTACGTAAGTTCTGTTATAACATGAATAAGCTTTTAAGTTCGATGGTGAGATTAATTAAGAGTCCTTGAAGTAGCGGCACTGTGCTGTGCAGCACAGTGCCGCAAATTATATAATGGAACAAGTTTTACACTCAAATATTTAGATAAAATATTACCCTTAAAAGTTTCGTCTCTATAATCGTGTCTCGATATTTTCCATTCTTCATCTCAGACATTTATTGCACGTTTTGTAAAAAAAAGAAAGCTTGGTGCACCGAGTTTCAATCCGGTGGTAGCTGGTTCAAGCCCCGACGTGGCCGAATGAGGTTTTTTTCCCTCTGAAAATTTATGTGCGCAATATCACGTTCTCAAAACGGCGAAGGAAAACATCGTGAGGAAACCGACTAGTAGTATAGTAGAAAAATAATCTCTATTTTTTGACGCTTAAAGTATCTCTTAATAAAAACAAACGAAATATCTAATAATACCTCAATCATCAAAACCCTTTATTCTGTTTAGACAACGCTTACGGCACATACATTGAAAGATCCAACCCTTCCCTCTTTACGCAGTCGGGTAATAGACTCCAGCTATTAGAGAGAAGATATAAAAATTAAAACACCCTGTACCTATTTTAGATACAGGTAAAGTGACCGGTAATGAAATTGGATCAGGTTTTTTCCTATTCCACAGAGAAGGACCGCGTGACCACTTTTATTGTGACTTAAGTTATAGGACTTGGTCCACGGCGCTAAAGACTACAATGATTTAATTAAGGATTAATAATTAATATTAATAATAAATACTGGTGGACATTTCACACAGCGCCATCTAGCCCCAAAGTAAGCTAAGCATAGCTTGTATCATGGGAACCAGACAACTGATATAATACTTAAATACTTTTTGTAAATAAATACATATCAACACCCAGACGGAACAAACACCTATGTTTGTCGCACAAATATTTGTCCTTAGTGAGAATCGAACCCACGACCGAACCACGACCATTGGCAAACGAATAACAACTGGCCTCACAGCTCAGTTGGTAACCCTGCCTTCTGCGCTGTAGGTCGTAAGTTCTATTCCCACTCACTACAAATATTTGTGAGACAAAGTTTTCGTCTGTGTATTAACATATCTACTGAATGTATGTTCTCAGATAAGTATACAAGTATTATATCAGTTGTCTGGTTCCCATGATACAAGCTATGCTTAGTTTGGGGCTAGATGGCACTGTGTGAAATATCCACCAATATTTATTTTTATTTTATTTTGATTTAATTAATGATTTAAAAGGGCTAAGGGCCCCTACACGCTTCAACATGTCCCTTGCACCAAGGCGGGACGTCGCCTCACGAACACTTGAGTTAAATAACTTAATATTTTACATAAATATTTACATTTGACTCAAGTGGCCGGATCTAGTGTAAAGTGCCCTTATTTATACGGCGCATTACTATAATGTATGGGCGTATTAATCTAAAGGATATACTAGGGTCGGTGAGGGCTTTCTATTCGAATGTCGTAGATTTGAAACCAGAAGCACTAATAACTTTCTAATTTACTTAGCAAGGCGTAATTTTGTAGGCCGACCAATATAGTCAAAAATTTATGTCATTGATAAATGGTTATTTAAATTTACATGTTTTTTCCCTTTGACGTTTGATAGCATAGCGCATGATGTTAAGTGACTATGTAGTCGAAGGTGAAGCTTCACTTGAAGCTCGAGCTTGCAGGATTCGAACCCTCGACGTACAGGTCGTAACCGGACGTCACTACTCACTGAACCATTGAGGTCCACTCGAATAATGTCAAAGTCAAAGTCAAAGTCAAAAACTTTATTTCCATAGAATTCATAAAGAAATGGCTAGGAAACGTCAATATTCAAAACATAAGGTCACGCGTACTTATCGATAAGTTTGATGCCTGTTCAAACCCTATCTGAGCGCGCTTGGGACCACTAGATGAGTCTAATAACTCTTAATATTCTATGTTGCAAAACCTTGCTCTATATTCATTATTTTTTATTATTGCTTGACACAGCGCCATCTAGTCACAAAATAAGCATAACTTGTACAATGGGAACCAGACAACTGATAGAATAGTTGTGCAGTTTTTTGGTAAATACATACATTATATGTTTCGTCACAGAAATATTTGTCCAGGGTGAGAATCGATCCAACGACCTACAGCGCCGAATGCAGCTACCAACTGAGCTGTGAGGCCAGTCATGTTATTTGTCAAGAGTGCAGTGGAATTATTAGAAGACTCGATGGTGATTTTACTAAGAAATTTACGGACTAGTCTATTAATTACCAGTTCAGGTACAAACTTTGTACGTAGTCGCTTGGACCATCGGGTGTAATTAACAGTGGCCGGAGAGTCGCCTAACTTTGTGGACATTTTAGGACATAGTACAATTTAACAGTAACTCATGTTAAAAATAGCAAAAACTCATTTACGAAAGAGTGTCTCTTTGACTCTTTTGCATGTAATTAATAGTTACGTGCAGGTGAAATTACAGTTACATGGGATATTACATATCCACAGTAATAGGTGTTATAAGTGGCGACTTGGTTCTTTATAGATAAATAGGGGTGATAACCAAGTCTTTGCAAGCTTTTTTCTGTGACCATTCTCGTATTTCTATATCAGAATGTTAGTAAATACTTTTCACACAGTTACAACTTGGCCGCATTGTAAATATGATGATTTATATCTATTTTATATCTACAAGATTTGCATAAAGAACCTGAAAAAAGTACTTCACTTGTAAAAAAGAAATAAAGTGTCAACGTATTTTAATCTGAATTGATACATTGGCAAATATTTAATACGCACCAAAGATTTAGTGCAATTAAGATAATGAGCTTATTATTATTATTTATTTATTATACTCTTTATAGATAGATAGATACTTAACTGCTCACCGAATCAAAATAACAACAATCAATATACAAAAGAGTGAAATAATGTGTAAGTGAAGTAATGATCGCAAAGCAAGCTAAAATAGTCGGTATTTGTATGGGATGTGAATCGTTTACCCCGCCGCCGCGCCGTAACACAGTTACCAATTAGTACGGGAGGTAAAGATATTTTTATGTTTTAAAGTGCGTCTACCCACATTGCGTATTCGGTTGGCATAAATGTGATACTTTTGAATGTAATTACGTATATCTTTTTGTATAAACTACCACGTAAGTTAAAAAAAAAAATGGCCAGTCTTATCGCTATAAAGCGATCTCTTGACAACCTTTAGATGGACAAGAAATACTGGACTTCATATGGGGCCTTGTGGCTTGTAATATAAGAACAGTGTATTTGCCCTACTGACAATTATGTACTATGTTCAAGAGGACAATGGGGCCAGTTTGAACTGTTTGGCTAACTGGCCCGATCGAGGGAAGGCGCTGAATTGTTTAGAGCCGCTGATTAGAACGCGACGTGCGCAAAGTTTGACAACCACAGAAACGCGAAACCTGGCTAGCCGCTCGTAGCTTCACGCCTGCTGTTCATAGGGGTAGGCTCATCTTATATTTCATTAGGTATTATTAAAATATTTTTTTGGACATGTCACGCAGCGCCATCTAGTCCCAAAGTAAGCTAAGCATAGCTTGTATCATGGAAAACAGAGAACTGTATAATAGTTAAATGTTTATTTTTTAAATACATACATATTTGTATATACAACCAGATACAGAACAAACACCTATGTTCGTTGCACAAATGTTTGTCCTATGTGGGAATCGAACCCACGACCTACAGCGCAGAAGGCAGGGTTATTACCACTGAACTGTGAGGCCAATCAATTATTAAATAAATATATAAATATTGGTGCACATTTCAGAGACATCTAGCCCCAAAGTAATAGCTTGTGTGGGAACCAGACAACTGATATAATACATTTTCGTAAATACATATAAATCATATTAACACCCAGACACAGAACCAACATTTATGTTCGCCATACAAATATTTGTCCTGGGTGGGAATCAAACACGGCCTAAGGCCGCGGGCACAGCTAATATATTATATCCTAGACTAAAATAGCACACTGAATCCTAGTACACAATTACTGTGCCTAATTACTGGTAGCCCAGTTGGTAAAGGTAGAAAATGCTAATTATACATTATTATAAGTACGACAACGGTATGGGTAATTATAAGGTAGACGTTGCCTCAATTGATTCGCCTCACAGCTCAGGGGTACTAACCCTGCCTTCTGCGCTGTAGGTTGCGGGTTCAATTCCCGCCCAGACATACATTTGTGTGACGAACATAGATGTTTGTTCTGTGCCTGGATGTTAATATAGAATTTGTGTATTTACAAAATAAATATAAAAATATATCAGTTGTCTGGTTCCCATGACACAAGCTATGCTTAGTTTGGGACTAGAGGACGCTTAGTGAAATGTCCACTAATATTTATTTATTTATTTAAATTCATTTAGTAAAAAGCTGTTATTGTGGTATTACAAACATATAAAAAAAATAGCACCAAAATCCAGGAATGAAAAAAGAGGAGGAATAAATACTACCCGTGTATATATGTACAGAAAACACCGCCTACAGACATCTCTCTTATCCCGATTATTTAGAAAGTAAGTTGACCCATAGTTACCCATAGACGGTGTAAAGTCGACCCCGCAGTACCCTACCCGACCCCACTCGCGCCGTGGCACCCGACAGCTGATCCGTCCCATATATTATTTATGGCGTAGCGATGTCCACTTTTATCGATATTCATAAAATCTGCATTTCCACATCGCGAATGTTGAAAGCATTTCATCTGTTTTCGGATTTTGCGTATGTCATATAATAAATAAATATTGGTGGTCATTTCATGTGTGAAATTAGCTTAGCTTACTTTGGGGCTAGATGGCGCTGTGGCGCCATCTAGCCCCAAAGTAAGCTAAGCATAGCTTGTATCATGGGAATCAGACAACTGATATGATACTTTTTTTGTAAATACATACACATAATATATATTAACACCCAGACACAGAATAAACATCTGTCATTCGTCACACAAATGTTTGTCCTGGGTGGGAATTGATCTCACGACCTACAGCGCAGAAGGCACAGTTACTACCAACATGCCAGTCAAAATATCAATCAATCAATCAATCCTAGAAAACTAATCCTAGAACTGAAAATTTGAATATGTTTCTAATGCATATAAAGAGACGTTGAGGTTAAAATTTATTATATACTAAAATACAAATTAAATTCTAAAATATAGAATATCTTTTGATCAAACTAAACACAATAAACAAATGTATAAAGTGGGCATAATGGGCCCCTGTCTCAGCATGGTGCTGCACAAACTGAAAAAGAGCTCAGCGCTGGTTTTCAGGCAGGGATCACAGCTGAGGTCACAGATATGGTCCATGAACATACTCTATACTACAAAACTAAAGATATATTATATAAGACAGTAATTAAAAAATCAAACAAAAGATATAAGCCAATAAGCTTTTGTGCTTTTTATGAAGCTTTTTTTTGTACCTAAATATTTTGTATTTTCTCTTTTATTGGTGTAATGTGCAATAAAGTGTTTATCTATCTATCTAATAAAATGAAAAAGAAAAATGTATAAAGGTAGCAATTAACAAAATAAACTATACACATAAAATTAACTATAATTACTACATAATTTATTTGAACACATTAATTGCTAAAAGCTCTGTGTGACTCGATCAAAAAGCATTATTACCTACCGTTAACATTACAAATGTGAATGCGAGTCGTTAAATATACTATTTGCGATGTGCGAAAATGTAACGGCCGTTATATTTTCAGATATAATAACACACATTGTCAAATTTATTATTAGCCGATATATAAACTATCGAAATTTAATTAACTAAACAGATAAATGAATAATATTTGGCGTTTATTACCTTCCTAGCTAATATTGACTGGCCTCATAGTTCAGTTGGTTAGTAACCCTACCTTCTGCGCTGTAGGTCGTGGGTACGATCCCCACTCAGGACAAACATTTATTTGACATTTGTAACATTGATGTTTGTTCTGTGTCTGGGTGTTAATATGTATTATATGTATGTATTTACAAAAGAAAATTATATAAGTATGTATATCAGTTGTCTGGTTTATAAGTACTAGCTGTTGCCCGCGACTTCGTCCGCCTGGAATTCGGTTTTATCACGCACCCCTATTTTATCCCTCGGAAAAGTAGCCTAAGTTACTCCTTGTTCCATTAGCTATCTGCCAGTGAAAGTCCCGTTAAAATCGGTCGAGCCGTTTCGGAGATTAGGTGGTACAAACAGACACAAAAATTGAAAAAATAATTGTTTTGGTATATGTGCCGTGTATACATATATGCACCTAGTAAAAAGCGGTTATTTTAATGTTACAAACAGACACTCCAATTTTATTTATTTGTATAGATTAATAACATCGACTTTTCCCCTGCCTATGTAAAAGCGAACCCAATAAGACAATGAGGGCCACTTAGACTTCACCTGGCGCCCTACGTAACAACGCGGGGAATCCTGAAAATTTTCATTGAAACTGAGGATATTGCTGCGAGCTTTTATACATGGTGTCCGCAATTTATCATTTGGTTCCCGTAATACAAGCTATGCTTAGTTTTGGGGCTAGATGGCGATGTGTGAAATGTTCACCAGTATTTATTTATTTAGTTTTGTGTTGTGGCTGGCATACAGTTTAAATCACGTAATACAAAGTCTGTCTCGGCCGATCATCGAATCCCTTAACCTTACTTGCACGGTTAGTAATCAGTTAAGCTACAAGGCGGTTAGTTAAATAATAAAAATGAATAATAATAATATTAATACGGAATTTTTTTTTTTTGTTTTTGCTGCGGTTTGTTGAAAAAGTTGCGTTTTTTTGAGACAAAAGCATTCAGCCATTTCTAGGCTTCAGAATTTTCTGTTCCGGTTCATTTGTGGTTGCCGGTGAAATTGCAGGCACATGAGAAATTCCACCTACACGTCTCAGAGTTACGGGCGCATACGATGCGACTTGGGTCTTGTACCTAGTAAGGGAGGACCAAAGTCGCATCGGTTGTTATGGGCAGAGGTTACCACTTAACATTAGGTGGGCCGTCGGCTCGTTCCGTAACTGTATGAATTAAAAAAACTTACCTGAAACAGGAAAGCCGTGTGCCCCTGTTATTTCAATATAGATAGAAAGATAAGAATGATAAAATATTTATTTAAATATTACCCTAAACTAAAATGGCTTCCTCTTATTTTCTGTCCATTCTGTAACGTACATCTTCATGGTTAATCTTGTAATAAATCCCATTTTGTTTATCGAAACAAAAAAATGGCAGGTGCGAGTCGACCTCGCGAAATTAGTGTTCCGTACGTCTTAACACTGAATTTCTACCTAATAAGTAACCAAAAAGTAATATTGGGGACATCTCCCAGTGCACCACCCAGAATTAAGTATAACTTGTACTTTGGGAACCAGATAACTGATAAAATACTAATGTACATTTTTATATACCTACATATTAATACCCAGACACAGAACAAACTCTATGAACGTCACACAAATGTTTGTCCTGAGTGGGAATTGAACTTATGACCTACAGCGCCGAAGGCAGAGTTACTACCAACTGAGCTGTTGCTACCATGGGTTCGATTCCCACCCAGGACATCTATTTATAAGGGGAATATAGATGTATGTTCTGTGTCTGGGTGTCAATCGTGTTATACGTACCTATGTACGTATTTACGAAAAACTACCTATCAGTTGTCTGGTTCCAATGATACAAACTATGCTTAACTCACTTTGGGGCTAGACGGCGCTGTGTGAAATGTCCACCAATATTTATTTATTTATTTAGTTGGAATATGTCTTACAAATAGGCCTACAATTTACCTACAATTACAAGATACCCTACAAATTAGGTATGTAAGTAAGAGTCCCGTTTTTCAAGTGTTATATCGAACACTAAAAACTTTGTATCAACTTAAAAGGTAGGGATCTCGTAAATTCTTCAAGAGGATTTGTAAAGGGCCTGTTTTATCCCTATAGGTAGATATTTACGCTCCGGAAACAACACGACATAACATTACACATAGTATTTCTTATAACTACGTACGTAGAAAATATCACAATATTCTTTAAGGCACAAAATAGTAAACAGTAAACCTTTTAAAGGATGTACTGTAAAACTGCATTTAATTATTTAGCCCCCCCACACGCAAAGCCGAAAAACACACCTACATCGCACCGGTTACTTTGTTCTGATTTGAAAGCGTGGTTGCCGGTGAAATTACAGGCACATGAGACATTCCACCTACACGTCTCAGAGTTATGGGCGCATACGATGCGACTTGTGCCTTGTCGTACCTAGTAGGGGAGGACCAAAGTCGCATCGGTTGTTACGGGCAGAGGTTACCACTTAACACCAGGTGGGCCGTCGGCTCGTTCCGTAACTGTATCACATTAAAAAAAATGTATATGGTTTTTTTATTAATTTAGTTTAATAATCAATGTAATGTAAATATAAAACCATAGATTACGCATTACCTAAAAAAAAAGTTATTAGTTTATTTAAATAATTTAGTTTAGTTCTATTTCCAATAACAGCTTATTCCACAGAAAATACTTACATGTTATTTTGACCTATATCACTCAACTAAGAGATTATTCAATTTTAAAATACTCACCTACTTAATGACAATAAGTGACGTAGGTAGGTATCAATCCGTATAAAAATAATCTTCAAAGATCACGTCTAAACAGACACGGGTGGGTAACAAAGATACCCCTCCCTATCCCCACCCCCACCCAACCCGTCCGATGTTGTATTTAAAAATAATTAAATTGCCAAGCGTGAGTAGCACTTGTCTTCTATGGTGTATCTTCTTTGGTTCTATGGCTAGTAGCCTGGAATGAATAACGCAAGAACATTTAAGACTTTAATTAGAAATATAGATAATAATAATAATAATTGGTGGACAATTCACAGCGCCATCTAGCCCCAAACTAAGCATAGCTTGTACTATGGGTACCAGACAACTGATAGAATACATATATATATATATATTTTTTGTAAATACATACATATACTTAATACATATTAACACCCATACACAGAACAAACATCAATGTTTGTCACACAAATGTCCTGGGTGGGGATTGAACCCACGACCTACAGCACAGAAGGCAGAGTTACCAGCTGAGCTGTTCGGCTTGATTAGGAATTGATTAGCTAATTCATGTTTTCTTTTTCGTCTAAACACAAAACCATAGATAGAAGAGTGACATAACAAATAAGCTAATAGGAATGCGTTTCTAAGTAATTTATACTTATTTCTCTATTATAGGTTTTGGTAAAAATGTAACCATTACATCTAGGATCTCTTGGACCATCCTTGTGTTTGTAACCCTACCTTCTGCGCTGTAGGTCGTGGGTTCGATCCCCACTCAGGACAAACATTTATGTGACATTTGTAACATTGATGTTTGTTCTGTGTCTGGGTGTTAATATGTTATATATGTATGTATTTACAAAAGAAAAAAGTATTGTATCAGTTGTCTAGTTCCCATGATACAAGCTATGCTTAGCTTACTTTGGGGCTAGATGGCGCTGTGTGAAATGTCCACCATTATTTATTATTTATTATTATTATTATTATTATTATAAGCTAAAATTAATAACGCTTATTACACTATACATATTGTTTAGCAATTTGTATAAATACAAATAATTAATATAAAATTCTGAATGAACTGTCTCACGCGCATATTGAAAACCTGGTGATAGATTTGTTAGATCTAGACTAAAAATCAAATTACCAATCAAATTCTGCCATGAAATTTTCAATTCAACTATATCTATACAGTGCGAAATGAAATAGCCTTTACAAATATTATTTGAACGGCCCACGGTTCTTCTACTACCACTTCTGTTCATCGGAACCCTAAAATTTAAAAATATGTACTGACGAGATTAACAAAAATTGGGATTATATTTTTTTGGGTTAATCCAAACGCCTTCCACACAATTTCAGTTAGCCGCCTACCCCGAAGGCTTCATGTACAGCTGGTGAAACAGATTTATGGATATATCATTTTTATATGACCGACCTCATAGCTCAGTTGGTAGTAACCCTGCCTTTTGCGCTGAAATTCGTGGGTTCGATCCCACCCAGGGCAAACATTTGTGTGACAAACATACATTATGTTTGTTCCGTGTCTAGGTGTTAATATGCCAGCGCTGCAAACATTATGTACTCATATATATTATATATATAACTATCCAACCCTAGCCGAAAGCAGAGAAAAAACCATTCCAAGTTACTTCTACGTTTGGAAAGTTCTAATAGCCGTGAAGAAAAACGTCTTATGTGCTTGTAATGTCACCGGCACCAATTCCCTCAAATCGCTTGCTTATCGAAATAACTAGGGTTGATTATAGAAGTTATTTTCATCTCATACCAGTATAATATAGAACTAAATAAATAATAAAGTATTAAGTTAATTCAATAGCCCACAAATTAATTTGTCATCAATATTGTTTACTTTAATTATCACACTTCCCAGTGTATTTAGCTTGATTAAAAATGTTAAGCTGATTAGAGCAATTTCATTCGTCTCGCGAGACATTAATCCCGGGATATATATATCCCACGCCGTACCACGTGGGTATTATAATCCCCGGGACCGAGTTATGAGGACCACAATAAAGCAGGAATTTCAGAAATTACATTGTATTAGGTATAATGGCAGTAGGTAACACTGCTTGCGCTAAAACATACATTGATATAATGTATACATACATTAAATCATGTTTGATTTTATTGAGAATTTAAACCATGGCAGATAAAGATATTAATTTGCATAAACAATATGTAGGTTAGAGATTAGTATGAATAACTATCTGTTACTTTTTTATTGCTTAAAGCTTCCCTTGAATGTACTGGACTCCACAAGGAAACTGTGTTGTTTAGTTTAGGCGTTTCTGCTATGCTTTTGCAACTGTTGGTACTTACCTACCGATGCGTCTACGATTTAATTTAAATGCACTCATGACTCTGAAATAAATTGTAAGCTTAGAAGGCTATTGCGTTTTAAAACTACGGATAAAATATCTCTGTTTTATAAGATGAGCAAGCATGAAACTTCTCACGTAAGCTCCTACAAGACTTTGGGTGTCTATAGGTTGTTTAACGCCTTGTCAAAATTTCTTAGCAAACGCGGCGAGTTTTCTTTGCTTGCTCACATTAAACCATAAATCGAGCAGGCGCCAAAGAATAATGTGTACTGGAAAAGCTTGAACAAATTATTTTGAAAGAAAGAAGACATTATTTACACACTGTACATAACAACGGGAAACATCATAAAACACAAAAAAAATATGTGGGAACGCTGTGGCGCTGTGGCGCTGTGTGAAATGTCCATAAATATTATAAAAAAAACGTAGATTCAAACGACTATTTTGAACAAGCTTTTATTTAACTTGTATTGTTTGTGTTTGTTCGGTTCAAATCTTTGGAACTAAATTATAGACCAGTTCCCACAACTGATTGTGCTGAAATTTGGAACGCATAATGTAACATCTGAATGCAATAGTACTATGGGCGTAGGTGTCTTTAGGTCGTATTATAAAAAGCTTGAAAGAAAGAAAGAAAATATATTTTGTGTTACATTACAAATAAAATTAGGTATAAATAAGAAAATGTCACTTGTAACAGAAAAAAGGTTACCACTCGGCATGTGCTGTATCAGCGCTGGTTTTCTGCACCTGTTTGTTTTGATAAATATGTTTTAAACAAAAATCTTTTTCAATTATCTGTCTGTTCCATTGAAATAACTTTCGTGTAGTGTGCGTTGGCAAGTTCGGTGCGGCGTCGATACACCCGCGACAACATGACGCCGACGCGACGCGACGCCCGCCGACGCCGCCGGCAACGCAGACGGGCGCGGGCGTGCCATGTCTACAATATTCCACATACATAGTTTAGTAAACTTGTTGTCTTACGTGCATATTTCGTGGGCATTTCAGGAATAATGCAGATACTTAGATGACAAAAAAAATACAAAGATATAATTAACCAATCTGAAGGTTCAAAGTGTTCATACCTGTAAATTAATGTATTACAATCCTTGGTCAGATTATTAGCATCAATTTATATCCTCTGAATATTTGGTTGTTCGTTTTTAAACAGTCCTAGTCTCACATAAGTAAAAGCTTAACGATACCTATATATACAACTTCCACCACCCTGGGTTAAATAAGAGTTCCTATTGTGTGGCTAAACAACATTTAACAAATACAATAATATTACAAACACAATGTCTTTTAAAAACAATGTCTTATTTACAAATTGTTTATTAATCTGTACAAATAAATAAAATTGGAGTGTCTGTTTGTAATATTAACACAATAATATATATTACACAATAATAATATTAACAATAAATAACCACTTTTTATTAAGTGCATATGGATGTATACACGGTACATATACCAAAACAACATTTTTTACAATTTTTGTCTGTCTGTCTGTCTGTTTGTTCCGGCTAATCTCAGGAACGGCTGGACCGATTTTGACGGGACTTTCAACTGGCAGATAGCTGATGTAACAAGGAGTAACTTAGGCTACTTTTCCGAGGGGTAAAATAGGGGTTCGTGATAAAACCGATCCGTTGCATTTCAATTAAAACATTGCCTAAATGTTATTTTTTGAGGGCAACCACAGTCAAGATTCATTGCGATGAGTTTCCTTCCAAAACCATATTTTGAATAGTTCCCTCTAGTGAGTATCTTTGCAACTAAATCAATCAGTACATAGCGACACAGTGACAAATTCACGAATCGGTTTATTATTTACATTTCATAATGTCACAGTTGTCGCTACGAGTAAGTTATGGGTTGGCCATGGAATTCATTCTTCCATAATTAATTCACAAATTATTATTATGAAATAAATACATATCTGGTTTTCCTTATAAATAAAATGAAGAAAAGTCTTAACAAACCAAAAACTTTATGCCGTTGGGTGAATGTGCAATGGATTGTCTATGATACTTTAATTTTGAACGCACCCGAAGATTTGTTGTTTGTACCGTAATGTTGGCGCAGCTGTTATTCAATTTCAAACGGTTTTAGATTCGATTGATTCATGTCGTTTGTGAAGTTTGGGGAAGTATTTTCGAGTAATTCCCTTAATATTTTCCCGTAATAATGTCCATTTATAGTGCACTAATACCGAAAATCACAGCTATATCATGTGCTTATACCAAAAACTATAATGACGACCTCAAGGTAAATAAAATGATGAGTGAAATTGAAAAATTTTGGTGACCCGTTGTAGTGTCCTTGTTGTTTTCCACTAAATATGTGATGTAAATGTTTGAGTTCCTAAGATCTGGAATAAGTGTTATGAGTTATGTATTATTTCAGGTTGCATTTGATAGTTTAGATAAGTTCGAAGAAGAGTTCCTGAATGGAAGAGCCCGAGGCCGGGAGAAAGGCCAAAGGGAGAAAAATGAAATGACAACTCTTCAAAGTATCAACGAAGATGATGGTAAGTCACTCATTTTATTTTAAAACACGTTTCGCGTCCTAAAATATACGATGAACAATAAGAGATGCCAATTTTGAGGTAGTTTGTGAATGTCATTGCTGTTCTGTGGATTGAATTTTTCACCATGCGGGTCCCTTTTGATTGATTCGTTGTTATAAATTCATTCTTAAACTGAGCATCTTAGCATAGACAGAAATTAGTCGCTGGTTAGAAACTACGTATATTTCTTGCATTCATGCCAATTTGAAGTCACTGAACATTTTAAAAATGCCTGTAAATTTCATCTTAATCTTTGGTTATTCTATTAATGTCAGACTATCTCATTCTGTTGCATATGGAATCAAATTGACACTAGTAACTTTAGAGCGGTTGAATTTGCAATTGGTTTATATATGATGCCAACAAAATCTAAGAGTATGCAACGCTGCATGAACTGGTCAGCGATATCAATGAAAGCTAACCCACAATAATAAAATAAATTCATAAATTTACTTCCTTGTTGACATCAGGTGAAGCAAATAAACTACCGGAGGCAGAGGCAAAGCTTAAATCAAGTAGCTCAAACGAGGCGTCTAGTGGTTGCGGATCTATCGAGAGCAACGGAGAACAGAGGGCATCAAAGAAACGGAATAAGAATGAAGTGGATGATATGTTCAGCCCCGAACAGGACAAACGTCTCAAAAGAAAAGCATCTGTTAAAGCTCAGAGCATTATTACAAAGCAGGTTAGTAGAAATGTGTATTTTTTTTGTATTTATCTGTTTAATTGCATTATTATGCATGTGAATTCAGTTTATGACTAAAAGAGTACATGGGGTTTTCTCAATTTTATCAATTTTTGAGTTAACCTTAGTAGCTTAAGTTGCTCCTAATAACATCAGCCAATTGCCAGTGAAAGTCCCGTTGAAATTGGTCCAGTCATTTTGGAGATTAGCCAGAACAAACAGGAAGACGGCCAAACAATGTTAAAATCGTTATTATGTTAATTATTATTCATTCATCAGTCATTAATACTTTCATACACATTTAGTATAAAGCTGTTATTACAGACACTACAGACAAAACTCTTTAACTGCCATTTTCGTGTCAAATTTTTCAAAGTATTTTGGCTGATAATCAGCACTGAAGAAGAAATTACTCACTATTACAGTCTGTAAAACAGTTAAGGGAAATATTGCACCAAAACTGACTAGTCTGTGTAATTACAGGCACATTACCACCATTAACTTATCCTCAACTGTGAGATGGGTGGGCACCCTTGAATTTCTATTGTTATAGTCAAATATACTGCTTAACACGACCGACCATCTCTTTAATAAGGGAATCGAACCTAAAGAATACGACATTGTTGAGATCAAAAGCAAACTGATTTATTTCTAATCTACCCACATGGTACTTTATAAAAACCAATCATATACAACAGAACCCACAACCTACAGTATAGAAGGCAGAGCTCTTAGGCCAGTCAAAGTCAATACATAAGTTTATCTCATTAAAAATGCTGGCTTAAATTATAGGTAGATAGCCTTGAATAAACATTGGCTACTCCTTATCCCACAAAGGGAAGCCGCAGCCAGAAAATACATAATTAAATACTGATAGGCATATATTAATTTGATTTGTATTCACCAGGTGAACGTGAATCTATCAGCGAAGCTCCGGCGAGAGAACTCATCCGACAAAGTTGAGAAGGCGTTGCAGTCTACCCAGACTCGCAGACAGAATGATGATGAGAAGGAGAATGCTGCGCCTGCTCCACCACTGCCGACCCTGGGGCACAGTGAGTCACACATTATGCAATGCTGTTTTCATTATTTTTGCAACAATGTTACAGAATGGCCAAGATTATTGGCCCATCTGATGGTAAGCGATCTCTGTCCTTAAGATAAGTAAAAGTCTTGGCTATTCCCCTACTTAGGTATGGACCCAAGTAATAATAAATTTTGGTGGACTTCTCACACATCGCCTTGTACTGTGGGAACCAGATGACTGATAGATACATATATACTGTTTTTTTGTTGTAAATACATATTAACACCAAGACACAGAACAAACATTAATGCTCGTATACAAATGTTTTGTCCTGGGTAGGAATCGAACCCACAACCTACAGCTCAAAAGGCAGAGTTACTATCAACTGAGCTATGAGACCAGTCAGTTGCAATTAAGTCATATTGTATTGTGCCCGTAACTTTGAGGCATGTAGGTGCAATGTTTCAAGTGCCTGTATTTATAACAACTACAACTTTGAAACTGGAACACAGTAACACGAATGCATTACTGCCAGGCGGCAGAAATGGGTGTGTTGGCAGTACTTCCCTCGATGGATTTGCAATAAGTTCTACTACTAACCCTAAATAATTAAATCAAGTAGTCAATACTAGTAGTAGTAAAGAGTATACTGGTATATCTCCAATCAAGATATAAATAAGGCCAGAGTGGGGAACTAGCAGTCAAAGTCAAAAACTTTATTTCCATAGAATTCATAAAGAAATAAAAAACATAAGGTCACGCGTACTTATCGATAAGTTTGATGCCTGTTCAAACCGTATCCGACCCTCCATGGGGAGAACAGACAAGAAACCCCTAATGGAGGAATCATCAATTTGATTTATTTTCAGTCAAACAAGAGAAGATATCGCTGCCTTCAGAACCCATGGACACAGATTTGTTGGCAGACAGCGTTGAAGTCAAAAAGGAATTGAATGTGGATGACATTGCAATGCCCCCGCCAGCCTTCCCTGTGCCCAGTAAGTACATTACATATACATTATACAGCGCCGAGAAGTACTGCCACCACACCTGGTAATCTGCCGCCGAGCAGTGATGCACTCGTGTTCCGGTGGAAGGGAGTGCCGGTGAAATTGCAGGCGCATGAGACATAACAGATCGCAACGCAATGCGACTTGAGTCATCTCGTACTATGGTGGAGAGGACTTGAGTCGTATTGTTGTTGTGTATGGGCGGCGGTTACCACTTAACAGCTGGTGGGCCGTCAGCTCGTTCAGTACCCTACATCACATTAAAAAAAACCTATCGTGGCTTAGCATAACTTGTATCATTGCAACCCGACAACTGATATATTATATATATGTTTGTAAATACAAAAACAAACTCTAGAGTTGTCAGTATTCACTGCCATGATTGCATAATATGCAAATTTTTTTTACTCTAATAATTTTTGTTTTTGTTTTTTCTCTTTTAATATTCTCTTTAGGAATTATTGACAGTTTTTATTATTTTGATTTTGTTTTTTTTTATTATTAGTAATTAACAAGTATTATGTAATTTATTTAGAACTAGCTGTTGCCCGCGACTTCGTCCGCGTGCAATTAGGTTTTATCACGCACCCCTATTTTACCCCTCGGAAAAGTAGCCTAAGTTACTCCTTGTTACATCACCTATCTGCCAGTGAAAGTCCCGTCCAAATTTGTCCAGCCGTTTCGGAGATTAGCCGGAACAAACAGAAAGACATTTTTTTTTAAAAATGTTGTTTTGGTATAAGTACCGTGCATACATCAATATGCACTTAGTAAAAAGTGGTTATTTTAATATTACAAACAGACACTCCAATTATATTTATTTGTATAGATAGAAACTGGTATACAATAATAAAATACTATTGACTATTAACTGTGAAATTTGCTATAAATTCACAGAACCACGGAAAGCACTCGAAAAAGTTAACACCGAAGAAGAAGGTGGCAAGAGACGAACCACGCGGAATAAAAAGCAGTCCGAAGCTGTACCTCTGCAGCCACCCGGTATGTTTTAAATAACAGACTTGTGATGCAGCTATCAACCAGGATATGGACTGTAAATTTATTTAATTATATTAACCAGACTTAAATTTTGCATGATATTTGTATATGTAGCGGATGTGACTCGATCCTAATATATTATCAAATAGCTTCCAAACACCCTGTATATAGACAGGTACATAGATCCTGTATATAGATTGTAAGTTTATTAACTTGATAACTTATAGTACTGAACCTTTTTGAGTACATAGTGTAATTAATAAATATTTGTGGACATTTCACACAGCGCTATTTAGCCCCAAAGTAAGCTAAGAATAGAATAGAATATATTTATTTTCATATATGAAACACATAACAAATTTAATTATAATAAATTACGTGTACAAATATGTCTCGTCATCAGTGTAATTACTATTTTTTTTATAGAAATTAATTATAGAAATATTTAATTTCTTAAAAATTATACATTTTGTCGCTGTAAAGGGGCGCTAGTCACAAATAATAAATAACAATAGTAATAATAATAATCATAAAAAACATTTGCGTTGGTAAATATTCGCTAGTCAAATAATAAATCTAAAACTATACACTCGGTGGGTAGTCATCAAATAAAAGGTACGCACAGAACCGGCACGGGATTGAAACCTAAATTTCATCGTCTAATTTAAACATGCTATAGTCATTCCTTAAATATTCTTTTACACTGTATAGAGTATTCCCCAGCAATAGTTCTTTCACTTCACTAAGTAAATAGCTTAGCTTGTATCATGGGAACCAGACAACTGATATAATACTTAAATACTTTATTATTATTATTAAATATATGTGTGTGTTGGGGTTAGTGTCTCGCAGCGCACGCGCCAGCCGCCGCGGCACGCGCACTGCGCTCGCCGCCGCCGACGCGCCGCCCGCGGAGCCCGACCCCGCCGCCCCCGCCGCCCCCGCCGACCCCAGGCCCAAGCGCACCAGGGCTAAGAAGGTTACTTTTAAAGTGTACTACTAATATTCGCGGTGAAAGGATATAAGTGCGCCTCAAAGTGGCTCCTTTCGTACACGTCACACAATACATGTCTTCGAATGTTCCCGCCGTTTTGAGAGCGTGGTATTGCTACACATAAATCTTTCTAGTGAAATAAAACTTATTGGTGTACGTCGAGATTTGAACCGGTGACCTCCGGATTGAATTACAACTGGGCCACGTTTAAGTGCGTACATTATTATTATGCAGTAAATTAATATTACTGAACATCTGATATTTTTTAATATTAAAATATTTAAACTAAACTTTACTTATATTAATTGTACTGTTTTTTTTACGTACAGAAAGTATCACAGACCAACACAGAAGCAGATGGCGCACCGGCGTCTCAAAAAAATGATTCCGGTGAGTACTTACTGAATTTGTAAAATATGTATATTCCTATTTCCATACCCATCTCTGGCGCCAAGCAGGAATACGATCGCATTACTGTGTTCAATTTAAAACGTGCTGAGTTGCCGTTGAAATTACAGGCACATGAAAAATACCACCTTCAAGTCCCAGGGTTACGGGTGCATACGCGACTTGTGTCTATTTGTGCTTAAGTAGAGGATGACCCAAGTAATATTACTTGTTATGGGTAGAGCTTACATCTTAACACCAGATGGTTCAGTCATTTCTTCTGTAACTTACTCAAATATAAAAAATATATTTAATTTACAAAAATATAAAAAATATATTTAATTTACAATCGAGTTGTTCTATGTCTCAGAGACGAGTGCATTGCAACGTGACTTGGATCTTCCCATAAGTAGGGGATTTTTACCTCTATTTTGTTTTGTTGCAGCTGTGGCGTCTCCTGCAGAAAAACCACGACCGAAGAGAACCAGAAGAGGGAAAGTTGCGTAAGTAATCACAAAAAAAGTAATCTATTTTAATAAATAAATATTTGTGGACATTTCACACAGCGCCATCTAGCTCCAAAGTAAGTTAAGCATAGCTTGTATCATGGGAACCAGACAACTGATATAATACTTACATACTTTTTGTAAATACATACATGTAATACATATCAACACCCAGACACAGAACAAACACCTATTTTTGTCACACAAATGTTTATCCTGGATGGGAATCGAACCCGAACAGTGAAGAAACCTTAGATTTTTTTTTGATACATTTATGGAACGAGCCGACGGCTCACGGTTAAGTGGTAACCTCTGCCCATAACAACCGATACGACTTGGGTCCTCCCCTACTAGGTACGACAAGACCCAAGTCGCATCGTATGCGCCCGTAACGCTGAGGCGTATTGTTGGAATGTCTCATGTGCCTGTAATATCACCGGCAACCACACCTTGTCGGGGTTATAATAATAATAAATTATTTATTTCGGAATATCATTTTTCCATAGGTATGAGATAAAAGTTTAAATTACAATTACACATCACACACAATTAAATGCATTAACTGAACTCTTCTCTTCTCTTTTTTACTCTTCTCTTCTTTACTCTTCTTTTTTTATATATTTTATGATATTCTCTATGTTCATCTTTTTACTATAATTCCAAATGTTTTTCTTCATATAAATGCGTCGCCTCATCTCAGCCCTGTGCTGAAAATCAGCGCTGCAACATGTTGCAGCACACGCGGAGCTTTTTATACAAATATATGTACGCGACAGCGATCATCATTCATTATGTCTATGTGTCTTTTTCTTTTTGATATTGTGTTGTGGTGTACATTTTGTATTTGTATAAATAAATTTTATTCTTTCTTTCTTTTCTTTCATTATATTATATATTATGCAGTAAGAGCAGTAGAACTCTCGCCAAGTTCGTCCGGGGAAGTACTGCCACCATGCCCATTTCTGCCGCCAAGCAGTATCGCTTTCGCGTTACTGTGTTCCGGTTTGAAAGGTGTGGTTGCCGGTGAAATTACAGGCACATGAGACATTCCACCTACACGTCTCACATTTACGGGCGCATACGATGCGACTTGGGTCTTGTCATACCTACTTTGGGAGGACCCAAGTCGCATCGGCTGTTATGGGCCCAGGTTACCACTTAACACCAGGTGGGCCATCGGCTCGTTCCGTAAATGTATTACATAAAAAAAAAAAAAAAAAATTATGCATTATGTATTATGCATTAATGTTTCAGTCAGAAGCAAGTGGAGTCATCTGATGGTGAGAGGGCGTCGCTATCGGACTTCAGTTCACCAATCTTACAGAAAACTATCAAGAACACCAAGAAAAATAAAAACGATGTTATTCCTATCGCCATAGAGTCGTCGGTCGATTCAGGTAACTCAAATATATACGAGTAAACGAAATTGTAGTGTCTGTTTGTAATTAAAATGACAGCTTTTTACTAAATGATATTTGTTTATAAAATCTAAAAAGATTGTCTGTCTGTTTGTTTCGGCTAATCTCTGAAATGGATTAGCCAATTTTGACGGAACTCTCACTGGCAGATAGCTGATGTAATAACGGGGAAAATTATTCTACTTTTCTGATCGGCAAGATAGATTGAAAATTCTTTATTGCTCAAGGTAAAAATAAGTACATGGGTGAACTTAATACTAATTAGCACTTAGTCTCAAGATAGACTTTGACAAAAACAAATTCCACGCGAACGAAATCGCGGGAAATAGCTAGTTCTTAATAATATCCCTTTATTTAAGTTTTTAACTTGAGGGTGACATTTTCTCTCCCAGCGTGTTAGGCGAATCGTATGTCATTCTGCGACTTGACAAAACTTGAACCCGCGACCTGCAAATTTTATGCCGACATCATAAATCATAAAACTTCGAAGACATGCGCACGAAAGGAGCCTCTTTGAGGCGCACTTACAATCCTTTCACCACACTGGTTCGAGAGAAGTGACTCGAATATATATACTGTCAATATGTGATGACTTGATGACTGTATGAATGTTGATTTTCAGTGGATAAAGATGTACACATAAATACCAAAGTGACCAAAGACATGGACGAAACCGTGGTATTACATAACGGTGTGTATAACCACGCGCCGGTCACACCCGCGGACGTCGTGAGTATTACATACACACCACATACATACATATTCAAACCTCGTAGCTCGGTTAGTGACCCTGCCTTCTATGCTATACGTCGTGGGTTCGATTCCCACCCAGGACAAACATTTGTGTGACGAACATAGATGTTTGTTCTGTCTGGGTGTTGATATGACTGGCCTCATAGCTCAGTTGGTTAGTGACCTTACCTTCTGCGCTGTAGGTCGTGGGTTCGATCCCCACTCAGGACAAACATTTATGTAACATTTGTAACATTGATGTTTGTTCTGTGTCTGGGTGTTAATATGTATTATATTTATGTATTTACAAAAGAAAAGTATATAAGTATGTATATCAGTTGTCTGGTACCCATGATACAAGCTATGCTTAGCTTACTTTGAGGCTAGATGGCGCTGTGTGAAATATTCACCAATATTATTATTATATATCATCGCTATCTATGTCATAATATGTATAATGTGTGTGTGTCTGTGTATAATAATAATAATATTGGTGGACAATTCACACAGAGCCATCTAGCCCCAAACTAAGCATAGCTTGTATTATGGGAACCAGACAACTGCTGGAATACATTATATTTATTTTGTAAATACATACATATAATACATGTTAACACCCAGACAGAGAACAAACATGTATAATCTTCAGACAAATGTTTGTCATGTGTGGGAATCGAACCCACGATCTACAGCGCAGAAGGCAGGGTGGCTTTACTTAGCTTTGGGTCTAAATGGCGCTGTGTGATATGTGCACCATTATTTATTTATTAATAAACTTTTTATATTTACAGCGCATTATGAATGAAACTGTGGTGATTGGCAAGATCACGAATGAGCATGTGACCGCTGAAGCAAGACATGCCATCATGGATTGCACCGTTGTATTGGAGAAAGGTATTTTTTTTTATGTAATACTGTTACAAAACGAGCTGACGGCCCACCTGGTGTTAAGTGGTAACCTCAGCCCATAACAAGCGATGCGGCTTGGGTCCTCCCCTACTAGGTACGACAAGACCCAAGTCGCAACGTATGCTTCCGTAACTCTGAGACGTGTAGGTGGAATGTCTCGTGTGCCTGTAATTTCACCGGCAACCACACCTTTCAAATCGGAACACAGTAACGCGAAAGCGTTACTGCTTGGCGGCAGAAATGGGCATAGTAGCAGCACTTCCCCGGACGAAATTGGCGAGAGTTCTACTGCTCTTAAAATTATATTACTTATATTGTTCACAACTTTGTGAGTTCAGTACAGTCACTCTTTGGTTGGACCTTTTGACCTGACCTTCTGTCCATCAAAAACGTCATGTTAGAAGGATATTTTAGTACCAGTAGATATTGTCCAAAATATAAAATAATTTTTTTTGTTGGACCGCGTTATCACTTAGGGGTATGAAAAATAGTTTACTTTCTATTCTCAGACCTAACGAATAAAAAAATTCATTACAATCGGTCAAGCTGTATCGGAGGAGTTTTATGTATAGATATCTGAAGTGAACATCTCAGTTTCAGGTCAGAAATCATCAAATTTGACTGAGGACAACTCCCTGTTGACTGATGATGAGAGCGAGCAGAGCGGGGCGCGCACGCCGCCCCGGAACAATTCCCACAAAACCCAACCTTCGTAAGTATTTTTAACCGACTTCAAAAAAGGGAGTTATCAATTTGGTTGTATTTTGTGTTTGTTACCTCCAATCTTCGATTTGGTAAATTATTTTTGTATTTGATAACAGATTGGTCATATAGATATTTAATCAATATCGGTTCTGTAGTTCGGTTTTTCAATAAAAATATCTGAAAAAAATGACCAAAAGCGAGATGATGAGGAGTGATTCTTATTCATTAGCGGTGAGGTCGGTATTTTCGTTATGCAGCGCAAAGTAATTGTTTACCTGACAAAGGATTGAGTTTCTTTAGAATTTTATATTTTTTCATATGTTACGGCATTGTTATGCGATGAGCTGATGGCCCACCTGGTGTTAAGTAACCTTTGCACATAACAAGCAATCCAAATCGCATAGTGCCCTTCACTCTGACGGACTAAACGCCATCTAATAATGTTTACGATCAATTTATTCCTCAGGTCCGCTGTAAAGGAGAAAGTTCAACAGTTCGAAGAAATGGCGTCCAGAGTCACTCGGACCAAAACGAGAGCCATGGCCAAAAAGGTAAATGGTGACTGAGAACTATTTAAAAAAAATGATGGACATTTCACACAGCACCATATAGCCCCAAAGTAAGCTAAGCTAGCTTGTATCATGCGAACCAGTTAGGCAACTGATATATTGACAGGCCTCACAGCCCAGTTGGTAGTAACTCTGCCTTCAGCGCTGTAGGTCGTGGGTTCCATTCCCACCCAGCACAAACATTTGTGTGATGAATATGGATGTTTTTTCTGTCTGAGTGTTAGTATGTATATGTATTTACAGAAAATATAGAATATATATATTCTATCAGTTGTCTGGTTCCCATAGTACAAGCTATGCTTAGTTTTGGGGCTAGATGGCGCCGAGTGAATTGTCCTCCAATATTATTATTATCATAATTTTTGTTTACATTTTTTGCAAATACACATTCACACAAATGGAAATTGAACCCACGATCTACAGCGCAGGAGGCAGAGTTAATACCAACTGAGCTGTGAGGGCTACCCTAACATTAGCACCTCCGGCATTCTGATTAAAGGCTACCACTCAGCCACCCCGCTACTAACCACACCTTATAAATTCTTATCGCAGGAAGAACAGGCTGAAAACCTCACGCCACCGGATAAAGTAGTGAAGCCCATATTATCGGCGGAAACGTTGACCAAGATGAACAGTCTAATCTTCAATGGAAAGACAACGCAGGTAATTAGAATGCACATACTGAACGAATAAATAAATATTGATGGACATTTCACACAGCGCCATCTAGCCCCAAATTAAGCAAAGCTTGTACTATGGGAACCTCTTAACTGTACTTGTATACTTGTTGTAAATATACATATAAACCACCCAGACGCTGAACAAACACTTATGTTCGTCACATATTGTCAAGACATTAGAGATTCACAATGTAATTAGTATTGTGTTAACCTTATGAACCAAACTCTATTCAGATATCAAATTCTGCGTCAAAACCTCACGCGGCCGCGCCTCTCAGCAAACCCTACCACTCGTCGACTTCCAAACTCAGTTCCTTAAGCAAACACAGGGAGCAAGCCGAAGAGAGCTTGAAGAACGCTGAAGACGCGAGGAAGAAGAAAGAAGCCATTTTGGAAGCCAAGAGAGAATTACAGAAGAGGTAAGATTGATAAACCCTATATTATTAGTTGGTTTGCCAGAAATACCAGAAAGAAATATTGACTGCACCAAAAATTTGGCGCATCCGGTTGGGATGGATATATAGATTTGTCATATAACTAATAAAACAAACTCCGTCGAGACTAAATCTTCCCTATATATATAAAAAAAAAACGATACAAGGCAAATATGAAGTTTTCCTAGTTCTTGAAGGTAGTTCCAGCAAAACATTGAGAGAGTATGTATTATTTCGGTCTGGTTTTCGCCAATTGGCGCAGCCGGACGCCCCGGCGAAAGTCGGCGCAGCCAGTTTGAAAATATCCCTCGTTACAGAAAACGTGAAGAGAAGATGGCGGCGGCGGCTGCCGCCCGCAACGCGGCCGAGAGGGAACGCCAGGCCATGCTCGAAGCCGCCGCCAGGGACCGCATCGAGAAGCAAGCGAACGCGGACGCGGGGAAACTCGAGAGGATGAAGGAGGCTGAGAGGGTATGCACTTCTGGGAGTCTGTTACTCATGTCTCCAATAATAATAATAATAATAATAAATTTATTCAAATAAAACATGGTAAATATAAAAAATCATAAAACTTATTTAGACATAGGTATATATAACACGGGAGCCTGAACTAGGTAATCCTGTGTTTCAGGCGAGAAGAGCTAACATTTAATGTAAAATAATCACTACTTTGTTATTATTATAGGTACCTACTTATAGCTACAAGTTATACATAATGTGTAAACAAGTAAAAAAAACAAAAAAAAAACAAGTAAGGAATTGAACGTAAAAGTAAACATTTCAAAAACTAACTAGACCGAATAACAAAGTCCGTAGTTGCAAATTTTTTATAACTTAAGTGACTTAATTAAATGTATAGAAAGATTTATAGGGACAATAGGGACACATTATTCTCCTGTCAATGAGGGCGGGTAATGAGCTTTAACTTAATAAGGGAAGTTATACACGACATGTGAGATATCATATTTTTTTGGTTTTAGGACATTTTAGGACTGTTATTTGGCAATGTTTCCGTTTATTGTTATTAGAAGTGGTGATTGAAAGTTAGGTTTCTGAATGGGGTCAACAATTTTTTTTTGCCTGACGTGAGTGACGGAACGAGCTGACCGCCCACCTGATTTTAAGCGGTAACCGCCGCCCATAGACAACAGCAATAAGACTCAAGTCCTCTCCACCAAAGTACGAGATGACTCAAGTCGCGTTGCGTTGCGTCCATCACCCCGCGACGGGGATGTTACGTCTCATGCGGCTGCAATTTCACCGGCACCCACTATTTACCACCGGAACACAGCAATACGAGTACATCACTGCTTGGCGGCAGATTACCAGGTGTGGTGGCAGTACTTCTCCGGGCGAACTTAGCACAAGTTCTACTGCAACTTTGGGTTGCTCCTTTCGCACCACGCGGGGGACACGTGTAGGGTTTCAAAGGGTAATTACCTACGGACGCGAGCAACGTGGGCCCCCAATATTATAGGCCTCCTAAATTGTGTTCGGTTTGCAGAAGAAAAAGGAGCTAGCGCGCAAGATAATGGAGATGGAGGAGAGGCGCAAGGCGGAGGAGACTGAACGCGCGCAGCGCTTTGCGGAGGAGCAGCGCCGCGCGCTCGCGCTGCGCAGGAAAGTAGAGGAGCAACAAGCGTGAGTGTGTCATATGTATACAGGAGCTAGCACCAGCCGAGAATTGGACGTGAATATAGACTACTTCAGCATTGTAGTAATACAGTCCTCACAGCACAGTTGGTAGTGACTCTGCCTTCTGCCGCTGTAGGTAATGCGTTTGATTCCCACCCAGGACAAACATTTGTGTGACGAATATAGATGTTTGTTCTGTGTTTGGGTGTTAATATGTATTATAAGTTGTATGTATTTATAATGTATTATTTTAGTAGGTATTTATGTTCTCTATCCATTGTCCTGGTACCCATAGTACAAGCTATGCTTAGTTTGGGGCTATATGGCGCTGTGTGAATTGTCCACTAGGCATTGGATGGTCCAGTGGTTAGGTTTGGTTTCTGAGCATGTGTGGCGTGGACTGAAACCGAGCGAGATCCCGCGTCTCATTCTCCTAATAGTGCCCCCATTATTTCTGCACTAACCTGAGTATGCAGTCTACTGCGCAGTAATTTCATACTGTCCAGAGTAATACATGGCCAAGAGAAATAAACCCTGGGGAATATATCTGCAGAGCGTGTGTTTTTATCCACTATTATTTTCGCATAGTATACTAGAAATATGAAGTGTTGTTTGTCTCCATAATAAATTTTCAACTAAAGTAGAAAAAGGTATTTGGGATTGATTCACATTGAAATTCCTTTCATAATATTTAAAGACTATTGTCATATCTTTGAAGGATATACTGGTGCCAACGAATACTCCGGATCGTAAATACAATTATTTTTATTAAATAAGATGGTAACAGATTGACGGCTGTAGGGCAAGTCAAGTGACTTGACAATTGCGGTATAATAAAAATAAGACAAAAAGCCACGACGCGATTCTATGTAGACATTGTATTTCGGTCAGGCTCCTGCTACTCGCTGTAAGCGACACTATAACAATATTTTGTTAAAATAGTTTATTTTTATTTGAAAGAAAGAAAGACATTTATATTTTGCAAAGAATATAACACAGGTATATATCTTTATATCCTTTTTTTATCAATATAAAAAAAGGATATAAAGACAAACATTGTTAACAAAATTAAAAGTGAGCTTATTAAAACATACTGAACTAAACTACATATAAAGATAAAGATAAAAGTTTGGCTCAACCTGGTATACAGGCCACAAAATGGTTTCCAATAGTTTCCCAGCGCCTATCTTCCGTTGGAACCTTGTGTTGGTGAAACACGGACGCCTGCTATAACACTATTTTAAATAAAAAAAAAAACTTAACTTTTAAATTTTATATCCAATAGGACAAAAAAAAACAGTTTCTATGCCAGACTAATATGCTAAAAAAACTTGTTAAGCGAGTAAATTAAAGGAATTACCTAAAGTACATAACTACTAAGCTAATACACCAATAATAGGACAATAAAACAAGTTAATTTACATTACAATTGTAAAAAAAACATAACAATTAGTACATTAAAGGTAAAGCAAACTATAACACAGTTACTAAGCTACTAACTAATAAATCTCTTCTTCTACATTACTAAGTAGGTACTATATTGTTTTCATATTTTAGAGAATAGTGGTTTCATACCTCAAGAGTTCATTTTTCTTTTGATGACATGCGAGGAATATATTTATTTTTTAAACTGGATGCTGATTTAGTAACGGAGTAACGTGTGTCCTCGGAGGAATATTAAAACAAAACCGTGCACAGGCATTTTGTACTCTTTGTATCAGGCGCTGCGTACGATTAAGTAACCGTGTCCAAGTAATTTAATTTTGATAGTACTAATGATTTGATTTATACAATATTAAACCGTATATCTCGGTCGGATTCATTACCGGAACACATATTGGAACTAAAATTTGATTTATGACGTTAGTGATTCGGAAAAAATATTCAATTACCTACCATTCTGTACTTATCTCTAAACACGTAAATCGGAAATGTTCCGTTAATGAATCCGACCGAGATATACGGTTTAATATTGTATAAAACTTTTTATAAAATTTATAATTGACTTTATTTGCAATGCAACATGTAAAGCCATCTGTAGGCTTTAATTAATAAACATTAAGAATATTTGAGGGTAGGTGCAGAATATTTCAATATTTTTCTACTCGGAACTATCGGCTAGTTCTCAGACAAGTAGTCTCAACCGAACGGACACGCATCGCGTTCTTAGTTCTCTTCTAAATTGTATTTTCTATATTATATTTAAATATCTCCAATAGCACCTTCAAAAGTTCTCATATTGCCTAAAATCGTTAATTTCATTGACTAACGATTTTAGGCAATATGAGAACGTTTGAAGTTGCGTTTGGTCACCTGTATTATCATTGTTGCAGTATAAAGAAGGAGGCTGCAATCATGGCTAAAGAAATGGAAACGAGACAGAAGGAATACATTCAAAAGCACAAGATGAAGCAGAAGCTCGATGAGAAATGTAAGTGTAGTCCTAGTTAGCTTGACGGCTGCTCGCGGTACCCGCCGGCGTAAATGCTTCAAACTGAACCACTATTTCCATTCATTTCATAATGAAATCGCTTGGAAACTTCAATAATATTAATATTCATAAAGTCACGCCTACTTATCGCAAAGTTTGACGCTTATTCAAACACTATCCGACCTACGGGGTAAAACACGGGGTTTCTTGTCTGTTTCTCCATGGAGGGTCGGATAGGGTTTGAACAGCCGTCAAACTTAGTGATAAGTACGCGTGACCTTATGTTCTGAATATTATTCACGTTTACAAGCCATTTCTTTATGAATTGTCTGGCCTCACAGCTCAGTTTGTAGTAACCCTGCCTTCTGTGCTGTAGGTCGTGGGTTCGATTCCTACCCAAACACACAAACATTTGTGTGACGAACATAGATGTTTGTTATGTCTGGGTGTTAAAATGTATTTACAAAAAAAAGTATTATATCAGTTGTCTGGTTACCATGATACGAGCTAGGCTTAGCTTACTTTGAGGCTAGATAGTGTTATGTGAAAATATCCACCAATAAAAAAAACTATGGAAATAAAGTTTTCGACTTTGACTTTTGAGTTTGCCACATTGAACCGGTGACGTTACCCCCCAGTTCACAGTCCGCTGCGCGGTGCGTGCGCGGGCGCGGGTCCGAGTCGCGGCATCGAACCCACGCACATGGCGGACGGGTTCCAGTACCTGCACTCGGACGAGGAGGAGGGCGAAGCGCCGCCGCGACCCATCCCCGCCTGGAGCACCTCCAAGGTAACCGCACGCATCGCCAATATCTGTTCTACCGGTTCTATATGGTGCGCTTCATCCGACACAGTTCTACCAAATGGTACGTCTATATAAGGTCACTTTAACAAGCTGAGTAAGCACATAGGCACTAGAACTCACGTCAAGTTCGTTCTGCCACCATGCCCATTTCTGCGGCCAAGCGGTACTGTGTTGCGGTTCGAAAGATGTGGTTGCCAGTAAAGTTCCACCTTTATGTCCCAGAGTTACGGGCGCATACGGTGCGACTTGGGTCTTGTCGTACCTAGTAGGGGAGGACCCAAATCGCATCGGTTGTTATGCGCAGAGGTTACCACTTAACCACCAGGTGGACCTTAGGCTCGTTCCGTAACTGTATCAAAAACGTGACCGGTCCGTCCCTCTGTTGACGACTAAGAATTATGTTTACACGAAATGGTTTTGTCGTGTATGAATATACTAATAACTATATTAAAACAGTACAACCGTTCGTAACTTACGTCAGACCCGGGCAAATAATTATTTGCTTAAAATAAGGGTAACAAAGGTCTTCAGGTCTTACGACTAAAATGGTTCCCACTTATTTTCACCACAGGGGCATGCAAAATTTCCTATACAATGACAAAATAAAATAACAAATAACAATTAAATTCAAACAAAAAAAGGTCAAAGAGTTACAGACAATTTAAAGTATAGTATATAAGTATCGTAAGAGTGATAAGGGAATAAGCTACTTTCAAGCGTTCACTAAAATAACCATTTGTATCTACAGGCCCGGCACCAGAAGCTGGAAATACAAAAGGACGCGGACAGAGTTCACGTAAACAAGTTGTTCAGCGTGCGCGTGCACAGCCCCGACCTGCGCGACATATTCCCCGACATAGAGCTGAACCGACTCAAGCGCACCTCCTCGGCCGTGTGGCGCACCCCGCCCCAGCACCATCTGCACCCGCTGCCCGAGTGACCCACTGTGAGGTGAGCGCCGCCCGTGTGTGTCTGTGTAGCGTGCGCGTGCACAGCCCCGACCTGCGCGACATATTCCCCGACATAGAGCTGAACCGACTCAAGCGCACCTCCTCGGCCGTGTGGCGCACCCCGCCCCAGCACCATCTGCACCCGCTGCCCGAGTGACCCGCTGTGAGGTGAGCGCCGCCCGTGTGTGTCTGTGTAGCGTGCGCGTGCACAGCCCCGACCTGCGCGACATATTCCCCGACATAGAGCTGAACCGACTCAAGCGCACCTCCTCGGCCGTGTGGCGCACCCCGCCCCAGCACCATCTGCACCCGCTGCCCGAGTGACCCGCTGTGAGGTGAGCGCCGCCCGTGTGTGTCTGTGTAGCGTGCGCGTGCACAGCCCCGACCTGCGCGACATATTCCCCGACATAGAGCTGAACCGACTCAAGCGCACCTCCTCGGCCGTGTGGCGCACCCCGCCCCAGCACCATCTGCACCCGCTGCCCGAGTGACCCGCTGTGAGGTGAGCGCCGCCCGTGTGTGTCTGTGTAGCGTGCGCGTGCACAGCCCCGACCTGCGCGACATATTCCCCGACATAGAGCTGAACCGACTCAAGCGCACCTCCTCGGCCGTGTGGCGCACCCCGCCCCAGCACCATCTGCACCCGCTGCCCGAGTGACCCGCTGTGAGGTGAGCGCCGCCCGTGTGTGTCTGTGTAGCGTGCGCGTGCACAGCCCCGACCTGCGCGACATATTCCCCGACATAGAGCTGAACCGACTCAAGCGCACCTCCTCGGCCGTGTGGCGCACCCCGCCCCAGCACCATCTGCACCCGCTGCCCGAGTGACCCGCTGTGAGGTGAGCGCCGCCCGTGTGTGTCTGTGTAGCGTGCGCGTGCGCAGCCTCGACTACCAACCACCTCGCTTGAGAGCCAGTTCCCAATTCAGGCGTCATTGGTCATTTTTGTCAATATGATCATAGTTGGTAATTTGTAGGAAGTTCACATACTTTACTTTTAAAAACAACCAAGTTATTTAAAAAATTAAAGATCTATTCCATTAATACCTGTGATGTCGATAATCTTCTAAGTGGCTATGCCAAAATGCTTGATGCATTTTATATAGAAGAATAATGTGTTGAAACAGGAACAATATGGTTTCCAAAAGGGAAACTACAAAATTAGCTTGTTTCGCATTAGTGAGAAAAATCATTGATAATATACTAATAAAAAACAGTAGTCTTTTTCGATATGACGAAGGCATTTGACTTTGTGGCTCATGACCAAAGAAGAGAAGAGAGAGAAGAAAGAGACTAAAATAGAAAAAAATAAATATTAAATCGACGTATCGAGGGGGTTAAGAGTACGGAATTTTTGAGATTTGTACTGGACAAAAATTGAATGGCAAAGCTCATGTAGTAATAGTTTGCTCTAGGTAAAACAAGTACATGGGCGAACTTAATGCTAAATAGCATTTTCATCCAGCTAACCTTTGTGTAGTGTGGAGTGGATGTGGTAGGGCATTTGATTAAAGTTATTTACACACATACATACTACTACATAATTAAGCTTATTATACATACATATATATATATAGTATACACACATATACATATATGATAAATATACATAAACCATAATAATACCATAAATACTGCTCAATTTATTCCTTGTTTTGCATGACATATGAGCTATTCGCGGTATCGCTAGAAGCTGTGCAAGCCATTGTTTCATAATTTAATATTCTTACTTGTATATCTTTGAGTCAGCCCTCTTCTTTAATAAAACAATTATTATATGAAAGCTAAAGAGATTTATCCTAGACTGTGTGGAAAAATATAGACAAACATTAGACAAAGATATTAGAAGTCAATTTTTTTTTTAATTACAGTAATGGTTATGTTTTCCATTTCAGGTTTTCAGTTTGGACTATATTCTCCAGTCGCTGGTGGCGTCGCTGTAAATATATCTAATGTTGCGATGCACGACGGAATGTCTGTCGCAAATAATTTAAATGAATTTATATATGTATCATGTGCCTAATATATTTCCCTGCTAGCCGACAAGATAACTATATATTTTCAATAAATCTATACATATAATAAAATTGTAGAAAAGTGGTGTCTGTACAATGGAAATATATAAAAAAGAAGTAGTAGGGGTTGTTATTATATCGATGCCGAACCCGAAATTGTAATTAATATTTTTTTTGTCTGTTTGTCTGTGTGTTTGTGCACGCTAATATCAGAAACGGCTTATTCGATTTAGATACGGTTTTCACTAATATATTGTAGTAAGCTTCACTTAACATTTAGTGTTTATTTCATGTCAATCGGTTCATAAATAAAAAAGTTATGTCAATTTAAAGAATCACGGCGAACATTTTTAACGTACAGAGTACGTACTACACGCCTCGCGCCTGAGCGTCCGTGGCTATATAAAGCGCGCTGAGAGCCGCGCCGCTGCCATAAGGATTCAGTTATTCAAAATATGCTGCCCGAAAAGTCACTATTCCACGCGAACGAAGTCGCGGGCACAGCTAGTTTTCAATAAATACGTACATATAAGTAATCGAAAGCAATCGTTATAGTATTTTAGATTTTAGTTGTTATTTTCTCATTGAAGTTTTAGAATAATGATTAGTTTAAAAGTAAATATTTTTTTGTTTAATTGATTCAAATTGATGTTTCTAAAACTGATTGAGTATTGATGATAATTAGTTTAATTGTGTGCCTTATGAAACGTAAGGGACTCATGATAAATATTTAGGATGTCTTCTCTATGTAATAATTGCATGTTTTGTTTAGAAATATATTTGACATAGTTAAGAATTTTCGAAAAATGACTATTCTCAAAATTATACTTTTTAATTGTTTATCGGAGACTGTCTGATTGCCAGACTGAAACGTAAAAAAGTATGATCTTTTTCATTGCTTGAATCATGTGGGGAAAAGTACGTGTGTATCAGAATGGCGGGTGTATGTCAACAAACGCTCATGCAACATACATGAGAGCAATGTGCTAGCAATGTGATCAATGTGCGTAAAATTCAAAGCAATGTGCTTTTTTTAAACCACAGTTATTCTAAAAAGTATGTGAGCCGCCAGCCTGATATCAGGATGGCGGGTGCATTCTTAGTCTGAGCAAATTACTTACTATCTAAGTGTGAAATAACTACCACAGCAATGTTCTAGCAATGTGCTCCAACATATCAAAAGCACAATCAGATGCGGTATATGGGTCAAGAGTAATTACAAAAGAAAATTTCTTATATTAAACGCCTGATTAGTTCTAACAGCAATGAATGCGATATGCGTAAAGAAATTTAAAATCAGGAGTTCGCTATAAAAAAAAAGACAGTAAATGATATTTTGTTCAATAGTTTTTTTTTTATAAAATGAAAGTATACAAATTAAGTAGTGCAAAACTAAATAACTCCTGAAGTAAAGTATTTATTATTAGTAGTTTTTTATTAATTTAATATATTATTTACAATTTCTGAATATATTATAATTTATTTGACATTTATTTGTGAATTAATTATATTATTTAGCTCTTATTGCTGTGCCAGTGAAACATATTGCGAAGATTAACAGTTTCATTTATGATTAAAAATATGAAAGTATTTGGTAATCCTAAAAAAATTAAAAGTAAAAAAGCATCTTCATCTAGCACTAACGGGTCACCACCTGACACGTCTATGATCCCACGATAGTGTAGTAATGAAGCCCGCTGTGCTCAATGTATCTCTTCGGGGAAAAAGGCTTAATTCGGTATAAAGAACTCATTTTTTGGGTTGACAGTTGACAGTTTCTTTCTGCGTAAAGGTTGATTTACACAAGAAGTTGTATGGATTTCATCAAATGTTAGTTTTGGAAGTATATCTCTTACCTTTTCTGAAGTACAAGCGGAGGGGGAGGTTGGGGAAAGTTCGACATTGTTGAAATTTCTAATGGCCATTAAAGTACTAAGCAGAAATGCAAGCAATGTACAGCTATCTAGTGACAGTTCAAGCTAGTTTTTATTTATATTGCAATGTATGTTTGTTCGTGCCAAATCTTACAATTGAATGTCAAAGCAGTTCACTTCAACTGATTGAGCTGAAGTTAGGAACGTGTGTAACTTTCTTTTACTGACTTCATTCTGGTTAGTAGTTTATATTATGGTGTTCTCGGGATGTGGCCATAGCGACTCAACTCAGTGTAACTCCATCATGTTTGGGGTCATTGGATTTGTGGTGTCCAGTGCTGAAAAATGTACTTTTCTTAACACTAGCTGTGTAAATCTGCCTTAATTTAGCCTTAACTTATAAAAAAGGCGTTTTAGCTTTAAATCTTTGATCACCATTTTAATAAGTGATGCTTCAAATCTGTATTTTGTTAAATTGTAAATAGTAAATTGATCCGTGTATGGATACCAGCGCAGGATTGACTATGTGCTTGTATTTATATAATTTAAGACTTGTAAAATGTCGTAAGTAGTAAATAAAAAAAATTACTAGTATTTGTTTCTCTTTTATCCAATTCTCAAGTGCTTGTTATTAAATTGATTTAAAATTTGTTTAATATTTGTACGCAAGAGAGCGCGCCGTCACTGATAAATGTGGTTTCTTAAATGACATATATATATTTTATCATTAAAAACTATTTGAGTGGCACTGCGCTGGCAATACCTCGATGTTGCCGACGGTGGCCATAAGGTGGGCCGTCAGCTCGTGTGCCTCAGTCAAATAAAAAACCAAAATAGATTTGAACGCTCTACCGAAATTTGTTAACTCCCGATAGTACGCATTGCTTTTTTATGTAATTAATTTATGGAACAAGATGGCCCACCAGGTGTTTAGTGATAACCTCTACCCATAACAAGCAATACGAATTGGATCCTCCTCTACTTAGGTACGAGAACACCCAAGTCCCGTACATTTGTAAGTGGAATGTTTTCATGAGCCTGTAATTTCACCGGCAACCACACCTTTCAAACAGGAACACAGTAAAAACTGAATTACGGTATGGTGGCAGTACTTTTCAGGACGAACTATAAGGAAACAAAACTTCAAAACAACACACATTCTAGTAATAGTTTATTGCTAAACCACTTGTCCATCCCACATGATGAACTACGATGTATATAGCGGGTTCGGATTCCGCGCATGCACCAGTAAAGGTGTTAAAGCCAGTTATGTTGCGTGAGATTTACCGACACATGCGTTTCAACCAAAATTAATAAATACAAAAAGTAAGATACAACAAGATTCATGAAATATCCTCTAAATAATCCAACGTTCGAAAATGTCGGAATTAATATACAGTACACACTATTGTGAAATAAATGGTCGAAAAAATGGTGCCGTTCCACTATAAATATAATTTACTCATTTTGAAACTTTTTACTTAAGAAATAATAAATTTGTTAGTAAATGTATATTTAAAATACACTTGGAATTTCACTTTCACAATTGATCCTTCTCCATAACCAGTAAACTTACTTTGATATCACTTAAACTCATCGGAAGTCCCAAGTGTATGTAAAACGACACCGAGGAAGGTGGCTTAGTTCAAAGCAGCAGCACCGGAGATGATCTCGATGAGTTCCCTGGTGATGACAGCCTGTCTGGTCCTGTTGAAGGTGAGGGTCAGCTTGTCGATCATCTCCCCGGCGTTCTTGGACGCGTTGTCCATAGCAGACATGCGGGAAGACTGCTCCGAGCAAGCACCTTCCTTCATCGCATAGAAGATCATCGAAGCCAGGGAGAACTCCATGTACGACTGCAGGACGTCCGAGTCCAGAGAGTCATATGTGGCCAGTTTCGGGGCACTCTGGAAATTAATACATATTTTTATGTTTAATATTATAAATTCAATCTTTACCTCCATTTGTGTTAGTAGACATTTCTAGGACTATGTTAGCACATTCATGAATTCAAATAATAAATAAATATCGGTGGACATTTCACACAGCGCCATCTAGCCCCAGACTATGCTAAGCATAGCATGGGAACCAGACAACTGATATAATACTTATATACTTTTCTTTTGTAAATACATACACATTAACATCCAGACGCAGAACATACATCTAAGTTCATCACAAATGTTTGACTTGGGTGGAAATCAGAACCGATCAGTTCAGTGTGGCATATCATATGTTGTGGGTTTTTCAGTGTGGCAACACTGAAAGGGTTGACGTTGAGTCAGTGTGGCAACACTAAAAGGGTTGTGACGTTGAGTCAGTGTGGCAACACTAAAAGGGTTGTGACGTTGAGTCAGTGTGGCAACACTAAAAGGGTTGTGACGTTGAGTCAGTGTGGCAACACTAAAAGGGTTGTGACGTTGAGTCAGTGTGGCAACACTAAAAGGGTTGTGACGTTGAGGCAGTGTGGCAACACTAAAAGGGTTGTGACGTTGAGGCAGTGTGGCAACACTAAAAGGGTTGTGACGTTGAGTCAGTGTGGCAACACTAAAAGGGTTGTGACGTTGAGTCAGTGTGGCAACACTAAAAGGGTTGTGACGTTGAGTCAGTGTGGCAACACTAAAAGGGTTGTGACGTTGAGTCAGTGTGGCAACACTAAAAGGGTTGTGACGTTGAGGCAGTGTGGCAACACTAAAAGGGTTGTGACGTTGAGGCAGTGTGGCAACACTAAAAGGGTTGTGACGTTGAGTCAGTGTGGCAACACTAAAAGGGTTGTGACGTTGAGTCAGTGTGGCAACACTAAAAGGGTTGTGACGTTGAGTCAGTGTGGCAACACTAAAAGGGTTGTGACGTTGAGGCAGTGTGGCAACACTAAAAGGGTTGTGACGTTGAGTCAGTGTGGCAACACTAAAAGGGTTGTGGCGTTGAGTCAGTGTGGCAACACTAAAAGGGTTGTGACGTTGAGCCAGTGTGGCAACACTGTTGGTATTACCTCGACAGCCTTGCGACTGTACAGCGGCAGGTCGGACTGCTGGTACGAAACGACAGACTTGAACTTGTTGTATATGATCTTGCCGGATGAGAACTCGTAGCCGCACGTAAGCACGCCGGACGCGAGCTTGGCCGCGTCCAGGAATGTGGGCGGCAGCCGACCGATCTGCAACACACATACACACTTCAACACACGTGGTCTAGTGGTACTGAAGTCACAAGATTATCCTTCTCATCACAGCGGCTGTGTTCATGCGAGAGATTCGTGAAAAACATAAGTTGTTGTTACAGAATTAATTCGATTAACTGACCCCGGTTCCAATCCCGACGTGCACTTATGAGTTTCCGATTGAAAGATATTTGTGCAATACCACGTTCTCTAATCGGTGATGGAAAACATAGTGATGAAACCGACATGTCCTAGAACTAACAATTCGAACACATAGAAAGAAAGAGAAAGTTTGAGGGAACTATCTCGTAGTTTGGTGGTGAGGACTCGAGTCGTATTGTTGTTGTGTATGGGCGGCGGTTACCACTTAACATGCGGTGGGCCATCAGCCGTCAGTGAATGATTGTGTTGTGTGTGACCTCGGTGGCGACGGTGATGATGTGCTTCGCGTAGAGGCGCTGCAGGATGCCGCGCGACTTGTCCCCGATGCAGATGACCTTGATGTTCTCGGCGCCGGGCTCCGACAGCCGCGTGCGGATCACCTTCGACACGCCCGTGTGCACCGCGCCGCACAGACCTGCACAACACAACACAACACCATACAGTACAACACAACATTACCAACTCAACACTCCAGCTCAACATTACCAACTCAACACTCCAGCTCAACATTACCAACTCAACACTCCAGCTCAACACTACCAACTCAACATTACCAACTAAACACTCCAGCTCAACATTACCAACTCAACACTCCAGCTCAACATTACCAACTCAACACTCCAGCTCAACACTACCAACTCAACATTACCAACTAAACACTCCAGCTCAACATTACCAACTCAACACTCCAGCTCAACATTACCAACTCAACACTCCAGCTCAACACTACCAACTCAACATTACCAACTAAACACTCCAGCTCAACATTACCAACTCAACACTCCAGCTCAACATTACCAACTCAACACTCCAGCTCAACACTACCAACTCAACATTACCAACTAAACACTCCAGCTCAACATTACCAACTCAACACTCCAGCTCAACATTACCAACTCAACACTCCAGCTCAACACTACCAACTCAACATTACCAACTAAACACTCCAGCTCAACATTACCAACTCAACACTCCAGCTCAACATTACCAACTCAACACTCCAGCTCAACATTACCAACTCAACATTACCAACTCAACACACCAGCTCAACATTACCAACTCAACACTCCAGCTCAACATTACCAACTCAACACTCCAGCTCAACACTACCAACTCAACATTACCAACTAAACACTCCAGCTCAACATTACCAACTCAACACTCCAGCTCAACATTACCAACTCAACACTCCAGCTCAACATTACCAACTCAACACTCCAGCTCAACACTACCAACTCAACATTACCAACTAAACACTCCAGCTCAACATTACCAACTCAACACTCCAGCTCAACATTACCAACTCAACACTCCAGCTCAACACTACCAACTCAACATTACCAACTAAACACTCCAGCTCAACATTACCAACTCAACACTCCAGCTCAACATTACCAACTCAACACTCCAGCTCAACACTACCAACTCAACATTACCAACTAAACACTCCAGCTCAACATTACCAACTCAACACTCCAGCTCAACATTACCAACTCAACACTCCAGCTCAACATTACCAACTCAACATTACCAACTCAACACACCAGCTCAACATTACCAACTCAACACTCCAGCTCAACATTACCAACTCAACACTCCAGCTCAACACTACCAACTCAACATTACCAACTAAACACTCCAGCTCAACATTACCAACTCAACACTCCAGCTCAACATTACCAACTCAACACTCCAGCTCAACATTACCAACTCAACACTCCAGCTCAACACTACCAACTCAACATTACCAACTAAACACTCCAGCTCAACATTACCAACTCAACACTCCAGCTCAACATTACCAACTCAACACTCCAGCTCAACACTACCAACTCAACATTACCAACTAAACACTCCAGCTCAACATTACCAACTCAACACTCCAGCTCAACATTACCAACTCAACACTCCAGCTCAACACTACCAACTCAACATTACCAACTAAACACTCCAGCTCAACATTACCAACTCAACACTCCAGCTCAACATTACCAACTCAACACTCCAGCTCAACATTACCAACTCAACATTACCAACTCAACACTCCAGCTCAACATTACCAACTCAACACTCCAGCTCAATATTACCAACTCAACACTCCAGCTCAACACTACCAACTCAACATTACCAACTAAACACTCCAGCTCAACATTACCAACTCAACACTCCAGCTCAACATTACCAACTCAACACTCCAGCTCAACATTACCAACTCAACACTCCAGCTCAACACTACCAACTCAACATTACCAACTAAACACTCCAGCTCAACATTACCAACTCAACACTCCAGCTCAACATTACCAACTCAACACTCCAGCTCAACACTACCAACTCAACATTACCAACTAAACACTCCAGCTCAACATTACCAACTCAACACTCCAGCTCAACATTACCAACTCAACACTCCAGCTCAACACTACCAACTCAACATTACCAACTAAACACTCCAGCTCAACATTACCAACTCAACACTCCAGCTCAACATTACCAACTCAACACTCCAGCTCAACACTACCAACTCAACATTACCAACTAAACACTCCAGCTCAACATTACCAACTCAACATTACCAACTCAACACTCCAGCTCAACATTACCAACTCAACATTACCAACTCAACACTCCAGCTCAACATTACCAACTCAACACTCCAGCTCAACATTACCAACTCAACACTCCAGCTCAACACTACCAACTCAACATTACCAACTAAACACTCCAGCTTAACATTACCAACTCAACACTCCAGCTCAACATTACCAACTCAACACTTCAGCTCAACATTACCAACTCAACTTCCAATATTAAGAGTTAACACTTTTTACTTTAACAATTTTTCGTGAGCCTTTTAACAATTTTTTGACTACATAATACTGGAATGCTTATATACAAGTTTTGTATATCGTGGAGTAGATCATTTACATAGTAAACTTTCTTCATGACACAGTCCCACCTCGATGCTGTACGGTCAGAGGACCCACTTAACATGAGGTGGGCTATATATTCCATCAATAAAAAACTTCATATAACAAAAATTATATATAAAGTGATATAAAGTTACTTACCTCTGTCTGAGGTTATAGCGACGTACAGTTCCTTAGGGTCGTCTTCCGGAGCAGTCACCTGCGACACATACAAAATGTCAGCCATCATACTAACTGTGTCGCATCCGACTACATATCGCCTCACAGCCGATGGTACAACGCCTTTAGGGCTTTGGGGCGCGCGGCAGATTACTCCCTCGAGGTTTGTACCTAGACAGCTCGGTGAAGGGTTCATCTATGTTTTCCTTCACCAGACGCTCTAGCTAATTGCCGAATTCGAATCCACGACCTCCAGATAGTAAGCTGCAAGTTTCTGGACTCTAATGAGAAAAACTTTATGATTGGCCTCACAGCTCTTTTGGTAGCCTCTGCCCTGTAGATTGCTTGTTGGATTTTCACCGTAGTTACATTTGTTTGACATAGATTTATTCCGTGTCTTACAAAAATCTTGTCTTTTTTGTTAATACATTCTTGTCAAGGTGGGACCAGACAGTGGGCCATCTGCTCGTTCCTTAACTTTAACACAAAAGATCTACTCTTCAAGACTCCCAAATGATAGTTTTCAGGTACAAAACATACAGGCCAAGAGTTTAATTCGGCGTATGATATTATTTAATGTAATCTATTCATAACCATTATGATCTCACAAATGTTTTACTGAGTGGGAATTGAACCCACGACCTACAGAAGGCAAAGCTGATAACAATTTAGCTGTGAGGCCAGTCTATGGGTCTGGAATGTCCAGTGTTATCTTGGCGGGTGCGGGGATGCATTTTCACAGTCATGTTTTGCATTAGTTACATGATGATAAGATTTGATCCTCCTCACTACTGTAACTTCAAATAGGTAAATTGCCAATGGTATAATGAAATGCTCACCTCTGCCCGCTCATAGAACTGCACAGCGCCCTCACCGTAGGGGCGAGCGGCTTTCAGGTCACGTTCAGCACGGGTGTACCTGTAACCATTCAAAGTAACATCGTCTTAAGTTGAATATAACATTGTGATATGTTGCTGCAATTCTAAATATTTTAATCATCATCGTTAACATTGCACATTAGGTTGAATATAACATAATATAGTTTAATAAGAAAAATTGTTTCAATTTATTATAAGTTTTTTTTTTTTATCTTGCAACATAACCTCGGCTGTTCTGTACAATCTAAGTACAAAACTTTCTCTATTTAATACCAACAAACCTAATAACTAAGATTTAACATATACTAGCCTTGAAAAAACAATTTAAATGGGGAGACCTCAAGAAAAATCATCAAGTGATAACACTTATCACTACTTATACAGTTTCTTTAGTTTGCAATGCAATGACAGTAATGCGCTCACCACTTATCATATCTATGTTTATTGAAGGAACAGTTAGCAACTCTCACCACCTCACATCTTAGGTAAGCAATCTACTAGTCTTATTACTAGTTTCCAAGCTGAAGGTTATGAGTATGACCACGAAGACCATTAAAACTGATTTACATCGATGGATTGTTGCTTAAAACTGTTCAATCCCGTCTAGCTGTTAAATTTCTAAGGGATCATTACAGGATTCCAGTGATGAAATATAAATAGGCCTTTATGACTAAGCACTGTCATTATAATTACAATAAGCTTAAAACAAAAGATTGTCTTTATTTTTAAACATAGAACACAGTCTTTTTTCTATGTGGCCAGTACTTGTAGTAACTATTTTTCTTAAAATCTACCTTTCAATAATCTTATAATAATTACAATAATAGATAATGGTGCACTGAAGACTAATAGGGCATATAAATATCATATCAATATGAATTATCATGTTTCAGGCAGCAGACAAAGTCACTTGATAAGTATTGGTTGTCTGTGGCATGGTACAAACCAGACCTGATATCAAACCTTTTCTGTACATACCTTGGTTACTTACCTACATTACCAGAGTTCAAACCAGGCCAAATTACTGTAATGTAATGTCAGACTGTTATAAGACTGTAGGTCTAGGTATCTCTACTCACTTGGCAGCTGACACCATCTTCATAGACTGGGTGATTTTCTGTATATTCTTAACAGATTTCAGACGCATAGAAATGGCTTTCAGCGTAGCCATGTTCCTGTTTTGCTGGCTTACCACTGACACCACCTGGGTGCAGACACCCGGCGATAAACGACCCAACATTTTCGCAGTTCTGAAAATAAAGTAAGTTTATAATCCAATTTCACGAACAGATGATCGACACAGGTTATGTCCTCAGTTATGTAAGACCACTGCTGAATAAGGAGAATGATTTTTCTGTAAGTCTCCAGTAATTACACTGCAACGTTTATGGAACGTATAGTAAGGTGCATTTTGAAGAATTTGATGTAGAAAATACTAACTTTTTCGGGCTTTAAGTGGTAAAATTGATCCAGCGAACGAAAATGTCGCTGGCCGGAAAACTTGTTCTAAGGGATGCCATATAAAAAACTAAATTTTATCTGAACGCAGTTTATGTGACATTCTAAGTGGGTAATACAATAGACAAGTCGCGAGCATGTTTTATAAAGATTCAGATTAGTTTAATAAGCATTGGCCCTACTAAACAAAAATAGTTTTCAGACCTTAGTTTGAGACAGGCAATAATGCGTACTCAATTAATATTGAATAGGTCAAAATAGGGATTAAAATATATAAACAAATTTGTTATAAAAATCTTGTGTATTTATTCATTGCTACGCAGACTTACCGGTATTTTTTTATTTCTCAAGGAAGATTCCTTAAACTAAACCTAAATCAAAATGTTCGTTTTTAGCGTGGCCTAGTTTATCTTAATTTTATATGAACGCATTGAAACGGGGCGGAGTAAATATTCCATTCCGTTCATAACTCTGACAAACGTGAGAATAACAATAATCTGGGATGCCACCAAGTGAATTCTATAAATCTCATCTAATAGACCGTCGGTCGTCTTGAGTAGTACTGGACTCTCCAACTTTTAGGAGTTCTATTCTATCTGCTACATGCATAAGTCAATCAAGTCATAAATCATAATCAAGTCTCCCGGTATGTCAATAATGTTTTCAGCATATTAATATGATTTTAAAAAAATTCGTAAAATGGAACTTCAATTGATAAACAAAAAATAATACCCTATCAAATTGCGAAGTATGTTAGTCTTTCAGACTGCTTGTCAAACCTAGACTATATAATTTCATGTTCATGAATTAACATTCATGTTAAGAAAAAGTTGGTAGTGAGTCAAATAAATTCTTTTGTTTTTTATTTGTATAATTAAAGTGACTTGATTAACGACCATGCCAGAACCAAATGAAAAACCGACTGTCGTTGCCAATCAAGAAAAAGGGCTGGAATTGCAGCAGCCAACCAGAGAAATATCACAAACGGACCACATCAACAAAAAACTTTTGACTTCACTTTTCAAGAGGATGGATGAAGAAGACTCCGCCGTGAACAAAATGCTGCAGTCTGATAATGAAACAGAGGAAGATGACGAGTGGAAAGATTAGATATTAATAAGTTTTATGACTGACTATGTAAAGCTTATAATGGGTTACACTGTATACCTAGCTAATAGTTAAGGTACCTAATTGATTAAATGGTTTATATGCTTTGATTACCTACTGAATTTATTTATTGGACAACAGGAAGACTAAGGAGTTGAAGGCTAAGGCCTCCGGGAACATGGTTTTAGCTCTTTATTCTTACACTACCAATTATACAATGACTTTGGTACCTATTAGAGTCCTAAATAAAATAACAAGATGAGAAAGTCTTTTCACCTTTCTTTTGTATCTTAAACGCCTAAAGGTGGGATTACTTTTTTTTCATGTAATAAGAGTTATATAAATGGATGGTGATATTGACAAACTCCAAAACTGGTTGACCAATCACTTAAAATTAGTACATTTAAGTTTTCTCAAGGAGGTTTTTTGTTAACCATGTTTTTACCTATGGCAAAACAATTGTAACTATCTTGGTGCTCAACAATCTTAATATACTTATTTAAACGAGCAATTCTTGTATATATATATATATATAATCTGAATCTCCGAAACGGCTCCAACGATTGTCATAAAATTTAGAATACAGGAGATTTCGGGGGTGATAAATCGATCTAGGTAGGATTCATTTTCAGAAAATTAACTTAAACAAAAACTTATTTTTTTTTATTGAATGATAAATAACAAAAAGGTGGCGTTTATTCTGTCGGTAAGATCGAAAAATATTATTCATATTTCATCATTTTATCAGTACATATGTAATTCATACTTAAATATAATTTCTAAAAAACAAAATTTATCAAAAAAAAAATCGGCCATCCAGGTAGGTACTGGGTATTAATCTGTCATCTACAGAATTCCAAACAGATTTTGTGACCTCTGAAGAATAGGCATACTGACTGTCAGAATCACCGGAGCCTACTCCGTTGTGTTTTCAAAAATAAATACACAAATCCTAATCATTTGTCATCAAAAACATTAATGCAATGCTTTAAGCAAATCGAACTATAAGAGTTTAGCAATAAAAAGTTTCATACAAAGGTTATTAGCGACAAAAAGTAGCCTGTAACTGACTCTACGGTCTAGGGGGCCATCTATCTCCATATCAAAATCCATAATCAATTCAGCAGTTTAGGCATGACAAACAAACTCACTTTCGCTTTTATAATATTATAAATAAGGATGTATGTTGGGTAATTTGTATATTAATCATAAACCCTATGAAATAATACACAAACAAACAGTAACTTCAATAATATTTTATTATGTACTACTTGAGTTACAATGAGGAATGTTCTTATTTACATAGCTTTCAACTCAAATATATTTAATTTACAATTTTCAAACGGTTTCACACTACAATCACCGTAGTAACAGTATGTATATTATAATACTGAAAAATAAATTGTTGCGCTTAGATACTTTCATCAAGGCATCCGGTATCCGGCTTTTGTATAAGAAAAAATATTGCAAATCAACATTTAATAGCATCTTACAAACATACAATAAATACTCACTAATTATAACTGATTTCGTCAAAAACATCTGTACATAGATATATATATAAATGGGTAATTAATTTACAAGGAAAAATAATGTCTGTTATTTTTTTTTTGTCGTAAATAATAATTGTACAGGCGACAACTACTTAGTTCGAGACTGAAACATCTCGTTTCGAACGATGAACTGGTAACATTACCTGCAAAATAAACAAACATTATCTATACGTACGCAACACAAACATACCACAATCTGAGAATAAATAATACTTATTACATCACTAAATTACATAATACCAACTTATCTACAGAGGCATTCAACTTAGTTGCAGCTTGTATAAAAATCCCACATCCTCTCTTTTTTAATTAGATTCATATAATTAAATAGATTTAAAGTCAAACTGAAGTAAAACTTTATTTCCATAGAATTCATAAATAAATTGCTTGGAAACGTCAATAATATTCAAAACATAAGGTCAAGCGTACTTATCGCTAAGTTTGACGCCTGTTCAACCCCTATCCGACCTACGGGGTAAAACACGGGGTTTCTTGTTTGTTCATCCCCATGGAGGGTCGCCGGTCGCCCATGATAAGTAGGCGTGACTTTATGAATATTAATATTATTGAAGTTTCCAATGCTCTATGGCGAATAACAGACAGAAACCCCTAAAGGAGGGCTTAATTTTTCGCGAGCACGACATTAAGACACTACAGTCAAAGAGAAGATTAATAAATTAAAACAAGGCAAATAAGGTGTAACACATTTAAGTGACACTTACCTAATATACATTGCGGATGTTAGACCGTGGGGGGGCTTGGTGGTTACCTAGACGGACTTATTGTCGATCATGTCGATGTTGATCTTGTAGAACACGTACGGATAGTAATCCGCGGAACCGAACCCGAGACCCGCCATCTCAGCATTCTGCAACAACATACCATACACTTACTTAAAATGTTTTTTTTCAATTATTTATTGGTCATATTAGAAATAGTAAAAAAACAGAAGATTTACTAAAACGTCGAACTTGGACTGCATCAGAACACGTACAGTTACATATTATCATAATGGCTAACAATAGTGTTACGAACAAGAGTTCAAACATCAGGAAGTTGATACAAACAGTTACAGAACGAGCTGACGGCCCACCTGGTGTTAAGTGGCAACCTCAGCCCATATCAAGCGATGCGGCTTGGGTCCTCCCCTACTAGGTACGACAAGACCCAAGCCGCAACGTATGCGCCCGTAACTCTGAGACGTGTAGGTGGAATGTCTCGTGTGCCTGTAATTTCACCGGCAACCACACCTTTCAAACCGGAACACAGTAACGCGAACGCGTCACTGCTTGGCGGCAGAAATGGGCGTGGTGGCAGTATTTCCCCGGACGAACTTGGCGAGAGTTCTACTGCTCTTGGAGTCTTTGACATTTAGCAACTTATTTTTAACAGACGTGTGGAAAAGCTTCTCAATTCGGTTGTATTTTTTTTTTCATGTTTGTTACCTCTGTCGATTATATTAACCGATTAGGAAAATAAGTTTTTTATTTTAAAGGATATACTTTCAGATTGGGCTAATCAAAATCGGCTCAGTACTTAGGTATTGAAATCAAGATTACTGAAAAAAAAAAATTTTGAGAAAATTGCGAGATAACTTGAAGTAATTCTCGTTCATTGGCGGTGAAGCCGGTTTTATCATTATAGTTTAGTGAATTTAAATGCCCGTGTAAACGCTGTCAAGGCCATCCGCGGCCAACAGCATTATAGTCCAGACATAAATAAAGTTTAGTGACCTCAGCTGCGTTGGAGTGATGCTGGGCGGAGTGGTCGAGATGCTGGTACAGCTGCTGCAACACATCTCTGAGCTTCTTCATGCTCTTGCGCGCCGGCACCATCACCACAGCGAGGAAGTTTACGGGGAGCCCGTATCTGGGGTAACACAACAACTCTATACAATATTTGCCACATAAAACTACAACAATGTTGCTACAAAATACTATAAAATACATTTTGAGCTCTGTTTTGAAAAGTATCAAAAAACCTAGATATCACGAACAATGGCGCTGCCAAGAATATTTTAGGGGTTGAAAGTTACCATTATATGACAGTTTTTTTTCAAAGTTACGGAACGAGTCGATTACCTGGCAAGTGGTTACCTCTGCCCATAACAAGCAATACGACTTGGGTCCTCCCGTACTTACTACGATAAGACCCAAGACGTCACACGCGCCTATAACTATGACACGTGAAGGTGGAATGTCTCTTGTGTCTGTAATTGCACCGGCAACCACAACTTCAAAACCGGAACATGGTAACGCAAATGCTTCAAAGCTTTGAGCAGAAGTTCCAACACTATACTTAATCTACCATGAGTCCGAATTACTCATCAGGACTTATGGGTAGGTTAAATCTCATTCACTCTTATTTTTTCTAGTTTCCTGTGAGGAATCTGTGGGGGCTGGAATGTATACAAAGTTATTGTCAGTAATTATATAACAATTCCATTAAATTAGTTTTTTGTTTGCGTGCTACTGGAAGACAAACTGTAGAGATATATATATATACAGGTGTCCGGTAATGAATGGATAACCTTGAAATGGGTCTTAGTAGAACTATTGGGCATTCGGAAAAAAAATCTAATAAAATATATATATATGGCTAATTATTATATGTATATACCTAAGTACGGATTCGCAGAAAACACGCAGCGCTTTCACGTGGATCCAGGCGCAGAAACATTCAGAAAAGTTCACCTTCAGCCATCGCACTAGAGGACCCTGAAATATAAACATAAACCATTCAAAGAAACCTATATACACAAATAATATGCAAGTGTCTGTTTGTAATGTTCAAATAACAGCTTTTTACTAAATGTATATGAAAGCAGGTAGTATACATTTTTTGTTTCTGTAGGTTTGTTCTGGCTAATTCCCGAAACAGCTGGATTTTGACGGGACTTTCACTGGCAGATAGCTGATGTTATAAGGATTACTCAGGTTATTTTTATTGAGGGTAATTCACAAATTGACGTAACTGCTCTTTTAGTCACAAACTGCCTTCAACACAGGCGGAAACGCGGGCAAAGCTAGTATAAAAAATCATGTTTGCAGCTGAACTTCTTAAATGATGAAGTCAATGACGTAAACAATGATAATGGAGATGGTGATGATAATACTCACGAATTGTTTCTTCTTGTCGGTGACAAGCTTGGTGATTTCATTCTTGCCAGCGACCAAGTCAGCCTCGTTGTAGCTGAACTCGCGGACAACGAATTTGCGCTCACGCGCGTGCAGTTTGAACTCTTCTACCACCTGTCGAGCGAAAATTATGTGAATAAGGTATATTTAACATTTATTTTATTTACCTACAGTTCAAGCTTAGGCACAAATTTAGGAGTTAAAAAATAATTTATAATTATAAAGAGACAAGCATGTCGAAATGTTAGACACATCTTCGGACCATTTGTCTACACAGCAATAACACAATTTTATGGACATTTTTAACTTTGGAGTATCACAAGGCACAATTTTTGGACCACTTATATTTCCAGTTTACCTTCTTGAACAAAGTGACGGTGAAAAGTCCATAATCGTTGTCCTGGTGAATGAGCTGCGTGGAGCGTGGGACTATCATGTCGGTGATCTTCTCGTAGTTGGCGTTCCAGTCGTTGAACATCGACCTTATGTTGGAGAATGAGAGGTCTTTTTTGAAAATATAATCACTAAGCAATGACGATGTAGCACTTTTGGCTTTTCTGTAATACCTCTAATGTTTCTAGTGTGAGGATAAAGGACCCTTTTGATAAGTGAAAGGCTTAAATCTACCAAGGGAGCCCAATCCGGATTGGTAGATGTTATGTCTTCTAATTTTTGGTTCTAGTACATTCCATTTTCTTTGAGATGGTTAATACTACAGTTTTGACTTATAATAACGATAAGCTAGTGCCTTACTTCCAGCGCCAGTAACGTTTTAACGTTACTTTGTGCCATTTGAAAGGGAATAAGAGCCGGTGACATTACGGGCACAGTCATATTTTCCATCGACCTGGTTTGTTAAAATCAGATTCATTTAAATTGTCATATTTTAAATTTGACAGCGATTATCAACTATTATTTTGTTTATTTATTATATTAACAAGTATAATAACAGTGTTTACCCAGTTAGTTATACTTACTTGGGCACGATGACGAGCAGGGTGGTCAAGTACTCGCTGTCAAGGATAAAGTGCTCCTTTTTAACGAGATCCGCCAGATTGCGGGTTAGAAGACTTCCGCTGAAAATAAAAAAGATATCAACGTTGAAAGAAAATATATTGATATGAAAATTGGAGCTTGAATAATAAAATGTAGAATCGACGATCTTAACGTGCACACGAAACAGCTGATTTACGACAGCTCAAGTAACAAAATTCTAAAATAAATAAAGAATTCCATGATGTAAAATAAAATTTGTTACTTATCATGTACAGAAGCCACCCCTAAGAGGTTGTTAGCAAAACAATAACCCTGTATAATCGGACTCAAAGATAAAATGTGATTGTCAAAAAGAAAACACATCTCAACTCACGTCTGCTTCTTCTCTAAATTCTGAAGATTCCCCTTGAGTGCGTTGTAGGCAGACGACTTCACCTTCAAGTCCGCGTCGATCTGACCCACCTGGAAACAGCAATATCAACATCTGCAGTTCAAAAGGCTGACAAAACAGGGTTTAGGATTCGTCTGAGTGACATTATTGGACACTAGCTACGCTACTAGGTACGCGTGAGGACTATACACTTGGACTTATGGCTCATACTCATATACTTAATGCTCAATTAATGCTTATTTAATTAATGCTTAATACTTATGCTCATATACTTAATGGCTCAGCAGACGGCTATTGCTCTGCGACTATCTGTTCTGATGTTATCTGGAGTCAAATTGTGTGCCAATATTTACCTAAATGAGTCAAATCGCATTACTTTCTCGATACTAAGACAAATGAAGATGTAAAATCTGATGTGCTAATTTCACCGGAACACCTAGCTCTGGCGCCAAGCAGTAACACACATTACAGCGTTCTGTTTTAAAAAGTGTGGTTGCCGGTGAAATTACAGGAAAAGACATTTCACCTTAACCGGGCGCAATACAATACGACGCGGTCTTAGCATACCTAAGGCAAGGATCCAAAGACTTTTTTGTAATGGATAGAGATTACCGCTTGACAACAGGTGCCATCTTGGCCATTCCGTTACTTATTAACGTAATAAAAACTTGGCGGCATCAATGCGCACGGCGGCCGTTATTGTACGCACCTGCTTGCTGATGATGTCCGCGATGTTTCTCAGACTCTGCTTGATGGGGTATTTCGCCATGTCCCATTGGAAACGGGTCAGGTAGTTCGGCAAGTCACCTGAAACCGTCCGGTTAGGTTAACATGATATCGACTGTGCACTGGAAAAACTGCCATCTCAATTTTATGAGAAAAATACATTTTACTCCCTAGTATACACCGTTCCGAAATGTCACATATAAGTTTTTCAATTGATGCTAATGAAATATTAACTACATTTTTTTCTTCATTCTGTTATGTTTGTAAAATACTATAGTTGACTGGCCTCACAGCTAAGTTAGCAGTAACCCTGCGTTCTACTGTGTCTGGGTGTTTAATATGTATTATTTACAAAAAATATATAAGTATTATGTCAGATGTCTGGTTCCCATGATACAAGCTATGCTTAGCTTACTTAGGGGCTAGATGGCGCTGTGTCAAATTTCCACCAATAATTAATTTAAAGTGAGTATGTAGGTATATTCGTGACATTAGCTTATAACTAAACTAAATCCTAAGGACAGAGTTTAAGTTGGCCATGTTTGAATATATCGGAGTATTTCAAGTATTATTTAACTTATCAGTGTATGTGCTGGGGCACTATAAGTTCATTTCAAACGTTTCATACGTTCAAGGTCACTTTAGCGACATTCAAGTATAACCAAATGTGATATGGTCATCTTGTTACGGGTCAAAGCATCCATGTATGTTATTGAAACCCGACATGGTTATTAATTACAATTAAGTCCAATATTCCCCATGTCTGGACGACTAATGTTCTCAATATTCATAGCGTGACATAATATATGGTACAAACAGATGTCAATTCAATATTTTTTTTAATTGTGTGCGTATCATTTATTTTATTTCTTTTTTTCATAACTATCTAATTAGTATAACAATTTACACTTTTAAAACATGGTATAATGTTTTTTTTTATCTAGATTTTTACAGCAGTATTATTTAATTTCATTGTACCATGTTTGAGAAATAATTCCAAAAATTTCGTCCTCCCAATACAAAAATAACGTAAGTCAAAAAAACGATAATATCATACGAGTACAAAAATACAAAACGGAAATAATGCGAAACGTAAAATAAACAAAAAATAACCAATTGGAAGCGAGGACAGATAACTGAAATCTAGCACAGTGTGCTTTGACATACAATAGAACATTCAGTCTAAATAACTAGAGCAGACATATTTCTAAATACTAAATACATTTTCAAAAACAACATGGACATGCAAAAATAATCATGCACCAAATACATGCAAGTCTAACAGATTTACATAGATTTTGACACTAGAACTACTTTCTCTGTACTCGAAAACTAGTACGCTAATATATATTTTTTATCTGAATAAAAGTTATTTCATTTTTAAACAGACGATTTTATTTCCTAAAATGATTTCACGGTCTCATAAAACGAAAAAATAATACACTTGAGGACATATTGATAACTGTCAAATATTATTCCGTCCAAATTTCAATTTATAACTATAAATGTTTACTTTAAACAGAAATGGTTGGTCACAATTATAATTATATAAAATCACTACAGTCGGAATTAGTCTTATAATAGCTCATGGCTAAAATATAAATCTACCGTTTACCACCTGTTTCTATTTTAAACTACGATATTTAAAATATCCGCCTAAACACGTCATACCCAAAGATTACTCGCTATAATTACACATGAACAATAAACAACGCTAACAGTGTACTGATTTCATCCTAACATGCTACATTCACTTTGTATAGCGAACACAAGTGTGTCAATTTTCGCTTAACGTATACAGATTACCAGAGAATGCAGAAGATTATTTTTTATAGGTGTTAATAGTTGAAAAATCAGGATTGCCGAAGGTAAATAAAAAATACGTTAAAACCAGTAACTTTCAGAAACTAATAATCCCTGGGAACAAAAAATATCATTAGATAAATAAAATATAAATAAACAACATCGATAAACTAACAACTAAGCAAACTAAAAATCAAAAGCTGGATAACACTGTTATTGATATAAAAGCCATTTCAAACTGTTTTGGCAAAGGATTACGCAAAGAGCCCGGTGTCGGCAACATGTGTAAAATAGCGATTTTGAGATTGTGTGAAGACATACACATTTTTGTATAACCTAGCCGCATTTTGATGGCGTAGCGTCACCCTAAACTTTACTAAATAACAAAAAAAAAGTGGAAAGATTTAAACGAGGCAAGACTTGTTTATCCTTACAACTGAAAATGTAGGATGGCGCTTCCGACATACAGAAACGGACAACGCCATCTGCTGATAATATGTTTGTATCAGTTAATATATTAAAGCAATCACTGCCATCATAATCCTGGAAAAATGGGAATGCATTTGAATGTGATACGGGCAGGTAGCGCTGTACGTAAAAGTTTAGCTTCTAGCTAAGGGATCTTATATACAGGGCCTACCAGGATTGCAGAGCATTCGAGACAACCATCGTAAACAAAACACAAACTGCCGTCGTAACAGTGACTGCGTGACACAAAACTAGTTACAACGTGGAGATTGATCTGCCAAGCTCAACTAGTAAGGCGAGAGAATAAGCGAAGGAAATTTTGAAGTACGTGATATATCTGGGGGTTCAGAAGTAGATGTTTGTTCTCAAATGCTCATAGGGACGGGCTGAAGGCGGGTTGTCTCCTAAACCTTGCGACAGAACGTGGTGCGGTCGGTCCTCTTCGTCATCATAGTCCCACCGCGGCGAGCTTCTACCGCTCGACGGTTGCGATGGATGCGAGGCCTCACAATCAGAGTGCTCCCGATGCTCGCAAGGCCAGCAACCGTGGTGCTCAGAGAACGCCGAGTCACAAACTGGGGACGTTGGCGTCGGAGGCGGCTCCCCCCCTCCAGGGTCCGCGTAAGACTCGATGCCTATTTCCAATTTGTAGTGTTTTTTATGTGGTGATGGCCCTGATGTTGAGCAGTATCTTGTGCCCATAACCGCAACACTCAATAGGTCTTTATACACATTAGACCCAAATTGCATCGCGTACCATCTGTTACCGTGAGACATGCACCACGGAACGTCGCACGTGCTTGCAATTACACTGGCACTGATATCTTTCAATCGGCAACACAGTAATGCGATTGCATTAAGGTATTGTGGCAGTACTGTTACCTGACTAAAACAGTATCGTACTGCTCCTAAAACGTCACGAATAGTTGTTATAATCACCTTTGTGAGTGACATTAGTTTTGTGTTTTTAGGTTTATTAGTCGTTAACGCCTCGTTTATGAAATACGATAAATAGGACACATTAGTAAAGGACAGGAGCAAAATATAAAACATAATTTAAAGGAAATAAATAAACTAATTAGTATATTAAAAAGCAAAAAGCGTAGACGATTTTTAAAGCTTGATTCGGCTAAGCTATGAATGTTTTGCGAGGCAGTGATTGCTATAATGACGATAATTTTGATAGCAAATGTGGTCGTTCATCGAATTGAGATATTTATAACAATATTTGCACTGTACAGTGACACGATACACAAATGCTTTGATCCTGTTTCTAATAAGACTGTATTTTTGGTGCGCATAGAACTAATCAAGCCCCAACTAAATTTATACACCTATTGTGAGAAAAGTGATACATACATGTTGTGCCATCAAAATATTATAAACACCATAACGCACTTAATTACACGGTACGATATTTATATATCTTGCATAAAACGAAATCCGTATGCGAATGATTCTTTTCTGAATATCTTAATCTTAGCCGTTTCATGCAAGATATATACAGAAACATAAATCTTAATTCACAAATAATAATCTGGTAACAAATCAATACGTAAATTATAAAAACATCCTGTTTTCTCTAGAAAATTGATAATCGATCGAATTATTATAAAGCTTGTACATATATTTTATCTTATTAAATACGAAATACTTGAACAAGAATATTCTATAGCCATAATATATGTAACGTAGATATTATAGTATATATAACATTAAAAGCAGTAAAATAAAATGTATACCATAATAATTATTAAAGCCTGCATACAATAACTTGAAGCTCGCCATATACTACATATTTTACTTACTGCCGCAAACTTTTTTCCATTTTTCAGACACTGAAATTCAATCCCAAAATCTAACATTCTCATTCATCTAAAATGCATTTTATCAACTACATAACCATTTTTATAAAAACCAAAATAAAGAAACAAGTAAAAAGCCATGTATATAAAAATGTATTGTAAAATTATGTAACATATAAATATATTCATATTTGTAATAGTGCTCATTTAATATATTATTGTACATACGTATAATACAATAAATACTTTTTGACGTTTATTTTATAAATTTTGCTGCATGCTTTTTATTTTATATAATACCTACATAAAGAAGCCATTGCATAAATATGATTTACTAACATACCGAATTTTATTTTTATATATTTTTTTATTTACCTATACATTTGATAATATGTGGACGGCTCAATAATTTCCATTAAACAATTACATCGGTAGAAAAAAATTGCACATGCAGCACTTCATAACGTTAAAGGAGTGAAACTTCTAAAATCAACGCGCACGCGACACTATCATAATGCTATAGCTTTTTATTGTATACGTCGCTCCCTTTTGCTCCACTTCCGCGGCGACGGAAAATATAGCTCTCTATTTCTCTCTACGTCATATCTGTCTTCTCTCTCAGGTAACAAAATTTGCCTAATCCTAACGCGCCCTTAAAATTTTACTGTCAATTCACGTTCACTTATGCTGGGGCTACATGAGCGGGCTACGGCGAATATTCATGTTAACGCGATGAATGTGGCCAGGTAGATCGTTGCAACGCGTAGTATTCGAGCGAAGACGATGTACTGTCGAGGCACTGTCAGTAAAATGGCGCGCATCAAAGGGATTTGTCACGACAATATTCGCTTGGGTGGCTACTACGTCACTACGACACTCGCTTACGTTACGTACACAATCCGGCACGATGAATCTTAGCCCCAGCATTATCGATTATCGAATCTTCGCCTAAAAAGTGTCACTTCAAAACTCTCAAGCAATCCCTAGTAATTGGAACGACCGACAGAATGACCTAAATTGAAAATATAGGTCAATCACCTTGAGTTGTTCCGTTTCTTATTTTGAATTATAATCACTCTAGGGTGACTGGAATCATCTAGTAACTAGACTCCTAGAATCTCTTAGATGAACGAGAAACGAAGGTCTCCGATTCTATTTATATGTTTAACCGACGAAAGCTAGCACATCTTGATTCGATCTTCCTGAAATTAGTGGGTTTCGCCGGACAAACTACATACCCGCAATGCGATACTTTCAATACTAGCAAAGTAGTTTCAAATAGTTCTCTGCAGTTCAAAATTACTGCTTCAAACTGTACAAAAAATATAACCTAATATTTGACTGTTGAAGTATTTAATTCAGCATTCCGAATTCCGAAACGTCAAATCACATTCATATTATTTCACTTCGTTTCTCAGAAATGCATCTGACAGACAGACAAGAGAGAACAAATGAAGGTTAGGTTGTGCATTTTTAGGTACATAACTCGAAAACACAAGTTTACACATATTTTGTGACGTTTGCCTGTTTTACTATTAGTTCACACCTCTTCGTTCGGCCGATGCTATGCAGGTCACCTACATAGCTTACCTACGTCGTTAGCTATAAATTCTAAAAATCTTTTTGTGTGTGAAACAAAAAACTTACGAAAATTTCACTGTACATTAACACAACAGTGTAACTCCTTAATTCATTTTAAAGACAGTATCTGGCCAACTCATAATACTTTATTTTTTTAAATACTTATGCTGTGTTGTTCACTTACCGACGATATATCACATGTAAGTAATACAACACAAAGAACACTGACGCTAAATTTTCAAAATGAGACCCCACCACCTTAAGAAGCCAATAGTAATATATTCAATGATTTATGTCATGAAGTCACGACATAAATTCATACACAGTAAAACAACGTTGCATACCATACGCATTCTCAGAACAGCTATTTACATTGGTAAATTATAAAATAATAAGTGCATTTTAGGTTCAGATTAGTTCCATGTAAACGAACCTTCATAACAAAATCATAAACATTACCACTAAACATTCGTAGCTTTTGCTGGAATATAATTGAGTTAATAACGAATCTTTAATTAATAACAAATTATTTAGGAACCGGTGCAAAAACAGAAACAATTGAAGTACGAAAATGGATCAATTTATTATTAGTTTGTAATCGACTGAAAACGCTAGTTTTGTTTTCTGGAGAATCGTTTATGTCCTGCATAAAATCAGCCAGACTTGTATTTTTTCCCATTAAAACATTTTGCTTCTTTTATAGATGTTTACAATATTGAAATTTTATATAATATAGATGACAGGACTGATCAAAATTGTATAAAACTTTCAAACTAGCGAACAAAAAAGAATGTGCTTGAACAGCGCATAGCTTTCGCTTAAGATTCGTTACTAACACATTATTATCTGGGATAATAAACATTGATGTTTTTACATAAAGTGCTCAAGTTCTGTGAATTAGTTAAGGAACTTAATGAGGTGTAATGTGTGAATAAATACGTAAAAATATAAAGAAAAATAACATTTATCAGATATTGTGCTATTATGTTGCAAAATAAATAAAATAATATGTTAAAGAAAATTTATTTGAAGTTCGTTAGTACGAAAGAAACAGAGGTAAATACATGCAAAATAAATTAAGTAGGTCAGTCAAATAAAATTATAACATAGGAATTAAAAATACATATTAACCATCGCCTCCGATTACCAATTTAGCGATACATGCTAAGATTTTTGCACTACTTTGTGCTTTTATTCATCTTTTCTACACCACTTCATTCTTATCTATTTAAATTAGTTTTACATGCTGGCAACATTTTCACTCATGTAAAATAGGTAGCTTTAATCCTCTATTTTAAATCTCTCAAGCATGCCAAAACTGGATACTTAGCTATCGTTCTTCCATGCAAAAATATCACTTCAATTTGCTATTAGAACTCCTAGTTTTATTGATCAATCGAAAATATTTATATAAATGGCACAAAACATTTTTTGTTCATCTAGAAAAGTAAACAAGTTGTAAATTAAAATTTAGTATGTCGAGTGCCACAAAGAAATTTTTCGTCTGAAAAATTTTAAAGTTGTACTTACTATTGTTTGCCATCAAGTTCTCGTGAAGTTTATCACGTTGATCTTCTAGTACCTGATAAAGAGATATTTATTATGTAATATTTTTTTTAGATAAATATGTCTTTAATTATGACAAAGCTATCAGTACAGATGAAACAGTGTGTAAATAAAAAGCAGCCAAACACTATTCAGGGCTCCAATGGGACGTGGGAATATAATGGTGTATAATAGCAACGCAGCCAAACATTTGGCCAAACTTGGCGTTGTCCAGCACTGCGGTAATGACAGGAACTAGACAAGCAATGCGAAAAATTATTTCACTAAAAGCAAGTTACACTATCCCTGAGGGTTTACTGAGTTAATTAAAACGTTATTCTCACATGATCTTTGGTTTCCAAACGAAATAAATCTATACAAATAAATAAAATTGGAGTGTCTGTTTGTTATTAAAATAACCGCTTTTTACTAAGTGCATATGGATGAATACATGGTATACACCAAAACAACATTTTTATTTAATTTTTGTCTGTCTGTCTCTGTTTGTTCCATCTAATCTCTGAAATGGCTGGACCGATTTTGACAGGACTTTCATTGGCAGATAGCTGATGTTACAAGGAGTAACTTAGGCTACTTTTCCAAGGGGTAAAATAGGGGTGCGTGATAAAACCGAATTCCACGCGGACGATGTCGCGGGTAACAGGTAGTAGGTAATACAAAAAAAAAATGTCTTTTTTTGTCTTTAAACAGCTTGGACATAGGCTCACTTTTCACTAGTGAGATTAAATTAACTGAATTACTATATATTGTAAATCATAGTCTTCACATCTCGGTCAGTCACTTCAGTCAGTCAGTCTATGTAGGCAAATCTGACAAAAGTGTATGAATTTTGAAATGAATTTCACTTAGAAGACTGATTCAAAAGGAAGGTTTATGTATATAATTTACTAGTACTACCCATACAAAGGGACGGGATCTTTATTTTAAAGTATTGTAATGCTTACCTCGCCAAGGTACTGTGCCACCTTCCGAGTGACACCCTCAACAAAGGTGTCAAGCTTACCGAGGTCATCAGACAAACCCACCAACTGATCCAATGTTCCCACCTGAAACAGATACAAAATAATTACTTACTTAATATACTAAAAAGGAATATCAAATTTAAATATGTAAAAAAAAGCAGGATGAATAAAATGAGTAAGAATTTGTTATTCATATTTTTAAAATAAGATTTTTTTTTTCTGAAATAGATAGTATTGTATCTATAGATATATCTACTTATGACCAATGGCTCCCACAGTTGGAAAAAGTACTCCCATCTTTTAATCTTAATTAAAAATGATCTTTAATTGCTGACTGTGAAACACCCAATTTACTAAAGAAAAGTGATAAAGATAAGAAACTGAGCATACAGGACAGTTCATTCAAGCTAAGATGCAGATGTATGAAATGTCATTACACACAATAATTCAGTTGAATGTAATGATTTTTATAATTTCATGTTTCATGAGGTCATCAACATTAAACACACAGATTTCATACATATTTTTTTTATTCATACATATGAAATAAAAATGTTTCTGTTTTTTAAGTGAGACAAATAATCTTCACAGTAGGCCTTTTAATTGTCAAAATAATCATCACAACAAAACAAATGATTAAATATTTAATTCTGTAGAAATAATTTAATAATCTGAAGTAATACTGCAGATTTTGCGGCTCTGGCGTAATGTACAAATAGTATATATAATACTGCATATTATCTATTTTGGACCTTAAATGGATGTAGTTATGACATATTATGACTTACCTTCAGGTCAGGAATAGGGAATTTATAGTTGACACTAAGGTTGCCCGACTTGGTGGCATTGTTAAGCGTGTCCCAGGTCTGCTGGCAGGTCTTGTCACCGGGGGCACTAATCACCCAGTATTCCGACATTTTCACCACTGAAAAACCCATCATAATTGCTTAGCATCTACGAAAATATAAAACTGGCGGACAATACGGAATTGAAAACTCACAGGATAATCTCCGTTACATGCTTGGAAATACTAAAACTGTGTCTGATGTTATGAAAATCGATTAATCCCAAGGATATCAGAGCAAGACTGTAATGTATGGAAGCGTTCAATCAGTTGCGTGTTTTAGCCTGGACGCGGCCGTAGGCGCGCACTGCAATGGATCAATATCAAGACTGGTTTATTGGCGCCCGTTTGGCGGCCAGACGTACCGGCGCCGAAAAGAATTATCCCAGAAATCAGCCCATACCATCCCGCAACGTCCGTCACTCCAGACATTGACGTCTTTTTATCCCGCGTAGAATCACTTTCCCGGACAACGGGCCACAACACGCGTCCATAAATATCACAATACTTACATAGGACTTAAAAATTACTGCTGTTTATCACTAAATATTTAAAAACAGCAAATAATTTGGCGAAATCACAAGACAATTCGGGACTAGCCCTTCAACGCCATGAAAATTCACGTGATGCGGTGCTGCCACCTAGAACGTCTGAAATTACAGCTGATTTACGTCAATTGTCTCTGGTTACTACATTTTGTTCATTGAAATACATTTATTTTTACTTGCTTTCTCACACCAAATATACATAATACTATTATTTTTGCAATATTATTATATTTTATTAGCTTTAAATGTAGTGTACCAAAATTTATAAGATATTTTTGCCGTAAGGTGAAATAGTCGGTAATACGTTGCCATAAAATCAATTTATAGTAAAAGAAAAAATATTGTTTATGATATTAACGTTCCATTACCCACAATTATTTTTTGGCACTAACGTTTTATTGTATGTTATGTCAATGTCAAAGTGGTCTTTGAATTAGTGTCAATGTCAAACTTGTTTGCATTTTGCCCTTGGCTCAAATAAATAGTTACGAAACAAATAAATATGCGGATTTACGGGTATTTAGCCAAAAAAGTGGGCGATCTTACAGTTAAATATTCAAATCTACCAGAATCATACATCAAGAAGAGTTATGAACAGGTAATCGTATATAAATAATTGCAAATCATAACCTAAAAAGAGTAAGTAATAATCGAAATGTTTTTGTTCGTTTTAGGTGTACTGGAAGAACCCTACCGGGTATCCACAGTATCCGGCAGCTCAGATAGCTCGCAAAAAGTACCGTTTCACATCTAACAGGCCTTGGACGGCACAGTTTAGACAGCAAAATGACAGAGGCGTGTATAGAAAGAAGGTTTTCATTCAGCCAGTGGGGGAATGGAGCTTTTTCAAGTAAGCTAATAAAATTATAATTTATCACTGAAAACTCTTAATAGCTTTACCCTTTAATAAGCTTGAAAGTTTTATTTAGTGTGTTTTTATAATCTTTAAGTATTCATTGTCCCAGTAATATGCCATTAGATGGAAAGATTTATATATTGTTTTGTATAAATCCTACATTCCGGGAATATTCCAGATCACTTAATCTTCTAAACTGAAGAGTGAAATTCAGGTGAAATAATTAACATACTCAAAAGTTTCACAGTTAGATGCTTGTGTTAGGAACTTACCACCTTGCTTATTCCTCAAAATGTGACATGATACATAGGTAATTGTAACAATTGACACTATTATATTTTAATAAAAATAAATAAAATGTATGTCCTCCTTTGCTGGAGTGAAACTACTACCAAAAACTTAGCTAGTACTTTAACATTCTTAATCCTGACTCTTGTAGTTAATATAACTGGATGAATGCAGAATAATATACATTTAGGTAACTTGCACCAGCAAAGACGGCAACTATTTATTTGGTGGTATTAGATGCAAAAACATATTACAATGCAATAAATTGAAAAAGTTACTCCATGTTTTTACTGTGCATTTCAGAGGAGACAGAGTTGAGATAATGGTCGGCCGAGACAAGGGCAAACAAGGTATTGTGAGCCAGGTCATACAAGAGAGAAACTGGGTGTATGTTGAGGGACTCAACACACATCTTAGGAATGTGAGTATGAAAGTTTTAGTAGCAGTAGAACTTGTGCTAAGTTCACCCGGAGAAGTACTGCCACCACACCTGGTAATCTGCCACCAAGAAGTGATACACTTGTGTTGCTGTGTTCTGGAGGAAGGGAGTGGGTGCTGGCAAAATGCAGGCACATGAGACGAACATCCCCGTCTTGAGGTGATGGATGCAATGCAATGCGACTTGAGTCATCTCGTACTTTGGTGGAGAGGACTTGAGTCGTATTGCAGTTTCGGTGTGCGGCGGTTACTATTTAAAATCAGGTGGGCCGTCAGCTCGTCACTAATATCACATAAAAAAATTAAGTAACAAAAGTTTTTTTCTTTGTGTTGGATCAATTCTTCGACTGTGTTAGATAAATTTTATATAAATTTTAAGAGCAGTACTCTCGCCAAGTTCGTCCGGGGAAGTACTGCCACCATGCCCATTTCTGCCGCCAAGCAGTAACGCTTTCGCGTTACTGTGTTCCGGTTTGAAAGGTGTGGTTGCCGGTGAAATTACAGGCACATGAGACATTCCACCTTCACGTCTCACATTTACGGGCGCATACGATGCGACTTGGGTCTTGTCATACCTAGTATGGGAGACCCCAAGTCGCATCGGCTGTTATGGGCCGAGGTTACCACTTAACACCAGGTGGGCCGTCGGCTCGTTCCGCAAATGTATTACATAAAAAAAAAAAATAGTAATAAAAGTAAATAAAAAAATACTAAGCCAATCATGATATAAACAAACTAAATTTACAGTGTAAAATCTCATCCTTCCTTATAACGAAAACCCCCTATAGCATAGATATAATTTTAGTTTTGTAGCAAATAATCAAATCTGTTACAAACAGCCTGTATTATTGCGCCAGCTGTGAATAGATATTTATTATAATAATCTACATCGACTTTCTACTACATGTATTAGTTTTATAAGTAGTGTCTAATATCAGAGAGAGAGAGAGAGAGACAGTGACTCGACTAACTAATAGTAATACCTAGCTCTCTTCAAACTTTTTGGCTCCAGGTAGCTGTAAGTTTTATGAGTAACTGAAATAAATAAAATAAGAAATAACAATAACAATAAATAAAATATCTCCACAGGTAGGAAAAGACAAGAACTTCCCCGGTGTAGTAGTACAGTCAGAAGCTCCTCTCCTGGTGACCACTGATGTCAAACTTGTGGACCCCGAGACGTTGAAGCCGACTGAGTTTGAGTGGCGGTTCACTGACGAAGGTGACAAGGTAGATACCACCATTAATCTGGTTTGATTCCCGTCCAGGACAAACAGTCTAGTAGCAGTAGAACTTATGCTAAGAAACCCCTAAAGAAAGGATGCTTTCTTTTATCGAGCATGATCCTTTTAACACATTAAGTAAACAGTATTTAATGTGTGTATTATTTGTAGGTTCGAGTGTCTGCAGCGAGCAGCCGCATCATACCGATACCCAAAGCAGCTGAGGAGACGATGGACTTCAAGAGCAAGCAGCTGTACATAGAGAACACGGACAAGGACACTAAAGCGGACCACGTCACCGAGGTAACAAGCGTTATCATATAAATAAATAAATATTGGTGGACATTTCACATAGCACCATCTAGCGTCAAAGTAAGCTAAGCAAAACTTGTATTTGTTTTTGTAAGTACCTACATACATATTAACACCCAGACATGAACAAACATGTTTGTCCTGGGTGAGAATCGAACCCATGACCTACAGCGCAGAAGGCAGGGTTGAGGCCAGTTGATCATATATATGTATATACAAATAAATAAAATTCATAATATAATATTAGTGAACAATTGACACAGCGCCATCTAGCCCCAAACTAAGCATAGCTTGTACTATGGGAACCACACGGACCGGGAGAGGGCATTGGTACGCCATAACACAGGTCATCCTAGTTTAGGTACCAATGTTTTTCCAACCAAAAATGTTTAATTGCATTTTTATATTTAATAATGTTTGTTGTCGAAATAAATTTCATTTCACTTTGGGACTAGATGCTAATTTATGTCACACAATCCGGTGCTGCGGATTCGAACCCGCTACCCCTCGCTTTGGCCACTACTAGTACACGCTCACACAAATGTTGCATGGAAATGGATACCTAGTATATTTTGTTATAATGCAGGTAACATTCGCCCCGAAACTGCGCACCTTCGAAATGGACATCATGGATGAAATGGGTATAGAAGAAGACAGAGTGCCGGCGCAATCCTATTGGTATTAGAATATTTAGAATAACTTGTTGATAAATAAATAATATGTAGTTTTATTGCGATGTTTCATTTATAAATCATTTTATCCCAATGAAATCGGAAAGGAAAGGTTTCAATGTAGAGGTCAGGATTCTGAGTGAAAACATTTAAATTAGTTTTTTAATCTGATTATTTAAATCATTTAATCATTCCTACATTATTGAATCATGAATGGGACTGACATGTTCTAAAAATTAAAAAACCCAAGTAACCAAAAAAAAATACTATAGGTCACAGGTTCAAATCCTAATGATCACCAATAAGCTTTTTCTTTTAAAATTTATATGAGGACAAACATCGTGAGGAAACCGACATGTGATTGAATCAATTAGAAGAAATGTGTCAAGTGCACGAAAGGAGCCTCCCAGTGACACGGGTGATAGTAGAAGTTGGGTCAATTTCGTCCAGGGAAGTACTGTCACCAAATCTATATCGCCAAGTATACTGTCCAGGTTTGAAGGTTGAGGTTGCCGGTGAAATTACAGCACGAGACATTGTACCTTCAGTCTCACAGTTACGGGCGCAATTAAATGCAACTTGTGTCTTCCCATACCTAGGAGAAGGACATAAGACATATTGCTTTTGTTATGGGCAGTGGATTTAAGATCAGGTAAGCCATCGTGCTCCTTTCTTAACTCATAAAAAAACACTATCAGAAAACCCTGTAATTCTAAGTCGGGAGTTCGATTCCCACCCAGGAGAAATATTTGTGTGACGAACATAGATGTTTGTTCTATGCAATGTGATAATATGTAATTAATGTAATAGTGTTGATGTGTATTATATCAGTTGTCTTGTTTCTATGATACAAGCTATGCTTAGCTTACAAGCACTGCTCCCTGTTTTAACATTACCATTCCGGTGATTTTTCAACTACGTTCCCTGTGTACATAAATGAATATCTTGTTGTTTTTACTATGATCATGTATAATTACTATTTCATATCAATATACTCAAAAACAAGTTATTTCATATCACCAATATCTCGCTGTTATCTATTGAATTAAACATATTTACTTTCCATTGACTACGTCACAAGATTATCCTTCTTATCATAGCGGCTGTGTTCATGAGAGAGATTCGTGAAAAAGATAAATTGTAGTTACAGAATCAATCCGAGTAATTTTTAAATTTTTCAATGATCTGCAATGAATTAAAATGGCGGTGATGACTCACCACTTGTCAGTCTATATTTGACAGCGTGGTGGTCTAGTGGTACTGACCCCGGTTCAAATCCCGACGTGCACCTATGAGTTTCCGATTGAAAGATATGCGCAATACCACGTTCTCAAAACGGTGTAGGAAAACATCGGGAGGAAACCGACATGTCCTAGAACTAGAAATTCGAAGACCATGTGTCGAGTGCACGAAAGGAGCCTCTTTGAGGCGCACTTAAAATCCTTTCACCACACTGGTTCGAGAGAACCAGTCACACGAATAGAAGAAGAAGTCTATATTCCAACATAAACGTGGCTCTGCCTATCCCATCAAGGAAATCAGTGATTATTTAACATTACTAAAAATGTATGACTAACTCAAATGGGTTTCAAGGGCATATCGCGGAGTTTGAATTGAAAATAAATTATCTTGTGTCAACTATTAATTTATTGTAATCGTGATGAAAATAAATTAATAGTCGATTTAATAGAATTCGTCAAAAAGTCACCTTGTTAGGTACCTAAGTGTAGCTGAAACGTAAAATTAATCTAATGTAGCTAACTTTTTGACCGACTTCAATAAAGGAGGTTCCAAAAACAAAATATTAGTGGATTGTTCACACAATCTATCTTACGGCGCTATCTTGCCCTAATCTATTTTTTTTTATTGTGTGTTTGTTTTTTGTTCTGGGTGGGAATCGAACCCACGACCTACAGCGCAGAAGGCAGGGTTACTACCAACTGAGCTATGAAGCCAGTCATATAAATAATGAGAGCACATTGAATGCGGAAGCGAAAAGAATGAAATGAAGCGTTTGGGTTCATGACATTAATATGAAACGACCCCACTTTGGTTAGTTCTACACAACGTATCCAGATTTATTGAGGGAACTAAACATTAAAGGTTTTTAAAAACAGTAGAAATCACGCCAAGTTCGTCCGGGGAAGTACTGCCACCAAGCACTTTCTGCCGCCAAGCAGTAACGCATTCACGTTTGTTCCGGTTTGAATGGTGTGGTTGCCGGTGAAATTACAGACACATGAGACGTTTCACCAACACGTCTCAGAATTACGGGCGCATATGATGTGACTTGGGTCTTGTCGTACCTAGTAGGAGAGGACCCAAGTCGCATCGGTTGTTATGGGCAGAGGCTAGCACTTAACATCAGGTGGGCCGTCGGCTTCCCTAAGAGTATCACATAAAAAATATTAAGATTAAATGAAAATGAATCTGCCTAATTTAATTGAAAGCCCATTCCCCACTCACTAGACAACTCCGCTCCATTAGCAAGATGTGGCATCAAATAATACCATAGAATAAAGTTGATGACTTTATTGTATGTTCATCATACATTGCTGCTTTGCTTTTTGTTTGGAACTGTGAGTGGATGGCTTTAAGCAGAGTAGAATTTACTGTTAATGCAGTTTGTCAGAGGAAGTACTGCTGCTATATCCATTGTAGCAAAAAGTAGTATTGCATTCGAATTCGTGTCTCGGTTATGAAGGCGAAAGTTTATGCATATGAGTCGTGGAACAACTTGAGGCTCCGAGTTTCGGCAATACGGTGCGCCTTGGGTCTTTCCATAACTAAGGTGGGGAGGATCCTAGTCATATTTGCCAGAGAGGATATCGCATCAGGTGGGCTACCTGCTTGTTCCGTTAGTTGGTCACACAAAAAGCTTGTTTTAATTTAATAATGTATAACTAGTACTAATCTGTAACTGGCTCTTTCTAACCAGTGTGGTGAAAGGATGAAAGTGCTCACATAGGCTCCTTTAACGCAATGTCTTCGAATTTTTCGTCTAATAGGTACATGCCTGTTTCCTCAAGATGTTTTACTTCAAAGTTTGGGAACGTGTAGGTACTATTAAGCGCATAATTTTTCAATTACGAATACTCATTGGTGCACGTCAGGATTTGAATCAGCAACCTCCGGATAGAAAGACGGGGTACACTGCGGTCTCCAATAACAACTACGTCTTAAAAAATATTGCTCCTAAAAATTTTTTGTTCATTATCTTCTAACGAGGAAGCAATGTATTCTAAAATATTTTTTTATTTCAATATCTTTGACAGACAAAGGTAATCTTCTTCTTCTTCCAGTCACCGGTTCTGTCGAACCAGTGTGGTGAAAGGATTGTAAGTGCGCCTCAAAGAGGCTCCTTTCGTGCACTCGACACATGTCTTCGAATTTTTAGTTCCAGGACATGTCGGTTTCCTCACTATGTTTCCCTTCACCGTTTGAACAAAGGTAATGTGTACGATACATAGAGATAATATCTAATGTTGTACGAAAGTGCATACTACCTCCATGGTACGATACTACCAATACTGACAAGAGCATAGAGACAATCAGTCAGTCAGTCGTCAGTCTACCGACCGGCTTCCAGCATCAAATCAAAACATTCGGCTCTCAGCCGCTGTGCGGGAAGTGCGCGTCTCACGCAGTAGCCATTTTGAATCGGTGAAAATGCAGTTAATTTTCAATATAGCGCTTTGTTGCGTTTTTGTGAATTACGCTTTTGCGGTAAGTTTTATTTGTTTTACTATTTATAAAATCTTACTTTATGGTAAATCTATAAAAAAAAATATGCGCTTGTAGTTTGCTCATTAAGTACGATGACATTTGCCATAACGCTTTTTCTTCGCTCGATTTTACTACCTATTAGATTTTCGTACCTTTAAATGAAATAGATTCTTAAGCAAGTAAACTAAAAAAAACGCATATTAATTAATTTCATCCTTTTTAGTAGATATATATTAAAGAAAATATTTTTTTTTCTTTATGAACTGCGATTAACGAGGGTACCTACCCATAGATAAATCCAGAGTCATTGCTATCTTATCGTTAAAAATGCATTTTTTTTTTATCTCTATGCAAGCGTTGTGATGACGTGACTTTTGATAAACTTATGCATTTATACAGTTATCTACTTACCTAAATTTACATGGAAAAAACCACAAGTTCAATAATGCGACCGCCGATAACTAATCAAGAAAGGAAAGTTCTTAAACAAAAACCAAATAATAAACTTAAAATATCTTTGTAATATAGATTTCAGATTTAATTTATTGGCCAAACAGTGGATGCTATAACAAGGCAAGTCATAGTTATACATAATAGTAAAAAAAGTTAATATAAAACAGTCGAAAAACTAATTCAGGATCTCTTTAAAACTAAAATATATCACAGGAAAGAAAGAAAGAAAGTCACAAATAATCATAAACTTCTCAATGTAGGTGAAATGTGAAAAATCCTAAATTTAAAACAAGACGTTATATGGGACAGTGACCGGACCGCGTCACGCACAAAGCGCGTGTTGCTACCTCTCATACTAACTTAGCTCCACTCTGTATGAGGCACCACGAAAGGGCAGTTCCCTTCCTAAATAATTCCATCTCTCAATGGTGACTACTGGTCCGTAGTCACGTACGCCACTACTTTTAATAACATTTGATATGTAAAATTCTCGTGTCATATTTGTAACAAAACTTCTCCGAAACTGCTCGACCGATTTATATGAAATTTTTTGTGTATCGGTAGGTCTGAAATATGACTTAAACTATTTTTCATACCCCTAAGTGGGATAAGGGTGGTCCACCTCAACATTTTATTTTTTGTACAATTTTTTTTTTATGATTTAGCATTTTAAAATACATACAACTAGTTTCCAGCTAGAGTTTTATTGCAATTAATATGTAAAGGATTTCAGATTTTGAACATAATTATGATAAAGACGTACCTAATCTATGAATATTTTTTTGTTTATGTATTATACAGTTACGAAACCAGCCGACGCGACGCAACGCCGACGGCCTGGTATTGTGGTAGCCTCGGCCCATAACAACCGATGCGACTTGGGGCCTCCCCTACTAGTTACGACATGAACCAAGTCGCATCGTTTGCGCCATAACTCTGAGACGTGTAGGTGGAATGTCTCACGTGCCTGTAATATCACCGGCAACCAGACATTTCAAACAAATAATATTCAATTAAAAATAATTCATTATTTTCTCGGGCCTCTTATTCGAATTATTGTGGGTTTTGCTTATTATTAGTCCATAGTTTAGACCCAGAAGCGTCATTTGTTGACCTGAGAAATACACATCATATCATTTTTTACAATGTATTTAAAATTAGCCGCCCTTAAAAATAATATGAGTACTGAGTAAAACTCAACTTCTTCACGAGTTAAACGACCTTAAAACTTAAAATAACTTCGAAAATTCACAATTTTCTTGCGATTTATTACTTATTAGTTGTTGGTACCTAATTAGTAGCAGTCGAACTTATGCCAAGTTCGCCCGAGGAGGTACTGCCACCATACCCATTTCCATTCCATTGTGTCTTTCTTTTTTGCTGTAAATAAATAATTTTCATTTTCATTCCACCAACGAAAATGCAAAATTTTCTGAAATTCATCGCGCCAAATAATATTCTGGGTGAAAGAGATTTAAATTGTAGATTTCTCTAAATCAACCATTGTTTCAAATTAATGAAATATTGGCATTCTTCCCAAAAATGCATACAATTAATGTACCTAAACACCTTTGTGTAAAAACTCTTTATTTAATTACAGTCTACGTACAAAGCAGCAGTGGTGTGTAACAGTGACATCTCAGACGGGCTTCTGTCACTTGTCAATGAAGCTGGTGCGAAGGTTAGTGAGGACTTGGTCCAAAGAATGTTCTAGAAAAAAAAAATTGTACAAGAAATTACCTACCATTATGGAAACAAATGAATGGTAGAAAAAATATAAATTATTAATTTGTTTCCATATTGGTACAAGAATACTAAAAATAAATAAGGATTGATATAATAATAATGCGTAATTAATACATTATTGAGCAGTAAATTAAGTCACATAATAGTTTATTTACAATAGTTCAGTCCATGTCCACCCTAGGATTCCGTGTCGTCGATCGAAGAAGAATAATGGTAGAATGATTCGAACATATCTGTTTTTTATTCTTCAAAATATATAAAACTAGCTGGTGCCCGCGACTTTTCCTGTAACCTGTATTATTATTATTAATATGGCAAAGATGAACTATTATTACTTTTTTGTTTGCTGTTGCCTAGATAATAAAAAACAATGCTGGCACAGCACATACTAAATCTATTATCAAATATTTTTCATATAATTATGTATTTTCATATATTTGTGTTCATTACTTCATTTGCATATGCAAGTGGAAAATTGCCGTTAATATTTACGTTGACCTTTCAGAATGCGGACGTCATTGTGCTGCCGAGTGATGTAACCCATTCTGAAGACTACGACGAGGTAAGTGTCTTTGACATTTCATTTACCATGAAAAGTTAAAGTCAAACACCTTTTTTTCCACATAATTCATACCCTTTGTTTGACCCCTGTTCAAACCCTATCCGACCCTCCGTGGGGAAGAAGAGGCGAGATACCACTAAAAGAGGGATTCCTTTTTGTCGCTAGTATCATATTGTACCTACCTAGTATATAGTTGACATGCCTCACAGTTCAGTTGTAACCCTGCCGTCTATGCTGTAGGTCATGGGTTCGATTCCCACCTAAAAACATTTGTATGACGGATATAGATGTTTGTTCTGTGTCTGGGTGTCAATATGTACTATATGAATGCATTTGCAAAAAGTATAAAAGTATTATCAGTCGTCTGGTTCCCATGATTCAAGCTATGCTTAGCTTACTTTGGGGATAGATGGCGCTGTGTGAAATGTCCACCAATATTTATTTTATTTATATAGTACTGATAAGGTTACGAGTGAGATAAATCTTATAACATTGGCCTTATTTGCAAGTAGTCAAGCGGTCACAATCTAACTTCAAACATAGCAGTGACCTTAAATTTTGAAAATTATACAGTATTACGTACTATTGACGCTATTTCTTTGATAATTCAATGGAAATAAAGTTTTTTCTGTTATTTCTTGTCAAGCCTTAACACAATGTACCTAGTATTTCAGAATGCTGACGTCAAACCATATTTTGTACTTATAGAGTTCAGTTGAGAGTTAAGTTTATTTAGTAATATTATAAGTTAATATTATACCGGATGATTGGAAATACATACATGTAATACAAAATAATAACTACATATTACAACCTTTATAGAATATAAAATCCCTGTCGAATGCCGCGAAGCAAGCCGGCCTGTACCTAGTCGCTCACCTGAAGGAGAACACCCGCTGCGAAACCAAGCAGGGAGCGGTCGCGACCAATCTAGTGTTTGACAGACGCGGCGCCATTGTAGCCGTGTGAGTGATAAATATACACCAACATACATTTTTATTGTTGGAAATAATATACATTTAAAAGCTGTAGAACTCACGCCAAGTTCGGCCGGGGAAGTACTGCCGCCATGCACATTTCTGCCGCCAAGCAGTAATTCGCGTTACTGTGTTCCGGTTTGAAAGTGGTTGCCGGTGAAATTACAGGCACATGAGACGTTCCACCTACACGTCTCAGAGTTACGGGCGTATACGACGCGACTTGGGTCTTGTCGTGCCTAGTAGGGGAGGACCCAAGTCGCATCGGTTGTTGTGGGCAGAGGGCGCCACTTAACACCAGGTGGGCCGTCGGCTTCGGCCCGTTCCGAAACTAACATAAAAAAAAACTGCCGATTGATATTATAAATTATACATTAGTTACAGTAGAACTTTTGCAGTAGCAGTAGAACTTATGCCAACTTCGCCCGGGCAAGTACTGCCACTTTACTCGTCTTCTGCTGTTTTTGTTCTAGGACATGTAGGTTTTTGTCACATGTTTTCCTCAGGCTACCTAGGTTTTACCGTTTTGAGCTCGTGTTATTGCGCACATCAATTTATCAAGCCAAAACTCATTAGTGTAGGTCGGGATTTGAACCAGCTACCTCCGTATTGTGAGTTCGTTGAGGGATCATTGCCATTTGGCCGCTACTTAACACAATTTATTTATTTTTACTAATTCTCGACATTATCTGTAAGTTTTCCTCAAATTAATCAGAGATTTAATCTTTTTTCATTTCAAAAATACTGACGTATAGCAACACCAGTTACAGGAAAGCGGCTGACAGTGTTGCCAACTGCACGACACTCACTTCAGCGCCGGTCAGCTTTGAGACAGATTTCGGCGTGACCTTCGGGCTGATGATGGAAGAAGACCTGGTCCTCGATAGAGACGCGATGGAGTCGCGAGGGGTCAAGAATTACGTGGTAGCTGGCGACTGGCCCTCGGAGATTACTTATTACACCGGTAAATTACTTATAAAAAGCATTTATTTAATAATATATTATTGGACCACAAAAGACAACGCCATCTAGCCCCAAAGTAAGCTAAGCATAGCTTGTGTCACGGGAACTGGACAATTGATATAATACTTACATACTTTTTTGTATATACATGCATATAATACATATTAACACCCAGACACATAGACAATAAATGCAAGCCATTTCTTTATGAATTGTATGGAAATATAGTTTTTGACTTTGACCCATTTAAGTTTAATAAATAACGTGTGATTCAGCCCGTAGATTTGCAGCCACCTGGTCGTACATTAGAAACGTGAACCTGATAACATCGAGCAGAATCTACGCCGGGAGAGCGGGGCTCAAGAATGGACACGAAAAATTGATGGTCGCCGACTTAAAGAGTAGTTGTGACGGTGAGTTCAAACGCGATACGTGTACCCTTCAATGATTGCTTAAGTGTAGCTCCAGAGCAGTAGAACTCACGCCAAGTTCGTCCGGGAAAGTACTGCTACCATGCCCATTTCTGCCGCCAAGCAGGAACGCGCGTTACTGCGTTCCGATTTGAAAGGTGTGTTGCCGGTGAAATTACAAGCAAAGGAGACATTCCACCTACACGTCTCGGAATTACTGGCGCGTACGTTGCGACTTGGGTCTTGTCGTACCTAGTAGGGGAGGACCCAAGTCGCATCGGTTGTTATAGGCCGAGGTTACCACTTAACACCAGGTGGGCCGTCGGCTCGTTCCGTAACTGTATCACATAAAAAAGCTCAAGCCGGTAATTTCACAATGAAGTCGTTGTATCAGTCACTTGACAACCGTTTTTAGCCTTGATGCGGGAATCAAACTCCCTTCTTTATTTATCTCCCAACCACGACGCTGCAGTAGTCATTTCATCATTAAAATATCTAAACTAAATATTGATGGACATTTCACACAGCGCCATCTATCCCCAAAGTTAGCTAAGCATAGCTCGTACCATGGGAACCAGATAACTGATATAATAGTTATATACTTTTTTGCAAATATGATATAACACCCAGACATAGAACAAACATCTAATGTTCGTCACACATATATTTGTCCTGGGTGGGAATCGAACCTACCTACAGCGCAGAAGGCAGGGTTACTACCAACTGAGCTGTGAGGCCTGACAATTATATTATTCATAACAAACTTATGATTAACCTTGAATAGGCAAAATATGTTATTAATCTGTCAATAACATGTTTTGCAAGAACATTAGACTGCTTATACTGATAAGTAGGATCGCGCAATATCTTACGACAGACGCGTCACACTTCTATAAATAAGTAATCAACTTGTTTATAAGATTCTTGATAAGGTTATATCAGTCGTCTCCTTTTTAAAATCCTGCTTAAAGTTAACTACTTGTCCCCCGGGTGGTGCGAAAAAAAAACCCAAAGTAGCAGTAGAACTTGTGCTAAGTTCGCCCGGGGAAGTACTGCCACCACACCTGGTAATCGGTCGCAAAGCAGTGATGCACTCGTGTTGCTGTGTTCCGTTGGAAGGGAGTAATACGTTGAATACGTTTGCGCGATCTAGGATCTGCTTCAGCGATTGTTTACAGCGCCATCTCTTGTTAGGTTGTGTCAAGACTATGATGTCAACTGATGATGCGACTTAGTACTCAGAGTTTGCGTTAGATGGCGCTGCTACATTACCATACAAACATAAGTCTCATTATGATAATTTCGTTTCAGAACTCCTAACAGTTCCGCCGGTCATTAACGCTGCCGACATAAAACGGTTTCCTGGCGAGGACCTCAGCCAGTACACAATCAAGCCACTGGATGTAGCCGCTGGAAACCAGGGGTATAAGGAGACTGTCTGCCATAAAAGCTTTTGCTGCGAATTCTATATGAAAATTAGTCATAACGGTAAGATATTTAGTATATTGGTGCGTAATAATAATAATAATAATAATCATATTAATAAAGTAATCTAAGCATAGCTTGTATAAAGGGAGCCAGATAACTGATATAATACATATATACTTTTCTTTTTGTAAATACATACATATAATACATATTAACACCCAGACACAGACCAACATCAATGTTACAAATGTCACATAAATGTTTGTCCTGGGTGGGAATCGAACCCACGACCTACATTGAAGGCAGGGCAGACCAACTGAGCGTGAGGCCTGTCAAAGGTCCATCTTGCTCGTCCCTTAACTAATCATATAAAAAAGATAAACGACAAATTCCAGGTCAAAAGGACGGTGTTAGTTACGGCCTAGCGGCGTTTAACGGGATCCGTTATTACGGCGGTAACAAATATATCGGCGTTCAGAACTGTGGTGTGTTAGCTTGCGCCGGCGCCGGCCTCTACAAAAGGAGTTGCAGTTATGGGTATGTATTTTCCTACTACTAGTCGAGCATTGGTTCCCTGCCCAGTGCGCCTCAAAGTGGCTTTGAGGCCTGAAATCCTTTGGTCCACTGATCTTTACGTGCACTTGACACGTGTCTACGAATTTTTTTGGAATGAATTTAAAAAAAATTCGCTTTCCTTACGATGTTTTCGTTTAGACAAAGTGGTACTGAGCACATAAATTCAACTCTTAGGACAAATATTTGTGTGACTAGGTGTCTGTTCTCTGTCTGATGTCTTCAAATGTATTTATATGTATGTATGTGTTTACAAAAAGTATTCTTTCAGTCATCTGGTTCTGGCTAGATGGCGCTGTGTGAAATGTCTATCAATATTTATATATTTTATTAAGTAACTCATGGTGATCCTTTCCCATTTATTTCAGTTCCGTTCACAATAACACCGACATCACCTTCAAGAAACTATCCATCAGCGCCAAATTCTCCAACAAAAATACCATTCAGTACCCAGTGATTCTGTCAAACGAGCAAATGTTAGCCGAACAGTTCAGTTACGTCACCGAGACTGTCAGTGGCGACAGAGCTGTCACAATGACAGTGACAGATAGTAACAGTTTGTTAACTTTCGCCATAACCGGAAGAATGTTCGACAGAGATTATGAATATTATACACCTGAAGAAAATAATGATTCTTCAAATTATATCTTCAATGATGATATCCAACAGTTTCTAGATTATCTGTGGATTAGAGTTCGAATTTTAATGTTTGTTGTGTCGATTTATGTATTGGAAATGATGTAACTTTTGAGTTATGCTATTTCGCGCTTGGTCTCGTGTAACTCAGGTTGCGAGATATGGTTTGGTTATTTTTTACGTGAAAAGACTGCGTCGGCCATTTTTATCTTAGAGATACAAATGTTGCCAGGATGATGAAAATTGTCTGCAATGTAAATAGACTGTTCCTTGAACAATTAATTGGAATGGATTCCTCAAAGTTGCAAGTCAATAAAATTCAAATAACAATAAATTAACCGATTTAAAAAAAAAAAACTACGAGATTTAAATTATACTTTTTATATACAGTATGTATATGATAATAATTATGTATTAAATTAAATTAATATAATATTGCTCTAATAAATTTATTTAGTGTTATTTTTGTGTCTATATAAGTGTATATAATTTTAGCTGAATTATTTATTTGGTTTAATCTTACAGGTTACTTATCAAATGTATTGGGGTAGGTCGATATATGTTGTATTCTTCATTACTAATCTGATAACATGAAAATAACTTAAAAATTCTGTTGCTATTTGCACTTATGTTAAAAAATATTTATGAAAATCCTTGTTAATAATACAAGCTCTTGAAAAACATAATTTTTTATGAAAAATGGTTATTATATTTGGAATTATTTATTAGTTTAGTTACAGTTTTAAGTCACGCAGTCGTGACTCCTGTGATATTAGTGTTATGCATGTAATAATAAATTTTTCAGTGAATGTTTACATTGTTTTATTTATAGATATATAATAAATTTTTAATGTACCGAATGCCAGTACAATATTATGTCTTGTCGAAACTGTCAAAAAACGAACCCTCTTGAGAAATTCTTTCACTTGGTTATCGTCATATTCGAAAAGACAGAATTATGTCAATAAAGTCTGTCAAAAATATTAAAGTGGTTCAAATCATCAGTAATTCATATAATAAAAAAAAACGTTTCTAGCGTCTGTAAAATATATTTAAGTCGTTTTTAGCTTTTCAATTAATGAAAAGATTTATTGATAAAATTACGGAACAGTGGCCACCTGGTGTTAAGGGGTAATCTCTGCCCATAACAAGCAATAGGTATGACGGGTCCTCTCCTGCTTTGGTAAGACAAGAAAAGAGTCGCATCGTATGCACCCGCAACTCTGACACCAGAAGATGGAATGTCTCGTGTGGCTGTAATTTCACCGGCAACCACACGTTTCAAACCGGAACACAGTAGTGTGAACCGCTTGGCGTCAGAAATGGGCTTGGTGGCAGTACTTCCCCGCACGAGCTTAGCTTAAGTTCTACTGCTACTGTAGGTAGGCAGGTAAAATGAGTAGGCACCCAGAAAAGGCATAACTCTTGAAACTTATTTACTTACTTTTAAATATATCCAACGTCATTTTTTTTCAAACTAAGAACTATGTAATGTTTATTTATTACAATCCTTTACATATTATGTACGTTTTTTTTACTTAAATTGTATTTTAGCGTAGTACTTATGTTCACAGTCAATGTTTATTAGTCCTCCTTCTTCCTTTAAGAGATCTCAGATGGTCTTCATCATCATCATACAGCGTCCTCTCAATCCAACGCATGTATGCCTCAACCTGAAAGTAAATAAACTTGTATATAACTTATATATCATACAATAATATAACTTAAAAACATGCTGTTCTGTTTGGTTGACTTTAAGAAATCGCTTACTATGATAAAACTTCCTACTGTATTATTTAAAAATAATTCATTATGTTTAATTGTAATTGATGTACTTAAATCATATGTCTACCCATCCATCTAATGTAAATAAAAACAGTAAATACCTTAGTATAGACATCTGGTTTCCCTCTGGCGCATGGCACTCCCCATGATACTATCCCAATTTGTCTACCTTCCCTCACCAGTGGACCTCCAGAATCACCCTGTAATCGAACCAACGATATATACATTCATAACGTTACAAAGACATATCTAAAATCATTAACTTCTTTGGAATAGATAATAATAATAATAATATTAGTGGACAATTCACACAGCGCCATCTAGCCCCAAACTAACAACTGATAGAATAAATATATACTTTTTTGTAAATACACACAGACACAGACAAACATACATTCGTCACACAAATTTTTGTCCTGGGAATCGAACCCGCGACCTGCAGCGCAGAAGGCAGAGTTACTACCAGCTGTGAGGCCTGTCCAATATGTGGAAACTTTTAATTGACCTTCGCTTGTATTTATGTTTGTGAATGTTTCGTACTAGCTGTTAGAGTCTTAAATAAAATAAAATTAAATGAAATAAAAAAATTAAATTTAAAATAAATATATAGACGTGTAACTGACATGGCAAGCGCCGGCCCCCTCCTTGGTGAACGCGCAGAGCTGCGTGGGGAACACGCGGTGACGATGCGCTGCCCTGCACTGCTCGTACGAGATGGACCTCAGCTCCAGCATCATCAGGTCGTTGGGTAGCTTGCCGGGATACTGGAGTATTCCATAAAACAAAAGTATTGTCGAATTTATAGGCAATAGTAATGGCATCCAGCTGAAGAATCTAATACAGCCGTATTAAACGGTCTTATAACTAGGTAAGTTCCCCTATTTAGCTAGCGACCCGCCCCGGCATGGTGTGGTGGCAGTACTTCCCCGGACGAACTTGGCAGAAGTTCTACTGCTAGTTAAACTGGGCAGTGCTATGAAAAAGAAAAATGAAAGAAAATTATATTTATTTGCAACTTATTACAATTCTAGGCTATACGAAAACAATAAAAAAGACGTGTGGCACTCGGAGACTGCCGCGGTAAAGCTATTGCGCGTGATATTTCAAAAAGTCATTAAAAATTCTGATATTTATCGATAGATGGAACTAAAAAGTATCACCGCTGTGCCGGTCGGAGTGGGGGGTGTTAGGTTTCTTTCGTTACGGAATTTCTGGATTCGGTCTCCACGCTCAAGGCCCGCGATAGAAGCTATGCAATAGCTTAAAAATAAGTAATAAAATTGTCGTAAAACTGTTTATACCTCAGCATGTGCTAGTTGTGTGAACCAACCAGCGCTGATCTTCCGGTTGACTTTGAAAACAAGGTAGTTTCACTTATACATTCCATTTCTTATTGCAGAAGTGAGTAAGCGTTGAAAGACAGACTTACAGACGTGGTCCCCCATCCAGTGAGTATCAGCTCCTCCCCTACTTCCACTGGTTCATCGTTCAACTCGATGGCGTCCACAGTGCTGCTAAACTGGATTTCCTCCTCCGTGAAGAGCAGCGCTATGTCGTTCACGATCTTGTCGCCATCGTATTGTTCGTGTTGAACCGCTTTCCGGATCTTGTATGGTGTGCCACCGGCTCGGAGCTGGTTGGTTCCGACTATAGCTTGATAGTACTTCGGTTTTAGTCTGTACAGTTAAGATATACGGTTTTTTACTTTAAATAATGGTTTATGCTTCGTTAGTACTAGCCCGCGATTTCGTCCGCGTAGAATTAACTTATATCAAATCCCAATTTTCCCCTTGGAAAATTTTAGTTATTCCTTGTCACACAGGCTATCTGCTAGCGAAAGTTCCGTATATACATTCATATGCATTAGTAAGAGGCTGTTGTTTTGACATTACAAACAGACACTTAAATTTTGTTTGTCTGTACCGATGTTTAGTTTTTAATTTGCTAAGTAAAACGTAGCAGGAGCGGACCGATCAAAACTTTAAACGCATATAAATCACGAATTAAATGAATTATTTTCAATTTATTGTGAAGGGTGCGTGTGTACCGTGTATAAACTAACTAACTAAATACTAACTAAAACTACTAACTAAATATACCGTGTGTCAACAATACAACTGTAAGTTTCCTTAATGTTTTTTCTACAGATAGCTGCAGTTTATATAATACAGATACGAGTAGTAGGTCGGCGTGGCTAGTAAATGAAATCAAAAGATTTATTAAAAAGCTGCCTAATATAAAATTCATATATACACTGTATGATGCGCTATGCTATTAAAATATTTCAGGCGCTTCATCATTCATTGTGGCCATTACTACTGCTAACGTCACTGGCTGTCTCCAACCAGTGTCGTGAAAGGGTTAAAGTGCGCCTCAAAGAGGCTCCTTTCGTGGTCAGCCATAAATTTTGATTGAGGCTATAATACTTAAATAAAACAACATAAAACACAACCATTACTTAGATGGTATTTCTATTATTATTTTATATTTATTAACTCTGTCCGCTTTCTAGGGGGGCTTCGATCACCGGCCGAGGGAACAGGGGATGCATGGTGTTTTGTATAAACCTTGGTCATCCGGGTCATCCGGGTGTGTACGCTACAGGGTTCCCAGTGCATGTTTGCATGTCTCTTGTCATCTCTAGTCCATATCTATACATATCTATACATATAATAAAATTGTAGAAAAGTGGTGTCTGTACAATGGAAATATATAAAAAAAAAGTAGTAGGGGTTGTTATTATATCGATGCCGAACCCGAAATTGTAATTAGTTTTTTTTTGTCTGTTTGTCTGTTTGTCTGTGTGTTTGTGCACGCTAATATCAGAAACGGCTTATTCGATTTAGATACGGTTTTCACTAATATATTGTAGTAAGCTTCACTTAACATTTAGTGTTTATTTCATGTCAATCGGTTCATAAATAAAAAAGTTATGTCAATTTAAAGAATCACGGCGAACATTTTTAACGTACAGAGTACGTACTACACGCCTCGCGCCTGAGCGTCCGTGGCTATATAAAGCGCGCTGAGAGCCGCGAAACGTGAAAGTTTGTATGGATGTTTGTTACTCTTTCACGCTCAAACGGCTGAATGGATTTGGATGAAATTTGGTATCAAGATAGCTTATATCCTGGCTTAACACATAGGCTACTTTGATCCCAGAAAAGTGCAGTGTTCCCGTGGGATTACTTATTCACCGCGGGTAACACCGCGGGGCACAGCTAGTAATAAATATAGTATATCTCTGAATAGTACAAAACAAAATGGCTATCTGCGTCTGTCAGTTTTTCCGCTTACTTCTTCTAAACTACGCAACGGATTTTGATGCAGTTTTCACAGATAGAAAGAGCGATAAACGAGGAAGGTTTTTGTGTATATGATTCGTAAATTAATTGCACCCGTGCAAAGCCGGGGTGGGTCGATATTTATAGTAGATATGAAACAAAGTCGCTATCTGACCTTATTTGATTCTCCGTTAACTTCTAAACCACGCAACGGATTTTGATGCAATTTTCGTCAGTAAGTATATAAGTTATAATAATATCTTGTAAAAAGATGCACCCGTGTGAGGCCGGGGCTGGTTGCTAGTCATTATATAAACATGCTTACCGGTCAACGCAATGAGCTGCAGTAAGAATAACCCGTGGAGTGACCAGGGAAGCGCCGCAGAAATGCCACACACCATAAATTCGTAGCGATACCTGAAACAAACACAGTATTGAAACATATTCCACGAAGAGCACCCGCATGAATAGCACCTGCGTGAAAAGCACCTAAATATGGGTGCTGTCATTTATAATTTTTGAATTGTTTGAAGAATATCACCTTTGGCTCAGTAGCATCTACTGTAAGGAAGCTTTTATTTTAAATTTAGATTGGTTATTTTTTAATTATTTAATTTATTTGTTTTTAGATTTATTCCTACCTTTTTACTGTATCCTTACATAAAGTTCAAATTTCAATGCTTTAATTGAAATATAAGTATATATGGTGTGCTATATGGCTTTTAGTAAGAAAATAATAGAACATAACTCGGTGTAATTACAGGCACATGAGATATCACAGCGACACTACGACTTGGGTCTTCTCATAGACAGGAAAGGGAAGTAACTGACATAATTCTTTAACAGGAAGAGCCGTCCTGTTTTCATTCTCATAATAACATATCATTCAGACTACACTTAGGAACACTTTTAGGTTATGTCAGATACATAAAATTAATCATAACGGTTTACAAAACCAAAATCTAAAATATTGATGCCAGACAGTCATAGGGACTGGCCACTGTACTCAGTGCATGAAAGGAGCCTCTTTGAGGTGCACTTAAAACTTTCACCACAGTGGTTCAACAGTGACTCAACCAGTCCTTAGTATAATAGTTTCTTTGTGCACAAAAAGACTCAACTGTATAAAAGGAAGCATTTTAAGTCTTTATTTTTCAAAATCTACTAACCTGATACGGTATTGATCCATTAGGAGCCTTCGTCCCACCGACTATCCGTTCGTAATCGAAATCATCTAGTGAAGAACTATTATTGAATTCAGCAGCATCTGAAAACAGACAATAATAACATTAATGATAATAAGAAAATAAATGTAGTAATAGTGTCACACAAAAAGTTTGTCAGAAGTGGGATTCGAACCCACGCCCACAGAAGTGGACTGCGACCTGAACGCAGCGCCTTAGACCGCTCGGCCATCCTGACTTGAAGACTAATTGCGAAATTGCTGATATTAACGCGATCATAGATATGACGTCACCGAGAAAATTGCATTTTTATAAGCAAAACGGCTGAACAAAAATAAATTCAGGTTCTAGTTATTGTGGTAATCTATCTGATATTAAACCAGGCAAGACGATTTACACTTTATGATCCATACTTGATGATATTATTTATTTTAGTACTTAGTACTTGAAGTTGAACTTCTAATGCAAATTATTATTATTATTATTATCAGCCTGCATCGTCCCACTGCAGGGCAAAGGCCTCCCTGATCCCCTTCCACTCGTTACTTATCATAGGGGATTGGGGTTGGACAATAACCCACCGCGCTTGTCCAGATGAAAATGAAAAAAAATATAAAAAAAATGCCTTACGAATTTTACAAATTTCTTGATTTAAGTGAAGCAAATTGCAAAGTGAGCAGGATTTATTATACACTTTCGTTATATACTTTTTATAAGTTGAATATTCATTTGATTTTATTTATATGTATTAGTAAATTACGTTTTATTTATATGCAGGTACAATTAATCAATTAGTAGATATCCGATTCGCTACGCCAGTAAATGCATTATTGATTTTAATGTAACACGTATTAATTAACAGGATTAACAGCGTTTAAATGTAGTTAATCAATCTGGTGATTAATGATTAATTTAATGCATTTCACAAGTGTCTGATTTAATCATCTGTTAGTACGATGTAAGCCAGCATTATATCCTACTAATAATAGTTAAACCTAATAATATTATAAACGTGAAAGTTTGTATGGATGTTTGTTACTCTTTCACGCTCAAACGGCTGAATGTATTTTGATGAAATTTGGTACCAAGATAGCTTATATCCTGGATTAACACATAGGCTACTTCGATCCCGGAAAAGTGCAGCGTTCCCGAGGGATTACGTAGCGTAGCAAGTACACAAATAAATAAAAAAGTCTGTTTGTAATATCAAAATAACAGATTTTTACTAAATGCATATACCAGTATATACGGAATTTATAACATAATAATGATTTTTATTATATATGCCTGTCTTTCAATATGTTTGTTCCCTAATCTCGGAAACGGCTGGACGATACAGGACTTGCACTGGCAGATAGCTGATGTAATAAGGAGTGACCCAGGCTTATTTTCTTGAGGTTTCACATTCACAAATTGTTAGTAAACCACACAGCTACTGTTGCAGTCACAAGAATACAACCGCAGGAAAAGTTAGTTTAAAATACTGAATAGACTAACCTACAAAGGGGTATAAAACACAGAGATAAATAACACAAAAACACACAGCGAATCTCATGTTGCAAAATAGAAATACTGAACAGAAAACAATAAAAATTTAACTTAAATACGGCGAGAATTGATTTATGTATGTAATTATGTGAAAAATGTGAGCCAAATACCTTTACCAACCCGCCCGTATGTAATAAATCCGCGGAATACAAATAGATCCCTCGGTAGGTATTAGGTACTTCAAAACTGACCTCGGACACTGAACAAACAGCACTAGGTGAAGGTATCGGTGTCACCCACTGAAGCTGTCATCCATACCATACCATCTAAATAGTTATATTTTGTGGTTTAAGTAATATGGGCAGGCCACATAGCTAGAAGAACCGACAACCGTTGGGGAATAAAGGTTCTGGAATGGCGACCACGAACCGGCAGACGCGGTGTAGGGCGGCCACCTACCCGGTGGACTGATGACATAGTCAGGATCGCAGGAAATCCCTGGATGCAGGTGGCTCAACACCGTTCAAAATGGAAAACTTTGGGGGAGGCCTATGTTCAGCAGTGGACTTTTACCCGCTGATATGAAGTAAATATGAGACGAAATTAAAAAAAATATTACACACACTGCCATCTAGCCCATAACTAACCTAAGCATAGCTTGTATCATTTAAACCAAACATTAAAACAAGTGATATAATTACGCTTGACGCCGTTGACGCAAGCTATGCTTAGGTTAGTTAGGGGCTAGATGGCTCTGTGTGAAATGTCCCCCAATATTGTTATTAATAAATCCTAAGGGTTTCATTTTCTCTTTCAACATTTTGATCAACACTCAGTGCATTGAGGATGTCTATCATTAGGCACAGTTACATGCCGCAACTTCATGCATAATACATGCCGAGTGGGCGCCGCGCCGCTGCGACATTACACCAATGATGCATTTGCATTCATTCATAGGATTTAGGTGCAAATTACGAGGCGGCTTTCTTCAGCACAAACACCCTGTATACTTACATACGTCTCTGATATTGCACGGTATGAATTATTAAAGTTTGACGGTAGAATTACCAAAGCAAATACCCACACTATTGAGCGGTTAAATATTGTCTTGCTCATAGGTAAGTGATGTAATGAGCAGATGGCTCACCTAATGCTGAGTGTTGTATGGTATCACAGGCGATAGGCCTCACAGCTCAGTTGTAACCCTGCCTTCTGCGCTGCAGGTCGTACGTTAGATTCCTACCCTGGACAAACATTTGTGTGACGAACATAGGTATTTGTTCTGTATTTAAGAAAACAGTATTTAAGTATCAGTTGTCTGGTTCGCATGATACAAGCTATTTACTTAGCTTACTTTGGGGCTAGATGGCGCAGTGGAAAATGACCACCAATATTTATTAACTATTTATTCTATAAAGAAACGACATTGTGAATGGGCCCTAACATAAATTCCCCATTCTAGACCACGAAGGGTCTATTACTAGGATACTTACCTACTTATCCATGAAGGGATTGACTACTATAGTTGAACTATAGTGAATACAAATGAATCGCAAATGGCCGTCATCCGGTGGTACGGCGCGCGCCGAATCACAACCGAACTTGTTGGATGGCGTGCCGTCACGGGTTGTGTATATGGGTTGATATAATAACAATAATAAAAATAATAATAATAAAATTGACAGAACATGGAAGCAAGGTAAAAAGTATTTATAGTCCCAATTTTTTTTTTTTTTATGTAGTACAGCTGCAGAACGAGCTGACGGCCCACCTGGTCTTAAGTGGTAACCTCAGCCCATAACAAGCGATGCGGCTTGGGTCCTCCCCTACTAGGTACGACAAGACCCAAGTCGCAACGTATGCGCCCGTAACTCTGAGACGTGTAGGTGGAATGTCTCGTGTGCCTGTAATTTCACCGGCAACCACACCTTGCAAACCGGAACATAGTAACGCGAACGCGTTACTGCTTGGCGGCAGAAATTGGCATGGTGGCAGTACTTCCCCGGACGAACTTGGCGAGAGTTCTACTGCTCTTAAATGTATTATTATTATTTAAATTATGTCTACCACTGGTGTCATCCCATATCAAATTCACAATAGCCTAAAAAATATCGATTTAAAAGAAAACACAATATATAACCCTACAAAAAGCAGCCATATTTAATACTTGCAGGATAGTGCGATAGTTCTTGCAGTTAGATGATGTATGGATCAAAATTGTACATCCACAACAAACACAAAACACATACTGTTTTTGACTTGGTTAACAGCCCGTAAATGCAAATATTACCAACTTTTATATAAAGGTTGAGCAAGCAAATCTTTCCCGAAAATAATAATAATTGGTGGACAATTTACACAGCGCCATCTAGCCCCAAACTAAGCTAAGTAAATAGCTTGTATAATTTTTTATCAGAGGAACTATCTCTGTGCTATTCCCATTTATCCCACTATGTTCCAAACATTATGTTTGTAATCGAAATTAAATCTATTAAATTTTTATTATTATTTATTTAATTATCTTAAATATATTAAATCATGTCACAACATTTCGAAGGACTCTCTTCTCTCTAGTGGTAATGTAAACGTGATACTAGGTGTGTTTGTCTTTATATCTTACATAATAAGTCAGCAATTTTCTTCCATAGTGAATCTTAATCTATAAACTCAGGTATGTACATATATTATCTTCCCCATGGAGGGTCGGATAGGGTTTGAACAGGCATCAAACTTATCGATAAGTACGCGTAACCTTATGTTTTGAATATTGACGTTTCCAATCCATTTCTTTATGAATTCTATGGAAATAAAGTTTTTGACTTTTGACTTCTGACTTCTATTACTAAGATACAATTCTTCTTGGACCAATTCACATCTGTTTTGACGAGAATCGAACCCGTGTTATTGTGTTTGTTTCTTACAAATATGCACACAAACAAACTGATCACAACAAAGAATTTTTCATTGTGTTTTGGGCGCACGATGTTGAAGCTTCTGTATCTGTCAGTGATATTGAAAGGTATTTATAACTGTCTTGTAAATATTCCTGTCCTAGTGTCTAGGCAGTTCTTCCCCCTGTGGAGGGTAGAATAAGATTTATACAGGTGTCATCATATGCCCAGTTCATCCAGTGAAGTACTACACCTTACCCATTTCTGCCGCCAAGCAGTAATGTATTAGCGTTATGTGTGTCGGTTTGGAAAAAGTGGTTGAAGGTAATATTTCAGGCACATGAGACATTCCACCTTAGAATCTCAGAGTTACGGGCGCATACGGTGACTTAGACCTTGTTTTACCTAAGTAGGGGAGGACCCAAGTCCGATTGCTGATGCCACTTAAAACCAGCGAACCAACCAATAGTAATTTCACCTAAACAAAATGTTTAATGAACTTGACAGTTTGAATCAAATTTCTTTTACATCATTCCAGGAGTGGGGTATGTTAAGGGTCAATTTTTCGAGTGCCATGATGACCCTTCTTACGACCCTGACGAGGGCCCTCTGGCAGATATGCAGTTCACCTGGCTAGGAGCCCTGCAGTACATCAATGGTAATTCCATTAGGCATGTTCTTTACTTCTAACGCGCTAACCCCTGGATGTTCCAATGGACAAGGCTATTATTCTCAGAGGCTATCTGAATACACTTTTAGATCGATTTTTTACTCGGGTATAAAGTAAAGCAAGTGATAGATATAGTATAGTATAGTATAGATATAGTGCCTGTAAAAACTGATATATTTGCAGTAAATATATATAGTGTCTGTAAAAACTAACACAATTTACAGTAAATAGATATAGTGCCTGTAAAAAAACTGTCATATTTACAGTAAGAAAATAGTGCCTGTAAAAAACTGTCACATTTACAGTAAATAGATATAGTGCATGTAAAAAAACTGTCACATTTACAGTAAATAGATATAGTGCCTGTAAAATAACTGTCACATTTACAGTAAATAGATATAGTGCCTGTAAAAAACTGTCATATTTGCAGTAAGAAAAATAGTGCCTGTAAAAAACTGTCATATTTACAGTAAATAAAAAAGTGTCTGTAAAAAAACTGTCATATTTACAGTAAGAAATAATAGTGCCTGCAAAAACCTGTCATATTTACAGTAAAAAACGGAACTCCGCACTACTTCCGCGTGCCGAGAGTGGTTCTGATCAGCCGTCAGTTTGTTCTCTCCACTGCCGTGGATGCTGCACAGATACCAGAAGGATATGCCCTGTGAGTTACTGCGATTACCAGCCCGGCTTGGACTAGCCAGATAGGTAGATTTAAGATTTCTTTGAGTTTTTGGTTCTATGACACGCCAGTTGGTCGCGTCAAGATGTTTTCCTATAGGACTTTGAAATTGCTTTAGTTTCTTTGTGTAGTGATTTGGTGGAATAGATAAGTACTAGTACTATACTTGTTAATTGAATGACAGATCCATAATGAGACATAATATTTTCCTCAGTGTATAATTTATGAGCATTAAAGTTTATGGGATAGATAATGAAACATAATTATGCCACTAAAATTTTATGCTCATGAAATATGATGCCAAGGATATATACACTATGTAATTAGTCCTTTTTCAAATACATATTGATGTATGATTATTATTATTATGGATGAAAAAAATATTAATCTGAAAACAGAACTATATCATAATTTTGTCTTAGTGTCGTTTCGGAGAGCCAAAACTCCAATGTATCAGACATTGGAGTTTTAGCCCTCCAAAAAGACGAAACAAATCATAGATAATGATAAATATAAAACTAAGATAAAGATAAAGTTAAAATATATTTATACTGATATACCATTTGTTATACAGGACAGCAGTATTAACCCCGAAACTATATCTGAACACCTTATTTGACCTGGTATGTAAGAAATTCCTCAAGGTCTTTTGCCTCCAGAGGAAACGTAGCGTTTGGCGAGTACGAGAGGGACGAAGGGGAATGCGGCGTCAGCACCGAGCGGCTGGCAGCGGGCGCTGACTGCTCGCCGGCAGCGCTGCTGATGCCCCTGTCCGACGTGCTGCTCCACCCGGAGTACAAGCACTTCGGTGCCGGCGACAGCGTGGCGCTGCTCAAGATGATCACTCCTATCAAGTCCCGTGAGTCTTCTTAAGGTCGCTTGTTGGAATTTATGGAATGGCGGAAATGTGTGCCTTTTTTATGTTATGTAGGTGATTCAACGATCAGTGAGACTCAACACACGAATAAAGGATTATGAGACTCCATTGTGTCCAAGATTGAATGTTGTGATGCATGGGTGCAGGGTATCAAGCTGTTGAAATCTTTAACTATTTCCCAGTCGACATGAACAGTATGGACCGTCCTATAGCATTTAAAACTAAATTAAAAAGGCTTTTGCTCGAAAGGTGGCCATACAGCATTGAAGAATTAACATTTTAATATTTCTATTCTCTTAATTGTTTGATTTGTCATAATTTGTAATTATTTAATGTTATCTAGGCTAAGTTAGTATTGATTTTAAACATGATTTGTAAAATAATTGTTCTTGAATAATTAAAATGAAATGAAATAAATGATAGAACAAGCTGACGGCCCACCTGATGTTAAGTGGTAACCGCCGCCCATACACAGCAGCAATACGACTCAAGTCCTCTCCGAGATGACTCAAGTAGCATTGCGTTGCGTACATTACCCCGAGACGGGGATGTTATGTCTCATGCGCCTGTTTCTCATGTGATTGCCATAGATGGATAGTACCATCATTGATACATACATGGGAATTTCATAACGATAAATCATAATATAATGGGCGGCCTTATCACTAATAGTAATCTCTTCCGGGCAACCTTTGAATATAGGTTTGACTTGATTAGGTAGTTGGTTACACCTACAAATTCAAAGATGGCAGTAGAATTAAAATTTTTTTCTTTAGTAAATTATTGTTTTTGTTTTCAGGGTATATGCTTCCAGCGTGTCTCCCGTTTAAGAACTATTTGACCGGGAAGAAAGGAAGACAAAACAGGCTAACTATTTACCACATTGACTTTTCGACTGGTTCGTATGGCTAAATAAGCTAACCGAGTTAATATCCACCATTATAAAATTATTAAAATTATTGGTGGACACTTCACACAGTGCCATCTAGCCCCAAACTAAGGATGGCTTGTAGGTACTATGGGAACCAGAAAACTGATACTTTTTGTATACATACATACATTTTAACACCCAGACACAGAACAAACATCTATATTCCACACACAAATGTCTGTCCTGATTGGGAATCGAAGCCACGAACTACAGTTCGGAAGGCAGATTTACTACCAACTGAGCTGTGAGACTTGAGAAATTAATGATATTGGAAAATTGGCTATATATTTTGTTAATTACTGTTTTCAGATGTGCCAAGGGATTTTGTAGATGAGGAAAAAGAAGTGACGAGACTGAATTTGCTACCAAAGGAGCTGTGCTACTTGTATGATGCACCCGAAGTAGGTTCCTATCTGTGTGTATGAAAGGATCTCTTTTTTGGCACACTTGAGTCCTTTCAGCACACTAGCTCAAGAGCGTGGTGGTCTAGCGGTACTGACCCCCGAGTTTCAATCCGGAGGTCGCCGGTTCAAATCCCAACGTGCACCTATGAGTTTTTCGATTGAAAGATTTATGTGCGCAATACCACGTTCTCAAAACGGTGAAGGAAAACATCGTGAGGAAACCGACATGTCCTAGAACTAAAAATTCGAAGACATGTGTTGAGTGCACGAAAAGAGCCTCTGTGAGGCGCACTTACAATCCTTTCATCACACTGGTTCGACAGAACCGGTGACTCGAAGAAGAAGAAGAAGACTAGCTCAAGGAAGCCAACGACATGACTATAGCTATTTTATAAATGTTTAGTAATTAATTGTAAAAAAAATATTGTACCACTGCCACCACACCTGGTAATCTGCCGCAAACCAGTGATGCACTCATGTTGCTGTGTTCCAGTGGAAGGAAGCGGGTGCCGGTGAAATTGCAGAGGCATGAGACGTAACATCCCCGTCTCGGGGTGATGGACGCAACGCAATGCGACTTAGGTCATCTCATACTATGGAGAAGACTTGAGTTGTATTGCTGTTATCTATGGGCGGCGTTTACCACTTAACATCAGGTGGGGCATCAGCTCGTTCCGTCACTTCAATGACAAAAAAACCTCTTTTGATAGTAACTATATTTCACAATAATTGATTGATTGACTTGTGGTGTAGACAGTAGTGATAATATGGCTAGATGGCTAGAACAGGGCATTGTCATTAGGACCCAGCAAACTAGTGAATCGTTTCAAATGTTTCAGAACTCCACCAAATTAGCGAAGAACAGGATAATGTGTACCACAGGGTGTGGCTTCCACTCCGGAGCCCCCAGCGTGGTCCACGAGCACACAGGACACTGGTCTATCGTCGCTCTGTCACAAGGTAAGAATATTTCTGAGTTTCTTTTCATTTATTACAAATACAAGAAGATATTTTTTTGGAATTTGGAACGAAACACCATGATACATTCAACAATAAGGACTACTGCAGAAGATAGATTTGTTTTTTTATGTGATTCGGGTGGTGGAACGAGCTGACGGCCCACCTGATGTTAAGTGGTAACCGCTACCCATAGACAACAACAATACGACTCAAGTCCTCTCCACCAAAGTATGAGATGAACTAAGTCGCATTGCGTTGCGTCCATCACCCCGAGACGGGGATGTTACGTCTCATGCGCCTGCAATTTCACCGGCACCCACTCCCTTCACCCTTCCACTGGAACACAGCAACACGAGTGCATCACTGCTTGGCGGCAGATTACCAGGTGTGGAGGCAGTACTTCTCCGGGAGAACTTGGCACAAGTTCTACTGCTGCTTTGGGTTGCTCCTTTCGCACCACCCGGGGGACACGTGTAGGGGTTCAGAGGGTAATCACGGACGCGCGCAGCGTGGGCGCGTAGTATAGTGTGTATCTTAGATATTGTTGGTTACAGGTGGTTCCCCTTGTCCGGACCCGCTGAGGTCTCGCCGGCCGCCAGCGCCGCCGCGGCACATACTCCTACATCCGTACGTGCCGTGGATAACGGCCGCTATCACTGGGAAGGCGGTCGGCGCTTTTGCCAAGGACGATCCATTCGGTAACAATCATTTTGAGGCAGTTGGAGGCAGTTGAGGCATGAACAGTACGTCAATACGAAAGTCGTATATCGCACATGTTTCATCCGGACTCGTTCCATCAAGGAAATCTGTATTTAAAGACTTATGTGTCATGGATTTATCGCAATCAAGGCTAAAATTTCCTCCAGAAAGACCTAATTCCTTTCTGAACAACATTTTCTTTTGATATGTTTTATCTGTGTCTGGATATTGAAATTGCAGGCGCATGAGACGTAACATCCCCGTCTCGGGGTGATAGACGCACGCAATTCGACTTAGGTCATCTCATACTTTGGTGGAGAGGTCTTGAGTCGTATTGCTGTTGTAGTGTAATGGGCGGCGGTTACCACTTACCAACAGGTAGGCCGTGAGATCGTTCTATCACCTACACTAAATAAAAAAAAAAAGAAATGATATGTTTTTTAAGTATGTATTTAAAAAAGTATTTATGTACTATGTCAGTTAGCAAGCTGACATATACAAGCAATGCTTAGGGGGTACGTAGAATGTCCACGGATATTGTTTTTCGATCAGGTTTCATAATGCCCCGCGCGTCGATCTTCGACTACCTGGGGCACAAGTGGAACGGACACTGGTGGATGGGGGGCCTCCGCTGCTTCGACCGCGGGGAAGCCGCTGACGACATGTTCAAGTTCTACCACGAGATATTCGTGATCAAGCCCGCTGGGGAGACATACCTCAATTATTACCTCGAGGTGTGTATCACACTTACATTTTTTTATGGCATTTAGTGACGGAAGGAGCTGACGGCCCACCTGATGTTAAGTGGTAACCGCCGCCCATACACAACAGCAATGCGACTCAAGGCCTCTCCATAGTTATATTCGTAAGACCAGCTTAGCTTATTAGCTTAGCAGCTTATTATTTAAATAATTCACATAGCATTCAAGCTTTAACTGATATTTTGAATAAAACAATAACTTCCGTTTATTTTAGACATACATTATATAAGTTACACCTAAATCGGAATTGTAAGGAAAACAAAAAGCCAACATCACGCGGTGTTCCCAGGCGGTCACCCATCCAAGTACTGACCGCGCCCGACGTTGCTTAACTTCGGTGATCGGACGAGAACCGGTGTTTTCAACGTGGTATGGACGTTGGCGATAGTTATCTGAAATTATTTCAATACAATTTGTTTTACAGTACCAGTTAATCATAAGAATAAAATTTGAATAACACGACTTCAGATTACAAGTTTTTTTGAAAATTGTCACTGACTAATGGTTGAGTATGACTACATATGTTACCTCCTAGGTATCCTAGGTACAGCGAGACCCAAGTCGCATCGCGTGCGCCCCTAACTCTGAAACTGAAGGTCGAATGTCTCATGTGCCTGTAATTTCACCAGTAACCACACCTTTGCCAAAAACTTATATTTTGAACGATTATCTAACAAATAGTCAATAAATGTATATAATGTATAAATCTTCCCCACGGAGGGTCGGATAGGGTTTGAACAGGCATCAAACTTATCGATAAGTACGCGTGACTTTATGTTTTGAATAATATTGACGTTTCCAAGCCATTTCTTTATGAATTCTATGGAAATAAAGTTTTAGACTTTGACTTTGACTTTATAGAAAATTGTAACAGACCAACAAATGCAGTCTTACAAATCAATTATTAAAAATTCAAAGTGGCATGGTATCACAATCTATAGCAAATATATAAATACAGATGGACGAAAATGTCTGTCCCATGTGAGAATCTATCCCGGGTAATCGCTACAACAGTCCGTTGTGTAACCACTATGCCAAGAGGTCCTTAAAATGATTGCATCATTTCCAGTTCTTTTTCTTTCTTTCTTTCTTTCAGTTATATGGAGCTCATAACACAATGATTATCTGCATAAAAGTGGGAATGCCGTACCAACTGGGAAACCCTAAAGTGTGGGATCTAGACACGCCCGAAACAAAAGTAAGTTCACTTTATATTTTATATAGTTCCCTGTCCTAACCCTGCCATCTGCGCTGTAGGTCGTGGGTTCGATTCCTACTTAAGAACAAACATTTATGTGCCAAACATAGATGTTTGTTCTGTGTTCATATGTATTCTAAGTACATGTAAAAATGTATATAAGTATCAGTTGTCTGGTCCCCATAATACAAGCTTTAATTAGCTTACTTTGGGGCTAGATGGCAATGTGAGATATGCCACCATTTTTATTTATAGGCAAGCTTTTGACCGCAATCTAACCTGATGTTGAGTGGCGATGGATTACTATTATTGTAATGTTGCAGGTTCGAATCCCGGTGGTGAAGTTCTACCATCAGTACAAGTTGCACGTGGAGGGGTGGGCATATAACTCCACGGACTCCTCGGAAACCAGCTCCGACGACGACACATCCGAGTCTGACGAAGACAACTCAGATTTTAGAGTTTGATACGAAGTTAACTGTTTATTGGACTGTTGCTTTGGATTGATAGATGGATAGTAATAATGGATAGTAATAATATTCTAATACATTATATAACGAACCTACTAAAAAACTATAGTAACACATACAAGAACATATTTTATAAATGTTAAAATCCCTATAATAATAGAAATAACATTACTAGCTGCTACATACAGTATGAATTGATAATACACGGTGCTACTATAATAATAATAATAATAATAAATTTATTCAAATAAAACATGGTAAATATAAAAAATCATAAAACTTATTTAGATAGATAGATTAAAAGTTTATTGATCAACGTACGTATTTTGCTTCATTTGGTAAACAAACAGTACGTAAGTCATGTTAAATTAATACTTATATATAATACAGAAACCAGTCAAGTTCCCACCATAAGGTAAATACAGTTTAGGAAGCTTGTGAACTTAAAGAATATAACAAAAGATACAAATATAAAGTAGCATAAACAATAATGGTCTAAATTAAATACACAAGTGGCAAATATATGGCAATTTTGTAAGGATAAATCAATAAACTAAGGTATTGGTGGCATTCTAGCTCATAGCCATTTCTTCCAGGCAACATTTGCATGATATTTATGGCCAGATGTGATAAAATGAAATGTTGATTTATTTACTACTAATACGTAAAATTACTGGAACTTTAGTCTCGCTTCTACAACGGCGTGGAAAACATGTGTGAAATTGCATCTAAAGTTTGCGGTTGGCAACTCTTATTCATCTTGTAAAGTAATTAATAAAGAGCAGTAGAACTCTCGCCAAGTTCGTCTGGGGAAGTACTGCCACCATGCCCTTTTCTGCCGCCAAGCAGTAACGCATTCGCGTTACTGTGTTCCGGTTTGAAAGGTGTGGTTGCCGGTGAAATTACAGGCACATGAGACATTCCACCTACACGTCTTAGAGTTACGGGCGCATACGATGCGACTTGGGTCTTGCCGTACCTAGTAGGGGAGGACCCAAGCCGCATCGCTTATTATGGGCTGAGGTTACCACTTAACATCAGGTGGGCCGTCAGCTCGTTCTGTAACTGTATTACATAAAAAAAAAGGCTTTCAGTACTGAACATCGGTGGCTATTGGGTGGACTTCGATACCCATAATGGCCTTTCATTTAACATATTTGTATGAGCTTGAATTACCAACACCCCTGAAGTATGCTAACTGATTTCAAGCGATATTACATATAATTGACTGGCCTCACAGCTCAGTTGGTAGTAACCCTAAATTCTGCGCTGCAGGTCGTTGGTTCGACTCCCATCCAGGATAAACATTTGTGTAACAAACATAGATGTTTGTTCTGTTTCTGGCTGTCAGTATGTATTTACAAAAAGTTTTGTAAGTATTATATCAGTTGTCTGGTTCCCATGACACAAGATATGCTTAGCTTACTTTGGGGCTAGATGGCGCTGTATGAAATGTCCATCAATAGTTATTATTATTATTATGATTCCAAATAATTTAATAGCAATACATCATTGAAAACATGTCTATGCTCACGATCGGAACATAACTCTACGACAGCCGGTAAAATTAATGATTGTAATCAAAATAGAACCAATAATAAATACATCGAAGGCGTTTCCACCGGAAAGTGTGACTAAGAGATATACAGGGTGTTCCCAAATAGTCCACGTAACTTTTATAAAGTAAGTTGTTAATTCTTTATATGTATGCATGCTGTGTTTGCCTCTAGAAGTTCGTCTTGTTTAAGTTTTATATTTAAGTTTTACTGTGTAAAGTCCAGTTTGGTACCAAATAAAATAAGGGACATAATTTAGGCAAGAAGTTTCATTTCAAGTAGTCAAGTGAAAGCTTTCCGTACTATTGTCACCTTAAACTCTTTAATCATAATAAGGTTGTTCATAATTACGTTTTTTATTTCATATTAGTCGCATCAAGTATTATCAATTAGAATTATTATTTATATTTTAATCGGACTTTTTCCTAATTTCGTTGGTATAAGATTTGTCCTGGCTGTCGAATTATATATATATTTTGTTATGTTATACAGTTACGGAACGAGCCGACGGCCCACCTGGTGTTAAGTGGTAAACTCTGCCCATAACAATTGGTGCTACTTGAGTCCTCCCTTACGCCAAGACCCAAGTCGTATTGTATGCGACTTGGGTCTTGTACCACATCGTATGCGAGAAGTTGTTGGTATTCTACGCTGTTCCTGAGAAGCCCAGATACCTAAGTGGTTGTGATAATAGCTATTAGACATGGACACCCTATATATAAGTGAGTAACGATTAACTACAGGGCGTGGTCCCTAAATCGTGTTGCAACTTACTAACTTAAATTGTATCTAGGGCCTGATTTAACGTCTAAACCATAAAGAACTTTAAACGTTGGATATAAAGGATATATTAGTTTGAAAGATCAATATTAAGATGCAATAGATGTTTGATAAACGAAATGCAAAGATTACAGCGTAACGAATTCGCGATTTAATGTACAGTTGGCAAAACAAAATTTTGTAAGTTATAAATTCACATCGGTAATTACGCCAAAAAGCTACTTAGGAGTGTCTTGATGAAGATTTTTCAATTAAATCTATCGCTAAACAGCGTTAGTCACAGGTAAGGCTAATTTTCTAACTAACTCTTTATGCTTGTTACGTCATATCTTCATCATTTATGAACCAATTCCAAAAATTATTTTTATTTAAAACGAAAAAACTCTTAGATTAGTCCCAGAGAAATTTCATCAAAATCGGTTCAGTAATTTGGTTTTAATATCAAAAGTAAAAAAAAAAATTCAAGTACGAGATAATAAGGAATCATTCTGGTTCCTTGGCGATGAAGTCGGTTTTTTCGTTTCGCTGTGCAAAATATGTGATTCGTCTGTTTATTTTTTTACTGAAATAATGAATATGCTTGCCGACGGTACAACGACCAAAAGATGGCGGCGGTGTATCGAATACGTTCGATTCACGGTCGGATGGGCGTGCGCTGTGCGCTCACACAGAGCACAACCACGCGCAAACAAACCAGAAGCAAAAATATAATAAATAAAATATAATAAACATATAATTCGTAGTTTTTTATTAATATTTTTTTGATGTGAAACATCTATAGCCGCACGTAAAACCGATTTCTGGCTTGGCGACGCGTCGCCACGGCATGAGCGCTGATTGGTCCGTTCAAGGTTACGACAAATCATAAACATTATTAGTGATGGGGTACTTAGTTTCTTACAAAATAATGTCGATGTTTCACATCTGCCAGGCGTCCCGTGACGGCTCACATTTTTTTTTCTTACTAGGGTTAGAACTAGGGTACTACTAGGATGATATTTCTTCTATAGTATATCTACTCCAATGATATTTCAGCTAAGTCGTTAGATGTATTTTGATATCCATTTTTTCTATTACCAAGGAATAAATATTTGCTCGAAATAGCTGAACCATTACAAATAAAGTTGCAAGACTAGATCCATATTTTATATAGTACATAAGCAGATGGCTCACCGTATTAGAAAGTATTCCCTGCCCATGATATCAGCAATAAAACTTACATACTTGAGCACAGAAGTGAAGAATACTTGCTACTTAGGTACAACAGGACCAAAGTAGCATAATATTTGAGTGTAGCTCTGACATGAGAAGGTGGAATGTCTAATGTGCCTATAATTTCCCCGGAACACAACGCGAATCTATTTCTTCTTGGCAGCAGAAATAGGTATAGTGGCAGTACTTAACCGGACGAACTTGGCATAGGTCCTTCTGCTAAAGCTCTTTAACTGTAATAAAACTGCACTGTGCCTCAAATTCACAGCTTAACAAACGAGCGAAGACAGCTGCGAAATGTATGAAATTATTGCCTCGCGTCGTGTGAGATGTATGGAACACCCTATATATGGAGGACAGGTTCATTTATTTATAAGTGTTTTATCAAGGCTTGAAGTAGGCAGAGAAACTTCACTATACTATAACCCTTAAGTAAGGAAATAAGTTCAAAATAATAATGACATTAACTTAAAAACAGCAAAATCAGTTTTTTTTTGTAAGTAGCTATGAATGACTAGCCTCGTAGCTCAGTCGGTACTAACCCTGCCTTCTGCGCTGTAGGTCGTGGGTTCGATTCCCACCCAGGACGAATATTTGTGTGGACATAGGTGTTTTTTCTGTGTCTGGGTGTTAATATGTATAAAGGTTGCATGGAATGTTTATAATATTAAACTTTTTTTATTAATTTATTGAAATATGACGATAACTTCACTTTCACTTTCACTTTTCACTTTGCAATTGTATATATGCGCGTTGAGTCAACTGTTCAAGATGTCGGAAGAAATCAAGCCGACGACTGGGAGCTTTACTGGCATACATCGGGTACACTGGCGTAAACCAATAGACTTGTATATCCTTATTAAAATCGTCTTCTTTTTAGGCGTCTTGCTAACCGGTGGAAGCCAGGGCGGGTCGCTAGTATTACATAAAAAAATTGTCTTAAAACTGAATCCAAAAAGCAACCTTCCTTATTATCTTAAATAACACCTCTTATTAACAATACAGCTGAGTAATTAGTGAAACAAGACACTGAATATATTTCCCGGTGTTTTCACAGGGAACACAATTAGGGCGCCTTTGTTTGTGCGCATGCGCACGTATTCGGTTACACATGTTTTGGGAAACGAAATCTGGTAATTACATTTGGGGAGACATGAAGATTTTTGTTAAGTAAAACGTTCACTTTACCCCAATTTCGGATGTCTGCATTTTTATTTACATTAAAATAACATCAATAAATATAATAAATAATGGTGGACATTTCACACAGCGCCATCTACCCCCAAAGTTAGCTAGGCATAGCTTGTATCATGGGAACCAGACAACTGATATAATACTTATATACTTACTTGTAAATACATGCATAGCATAACCCAGACATAAAAACATCTATATTCGTCTCACAAATTTGTTCTGGGTGGGAATCGAATCTACGACCTGCAGCGCAGAAGGCAGGGTTACTACCAACTGAGCTGTGAGGCCTGAAGAACTAATAATTCAGTCAAAATTTTTCATTAATCGTCTCCAATGATCTGCCGTAGAATATCGTATAATGAAGCTTATTCCATAGTAATTTTATGTTTAGTGCAAAAGGCACGCGCACTCGCCAGGTGCTGGGATTAAGCTATTGTTGATGATTTTGGGGCTATCTCTTGTATGGGAGAAGTATCACCATGATTTTGGAGGAAGATGTCTGATATAAAATTATATCGCTATTTACGAATATAATACAAATAATAAAAAAATAGTAGTTCCATTATTTTTAGTAATAATTCATACTGTAAACCGTTTGTATGTTCAAAGAGGATCTAGCGATCTTATTTTAAGCCTTACCATAATTATGTATATGTAGGTTCACAAACAACAATAAATAAATGAAATAAACGATATTCTTTAATTTTCCATTTCATTAAAATGTTTTATCTCTCACGATAGTTATATCAAAAATGTTCAAAATGTTCTTTACAGTACGACTTTTTCATTATTTGAGAATGTTATTAATAGTGAAATGTTTATTGACAATAACTTTGTCAAATATTAGACAGATTTGAAATACTGATGTCTATTATGCTCACTAAGAGAAACCCTCGGGGTCCCTTAGGGGTTTCTTGTCTGTGCCCCCATAGGGGGTTGGATGACTTTGAACAGACCTCAAACTTTGTGAGAATTACTCGCGGCCTATTTTAAGTTTCACTGATTGACGTTACCTAGTCATAATTTCAGAATGTAATTGAAGTAAGTTTTTGTCTTCTATGGTACAGCACGTATTTAAAGTTAGCTACATTTTTAAGCAACTGTATTGAAAATATCCAAGCCTAGTAGCACTGGCTAATTATTGGCCTAAGCGGATCTAATTCTATTATCACTGATATCACTTTTATTGTCACCCGAATACTATAAGGGTGCGTCCACACAAAAGAGTTTGATACAAATTTGTTTAGTAGTTCCCCTATAGACGTAGTGTACTGAAGGGTCCATTACTAATTGTTATTCGCTTATTTAAGCAATCGAGAGAGCATTGCCCTTTTTATCTACTTTTCTGCTTTTATGGTTTGCCGACAAATATTTCGTATGACATTTCTAATAGATTCGTAATGATTTCCTGATATAATTTAGCTGCAATTTTTAAGAGTTTTAAGAATTTTAAGAGTCAATTGTAACGATTTTTCGGGATAACGACGATTTTAGGTCTAAGTGGACACTGACAGGGAATTAGTGCTTGAACGGGAACATTAATATCATAAAGGCACACCTGTTTCTTGTGTGAATTCACTGTCGAAAAAAATACATTTAATGATTTGTTTCATAAAAAGTGTAATAGGTACTGCTATGTAATTAAAGCATTATGTATATATATATTATATACTGTATTTAAAGCGTGACTAAAAGAGATTCCTTTTGTACAAATCAAGGTTTTGGTATTTTAGGTTCTAGGACATGTTTGTTTGTCACTAAAGAGGAACAATCTAAACTTAAACATAATTCCATTATCACATATTTATTTATAAATAAAAATCGGTGGACATTTTACACAGCGCTATCTAGCCCCAAAGTAAGCTGAGCATAGCTTGTATCATGGGAACCAGACAACTGATATAATACTTATTTACTTTTTGTAAATACATACATATCAACACCCAGACAGAACAAACATGTATGTTCGTCACACAAATGTTTGCCCTTGGGAATCGAACCTACGACCTAGTGCAGAAGGCAGGGTTACCAACTGAGCTGTGAGCCAAAAAACTTATTGAATTACGGAAGCAGCGAGATCGCATGACAAGTATTAGGCATAATGTTGAATGCAATTCATTTGAGATCTGTGTTATATGTTAGCAAGGTGTTGTCATTTGGAGTGAGCAGCACATATCGCTTCCGTCGATTTGGCCCACATCAGCCCGACGTGATACACACGTTGGCCGATTCTCGAGATATATCCATCGATAAATATGGAGCATGACCCATGTCTGACTGAAAGCTGCCAGAGAATCAAAGGAGAAAGAAATACGTGTATTTGTTATAAACAAACACATACGTTGAGAGGCCTCGCAGCTCAGTTGGGAGTGCAGACCCTGCCTAATTCGTGGGTTCGATTCCCACCCAGGACAAACATTTGTGAGACGAAAATAGATGTTTGTTCTGTGTCTGGGTGTTGATATGTATTATACTAATGGTTTACAACTACTACTAATACTACTACTACTAATGGTTACAAATGGTTTATGTGAAATGAAAATGCCCGGCATGGAGATTCTCATGTTTGCAGATGACACCGTACTTGTCTTTCACGGAAAAACATGGAGCTCAGTATTTGAGGTCGCTGAGTTAGGCCTATCAAAAGTTAATGCATGGCTAGAGGATAGCCTTTTATCCCTAAATACCTCTAAAACTAAATACCTCTGCTTTAGTAAAACAGCTGCGAATAGTCCATGTGAGGAGTTTTGTCTGAGAATACATACTTACCCATGTAATCGAACTACTGGAGATTGTTCTCAAAAGCAAACAGACTGCTCCTGTCGAAGATTAGCTAGAGTTGATCATATTAAATATCTAGGAACTATAGTGGATGACAAACTCAGCTGGAAGACTCATACAAGTACGTTGGCTGGTAGAATCAGAAAGTTCATTTTTATATTTAAGAATCTACGTAATGTTGCTGGTTTACCATTACTTATTCAAACTTACAAAGCCCTATGTGAGTGTGTCATCTTCTATTGCATTTGTTCTTGGGGAGGTGCCGCGAAAACTCATCTCGTAAGAGTTGAAAGAGCACAACGCGCAGTTTTAAAAGTGTTAATGCACTTACCATACCGACACCCGACGACATCGGTCTATGATGAAGCTCAGGTACTAAGCGTCAGGAAGCTATTCATCTATCAGGCAGTTAGAAGGTATCACCAAAAAACTGTCCCATACTTACCTGACCTTGGGGGCAGAATAGATCGCTGTCCGGTGCCATGGGCCCGAAGTGGCTTTGCACAGAGACACTTTGATGTACTTGCACCACGGTTATATAATATTCTAAACAGCAAGTATAAAGTAAAAGACCACAATAGATATAAAATTAAAAAAGTTATACTCACATGGTTAAAAAAGTTCAACTACGATGAGGTTGAGGAATTACTTACTTACGTCAATTAATAGCTAGTTAAACATAAATACATTACAATTAGCATGCAGTTTGTATAATTATTATACAACAATACAATATAGAAACAAATAAAACACACTCTCTAGCACACACACAGTCTCACACACACACACACACACACACAATACACAACACACAACAACACACACACACAACACCCACACACACACACACACGCACAACACTCACACTCAACACTCATACACACACACACACACACACACACATACACACACAACACTCATACAGACACACACACACACACACACACACACACAACAACAATATAATATTTTGTATCCACTAGTAATTTTCCTAATGCTAAATTAAGTTTAATTCAAGAACAATTGTATAAGTTCAATTATATGAGTGGGTTATATATATATAATATGTTTCTAGAATTACACTTGAATATATATAGAAATATGTGTGATACCCACTTTTGGGAGAAGACGATGGCTTCTGAAATACAGTTTATAACTAGTTCGGGAGCCAAAGGCTTCAAATCAATTGTACAATTATGCTAAAACAATAAATATCATTATTATTATTATTATTATTATAATGCACATATTTACAATAAAAAGTATATAAGTATTATATCAGTTGTCTGGTTCCCATTATACAAGCTATACTTAGCTTACTTTGGGGCTAGATGGCGCTGTGTGAAATGTCCACCAATATTTATTATTATTATTGACGTCTTAAATTTTGAATAAAGCTACATGATGACTGTAATATTAAATAGCCTATTTATATTCCGGTACAGCAAGCAAAGCCACGGGTAGAAGCCACTGATACAATAACTCAGCGATATATCCCCAGACCGAATCACCTCCCAACCTTGTTGACCCTTTACTGAAATGATTTGCGAAAATTAACGAATGCTCCCATTTCGAACGGATACGAAAGTGTGTCGAATTGGAACACGGACCCCTAAACCACGTCCCAACACGAAATAATACCTTATGACACAGCAGTAGGGCCCAAAGTTACATGCAGCGGATCACTGCAACCCAAAATTGTTTTGAACTATTTGGCAGTCATTCATAACCATTATGTAATAGATTTCGTTTGGTTTAGATTTGTGTTTGTCTGTGATTTAATCTCCGTCTGGTCTATGATGATGGACGGGGGATGACAAATGGCAAGCACATGGGACTTACTCCGATGATGGTAACATCAGCTCGTCCGGGGAAGTACTGCCACTATATCCTGCTGACACCGGGAGTGCCGCCTTATCTATTTCTGACACCAAGCTGTATTACATGAGCATTTAGTATAATATAAATATGCGGTAGGAAAGGTGTGTAGCTGGTGAAATTACAGGGACATGAGACGAGTACTTACATAACTTAGAACTAGGCAGTATCTCGTTGATAATTCGTTCATAACGTCGTTCAAATAACACTAGCGCATGTATGTTAGCTCTATTCTCTTATACTGAATAGAAGAGCAAAAAGTATTTCGTCAAAACGTTTCACATTTTGAGGTCGCATTTTCGTGTCAAATGTGAAATGAAATATCTATGGTTATTACCAGTAAAATCTTGTTTTCACAAGGTTTTTTGTTCCTTTCAATTTAAACAATTAGAAATGTACATATAAAAAATACTCTTTGGTGATTTGGATGCCATTTTAAGGATGATATAATGACATAAAGTTTGTTACCGGTACCATGCGGCCACGCCTGCGCGTAGAATAGGTTTATATAGTTTCATATAATAAACATAGCTGTTAGAAAAAATACCCATCGATTTCGAGATTAGATGAACAAGAAAGGTTCTCGGAAAAGTAATTTTATTGGGTAGTTGTTTATTTGGCAACGTTAATTCCAAAATGAAATATGAAACAATTCTAGGAACAAATTTTACGATACTCCATTTACTTATATCAAGTATTCAGATATAACACACTTATATCTATACAAATAAATAAAATTGGAGTGTCTGTTTGTAATATTAAAATAACCGCTTTTTACTAAGTGCATATGGATGTATACACGGTATATATACCAAAACAACATTTTTTTTAAATTTTTGTCTGTCTGTCTGTTGGTTCCGGGTAATCTTCGAAACGGCTGGACCGATTTTGACGGGACTTTCACTGGCAGATAGCTGATGTAACAAGGAGTAACTTAGGCTACTTTTCCGCGGGGTAAAATAGGGGTGTGTGCAGAATTCCACGCAGACGAAGTCGCGGGTATCAGCTAGGATTTAAAATATTTGTGAATATGCCTCTGTTTTAAGAACACATGGCAAGATAAGGTTTCGACAAAAAACAGACGTAAAGTCAAATAGAATTGTGTCGCAGCAGGGGAGCAATTTGTCAATGTCGTACCTAATCCTTCAGTAAACAACCATGATAATGTTAGCGGCGGCAGACAGTATGGCTCATTATTTTAACCATTTACGGACGTGTGGAAGAGACCACGCGAGATACTATATTCTTACAATAATAATATATATTATCTAATATCTATATAATTTAAGAGCAGTAGAACTCGCCAAGTTCGTTCAGGTAAGTACTGCCACCATGCCCATTTCTGCCGCCAAGCAGTAGTAACGCGTTCGCGTGACTGTGTTCCGGTTTGAAAGGTGTGGTTGCCGGTAAAATTACAGGCACATGAGACATTCCACCTACACGTCTCATAGTTACGGGCGCATACGATGCGACTTGGGTCTCGTCGTCCCTAGTAAGGGTAGACCCAAGTCGCATCGGTTGTTATGGGCAGAGGTTACCACTTAACAAAAGGTGGGCCGTCAGCTCGCTCAAAAAAAATCCATAGACATCCAAAAACAAAACCCGTCATTCTAGGTTTGCCATAATCGGGTAAAAAAATGCAAGGAGTTACCGACTCGTCTATGTGGTTGCATTTAAAAAAAAAAGACGTGTGGCACTCGGAGACTGCCGCGGTAAAGCAATTGCGCGTGATATTTCAAAAAGTCATTAAAAGTTCTGGTATTTATCGATAGATGGAACTAAAAAGTATCACCGCTGTGCCGGTCGGAGTGGGGGGGTGTTAGGTTTTTTTCGTTACGGAATTTCTGGATTCGGTCTCCACGCTCAAGGCCCGCGTTAGAAGATAGATAAACACTTTATTGCACATTACACCAATAAAATAGAAAACACAAAATATTGAGGTACAAAAAAACAAAATAAATGTACAATCGGCGGTCTTATCGCTTATAGCGATTTCTACCAGACAACCTAAGATTGAAAGAAATACCATGTAAAGCTTAGAAGCTATGCAATAGCTTAATAAAAAGGCCACAGACAGCAGAAACTCTTTCTCCCTTATTTGTTTGCATTATACATATAAGAGGTTATTTGCAATGCAAATGAATTGCACATTCAAACATTCCCCGCTGTTTGCCCTGACTCAGGTAAAAACTCTATGCAGTTAACTTTTATGCAAACATTTGCGAATAAAATGTTACGAGTTCTATCTTATGCTTTGTGAATAACGCTTTTTTTATTCAGTGGTCAGTGGTTTGATTATTTGTGACTGGCCTCACAGCTCAGTTGGTAGATTTGCATTACAGGCCGTGGGTTCGATTACAACCCAGAAAAAACATATACGTTTGTCTTTGTCTGAGAGTTATAATGTATTATATGTATGTTTATATTTAATTCCAAGAAAAACATATTCTATGAAATTTGCTTCTCAAGTGCAATAGCTTAGTTTGGAGTTAGATAGCGCTGGCTAAATATCTTCAAACAACGACATATATTTGTTTATTTAATGCAGGATATTTATTAACTTATGCATGGTTTACAACAGAAATACGTCTTAGGATTTCTCCTACGTAATTAAGGTAAAAACTAACAAAAGCCTTGTATTTATATAAGCATTTGTTCTTCCCCTTGTAGGGAGGATAGGGTTTACAACAGACACATGATTCTGGCGAGCTATAATAATATTAATATTGGTGGACATTTCACACAGCGCCATCTAGCCCCAAAGTAAGCTAAGCATAGCTCGTACCATGGGAAACAGACAACTGATATAATACTTATAAACTTTTTGTAACTACATACATATTAACAGCCAGACACAGAACAAACATCTATATTTGTCAACAAATGTTTTTCCTGGTGGTAATCGAACCTGCGCTCTACAGCGCAGAAGGCAGGGTTATTACCAACTGAGCTGTGAGGCCAGTGTATGAGCTATTTCTGTCTGTCCTCATATTAACAGTAGTAACTAACTTCACAAACAAATAGTAGAATATCACAGACTTCCGCGTAAGAAATCGAAATACATATTGGAATTTCCACTGCAAGTCCTAATTAATATATTTAAACAACTTATTTTCATGTTCCTATTAACACCGCACATGGCAATATTCGTACATCGTTAGTTGTTTGCTCCCACCAGGTTTTTACATTGTTATTCGCCATCTCGTAAGACACGATATGCAAACATTCTAATCAACAATATCTCGGTAACACATGGAAATGACGTCAATCATTTCTCGGTAGGCGCGAATGAAACTGGGATTCCCAGGCGACCGCCTGTCTCTATAAACAAATTTGAAATAGTTGAATCATCTCTTCAGCAAAACAAATCACGCCAATACAGCTTCAATGGACCATTTTTGACCTTGCGGGTTATACTATTGTAGCAGTAGAACTTATGCCAATTTCGTCAATAAACATCAATGGTCGTCACACAAATGTTTGGTCTGGGTGGGGGTCGAACCCATGACCTAACAGGTCAGAAGACAGAGTTACTACTGATTGAGCTGTGAGCCCAGTTAATGAATGTTAAGTGTATTTATTATAGTTAAAGATGGCGCTGGCTATATATGTATTGGTTATTAGATATGTACGTATTTATATGTATGTATACTAGCTGCGCCCCGCGATATTCCCCGCGGTGAGTAAGTCAACCCACGGGAACACTGCAATTTTCCGGGATCAAAGTAGCCTATGTGTTAAGCCAGGATATAATCTATTTTGATACCAAACTTCATCCAAATAGTATATGTAGGTTTCTTCCGTTATTTTATAACTTCTTACGAGAACAAAATAACGAGATAGTAGGCTTGTCTTTCTTTAAAATTCAGCCCGAATGTTGACCGAGTCCTAGTCAAACTCTGTCAAACTGACCTGGCTTGGAATGCGTCCCAAACCGAGATAAGATCGTTGATTCGGCAAACTGAGTGGTCAATATTAGCCGGAGACTGTACGTGCGCGCGCGCAGCCGACTAGCCACGTACAGTAGGGCTGACAGATTTATGGGTTTTAAGTTAAAAACTTTATTGACTGACCTCACAGTTCAGTTGGTAGTGGGTTCGATTTTCACCCAAGACAATGATTTGTGTACGAGCTTGATGTTTGTTCTGTGTCTGGGTGTTATTATGTATTTACAAAAAAAAAAAAAAGTATTCAAAAAGTAATCTGGTTCCCGCAGTACAAGCTATGCTTAGTTTGGGGCTAAATGGTGATGTCCACCAATATTTATTTATTGCTACTAGCTTTTGCCGGCGATTTCGCCCCGATCTCGCCACCAAAGCGGACTCGCTCATTCCCTAACTTAATCATATAAAAAATATGCTGAATCAAACAAATATGTACACCATTAATAAGTAAATAAATAAATACAAAACACTTCTGTAATATTTTCCTACACTCACCATCCTGAATGAAGCCACTTCACCAAAAATAGTCGGTATATTTTTACACCTAAGACTAGACTATTCTATATCTCGTATCCCCATTTCACATCCAAAAATACTTATTGTCACATTTTTTCTGCAAAACCATTGTCATAAAAATACCCTTTTGGCAGCCCTAGAGTAGGTCAGTGTTTTGGCACACTTCGAGGCGAATAATAGGCTAATCACCATGTTAGTTGATTTTTGAAACGATCGTTTTCCCAAATAGTGTTTGTCGTTACGTGCGGGCATTCGCGTAACTAATTATGTTATCAGTGTACATGTTATTAAATTGTTAATTTATTAACGACCGACTAATAGACAAACAGATCTACAGCAAAACTCGCACGTACGCCATTTTAACTTAAGCTTTTATTAAGTAATAAATATATATTGGTGGACAATTCAAACAGCCATCTAGCCTAAAAGTAAGCTAAGCATAGCTTGTATCATGGGAACCAGACAACTGATATACTTTTTTGTAAATACATACATATTATATTGACTGGACAAACATTTATATGACATTTGTAACATTGATATTTGTTCTGTGTCTGGGTGTTAATATGTATTATATGTATGTATTTACAAAAGAAAAGTATATAAGTATTATATCAGTTGACTGGTTCCCATGATACAAGCTATGCTTAGCTTACTTTGGGGCTAGATGGCGCTGTGTGAAATGTCCACAATTTTTTTTTTTATATTAGATCCCATGCACAGAACAAACATCTATATTCATCACACAAATCTTTTCCTGGGTGGTAATCGAACCTGCGCCCTACAGCGCTGAAGGCAGGCACCAACTGAGCTATAAGGCCAGTCAAATTGAGATTCGACGTTCATACGATTCCAATTGTATTAGGAGTTGATCGATATCTAACATAGAAGTACGTGCGTTCCAAAAGTGTTTCTTGGAATGATGGGGAATACCGTAATTGCTTTTGGATTTGTGGTGCGAAATAAAACATTTGGAACCACTGATGGGAAATTACCGATAGACTGGCTGAGAGCCAGCGAAATGACTGACCCAGCTGAAATGGGCGGGGGTGAATGGCGACAGCAATTTGGTTACTCTGCCTTCTGTGCTGTAGGTCGTAGATTCCATTCCCACAAAGAAACAAACATTTGTGTGACGAATGTAGTTTGTTCTGTATCTGGGTGTATAATTTGTACGTAGTTACATAAAAGGATATTAGTATTATATCAGTAGTCTGGTTTCTATGATACAAGCTATGTTTAGGTTAATTTGGGGCTAGATGGCGCTGTGTGAAATGTCCACCAATATTTATTTATTATTTAATAAAAGCTTAAGATTTACTGGCGTTACAGCTAATCTAGTAGTAGTAAATTGGGAGTAGTAGCGCCTTCTGCACTGTAGGTCGTGGGTTCGATTCCCACCCAAGACTGTGTCTGGGTGTTATTATGCCCATTATGAAATAGAGAGTGGCAGATAGCAATATATAGATATATGCAAGCGATCAATCCGAGGAGTAATCAAGTTCCTAATGCTTAGAATAGAAAAAAAGCTAGTTCTAAAGATTTGTTTCGAGTGTACCTTTAGTTAAAACGCCATAATTCACAATTTCCGTATTGTAAACAGATGTGCAATTGACTTTGGTTTCCGGGTAAAGAATTGGTACCCCGTCGTTATTGAAAGGCTACGTTCAAACAACGTAGTAAAGGAAGTATTTGTTGGCAGCAAAGTAAATAGTATTTGCCGAAAAATTTTACAAACTTACACGCAGTCAACCATACTTACTTACACATATAACTAATAAGAAAATGTTTATTTTTGTTTATTCTTTGTACCCAGCGATAGACTGATGGATCGGCGTGATTATAATAATAAGTATTGGTGGACATTTCACACAGCGCCATCTAGCCAATGTAAGCTTAGGATAGCTTGTATCATGGAAACCAGACTGATATAATACTTAAATACTTTTTTTATAAATACATGCATATAATATATATTAACACGCAGACACAGAACAAACATCTATGTCGTCACAAAAAGTTTGTCTTGGGTGGGAATCGAACCCACGACCTACAGCGCAGAAGGCAGGGTTACTGTTACTACCAACTGAGCTATGAAATGACAATTTTTTTATATCATTTTTATGTATTTTTATCAATTTCCATAATAAGCTTTCACAGTTATTAAACGGCGCGATATCTTAAACTTTATTGGCCGTTTCTAACACTTTGAGCATTGTTTAAGTGAAAATAGCTATCAACATAACTTAATGCGGCGGCACTAATTCCACGTACTTATGTGTGATTTATTTAAATTAAATCGTGAAAGTGCAAGACCACACATTTGGTTTCGCGTGTCAAAATGACGAGTGACGTCTTTATACGTTTAGTGATGTTGCTGTAGCATCGATATGCTTGCTTACATATTTATTTAACTTAAACTTAAAAAAAGACCATCTGTGGCAGAATTCCCATTGGTTTGGGATAGTTTTTACATTGATTTCTCTCTTTATACATTTTATGTTACGTGTCAAACTGATGTAATATCCACGATAGATATAATAATTAAGTATTTCTTATCGATATAATAAGCATTGTTTTATTTCAGACGAGTTACAGCTCTACTGGTATTTCCACCATAAAAATATACCACCATAATAATATAACAGTTTTTTTCAGAGTCAGCACATGAAAATATAATAAATATTGATGGACATTGTCACACAGCGCCATCTAGCCCCAAAGTAAGTTAAGCATATCATGGGAACTGGACAAGTGATTAATATTCGTCACGTCACGTTTGTCCTGGTTGGGAACCCACGACCTACAGCGCCGAAGGCAGGGTACTACTTGGTAGTACCCTGCCTTCGGCGCTGTAACTGTAAGCCTATAGTAGTATAGTAGGCCATATATGAAGCCAGTCACAAAAAGAATATACCCGATAAAAAGTATCGCCTTTTTTTTTTTATGACTGGACATTATGCTGTTGGCCGCAGATGGCCTTGACAGCGTATACACGGGCTTTTGGTAAGTATCGCCTTTTTTTCAGAAATATTATACGTACTCAAAACCACAAGGTGTGATTGCAGAGATATCAATTCAATACTCAATACTCAATACTCAATTATAATATATAATAGATATCAATTCAGACGTATAAATGTATAATTTATTATTAATCCGAATTAAATAACCACATCACTATTTGACTTTCTTCAAAAATTACACAGGCTACGGCCGCTCGTCACTAATTTGACTTAATCATTCCATTTTGAATAATTTTGCATGTAAATTGCAATGTCAGTGTGAGATACAGCTTAAATTTGCAAATTTTCGACCACCAAGCGAGAATTACGGCTATATTTTTGAGAAGATATAATACAAAATACCAATTGTATATGGTATGTAACTACTAGTTTAATATTGAATTTATTATTTAATTTTCAACACATTTTATATTTAAATAGAGAAAGAGAATATATTTAGTTGTCTACATAGAGCATATTTAATATTATATATAATATTTCATAACCAATGTGGACCACCAAAACGAATAATAATACAATGAGGTAATAATATAATCGTTTATTATATTAGTAACCTTTTATTTAAATTAATTTTAAAATTCAGATATTCATCCATTTTGTTAGTACCTACTTTTTTACTTTAAACTTATGTTATCTGAAATATGAAGCATGGATGAATTTGATGTATGAGTAAGACTACAAATAAAAGAGAAACCAAAATTACTAATATGTATAAACAATAGGCTCCGTGCGGGAACGGAACCCACTATTTATATCTTCTATTTCACACGTTTGCTCTACTACACTACCAACGTATTATGACTAACTTCTATTAATATTCAAGTCACAGCTGTCTATTTGTTGAAACAACAAAAATCGGCACATGTCCTCATGATGACATATTGTTGTATTTTCAACTTCCTAGAACACCCACGTGTTATCTGCGACACAGAATATATAACAACGTATATCCTACATTGTGTGATGATATTAAAATTAACGTACATTTTATTTATTTATTTTATACCAAAGGAATCGTATCTTCCCGTTTAATTTGTGATTATAATATGTAAATGTTGAGTGTCATTTTAGTAACTATTGATTTATTTATTATATAGTAGTTTTTTGTTACCTATTTAAGTGCTTTTTATTAAATTTTATGGACGAACAATCGCTTTTGTGGGACATTTTGTGCCAGAATTAAATACGCGATCAAAAACGCTACGACCGTATCAGTTTCAGTCGGATACAGATATTTTTTCACTCATATTACGTAAAGAGCTCCAGAAATATTTAGACTCAGGTTTCAATAGTCAATAGTAGAACATGAAATAATAAAAAAATTATACATACGCGGCGTCATCTTGCTCCAAACTAAGCAAAGTTTGCACTATAGAAACTAGATAATTGATCTGACTTATTTGTTTTCTAGATAAATACTTACAACGACACCTATGTGCGGCACACAAATGTATGTCCTAGGTGAGAATCGAACCCACGACCTACAGCGCAGAAGGCAGGGTTACCAACTGAGCTGTGAGGCCAGTCAAAAGAGGTATGTACTCGTGGAGGGGAGAGCTAGTACAGCACATGCGGGGTTAGTCATTAATTTCTTTAAAAAGTCTGTGAGAAATATCCTGTCAACATACCGTCTGTCAGTCTTCTATTCGGGACATGTAGGTCTTTGCCCTCGTGAGAGGCCTAATTTGTACCAACTCAAAAAATTCTAGCTATCACTATTATTTGTGAATTGATAAAAAAAATACGATTATTCGACTTTACTCTTTAGTAGTGCTATAAGAAATTGCTTATTGCCAAATTTAATAATTCTAGGTTAACGGGAAAGTACCCTATAGATTTTGATTCCCTTGCGAGTGTCAATATATGCGGCATATTTTTTTTTATGTAATACAGTTGCGGAACGAGCCGACGCGACGGCCCACCTGGTGTTAAGTGGTAACCTCGGCTCATAACAACTGATGCGACTTCGGTCCTCCCCTACTAGGTACGACAAGACCCAAGTCGCATCGTATGCGTCCGTAACTCTGAGACGTGAAGGTGGAATATCTCATGTGCCTGTAATTTCACCGGAAACCACACCTTTCAGACCGGAACACAGTAACGCGAATGCTTCACTGCTTGGCGGCAGAAATGGGCATGGTGGCAGTACTTCCCCGGACCAACTTGGCGAGAGTTCTACTGAAAGTAGAAAAGTTCTAGTGAAAATAAATGTCAGTATCTTATGATTGAGTTAACCTATAATTGTTTTTTTCGAAGATTTGACCTTTAAGACATTGCAGACAGTATTAAATTTAGCTTCAACTTGATACCTCCACGCGTTCCGGAAAAAAGGGCCTGATAGACGGACAAGGAAGTGATCCTATAAGGGTTCTTTTTACTTTTGAAGTACCGAACCCTAAAAACAAAATGAAGCTCATTAATAAAAAAAATGTATTTACAATCCAATAAAAATAAATTGGACAATGTATGCAGTTTTGATTTTTAAATGTTAAACACGGACGAAACATTCATATAACTATGATAGAACTTCACATATAGGTAAGTTCGTTTAAATATTAATTAATTTCACGATAAACACAAGGAAGACTTATCGTAAAATCTCTCTCATGTGGAAAACCCAATCAGCAATGGTTTCTAATAACCAATACAAGCAAACGGTCACAACTCACACTGCGCTAATGCAAATTAATGGGCTTCGTTCATGACTTCATGAATGGATGAATGGGAATACCCAAAGAGTTATATTTAGCTGGCTTTGTAGCATGGCTTTTATCGGAGTATCTGGAGATACAGATAATGTGAACCGATATGGACAGATTCTGCAAAATATACAACTAAATAATAAATATTGGTGGACATTTCACACATCGCCATCTAGCCCCGAAGTAAGCTAAACATACCTTGTATCATGGGAACCAGACAACTGATATAATACTTATAAATGTTTTGTTACCATCCAGAAGAACAAACATCTATTTTCGTCACACAAATGTTTGTCCTGGGTGGGAATCGAACCCATGACCTACAGCGCAGAAGGCAGCGTTACTAGCAACTGAGCCGTGAGGCTATCGATCGTGAAGATAACATCTGCAGATGATACCGAATGTGTCGGTTTTCAAAAATTTTAGACATAGACAGGTGATTTTTTTATGTGAGAATGTTACATAACGAGCAGATGACCCACATGGTGTTAAGTGGTAACCTCTGCCAATAACAAGCAATCCTATTTGGGTCCTCCCCTGCTTAGACACAAAAATACCCGAATGCATTTTATTCGCCCCTAACTCTGAGACGTGAAGGTGGAATGTCTCATGAAATTTCACCAGCAACTACACCTTTCAAACCGGAACACAGTAAGTCGAATGGATTCCTGCTTAGCGGTGGCAGAAATGGCTATGGTGGCAGTGCTTCCCGAAGGAACTTGGCATACCTAAGTTCTACTGCTTCTTATTACGAGAACAATAATAAAGATTTTGGTACAGAGTTGTAATCATCAATTTTCATACACAAGTTCATACCTTTAGTCTCGTGTAATGTACTGGTGCATTATTACTCTGAGGTAAGTGTTGATTGTAATGCGAATCATAAACTTTATTGTTCTGTGAATTGGTTTGTTCTATCGTGATTTCTTTTATTGTTTGGGATTATCTAAGAAGTATGATATGTAGTATGATATATTTATGTATGTATAAATATATAATCACTTATATTTACAATTTATTAAAAATAAAAAAATGTTTTTTTTTTTTAAATTTCTATAGTCTCACATTTGACCGCAATCTCACCTGAATATAATGACGATGCGGTAAAAAAAAATATATTTTAATTTTAAATTAGTTAAAATAAAGTGCGCCTAAAAGTGGCTCCTTTCGTGTACTTGACATATGTCTATGATTTTATTGTTCAAGACATTTCGGTTTCCTCACGATGTTTTGAGAACGTGGTATAAGAAACCATTTTTAAAAACTTTAATGTACGTCAGGATTCGAACAGGCAATCTTCGAATTGCAACTACATTACTGACCTCGGTATTATTGCTATCTATAATAATAGTAATAAATATCGGTGGACATTTCACACAGTGCCATCTAGCACCAAAGTAAGCTAACCATAGCTTGTATCATGGGAACCAGACAAATGATAATAAATAAATAAATATTGGTGGACATTTCACACAGCGCCATCTAGCCCCAAAGTAAGCTAAGCATAGCTTGTATCATAGAAACCAGACAACTGATATAATACTTATATACTTTTTTTTGTAAATACATACATATAATATATCAAAGTTACAAATGTCAATTAAATGTTTGTTCTGAGTGGGGATCGAACCCACGACCTACAGCGCAGAAGGTAGGGTTACTAACCAACTGAGCTATGAGGCCAGTCAAATCAATTGTTACCACTTCACACAAAGTATTGTTACATTCTGAGTAAAGCATGGCGTGGGTTCTTGAAACAGATCTCATCATCCAAATCAAACGTTCGCGCACAAAAGCCCAGTTAGTCATCGGGATAGCATCACTAATTACAATCTTGATAAGGTTTTCGTGTATATGAGTAATGGACTAATTTGTTTGTGCGCCTCGTCTCAACAATGCATTGTTACAAGTGTAAATATTTCTGTTTGTTGAAGTCATATTTCTGTTAATACAGCTTAAAATCTGGTGGGCCATCCCGGCAAACACTGGCATATAATAAATGAAAATCCGTTCGTTAAATGTACACTCATTAACTCTACATTATAAACTCCACCGACGCGTTTACTGTCTGTCTGTATAGTTACAGTTACATAGTTACAGAAATTACAAAATACAAATATTTTAGTCAACTAAGTGTCCAATAAGGTCTTACAGATAATCTGATGCTTAAAACTTAGTTGCCTTTTTCAGGCATTGCAAATTTATCTAGGCGCTCCACTGTACTAACATTAAAACTAGTCCATAATAAAAATCAAACATTAAAAATATTTAATAATTACTTTGGATTTGTTAAGCTTTATCAATCCGATTCATAGGCATTTTTGTCTGGACAAGGTAACTGATAAAATTCAAAAAATCTCATCTAAAAAATAGAAAATTCTTTATTGCACAAGAAAAAAGTACGTTGGCATTAAGACATTCTACCTTAGGTCTCAGAGTTACGGGCGCATACGATGCGACTTGGGCCTTGTTGTACCTAAGAAGGGGAAGACCCAAGTCGTATATCGTATTGCTAGTTAGGAGCAGAGAGAGTTGGAGGCAGTTACGAGACAATCATTATATTAGTCAGTACTTGACACGAGGTGGGCCAAATTCTCGTTCCGTAGCATTGTCACATGAAAAAATACTTAAGTACTAATCGACCAATTTGAATTTTTTACCAGTTCTTACACTAACCCGACCAATCTAAGGCGAAGAAACAGGCAAGAAACCCTTGTTGTATTTTTATCTTTAACATTCTCATGAATTTATTTACATTTACATTTTAGAATGACTCAACGGACGCCATACGGTCTAGCAACTCTAATATAAAGTAAGCACTATTATGAAACTAGGTTCATATTCCGATTACTAGGCAATGCAGAGACCTAGATTCAGCGGTAGGTTTATCGGAATGAATGGATTGGTTTTCGAAATGACTTAATATTGTTCTGATAGCGGAGGCAGTGACGTAGATCTTGCTGGCCCAGTGTTACCGACCCCAAGTTAGTCAATCCGGAGGTCACCGATTCAAATCCAAGCGTGAACCAATTTCTGATTGCAGCAGCATGCACCATACATTCATTCATAAATGATATAATAAATTTTACGTCGAGATTATGAAATTAAATATAATTCATTTGACAATATGCAAATTAAATGGAGAATCTAGTTAGATGTAATATTGGTAATTGATTCATATTTGCGGTAACAGATTTTGTCGTGTTATATGTAGGTAGTAATAATCATAGTATAATAATTATAATAATATTAATATTGGTGGACATTTCACACAGCGCCATCTAGCCCTAAAGTAAGCTAAGCATAGCTTGTATCATGGGAACCAGACAACTGATATATTACTTATATACTTTTCTTTTGTAAATACATACATACAATACATATTAACACCCAGACACAGAACAAACATCAATGTAACAAATGTCACATAAATGTTTGTCCTGAGTGGGGATCGAACCCACGACCAAAAGAAGGTACGGTTACTAACCAACTGAGCTATGAGGCCAGTCAAGTCAATTGTATATGTTTCAACAATGACAATAAACATATTGTATTCTATTCTATTCTAATAAGACTGCACTAAATTAGATTATCAATTTCATATAAATAAATAGTTGCGTCGGTGGTGTAATGGTCAGCATAGTTGCCTTCCAAGCAGTTGATCCGGGTTCGATTCCCGGCCGACGCACACTTTTGCTCCTACTTAATAGTTTTGAATTTTTTTTAATATTTATCAATTTCTCTTTCATATATTTGTTGTGTTGAAAATGTAATGCTCTTTTCACCGATAAGCATGTACTTTTCATACACTTTCTAAAGTTCTTTTTACTTTGCATAATGAATTCATAAAGAATGAATTCTATGGAAATAATATTTTTGACTGCCTGTGACAATAAAAATGGCATGTCTTGGGTGCCTGTAACTCACCGGAATCAATACTGCTTGGAGGTATAAAAGACTTTCTACTTCCTCAAGAAATAAAATATAATTGTATTTGTTTTAACAAAAGACAGACACAAGTATCAATAAACTTAAGCATTAATTTCCGTGCTCAAAACCTAAAGAATTCTCACTAAAAATGTACCGCGGTGTTTCCGTTTGAAAATATCCAAGCAATTATTCCAGGACATTATAAAAAGGGTCTAGATTTGTAGAAAATAAAGTTGTTTTTCGCCTGCAGTTTCCGTACGACCCTTCCTTGAGGACCCACGGTTCCGTATCGTCGATTCGCGTGAGAGTAGGGTTCCTTACGCAATATATAAACGGAAGTAACGTATTATCTATAATCTTTTGAGTCTGTGAAATGTAATTTGACTTATGTTTGGGAAAATATTTAGTACAGTTCATCAGTTTATACTGTCTGGGTGTTAACTAAAATTATTTTCACAAAATATGTATTTAAGTAGGTAGTATATCAGTTGTCTGGTCACCACGGTACAAGCTATTTACTTAGCTTACTTTGGGGCAAGATGGCGCTGTGTGAAATGTCCTCCAATATTAAAAAATACTGAAATATGACCTCGGTAAGACAATACAGAGGAAATAAGTCCTTAAAACACGTGTAGCATACAATTTTGACAAGCAGAGTATCATCAAATATGTTAAACAAAGAGTTTTATTGAGGGATGCTATCCTAACCACCCTTGCAACTTTCCAAAAATTACAACTTCCGTTAAAAACAACCCTAAAACATTTCAAGCGGTTTAACATTGTGACGAAACAACGGTTTCTTAGTTATCTTTTCAATAAACCATTCAGTAAATTGACAAAACAAAAAACCATAAAATATTTAACCAATTTGTATTTCATTTATTTTATGTGCAGAAGCCGTAACGGGCAGATGACCCACCTGGAGGTAAGTGGTAACCTCTACGCATAACAAGCAATCCGATTTGGGTCCTCCCCTAGTTAAGACCCCCTTAGTTAAGATACCAAAGTCGCATCGTACTGCGACGTGAAGGTGGAATGCCTCTTGTGCCTGTAATTTCATTTGTTTTAATTTTTTCAATAGTCAAATATTTAAGGTTATGCGTCTAAATATCGAAGTTAACAATTAATGAAACTGATAATTTTACATTAAAAATGGTCATTTTTTAACATTTTAGTTTTGATTTAAAAGCATTTTGGGTAAATTATGGTAAAATGTCAAACCCAATAAAGCCAAAATCTAAATAGTTCCACCCGTCACTGACAGGTCATGAGCCTGTAATTTCACCGGCGCGGCACCCACACACGGTTACCAGGACCATAACGTACAATTTCAAAATACTAAAGTCGCCATTTTATCAAAAAGCAGTTGAGAAACTGAGCTTATTCTATTTTAAGGAGCGCCCTATCCTCGTTTTTTACGATCAATGTCGACCTTCGCAGCCTATTTTCTGCTTTTTATAGCCTGTCCGTAAAGTATGAGACAACTCACAAACACTACGTAACACAAGATCTATGCTAACCCACGGCTACTGTGAAAGTCATACTCTAAAGAAATTATAAATAAATAAATATTGGTGAACATTTCACACAGCGCCATCTAGCTCCAAAGTAAGCTAAGCATATCATATCATGGGAACAAGACAACTGATATAACACTTATACATACTTATTTTAGTTATACATACTGACAGTCAGACAAACAAACTACAACTATGTATATTCGTCACATAACTATTTGTCTTGGGTGGGAATCGAACCCACAATCTACAGCTTAGGCAGGGCAACTTCCAACTGAGCTGAGGCCAGTAAATTATATTAATCTAGTGACCCGCTCCGGCTTTGCACGGGTGCATTTAATTTACAAATTATATATACAAACCTTCCTCGTTTATTGCTCTTTCTATAAGAGAAAATCTTTTCGAAATTCGAATCCGCGAATTTTTTAAACAATAATAAAATATAACTGATTTTAATATAAATTCATCATTCATTTATTTCAAAGCAGCATTTCTGGACTTCTGGTATTCTTTCATTCTTGTAAATTAATAGTGTGTAATCTATGTGCTGAGCTGGTGAGAAGAAACTTCAGCCAAAGGTACAAGCATTACCATACTCCTTTGCAGGATGTAAGTGCCGGTTAAATTACAGGCACATGATGCATTGCATCTTGTATGAAAGTACTTGGTATATTTTGTTGGTTATTATGCTCAGATTTATTGAAATAAGTGAAGAGAATTCTCATTACCAGATTGGGTTTTGACCTTTTTTGTATTTTAATAAATTTTAATTAAATTAAAAAAAAAACACATTAGATTTCTGAATATCGAGCTGCGGGCTCGTGCTCGACGACACTGTAACTAACATAACAAAAAGGAGCCTCTTTGAGACGCAATTTAAATCCTGTCATCACCCTGGTTTGACAGATATAGCGGCACAATACTTAGTCTATACTAAAATGTAACTTGAATATTCTTGGACTAACGACCGTCTATTACTAACTTCACAGTAGGACCCGAAGAACTTAACGCAAGGTCCAGATTATCCAAGACCCACAATCCTTATCGCAGTGCGGGTCATCAAAGCCTCCATCTTCGTGTAGAATAACGCGATAAATATAGAATGTTAAAAGCATTTGGATAACTTTATTTGAACTTGTGATAGTGAAAGGGTGTAAGTGAAGTTTTGACACGAGATGACGGGCTGCGATAAGATTGAGCGTAACCTGAGATGCTGGCGACGCGACGCAGCGCAGGGCTGATCAGATGATGTGGAGCATTTTTTAATGTGATATAAGTTACGGAACGAGCAGATGGCCCACTAGCGTTAAGTGGTCACATTTTCCCATACGACTAGGATCCTCCCCTACACAGGTACGACAAGATCCAAGTCGCATCTTAACTCTGAGACGTGAAGATTGAATGGCTCATGGCTATGTAGGTATATATTTATATTTTGTAAATAAATACATAACCGAAACCGACATGTCCAGAACAAAATTCGAAGACATGTGTCGTGTGCACGAAAGGAGCCCCTTTGAGGCGCACTTCAAATCCTTTCACCACAGTGGTTTCAGAGAACCAGTGACTCAAATAAATAGATGATTTCTATGAGATTTTCAAACAAACGGACATAACATTCTTTCCCTCTCGTATCTCGTATCACCCTGTTTATCCGTAACACCATTTGTAATCACCTTGATGCCCCTAAGTTGGTTTTGTGAAATGGATTCGGGTTACTGGGACATTAGTGGAAGATTAGTTAAGTGGTTTGTTTGTATTTTTAGCCATATTTATAGTTAAGTTCAGGAGGTCGAAATCATAAACAATAGATAATTAATATACTAGTCACTGTAGCTAGTACTAGTAGCTCTAGTAGCTTTTTGTTAGTAAAATTTGATTGCAATTAGATACTGAAAGTCATTTGAAAGATAGTTTGTATAACAGTTTTTGTTCGTACACAGACACAAGAGGAAAAAATACAAGTGAGTTACATAATATGGGTCTTATCGCTGTAAGCTCTCTCATCCATCAGATAGAGAGAGATTTAATCTTCAGTACTTAATTGTAAAGTTTGGCTCTCTTCAATTCGCAGTAAGGTACAGTTCATTTAAACAGCAACGTGAAATTCGTTCGTTCTTTAAGGGTTTCTCTTCTCCTTACAAAATACATATTTCTTTTTAGTTCTCCCTTTATCTTAATCTTAATAGTTAAAGCACCATTCCCATTTTTACGTTTAACTAACTACCGCCGTTTCTAACTTTTGCTGATACCGCGCTGGAAATTCCACGTCTACAGGCGACGGCGACGGTAGCCACTTATCGTCAGGTGGGCCTTCAGCTTGTCCCTCATCATCATTCACATAAAAACCTTTACAAGTAAAATCGTAAAATTACTTTTTTGTTCTGTAGCTATCATCATAAAATCTAGCAATCGTAAAAAAATTGTTATTGCAAATCGGTTCCATTGATGTTTATTGCTTTTCGCAATTCTGCTAAATACCTTAACGTTTTTGCAGATGGTGAAAATTATACTCAATAAATTATACTAATTATAGTTTAAGAGCAGTAGAACTCTCGCCATGTTCGTCCGGGGAAGTACTGTCACCATGCCCATTTCTAATGCCAAGCAGTAATGCGTTCGCGTTACTGTGTTCCGGTTTGAAAGGTGTGGTTGCCGGTGAAATTACAGGTACAAGAGACATTCCACCTACACGTCTCAGAGTTACGGGCGCATACGATGCGACTTGGGTATTGTCGTACCTAGAAGGGGAGGACCCAAGTCGCATCGGTTGTTATGGGCCGAGGTTACCACTTACCACCAGATGGGCCGTCGGCTCGTTCCGTAACTACCTAACATAAAAAAAAAATAGATGGCGCTGTGTGAAATGTTCACCTGTATTTATTTATTTATGTCTTATCGGTGGTTTTGTAGCTAACTTGATAAACTTTGCCTCCAAAACAAGGGAACCCAGGTTTTGTGTTCCAGTTTTTGGGTCTTGGACACCGTTTAAAGTCGTAGAACCAAATAAAAATTTTCCGTTACCGTTAAGAACATTGTATTTGCTACATATTTATTAAATTCATTTGGAATCGAACGCCCTGACTCCTTCCGGTTTCAAAGTGAACGTTGCTTCTGGCGAGACAATGCAGCTAGTGTTTTGGGCACATTTCTACCTGGTAATGGATCGGATCTGTTGAGCTAAATAACGATCCTTAAAAAAAATTCTTTAGATAGCTCAATTGTTTCTTTGGTATTTTATAAATGAATACTTACATGTTGCTTTTTAAATTATTCTTTCGTTTTGCTGCGCAAAAATAAAAACTGATTTCATCGCCAATGAATGGCTATGATTCCTCTTTATCCCGTTACTTAAATAACATATTTTATCAAGTTATTTTGATTTAATAACCGACTACTGAATTGATTTTGATCAAATTTATTTGGGACTAATCCGAAAGTACATATATCCTTTCAAATCAAAAAAAAGATTTTCCAAATCGGTTTATAAATGAAAGAGATCTGAGGTAACAAACATTGAAAAAAAAAACAATTGAATTGAAGAACTTTCTCCTTTTTCGGAAAGACAGTTGAAAATATTAACTGCCTTATAATTTACAAAGAAAAACAGATATATTTTGACTTAGTAAAACTGATAACATTTCGGTTTACGGAACCCTAAAACAGTTAAAGGAACAATGTCAACAAGCAATATATTAGACAGGAACACTTGATTCACACACGAAAGTTCAAGACGTCGGTCGTTAAACACATAACTGCTTTCTTTGTCGGTCGGCAGTCGGTAAACGCGAGGTCAAGTGTCCACTAAATAGGCCTTTTGTTACTGGGAGTCAGTCCTTAGCAGTCAGCCTTAGTTGCATCTTGTTTTCAAAACGGTAAAGATAAATAATATTTTACATATATACAATACCCTGACAAGCCTTTTTTTGTGTCAAAATTACCAACGAGCAGATGGCCCACCTGGTGTTAAGTGGTAACCCCGGCCCATCACAACCGACGCGACTTGGGTCGTCTCCTCCTAGACACTACTAGACTCAAGTCGCATAGTATGCGCCCGTAACTCAGAGACGTGTAGGTGGAATGTCTCATGTGCCTGTAATTTCAGCTGCAACTTGGCAGTACTTCCCCGAACGAACTTGGCAAGAGTTCTACTGCTCTTAAATGTATGGGAAAAAGATGTAATTATGTAATAATTACATCTTGAAAATCAATCATGGAAACCATTCCATATACCATCTCAAATGAAAACTGACTTCACTGCCAATGAACGGCATATATAACATATTATTTCTAGTTTTTTTTTTATTTAAAATCCAACCTACTAAACTTATGTTGATAAAAACTCTATGGGACTAATCTAAAAGTAAAAAAGATTTTTCCAAATCAACTTATATTCTAATGAAATCTAAATGAAAGAGATCTGAGGTAATAAAACATACAATTCAGAGTATCTTCCCTTGGCTGAAGTCCGTTGAAAATATAAAGATAAGCAAGAACTCAACTGCCCTAAAATGACTTTTTTTTTATGTGATTGAGATACGGAACGAGCTGACGGCCCACCTGGTGTTAAGTGGTAACCTCGGCCCATAACAATCGACGCGACTTGGGTCCTCCCCTACTTGGTATGACAAGACTCAAGTAGTATCGTATGCGCCCGTAACTCTGAGACGTGTAGGTGGAATGTCTCATGTGCCTGTAATTTCACCGGAAACCACACCTTTCAAACCGGAACACAGTTACGTGAATGCGTTACTGCTTGGCGGCAGAAATGGGCATGGTGGCAGTACTTCCCCGGACGAACTTGGTGTGAGTTCTACTGCTCTTGAATGCTCTTGATGAATGGGAAAAAGATGTAATTATTACAATTTAACAGACTGCATAAGTAATGTGAAAATGGACTCTATAAGAAAGTTAAGGACTTAGTCGAACGATCAAAGAAAATTCTTACCGTACTTGGTTAAACCGGTAATGTATAGGAAAAACTAGTTCTCATAAGTCGGCATAGTTCACGGGAAAGAGTAACGCGTCTACTAGAGAGTTGGATCAGATTATATTTACTTGAACGAATAGGGTATCGGGTAGGGAATCGGTCTTTTAGGGTATCCCTAAAAGACCCTACTAGTCCCTACAAGTTACACTGACTGGTAGTTATTTTGCCGTCTAGACCGTAAGTCAGTTCGATTCCCATCCAGGTCACAAATTATACATATTATGCTAGTATATTCTAAATAAAAAATTTAACTATCGCGATAAAGAATGGGTTATATGTGAGATAATTGCGAACTAACAACCCGACTGGCCTCACAGCACAGTTGGTAACTGCCTTCTGCGCTGTAGGTCGTGGGTTCCATTCCCATCCAGGACAAATATTTGTATAACGAATGTAGATGTTTGTTCTGTGTCTGGGTGTCAATATGTGTTATATGTATTTATTTACAAAAAAGTATACAAGCATTATATCAGTTGTCTGGTTCCCATGCAAGCTATGCTTAGGTTATGGGGTTGATCGCGCTGTGTGAAATGTCCACCAATACTTATTTAAGTGAATGCGTCGGTGGTTTCAGTAATTACATGAAATTGCTTAGAATGGTGTCCATATCTTGAAGTCGCTAATTTTGTGTAGTACCATATTTTACCAAAACACACGATCGATTAGTTAGATCATTAAGTGCAGTGAGGAAACTGACATGTCCTAGAACTAAAAATTCGAAGACATGTGTCGAGTGCACGAAAGGGGCCTCTTTGAGGCGCACTTACAATCCTTTCACCACACTGGTTTGACAGAACCGGTGACTCGAAGAAGAAGAAGAAGAGTGGTTTTTCAATGTACTTAATTCTTTTTCCCAAACTGACCTGTACTTTTCCCTGTGATTAGCAATGCGGACGCATCGGATGCAATAGTTTCGTGGAAAGAACCTTTCTATATTTAACCAGTAATGTCTCTTAACAACTTTTTGCTATTGATAGAGCAGCTACCTGCTTCCCGTTAATTAGGTTTTTATGAATAGGGACAATACTGGAGTAGATATGCCGTTTGATACTAAACAGTACAGTCTCCTGCGTCACACACAGGCTTGCTCTAGTGCGGGGACCACAAGTAATCTATATTATAAAATATATTTTTGAAAATATTTGATTTGATTTGATTTGAGTACTCGCTGCGCAAATTTTCCTGGTTAGAGAGACTTATCTTGGTTTGGAGAGAGGGAGAGTGAGTGAGAGAGAGAGAGGGAGAAAGAGAGAGAGGAGTGAGGGAGAGAGAGAGAGAGACGTCACTGCTAGTTAACCTTTTATAAGTTTTTGTGAGTGAAACCTTTATTTATTTTATAAATAAATAAGGTTTCACTTACAAAAACGTATAAAAAGTTACACTCATAAAAACTTAGGTATAAAGTAGAAGCAAATGAATAAACTATACAGTCAGTTACGAACATGTCGATGAATCATAAAAACCTATCATTTATTTTGATTACATGATTGAATATTACTAAGGAAGTAACAGCTATAAATCAGAAAGTGTTGACCAGAAAAACATCAGGATTATAAATATTTAGACGAAGTACCTCACCTTGAATGAAATGCATTTAATTTCTTCCGAATTCCGTTGTATGCATCCAAATACAATAGCAATTGATAAGTTCCATACCCTGCATAACATTAAATTCCCTAAATAGAAACCAAACAACTCAATATCAACCTTATCTTAAACCCATAAAAAATATAATCCAACATAACATTCAGATTCCTTTCGTGGAGCATAATAGACGCATTGCGTTCTTCTGATGACTTAACTTCGGGAAACGGAGTTTCGACTCTATTCCCTTGTAATAGCAACCTCAATATATTCTCGTATGCTCTTACATCAACGATTAACTGTTTGACTTTGAAACACTAGTAGATATGGAATTATGGATAGATAATATTATACCATAAACATTAATTGTTAAGTATTTAAATTTAAACCTTTGACTTTGATACTAATGCATTTTATTTAATATGACAGTGATATAAACTACTAACTTACCGCTATGTTTTGTTTAAAATAAGTTACCGTCCCTATGCGTTACCATTCCATCAATATCCATAAAATTCTAGGTGTTTTATTGATATTAAGCTACCTAACGTTCTGGCTACACATTTTCCTCTAAAATATATATTAAGTAATACAGAACATTGTTTATTATCCGTTAGATCGTTTCGAATATCATTCCTAAAACTTACTTTTGAAATCAAAGACACCAAAATATTCAAAACAGTTACACTAAGTGTGGTGTTTCTGTTTATCTCAATTATATAGCAGCTGTCATAATTTGAGAGCATTACAATTGTACAGTTATACCAAAATCATGGCATTAGACCAATGATGAAAACGATTTCCATTAGAAATAGTAGCGAATTTGAAACATAAGAATGGTGAAGAAACATAGAGATAACTTCAAATAAATAAATGGTTATGATAAGGGCTGTATACCGGAAAACTAGTCTTAAAAAGAATAATGCACTTAAATATGCAAATAAATCAAATATGTACGTAAGCAAACTTAATGCTGTAGAACATAGAGACAAATATAAAATACTAGAGTAGTATTTTTCATTAGACTATGATTTTTATGCATATGTGTATTCTGGATACAATAATATCTTGTCTGTTGGAAATATTAATATGATACATAAATCTAATTTGGAGAGATGCCACAAATGAAATCGTCGGGAACTAATGTTCTTAGAAATGTTATCTAAGAAGCGCTACTCATTTTACATCGGTCTCTTCATTTTCACGATTAATCACACTTATCATGAGGGACAATTTAAATGCAGCAAGGTTTGTACAACATCATGTAGCACAGTTAATTAAGGTTATGATAAACGAAACGAAGTGTACGCAGCAAAAGCTCTAGCATAGTTTATTTTTTTCATTCATACAAACGACAAATGTACATGTGTCCGACTTACTTACACAGATAAAAAGGAACGATAAGTGAAATTCGTCTCTATACCATTGAAGTAGAGTTGAAGATTCAACGAAAGCGTTCGATAATCTCGTTCATGGGGTTATAGTAAACATGCGCCGGCGCAACGCCAGCGGTATTCAGTCAGCCGTTGATCAGTGTTGTGAGCGGACAGCTATCGGAAGGCACGCGCTCCCAACTCCGCGAACATCGAACATAATACCAATTTTGATGACTTTCGTTTAGTAGTCACGCAAGGGTGGGTTTTTTGACCAGTGTTATTCAGTTTTATTAATACAAGTGCCACGTGTTTGAGTGTATTGTTTGCGGTCCGAGTGCAGATGCCGACTTGTATGGTGAGTTGATTTCAAACTTCAATGAGACTATTGTTTGCCGGGAGTTGTTTTATTTTCTATCGCATCAACAGCACTTTCATCTGTTAGTTTATCGAATTTATCAAATTTCCAATTAAATTGCAGCTAGTTGTAAACTGTTGATGTACATCGTAAACTTTTTACGAGTTTTAGCTAGAAATGTAAATTTTATAGTAAGCGATAGTCAGTGTTTATCCTGTACTTGAACTTCTGGTTGTAGTAGCATTTATGTTTTGTAAGTTATCTGTGGATATGCCAGGAGAAATGCAGATAAGCTTATTTGGTTTGTTATTCAGTTATTTGTTCAACTCTACTATGATCAACTATGGGATGTTTTTCGTTTACAGTTAACACTTATCTCAGCCATTAATAACAGGTTCATAGTCAGTGAGATTTATAGATGTAGTGCGTTCACTACTGTATTAATAGTATCGGTTTCTATGGCTCGAAGTAAGTTTATGTTTATGATTTATGATTATTCTTATTACGCTAACCCTACACATTTATTTATTAATATGGTTATTAAACATAACTCAGTTTACTTACTCTGGTATATTTTACTTGTCGTGTCAAAAAAACATCAATTTGATAAATTCATATGCTATCGAAGCATTTTCAACACGTTTAGTTTCTTACTGAGAGTATAAAGTAACAACAAGGAGATTATCCTTCGTAACAGATGTGAGTGTCGGATCGAAGTAACATATTTCCGTAGTGCCAACTTATTTAAAATTTACTCGCGTAGCTATAGGAAAATTAACAACACCTACCATGATACGTATTGTTCTAATTCGCCGATGTTTATTGTTATTGAATTTATTTTCAAATAATGGTTACGTAATCAATGCTGTTTCTATTCAGTCCGTAATGTTTATGATTCATTGTTCTTTTCTTCGTATCTTTTGCTTCTGTAATTTTTATTTCATTTTAGTTTAAGTCTGCAATGAGTTTTCTATTCTCTATTGACTATAATTTTTATGAGGAATTATCTTATATCTCATATCTATTATATCTTTTATCAATTCGTTTCTAGCTAATTAACTATAATTTTTATTATTAATACCTAATTCTTGCAGACTCTATAAAGTAAATATCGAAATATCACTTGGGTTTTGTCGTACCTAACTAGGGGAGGACCCAAGTCGTATGGCTTATTATGGGCAGAGGTTTCCACTTAACACCTTCAAAAATTTGTTGGATTACAGGAGACCGCTTTACCCCAAATCGTAAAATCTTTAGTTGCCCTACATTCAAAAGTATCTATTTAAGCAGAGTGAATGACGTATCCATGTCATTTCGTATACCTTTCATCTTGTCTAACATTGGGCTTCCGAGAAGTTTGCCAAACGTGTTTTCCTTATTTTTGTTTGGCTTATTTCGATTCTCTCGTTTTGATGACTTTCGTGATTGTTAGCATTGGACAGTATTTCTTAATGAACAAATTTTTTTAAAAGAGTTCTCTTACTTTTGTGTCCGCTTGAAAACTTATAAATAAATAAAAATAATAAATACGTATTGGTGTACATTTCACGAAGAGGCATCTAGCCCCAAAATGAGCATAGCTTTGTACTCTGGGAACCTGTCAACTGACATAATACTTATATACTGTTTTGTGAATACATTAACACCCAGACATACAACAAAAATCTATGGTCGTCGCACAAATGTTTCTTTTGGGTGGGAATCGAACCCACGACCTACAGAGAAGGCAGAGCTACCAACTGAGTTGTGAGGCCAGTTAGGAGTTATAATTAGAAGTCTAAGCACTTAGATATAAATAGTTATACAGTCATAGCCACGCAATAAAATGTTGGTTTGCAACATCGTAAAGAATTAAATAATGAATAATAAAACAGTAATATTACTGCACCCGTTTACCACATTACCTATGACGGGTTAAACTTTGAACCACATAAATCATTAGATATTAAAGGTATTAAGGTTTATGAGAATATTCCTCGGAATGACTTCTTTTGGCGTTGTAACTAAGTATAAATGAAATGTCCAAAGCATTAGGCTCAAGCCACTGAAGCCTTCAAAAAGGAAGTATATTTTTATTAGGACATGAAAGATCTCCCATTCAATTTGTTTTTTAAAATATAGAAAATTCGGCAGATATGAATTTTTTATAGTGTTTACGATATTTTTGTACCTAATTAGCATTTTTTCCCTATGATCGAATGAAATCTATGTTACAGTATTTTTTTAATTATATATAATCGTAATTTTGTCTGTTTTTTATTTATTTATTTTTCTGTATTAATTAATTTTATATCCCTTAATTATTGCATATCATGTAATGACAAATTGGAACTATTTTATGTAACTATAAGATATTGTATATACTACCAGGCTTTATGTCTTTGATTCTGATTCTATAAAACTTTCCTTGAAACCCATACTCTTATAAGGACGATGATTTCATCAGTAAATGATGAAAATAGTTCTTAACCCCAAACATAATATATTTGTTTTCGTCCTGTATGATTTTAATAACTCAGGTCTCTTGCTTATCAGGCGATAAATCGCGGAGTCTCGGGTTCGATTTTTGACCGGTGCAAGCATGTGATAAGAAAAGTTCTGCAGCCTAAGTTTATTCTCGGTTCTTAGGAGTTTCTGTAGTGAAATTATGTGTTTTTTTGCCACCTGAGACAGGCAATCCATTAGCTAGTTTACAAGTGTATAATTTTTTTCAATTTTTTCATAAGTTATATCTTTATCATGCAGATTTTGACTTATAACCATGTTGTGATTACCTTTTCTGTGAATTATAATAAATGGCGATAGCTCTAGATTACTTTTTGAATAATTACACGTTTTATCATATCTCATAAATTATAATAATCAATATAACTCTTTATCTGTAATTCCTTTAAGTGCTACTATTTATGAAATACGCAATAAACAATAGCTATATTAGCAAGAGTTATTAATTAATTGTTATGGGAAATAATGGAAACTAACTAATGGAAATTCAGTTAATTAAAATTGAAGAAAAGATAAAAGCTTGTTTGTAAAAATTTTACTATTATTTTATTTTTCTTTCAACGCCGAATCTTTTCTCGTCCTGCGCGTGTTTTTACACGGACTGATATGACATATAACAAAATGTCAAAAAACTAATAAGCTCCGATATTTGAATGGCCTCACAGTTCAATTGGTAGTAAGCCTGCCTTCTGCGCTGTAGGTGGCGAGTTCGATTTCCACCCAGGAAAAACATTTGTGTGACGAGCATAAATGTTTGTTCTGCGTCTGGGTGTAGGATATGTATTATATGTAGTTACAAAAATGTATATAAGTATTATATCAGTTGTCTGGTTCCCATGATACAAGATGCTTAGCTTAGTTTGGGGCTACATGGCGCTGTGTGAAATGTCCACCAATATTTATTTATTTTATATGTTATAAATATAAATAATATGATTATGTGTATATTCTTCTTATATTCCTTGGAACCACAAAGCCTTTGTCCATCACATTGCCACAGAGCAAATAAGTCGCCCGCGCAAACAAAGAGGCAGAGTATGTTTTGTAAAGCCTTAGTTACTCACACGAATATGCATTGCCATTTCAAAATGCCAGGTTCCCGTGTTCACCTGGAAAATGTAGGCACTAACACATATTAATAATCCAAAGTAAAATACGTATATTATTATTTCCCTTCCAAGAACTCGTAACAATGACTTGGATATGTCAATAATTAATATAAGGTCACGCGTACTTATCGCTGAGTTTGACGCCCTATCCGATCCTCCATGGGGATAACAGGCAAGAAACCTAAAGGAAGAATCCCTTTTTCCGCGAGCATGAATATAACATGACAGAAAAAGCATGAAGCCATTTCGTTTGAAGAATAATTAAGTCGATGTGTGATCACACTTTTAGTAATCGGTATGTTGTGGAAGATTTCGCGAAAAATGAAGTAGAATGAAGTTACTGACGACTTCTTTATGCGAGTTAATTACGGAACGAGCGAGATGGCCCACCTCAAGTTAAGCGGTAACCGCTGCTCACACTAAAACCAAAATCTCATATGATCCAAGTCGCATTGCATTGACCCGTAACTTGAGACATGAAGGTGTAGTGTCTAAGTGCCAGTAATTACATCGGCAACCACAAGTAATTTTATATTCCCTTGTAGTAGTACTGTACTAGTCTCTCTAGCTTAAGTCTATTAGTTTTAAAACGTTTTAATAAGTTTAAATATCTAACTAATCTAAACTTATTCAAATAAACAGCAGAATGAATGAAGACATAACCGAAATATTTAACAACGTTGTCAGGCGAAAGTGATTTATAATGCTGAAAATGTAACCATTAATTTTTACGCATCCGAATCGTGTGACAAGATTCACGTGACATTCGTGCACTAGTAACGGAAGCCATTTTGTTCTAAATAACCGTTAAATTAACTGAAAGAACTGAACAGTTATTAGGTTTAATGACAATTTTCTGTTTGTTATTGGCTTGTTTCTTTTCTTTGAATTATGTTATGAATGGGTAATTAATATGTTTCTTTCAGTTTTATCAATTCTAATTCAGTGTGAACAATAGGAATAGGAAATATCAACATAAATATGTAATATTTTATTCAAAATAAATATATTAAATCAAGGTTCAACGAAAATATAAAACAAAAATAATCTTTTAATAAACGTTTTTAAAACGAGCTGAAAAGTAAGCGACAAAAAAGCGACTTATAAGGAATCCAATATTTTTATTTAATTTTTTTATTTTTATTTCTATTTATGAAGTGTCTACGGATGTCTCAGAGACGTCCATGTCGTACACATTTTTAGATTAAAACTTAAAGTTGGAGGATAGGTTATACCAAGTTCGTCCGGGACGTACTGACAACATATCCATATCGGCCGCCAAGAAGTACGCATTAGTGTTACTATGTTTCGGTTTGAAGGGTGTGGGTGCCGGAGAAATTACAGGTACATGAGGCATTCCACCCTCACGACAGATAAGTAGGGGAGGACTCAAGCCGAATTTCCTGTTATGGGAAGAGGTTATCACTTAACACTGGGTGGGCCATCTGCTCGTTCCGTAACATTGACATAAAAAAACTGTAGTTTTTCTCTTTTTATTTACTAGGGAATAAAATCATAAACCTAAGATTTATTTAAGTTTGATGTTAACAGAATGTCTGTTCGTACGACATTTTGGTGTTTGAAAGCTGTGGGTGTCGGGTATTACATTCGACATAACCTTAAAAAACGATCATTTTGTCGCATAAGTTGTAGTAAAAGGAAAGCGTCAGTTATACAAACAATGCGACATAACACGCATAATATCGACGAGGTATTCACCCGTATTCACAAACAATACCTCAAATTGAATATAAAATAATTTAAATCGTTTTTAAATTGAAATGAATGTAGCAGTGAGAAGTGAAATAACAGCTGTTATCACAGGAGGTTCAAACAATGATTTAAAACAGTATAAAGTATAAAAGGATGCCATAGCTAAAACCAAAATTTAATAAATATAACCATTAAAATAATATGAACACCCATTATTTAACCTACCTTCATTTCTTCAAAAGAAAATGTCATATACCTGAGTTTCGAACCAGTGGCATTTGATAGCTTTTGCCACTCAGTAGCCACACACTTGGGGTTGTCTGGACTGTGCCCAAAACCTACACATCAAATATGTAGCTGTGAATGAATGACTCCCAAAAAAGTCGTATCATTAGAGATCGACTTAAAAGTAATCAGCTTACTGTCAAAATATGATCGATGACCGAGGTGTAGTACACTCAAGTAAGCATAATATAGCATGTAACAGTTTAATTCACAATAAAACACCATGCATATGTATTTACATTATATATATTTAAACTATGGCAATATTTTACGTCATTATTTTAATATTTATTTACTCGGATGTGTGTTGGTAAGTATTACGTGGTATATAATTTTTATTCGTAATGTCAGTTTTGATCTCATATGTTCAGATCAATAAAAAAAAAACTTCATCCTTAGTGAAATATTTTGGAATTGATGTTTCACAAGATATAACAGAAATATTACAATACCCTCGAAAAAATAAATCAAAGAAAACGTCCCTTTCGCTTAGACTATAATAAAAAAAACTGTTTATTTTATTACAAAGTCAACTCGTGTACCATCATTTAGTAAAACGACTAAACAAAAACCCATGTCAAAACTCTAAATTAATCCATATTAGCAGACCTCAAATCAATCAGTTAAAATAAAATAAAACCGTAATTGTTTGTGCATACAGCTTTAACTATTAACGTATGCAGTGTACAGTTACTAACTAAACACTGGACCACGGATGCTGGTTATTGTATTCATGGAACGTACCTTCCTGATTTTTTGTTTTACGTTTCTATGTATCATGGAACTAACATGTCCCAGCAAAAACAATTTTTAGAGGTATAATTAACTATATAAAATCGTAAATGGCGGTGTGAAATGTTCTAGTATATATTTTTAATTCAATTACCATAGTAGTACTACTTTGGTGCAAACTATAGTTTGGCAAATTATAATTAGGAACTGTTTCTATAAATACTTACCTGTATATGTATACTCATGTATATATGAATATTATTATGTGCTACTGAAGAAATACTTAAAAATCAAGGTCAATAGAACTTTATTTCCATAAAACTCATAAAGGAATGGTTTCGAAGTAATTATCAAAACCTAAGGTCACGCGTGCTAAGTTTGACACCTGTTCAAACCCTAGCCGACCCTCCATTGGGAGAACCGACTAGAAACCCCCAAAGACAGGATTCTTAGGGGCACGTACAATAATCTGTTACATTTAGTTAATTTGACAGACAGTAAGAAATATTTGAGTTGACAGGCCTCACAGCTCAGATGGTAGTAACTCTGCTTTCTGCGCTGTAGGTCGTGGGTTTGATTCCCACCCAGGATAAGCATTTGTGTGACGAATATAGTTTGTTCTGTGTGTGGGTGATAATATGCATTAATTTATGTATTTACAAAAAATAAAAATGTATTCTATCAGTTGTATAGTTCCCATAGTTCAAGCTGTGCTTTGTTTGGGGCTAGATGGCGCTGTGTTAATTATCAACCACTATTTTAGTTAATAAACAGGGAGTCATTGACAACCAACTTGATGGCTCATCTCGGCCATCGATCATATTCTGACGGTGAGTCGATTGCCTCTAATGACTATCTCTAATGATGCTGTGGTAATCAGTTTTTTGGATGTCATATATTCTCACTTCATAGAACTTGCCGAACATGTTAAGAAAATCATACAAACCGCTGTATATTAATTGAATTAAGTTTTACATATATACTTTTACATATCTTCCCCATGGAGGGTCGGATAGGGTTTGAACAGGCATCAAACTTATCGATAAGTACGCGTGACCTTATGTTTTGAATATTGACGTTTCCAAGCCATTTCTTTATGAATTCTATGGAAATAAAGTTTTTGACTTTGACTTTGACTTTGACTTATAACTTGACTGGCCTCACAGCTCAATCCTGCCTTCTGCACTGCAGGTCGTGGGTCCGATTCCCACCCAGGACAAACATTTGTGTGACGAACATTATGTTTGTTCTGTGTGTGGGTGTTTATAAATATTATATGTATGAATTTACAAAAAAATATAAGTATTATGTCAGTTGTCTGGTACCCATGATACAAGTAATGCTTAGCTTACTTTGGGTGAAATTTCCACCAATATTTATTTTATTATTTTTACTCCTTTACGCTCAAAAAGCCTGAACGGATTTGGATGAAATTTGGTACCAGGATAACTGTCCTGGATTCAGACAAAGACTACTTTGATCCCGGAAAAATGTAGTGCTCCTGTGGAATGACTCATTCACCGCGGGGCGCAGCTATATTCATAACATTATCTTTCCGAATTAATATTATATAAGGCGCACCCCACACCGCTAGAGAGCCAGTGAGACAATAAGTAGAAGTAGATATAGATAAGATATTTATTTATTTCTTCAATCACACACGTGGTTTAGTTGACATAAAGAAAGATACATAATAAATATACTTATAGAGGTAGTAACGACTTACTAACATGAAAAATAAACCTTTAATATACTTGCATCCAAGAACGTAAAGTACCTATATGTGTATTGCATATAAGCAAATGGGTCATAGCAACTCTAGGGTGAAAATAAAAACGAATAAAAAAAAAGACGTGTGGCACTCGGAGACTGCCGCGGTAAAGCTATTGCGCGTGATATTTCAAAAAGTCATTAAAAGTTCTGGTATTTATCGATAGATGGAAAAACTAAAAAGAATCACCGCTGTGCCGGTCGGAGTGGGGGGTGTTAGGTTTTTTTCGTTACGGAATTTCTGGATTCGGTCTCCACGCTCAAGGCCCGCGATAGAAGCTATGCAATAGCTTAAAAAAAACGAAATGATCTACAAGATATAGAGACAAGTCCCCATTTACGTAGGTTAGACGATACTCATTCAACATTGACATTTTACTTGAACGTAAAAGTTTACGTCCCATTATTTGCTGTTTTAAAAGCGATTCGGGGCAATAAAACTAATCCTAGAGATAAAAGTCGAGTTACCGTGTTGTGACGTCAGCTGCTAATTGCGAACGGACGCGACGCGATTGTACGGGGATATTAAGAAAACGGCGTCTTAACATTACAATTATTACAAAAAAATACCTCAGTTTTTGTGACTATTAAAACAATATTTACTGCTATATATTATATTCATATGTATTTCCATTATAGGGTTTCAACAGGTCGGATAGGTTTTGAACAGGATTGAAACTTACCAATAGTATTTTGTTACGCATGATCTTGGTAAAATTGAACTAGGTAGTTGACTCGAGGCATTTATTTGATTATTTCATTGGAAATAGAAGTTTAATATTGTAACTTTCCGTTACACAATTCCATATAAACAGCTGATAATATTTTTCTCTAGTAATATTTGAAGAGCCAAAGAAGCGTACGTAAGCGGATAAGCTGACTCTAATCACGTCTCCGAGTAAGTAAAAGTGTAAACCAAATTATTTGCTATTTTAAAAGCAATTCGGAGTAATAAAACACTAATCATAAGGAGTAATAAAAACGAGTAGCGTTGCCAGGCGTCCGGATAAAGCCGGACATGGTCAGGCTTTTTGGTCGCCAAATAAGATGTGGTCCGGCTTTCTTTAGGCTTTTTAAATTTGGCCAGTTTTATACATTTGTCACGTGTTGGTATAAAGAAGACTAATTCATACAATTTAATTGTCGTTACATTAGAATTTAAGAAGATTTTATGGTAAACAATGACAGCCTTGTTTTACTAAAAAAAGATATCGTCTTCCCTCCGGCTTTTTTACCCAAGTGTTCGGCTAAACTAGCTGGTCTGTCCGGCTTTTCGGTTTTAAGACCTGGCAACCTTAATCGTGATAGATAAAGCCGAGTTACGTGGTGTTACGTCAACTGGCTAATTGCTAGACGTGTACAGATATCGAAATGGCGTCCGAACGTGTGTTACAAAAAAATCGTAAAATATTCATCATTGTCTGGAGGAGATAAGTTTGAAGCAAGTAAAATTTTTTTTTTTAATAATCCTACTAATGTTATAAACGCGAAAGTTTGTATGTATGGATGTTTATTAGTCTTTCACGCTCAAACGGCTGAATGGATTTGGATGAAATTTGATATCAAGATAGCTTATATCCTTGATTAACACATAGGCTATTTTGATCCTGGAAAAGTGCAGTGTTCTCCTGGGTTGACTTACTCGCCGCGGGGAATACCGCGGGGCGCAGTAATAAATAAGTCTTTATTGGAAAAACACAGGTAATATTCAAGACATACTCGTGGTTATTGATATTATGTTGTTTATCTGAAGGCAGTCTTACCGTGTGATAAGATTTCTTCCAGATTACCTGAATTTTCAAGAATTACTAAAGCACGAAACGAGCCTCTTTGAGGCTCATATTAATAACTACTACACCACACTGGGTCGAGAGAGCCAGTGACGCGGTTATTAGCAAAGCATCACTAATATTTTTAAAAAAACGTGGGCCATCTGCTTGTTCCGTAAAGTAATCACATGGAAATATAGTCTGTGAACATTAAATTACATACAAGGAAAACTACATAAAAATGATTCATTGATCAAAAATTTATGAGATGAAATCATTTGTTGATTTTTGGTCTATAGTAAAGTAACCTTTACCCAGCAATAGACGAAGTTTGATTGGATGAAATTGTACCGCGTGGTAGATTACAAAATGTTTGTATCGGAATTACATAATTGTTACCATGCACGTCTGCGAGCTATGTTATTGTAGTTTTTTAAAGCTAGTTAATCGTAGGTTGGAATTCCTGGTTGGTTTCGGTTAACTTCTTGTTAGAGGTTGGTTCGGGGGGGTTGGAAGATAATTCAATTGTAGTATTTAGTATTTTCATACCCGTTGCAAAGATCATGTTCGAGATAAGTAAGGCACCTTTTGGGATGTATTGTCTGTTAGTCCCAACAAAGCATTATTTGTTCAATATGACTCGCAGCTCAGATGGTTAGTAACTCTGCCTTCTGAGATGCAGGTCGTGGGTTCGATTCCCATCCAGATAAACATTTATGTGACGAGCATTGATGTTTGTTCTGTCTGGATGTTAATATGTATTTATATGTATGTATGTACAAAAAAGTATATATGTATTCTCTCAGTCATCTGGTTTTCATAGTACAAGCTATGCTTAGTTTGGGGATAGATGGTCTTGTGTGAAATGTCCACTAATATTTATATTACTTAATATTTTATGATTTACTGCAGTTTCAAGTAGCCTAAGAATAATGAAACGATAAACTCAGCACAAACCATAAAGTCAACGTTAGAATAGAATCATTCATAATTCACGGAAACTTACACAGTTCCAGAAATACCGTTATTTTGATTCACAAAAACTTATTTTCGTTCGGAGTCAAAATAACGTGATTCGTTTCGCTCTCGAAGCGTCAATCAGTTTTTGGGTTGAAGGCCTGTTTCACACTAACGAGGTATCGATGACAAAAAATATACAAATATTCACGCCTTGAACTAATTATAATCGTGCAAAGTATCATTCATAAAGTATTTTGACTCTGATAATTATCTATAGTTTTCGACTTTGATAAATTACACTCAAAATATAATTTGGTTTTGTAGGCATTTGGTATGGTTTTGCAATCTCAGTCATCTCAGGCAGTCTGGTAGTAGAAAAACACTAATTAATTCCCTCATCTCCTAACTAAAGACTTTCAAACTTTATGTGGGTTCTTTGTCAAATTATTCAATTACTTGAGAGCCTTATGAGGATAAATTTATTAATTAAGAATATTATAATTAACAAAGTTTTTACCTTTCTTTGGTATGTTTCCCACTTTCTCCAAGAACACTCCTTCATTACTCTGACTGGTGGCACCAGAGGTATATTTTTATGAAACCGTTCCAGTCAACAACAGTTAGGCAAATAATAATAATAGTTTATTCAGATCCCAGTTCGCACCGGTGTCCCAACAGTAAGCAATCTGGAATACCGGTAAATTAAGTTTAAAATAAAAATATATTCGTTTAAATTAAAATAGATTTAAATGAAAAACTCTTTTGCGCTAAAAAGAATCCGCCATATTGGATTTAGAGTGACGTCACTTTATTTTTCGAGTTATTCTCAGCAAGCCCTTTCATTTGATACCCATATTGTATAGGAGTGCATTGAAAATAACTAATCCGCCATATTGGGTAATCCGCCATGTTGGGTGTTCCGCCATGTTGGATTTAGAATGACGTCACACAGTTTACCATGCATTGTCATCCAAATTAAACGTGTATACAAAATTTCAGCTCAATTGGTTGAAGTTATCTGCTTCAAAACTGAGTTGCAAGATTCCGCCCGAACAAACATAGTTAATACATTGCAAGTTAATTAAAAGCTTGTAAAAAGGGAATTTTTCATTCCCTGTGTCGCCGTCATAGTGACATTAGTTTGATAAGGTTGTATCGGCTGGTCTCGGCTGACAGCCCTGAAATTTGAGTGACAACCATATGATCGCGTTAAGGCGAAGCAATGAAGATTATATCTCGAGATCATGCGGGCTTTATCCCATCAGACATTGGAGTGCAGCTAAAATGCGAACTTTTTTATGCGATGTAAGTTTTTTTTTTAATTTTGACGTGTAACTAAATGCTGTAGAGCCTATTACACTATGCGATAATCAGTCGCCATTCAGGGTAAGGTGATATGGCTATGACTGGCTAACTTTGAATTAGCTTATAACTGTTAATATCGTGAAATAACTACCGCATGTAGTAATTTTACCAATTTTACTATTACCTATACGAGAAAAAGGAAGTTTTTAATTATAATGTTTATCAGTACTTAATAAAACAAATAAAAAAAGCATTTAAAGTGGACGACATATTTTTTTGATAATGTCATATTTTAGTAAAAATGTTTTAAACTAATGCTTCATTAATTTATTTCAAAAAAGAAATACAAATTTACAAAATCAGATTTTAAGCAATAAAAGGCCTTTCGATGTTTTATTATAAAAACAATAATAGCTTTATTAACACGGTAATGGATGGAAGTTAATCATTACGAATCAAAAACAGACCACACAAGGTAATAACATTTTTCAAAAGTAAACAATTTAGTCAAATTTCGACCCAAATTCAACGGGGGTGGGTACATTTTAGATTAACAGATTTGGATTAATATGGGGTTGTCAAAACCGTGACTGTCAAAACTACAGGTATTTGAATGACTTAACATTTAGAAGTGTTTTTAGTCGACCTTATGTCGAAGGGATAAAGTTTAAAATTTAGCGTAAATATTACAAGACAGGGTAATTTAATTGTACCATTTTATAGCCGTACAGGGTGGTCCCAGTTCGAAGATAGGAGATGTCATTACGACCAAAATATGGAGAATTGATAACAATCTTAATATTTTTGGGTAAAATATTGGGTTACAGTTTTTATCGTTGGTAATTTGATATTTTTGCGTTTCACGAAAAAGCTAGCGAAGCGATTTTAAGTCTTAAAACATTTCTTTGAATTCCATTTCAACTATGAAGCAATGAAAATAATATGCCGCTATCAACAACGATCGCCGATGAGTTCGCCCGGAGAAGTACTGCCACCATAACCATTTCTAACGCCAAATAGTAAAATATTTCTTTATGTAATATTTCAATAACCTGATTTTGATCAATTACATTAATACATACAGTTTTAAAAATGTTTTTTTTTTAAGTCTTTGTTAATTTACGATTGAATACAGTGTGGTGTAGGCTAATCTTAGATCGTAGAGGTCTAAGATCATAGAGCAATTAAAATGCGGAGGTGCTTTTTAGGTAGGTACTGAACTAATCAAAAGCTTTTCAAGCCTCCATAAATTATATGAAAATAAAGAGACTTTGACTTCGTCATTTACGGCATATTTTATGACTGTGTTATGGGCATAGTAGATTTTATGCCCCATTCACACAGTCTCGTTAACGTTCATTCTCCTAACAGTTTGTAAGTACTCGACAGTTTTAGCGAAGAAGTGACAGTGTGGCGACGGCATTATTTGTTTTAACGGTCACTGAGGCAATATGTTTGAGAAGGTCTGGTCTGGACCCTAAAATTCAAATTGTCATGTTGTGGGAAATTTATAATGTACTAGCGACTAGCATTGGGTTTGCACGGATGCAATCTATACAAATAAATAAAATTGAAGTGTCTTTTTTTTATTTCATACAGTTACTGAACGAGCTGATGGCTCAGCTGGTGTTAAATTGTAACCTCTGCCCATAGCAACGCGACTCGGGTCCTCCTCTACTAGGTACGACAAGACCCAAGTCGCATCATATGCATCCGTAACTCTGAGACTATACCTCTGGAATGTCTCGTCTGCCCGTAATTTCACCGGCAACCACACCTTCCAACCGGGACACAGTAACGCGAATGCGTTACTGCTTGGCGGCAGTAATGGGCATGGTGGCAGTTCTTCCCTGGATGAACTTGGCGTGAGTTCTACTGCTCTTAATGTCTGTTTGTATCGTCAAAATAACAGATTTAATAAATACATATGAAAGTTTATGTGATACTTAAAAACCTACACTCGGACTAACAACAAACCAGAACTAGATATGTAGCAGATGGCATAGGCAAACACCGACACAAGACAAACATTCAACATTGGAGAAAAACTATGCAAGTTACACAAATATTTGCCCCACCTGGGAATCAAATCCTGTACTCTTCCCTCTGTAGGCAGGGTTCCTACAATCTTACGTACGGAAAGATCGGGAACATTATTAATTTTCGCTGCAGGATTCCAGCCTTTTAAGTGAGAGCAAGCGAGCTTTAAAGTAATTATAAAATAATACAATTAAAAAATAACTAAGTTATTTTATATTATCTAACTTAAAAAACACCATAAGATTCAAATTAAACTATACTATAATCAAAGTGTAAACATAATTACTACCTTGTCTGTAATCACAAATTAACCAACAATAAATATTTACGAGGCAACTGATCACCTTATGTAAACAGTTCCTAGTCATTATCAGTTCATTAGCTAATTATGCATTCAATATTAATGAGAGTCGCTTCATTATGGTTTAGTTCAAAATGGAAAGGAAATTTAACTTGTTTACTTATTAATTAGGTCTCTGTGTTAGTGAAACAAAATATACAACCTACTCCCAAATGCTTAATCGAAGACTTGAACCAATGGGTCTTTCGCTCGAAAAATATATTTTTCAGTGAAATAACACACTCTCATATATATTACTATGTATTATTGTTATTCTGTTTTGTGAAAAATCTTATTACATCCTGATTACATGTATTTTGATATGACTTACCACAATCGTATTTGAGATCTATTGATATCTTTCAGTTCTGAGAATTTTGGTACAACTTTGATTTGAAAGCGTTGCTCAACGGCCTGCCATCTAAACTTGGATCATAGTATATCTCTTGCAACACGATTTACCCGCACCTAATCCTGCCCTAACCTATGTAAATGCTGGGCATGTCGAATCGTAAGCTATAAACAATATGCGTATCACAATTCTAGATACGTGAATGTAGTTGCTTAACAGACGTTCTGATTTGGTCGGATCCGAGTACCAATTTTACCAGGTTGGATTGTATAGTCGGTCATTAGGATAAATGTATGAAATTTTTGTCTGTAACTTATAAAAGTGTATGATCTACTTCTTCTTCTTCTTCGAGTCACCGGTTCTGTCGAACCAGTGTGGTGAAAGGATTGTAAGTGCGCCTCAAAGAGGCTCCTTTCGTGCACTCGACGCATGTCTTCTAACTTTTAGTTCTAGGACATGTCGGTTTCCTCACGATGTTTTCCTTCACCGTTTTGAGAACGTGGTATTGCGCACATGAATCTTTCAATCGAAAAACTCATAGGTGCACGTCGGGATTTGAACCGGCGACCTCCGGATTGAAACTCGGGGGTCAGTACCGCTAGACAGCACGCTCTCATATATATGATCTACTAAGAGCTACCAACTGCGCTGTGAGTCCTGTCAAATGACCGTCTCATCTGAACGCAGACGCAGAATGTTTATTCTATTTGTGTTCAGTATTTAACAGTTACACAACTTATGTGTGTCGTGTGGCTGCCTTTATTCTGAACTGTCTATAATTAACTGCGACACAGTGATTCATGATTAAGTAACATTTAGTTTCGCGCACGACATGTTTTGATGTTGAATTGGGGGTCGTATCTGTTCTCTAGTCTTTATGGCAGAATACGCGGGAGTTCCAATACAATTCTGAACACAATAGCAGTTAAATAAGACAGCCCTCTGTATAAACAATTTATAAAAGTTCGTGTTTTGTGATTGGTTCAGCTTATCACAAAGATAATTGTCTTTCTGTTAAGCTGAAAATAATAAACTAGAGAGGTCACGTTTACCTATTTTTATTTCTATTATTATTTAAGTACTATTAACATAGTTATTAAGCTATCACTGACATGTTATGGATTTTTTTTGAAAATAAACGATTATTATTATTATTTATCTTCGCCCGCGTTTAATTCAGTTTGTGTCTAAAAGAGCTACGTGTTTAGTCATTTTTTATCAATTTGTGAATTAATCTTAACAAAGCCTAATTTTTTAACTATGATATAAGTTATCTTGCCAGTGAAAGTCCCGTCAAAATCGGTTCAGCCGTTTCGGAGATCGGCTGGAACAGACAGGCGGACAGACAAGAATTATAATTATTCTTTTGTTATAAGTATCATACAAATAAAAAATAAAAAACATTATTTGATATAACAAACAGACAATTCATTATTATTAGATTCATAAAGTAATAGTTATGTCGTGACACGAATCGATATTGACTAATAATCAGTAAAAATATTGCAACAAATTAATTTATTACTATTCAATCATTCGTGTTTATATCTCGATCATTTGTATCAATAACAAATTGGCAAACATTAGTGGTCAGTTCTGAAAACCCACACTTATGTGGTGTTAATAACATAAGTATATCAAAATCTATCCATCAGTCACCGTAAACAAACAGGGCACTTAAAATGTGAACGTTGTTGAGATACGAGTAAGCCAGCAAACATTAAATGTTGTGTTACAAACTAATAAATTGTCTGTGTCCTAATGCCTGAGTCTAGATGTAGGGTATCTAGGTCTTAGGGCTTCCAACAAACTTGATAGTTTGTAAATGTTAAAATATCACTGTCATCTTAATTTGATAATTAAGATGACAGTGATATTTTAACATGGAGAATTATTAGTACCCTTTACGTCGACTATCGTTATGTAGAACTAGCTGTTGCTCGCGACTTCGTCCGCGTGGAATTCGGTTTTATCACACACCCCTATTTTACCCCTCGGAAAAGTAGCCTAAGTTACTCCTTGTTACATCAGCTATCTGCTAGTGAAAGTCCCGTGAAAATCGGTCCAGCCGTTTCAGAGATTAGCCAGAACAAACAGACAGACAGACGAGAGAGTAAAACATTTTGATTTGGTATATGTACCGTGTATACATCCATATGCAGTCGCGGGCAACAGCTAGTTAGTAAAATAAATATTTAGCGGACATTACACACTATGAAACTAGATTAATTATAGAATACTAATATATTTGAAAATGAATAAATAATCAAAATAGGTAATCTTTAAAATTATACGAATAATTACTTTGAATAGCCTAGAGTGTATCATCGTATGGCCAGCCCCTTATTGTCCCTATTTTATAGGCAGACAGTATGGCTGCCGTGCCGGCTCGTTGCAACGCCGCGTTATAAAGTGAAATTTTGACATAAAGACAAGAAAACTTGCGTTTTGTAGGTTATGTTCTAGGTTTTATCTTCGACTTTCACCTCTGTATTTGCATATATTGTTTATAGCAGTTTCACTGATCATGTATAACGTGTAACTATTCACGGTTTACGTTCCAGTCTAGATAACGTAGCGGTTTTCCACGAGTTTAGAACTAGCTAAGTAATATAATATGCGAATAAACCAAATTGAAGTGTATGTTTGTAATGTCAAAAGAACAGATTTTTACCAAATGTATATATATATGTATACACAATTATAACAAAAAAATCTGTTTCAGTTAAGGAGTAACTTAGGTTAGTTTTATAAAGGTTAATTAATTAACCAAAATGACTAAACCACGTATCTGTTAGCCACAAACTGAATTCAACGCGGGAAATGCCGCGGGCTCAGCTAGTATATCATACCCGTATTATCGTAGGATATTAAGCAGCTACATAAGTTGTTGTATCTTGCTTTTGGTAAGAGGGTTGTAATTAATTAATAATTTTCTTGCTTTCACTAAAACTAGATGTCCCGAACCACAGACTACTTAGACTGCCCGATTACCAATGACATTGACATTCTATTGTTGCGTTTGACACTCTTCCCTTAATAAACTTACATTCTAATTACTATATATGTGTTATATCAGTTGTCTTGTTACCATGATACAAACTATGTTAACTTACTGGGGGGCTAAATGGCGCTGTGTTAATAAATCTTAAAGTTCCCGCGTATTATTTATTATTACTGTTTACGTCAACCGATATAGTGGCTTATTTGTTTTTAATAGCTATCTCCTTGAGACGTGATTGTAAATCACTGTGTTAAATATAAGGAAAAAATGTTATCAAAGGCCACGTATTTCTAGGAATGGGACGCCTTGAGATGGCCTCGATCAATAAAAATGGTAACCGCGTGTTCCTAGAGTACGAAGCAAGTGTTAATTCTATATGCTTCAGCCTTGTTGTCGAACTCCGACAAGGATTGCCGACATTGCTTATCGATTCCACCAGTAAAGGCTTCGGTGGGCAGTAGAACTTGTGACAAGGTTGACCGGGATGTACTGCCAACACACCTATTCTGCCGTTAGCAGTAACTTGTACGCTATGTTCTTATGAAGTTACAGGCACTTGAGACATTATATCTTCACACATTAAAATTACGGTTGCAATAAAAGATGACTTGGGTCTTAAAGAGTCCAACAGGGAAAAGTTTTTGATTTTGCATAAAAGAGGCTGATTTAGACAATTATTCTTTTTCTAGCACGAATGGGGAAGATATTAGGAATGTTTTCTCGGTTTGCCTACAATCCTTACGAATTTCACCACTAATTCGGCAACCATTCGAAAATTCTTCCACAAAAGTTTTTTTTTTGAGGGTAGACATGGGTAACCATTGTAATTTGGTTGGGCATGTCGCCACCTGTGACACAGGCAATCATAGCTGGTGTAGAGTGTGAAATCATTAATGGTTCTGTTAACTAGATTCTAGTCTATTCTAGTCTAGACATGTAATTTATTCACAACGTAGATTTAATTAAGGCATGTACTACATAATATTATTTACCTAGTGATTAATTATGTAAGGTGCAAAACAAATATATATCTTATATCCTATCCTTGACTTTTATAGTGTATTTATTTACTAGCTTTTGTGAGCGCTAAATCAAGGTTTATTACTGCAACGGAATATGTTGCATAAATTAACTACAAATCAATATTATTATGTTGATTTAACACTAGAAGTTATTATTGTGTTAAAGTTTACGTGTTTAGCAATGTCTTGCGATAGTTAAACATTAATGGACGCGATATACGTAGTAGCAGTAGAACTTATGCCAATTTCGTCTGGTGCTGCCACCTTATCCATTTCTGCTGCCAAGCAGTAACGCATTCGTGTTTCTGTGTTCTGGTTTGAGTGGTCAGTGAAATTACAGGCAAACGGGATACTCCGCCTTCATGTCTCAGAGTTACGGGCGCGTACGATGCGAGGTCTTGGACCTAGGGGAGGACCCAAGTCGCATCGGCTGTTATGGGCAGAGGTTATCACTTAACACAAGTGGGCCGTCGGCTCGTTCCGTAACTGCATAACATTACAAAAACGATTAGAATTGTAATCTTTCAAATCGTATCCATAATTTAAACTTTTATTTGTTGCAGGTACGTGACCTATTTAAATCACCAAATACGGAACAATCTGTGACATATGCATACGACCTCCGCTCCGCTGACAAAATTAACCTTCTCATTCGTGATTTTGACGATTTCGCTCTACAAATGGGGAAACTGTGGCCTCGCTCTAATCGAGATCATGCTGATGGACATATAGAAGCGAAACTTCTTCATAAATTCTTCATTTCTGCAGCCAAGCAGTACTGCATTCGTGTTACTGTGTTCCGGTTTGAAAGGTGTGGTTGCCGGTGAAATTACAGGCACACGAGACATTCCACCTACACGTCTCAGAGTTACGGGTTGATACGATGCGACTTAGGTTTTATTAGTATTAGAGGATTAATTATTTGTAGCTATTTAAATTCGCTATCTAACAATGTGTTCAGAGAGCTACACTAAGTAGTCGCAATACATGCTTGCGTCCAATATTGTGATTCATTTTATATTTTGGACATATATATACGCCATACGCCTCTTTCCTGGAAGGAGTGGGTGTAATTTGAAATGTTCCGTATCCGGTATCACCAATATAACTAACTACCGTCATATTAGTTTGTTGTATCTGATTAATTCAATAAGCTCCATTTAATTTATATGCCTCCAATTTTGTGATAGGCCTCACAGCTCAGTTGGTAGTAACTCTGCCTTCTGCGCTGTAGGTCGTGGGTTCGATTCCCATCCAGGACAAATGTGTGACGATTATAGATGTTTGTTCTGTGTCTGGTTGTTAATATGTATTATATGTATGTATTTACAACAAATAATAAGTATTTAAGTACTCTATCAGTTTTCTGGTTCGCATAGTACGAGCTATGCTTAGTTTGGGCCTAGATGGAGCTGTGTGAATTGTCCATCATTATTTATATTATTATGTATACGTGAAAGGTTTCAGTTAAGACTATTTATAATAACAAAATACGGTCTATGGTATTATATAACAATCTCAAGCACATTCTATAAATACCCAAACAAAAGTTGACTGGGTCTAAAAACAGAAGTGTCCGTCACAAACCATAATAAATCCATATTGCTTTAATACATTTTCGTCCTTAACAGCCTTTAAATAGAGTTCATTATTGGTTTAGAATTGAGTAAAATTATAGGATGCTTGATTGAAATAATGTAGTCTGTGCTCAGAAGAAAGCAGGCCTTGTTCTGACACTTGACACTTTGCGCGTTTCCATTGTTCAGCACGGTACGACTTGAGTGGTATAGGTATGCAACCAGAACGCACATTATTTAAGGTTATTTTGAAAGAAAACACACCGTTATTAAAAGCAATTTTTGATGTGAAACATCTATAGCCGCACGTAAAACCGATTTCTGGCGTGGCGACGCGTCGCCACGGCATGCGTTGCATATTACTTTTACAAAATAATGTCGATGTTTCACATCTGCCAGGCGTCCCGTGACGGCTCACATTTTTTTATGTATATTTTTATTAATATTTTAGTAAGATTACCTTTGTTGAGAGTATTAAAATTTAACAGTAAGTACCATAGTATTACAATACCCAGACCTGGAAAAAAAATAATTGCCGAAGGTTTTATGAATGCCTAAGTACTTTTTGTTAAATTAATGGTTCAAATTATTGATTATTCGCAATGAAAATGGATGAACTACTAACTTAAAACGAAACAAATATTCATTGCTTTTTAATATTTATTCTAGTCTGTATAATCTATATCCATAAAACTTATTACATAATAATTACTTTATTATTATTAAAAATGTGAGCCGTCACGGGACGCCTGGCAGATGTGAAACATCGACATTATTTTGTAAAAGTAATATGCAACGCATGCCGTGGCGACGCGTCGCCACGCCAGAAATCGGTTTTACGTGCGGCTATAGATGTTTCACATCAAAAAAACAGTAAGACAACACACTGACAATTATTAGTGATGTATTTTCACGCTGTAATTATAACCGAGCTAGAATATGATTAATACTGTCATAAATCCACCAGTAATCGACCCCATGTAATATCTTTGTGAGAATAAATAAATATTAAAAAAAATTGAAATATATATGAAATCTTATTTGAATAATCAATAGTAATAATAATTATATATCTTAAATAAAATCCATTTCTTGACAGATGACATTGACCTGATGCTTTAATGAAAGTAAATTTTATTATATTTTTTTAACAGAAAAGTTTATTGTAGATTGTATAAAAATTTAATCATATTGTTATTATGTTGTCGTCGATTGGTGTCGGAAATCGTGTGACAATGGATGCGTGCAAATCTTAAGGGGCAGAGATCGATCAGCAGTAAAGTATGGGTTTTTTTAATTAGGGTTTGTTTTTTTTATTAGGTACTATTTTATATAGTGCATAGGTATAGAGGAAATGAATATATAGTACTTTAATTGTTCCTATCTGAGATCTAGCGAAGCAAATAATGATAAAATTTTTAAAACATGTTAATAAACTTCAATGTTGGATCCAACAAAACATTTAATTTTGAACACACATCCTCTGTCACTGAACTGGCGATCTTCTAATTGAGTGTAATGGTTCTTACCAGCCATCTTCTTGGTTCAAGACTTACTTTACAGCCACATTAGTAGTTCCAAGTTTAATGTCATACGACACGAGTTATTCTGACAATTGAACTTGATGGTACAATAATATTTCTGTGGATTAGAAAGTTTCTATGGGAAATGTAAACCCTATTAGCCCTATCATAATATTTAAAGGCATAACTATATGAGTTAAAATATTATGATAGCTAGAAGTTTGTCTGACAGTAATATGGTAATTTTATTTGATTAGTTAATACACAGTAAATAGTCAGTTTTGTGATTTATTCACTTACAATGAATAGGTAGTGTTAGTACTTAAATAAAAAAAGTTTTTATGAGCTTGATTTCTAAAATATGATTAAACTTATACGATGTAAAATTGAAATAAATGTCATCCACATAACATATAATATGACTGGCCGCAGTTATTTTGGTACCCTGTCTTCTGCGCTGTAGGTCGTGGGTTCGATTTTCACCCAAGGACAAATATTTGTATGACTAATATGTTATATGTATATTTTAATTTTGACTTACATAACTAAATTGCATCCTCAAGTCAATATTGCTTTTGTTATGGACAGATCTATTAACATAAGTTAGGCGATATAGTCTTTCGTAACTTATGTAAAAAAAAACAACTATGAGTATCCATTGCATCTGCATCTAAGATCAGTAGAACTCTCGCCAAGTTCGTCCGGGGAAGTACTGCCACCATGCCCACTTCTGCCGCAAAGCAGTAACGCATTCGCGTTACTGTGTTCCGATTTGAAAGGTGTGGTTTTCGGTGAAATTACAGGCACATGAGGCATTCCACCTTCACATCTCACATTTACGGGCGCATACGATGCGACTTGGGTCTTGTCATACCTAGTATGGGAGGACCCGAGTCGCATCGGCTGTTATGGGCCGAGGTTACCACTTAACACCAGGTGGGCCGTCGGCTCGTTCCGTAAATGAATTACAAAAAAAAAATTGATTGTATGACTATTGCGCGAAACCAGATTACTTACTTAATTTTTTTTTTACAATATGCAAATCATTTACAGCCACACATTAAACTAAGTTATTGTCTGAGTCAACTTCATGTTAGCAGCGCACCGGAGGTAAGCGGGTAGGTTTACACCCAATCCACTTTCTTTGTTAGGCTTAGTCAGTGTTTCACAAAGCATTTTTTGCATGGAATTTGAAGCAGGTATATTATAAACTAGCTTGCCCGCGACTTCATCCGCGTGGAATTTGGTTTTATCACGCTCCCCTATTTTACCCCTCGGAAAAGTAGCCTAAGTTACACCTTGTTACATCAGCTATCTGCCAGTGAAAGTCCCGTCAAAATCAGTCCAGCCATTTCAGAGATTAGCCGGAACAAACAGACAGACAGACAAAAATTAAAAAAAAATGTTGTTTTGTTATATGTACCATGTATACTGTATAGATACATATGCCATATGCACTTAAAGAATATAATATGTAAAGTATAATATAATATCTTAAAAAATATTATAAATGTGTGAATAGTTAATTTTAAGAGCAGTAGAACTCACCGGGGAAGTACTGCCACCATGCCCATTTCTGCTACCAAGCAGTACGCATTCGAGTAACTGTGTTCCGGTTTGAAGGGTGTGGTGAAATTACAGGCACATGAGACATTCCATCTACACGTCTCAGAGTTGAGTGCATACGATGTGACTTGAATCTCGTCGTACCTAGTAGGGGAGTACCCAAGCCGCATTAGGTGGGCCGTCGTCTCGTTCCGTAAATGTATCAGGAAAAAAAGGTCTTTTAGTATGATCTAGTTGCCCTCCAAATTATTCTCCGCCGTAACAACAGCTATATCTTCCCAAATAGGCACGACACAGCCAAATACTATGCAAAACTCATGAAGATAAAGCGAGCGGCTTACTTGTAAGAGACAGCTTTCAATGAACTTAATACAATGCAAGTTAACAAAATGTTGGCTCTCAACAAAGTATCATTTCTGTAGTGCTAATTGAAAGGCATTCTTGTTAAGTCTTTGTTCAGCGCCGATTGGTTTAAAAGGTGTCGATAATTCGATGGTGAAGGCTGCCTCATAACATGTGATTTTGGAGATGTTTGTTTCTTAGGGCGCGACTTTTGGTCGCAATTTTTTTTTTGTAAATAAAATTAATAACATGAAAATATTGGTGGACATTTCACACGGCGCCATCTAGCCCCAAAGTAAGTTAAGCATAGCTTGTATCATGGGAACCAGGCAACTGACACAATACTTAATACTTTTTTGTAAATACATACATTTTAACGCCCAGACACAGAAAAGACAACTATGTTTGTCACACAAATGTTTGTCCTGGGTGAGAATCGAACCTACGACTACAGCGCAGAAGGCAGCGTTACTACCAACTGACCTATGAGGCCAGTCTAAATGAATCAATGGAGCAACTTTTACTGCTTCAATTTATAAATCAAACCTATCTCAAAGTATAGTGCATAATTAAGTATTCTATCAGTTATTTAGTTACCATAGTACAAGCTGTGCTTAGTTTGGGACTAAATCGGACCGAATGAATAGCCGCCAAAATAAAAAATAAAAAATCATTTTGATAGCGGAAAAAAAATATTGAAGTAGATATTAAACTTTTAAAACTGTATGTCTCAAGTTTTTTACATATCTACAATAGATATAAAAAAAGTGACGACCATCTTTTTTATTTTATTTCTGATTTTATCCTAGCCTATGCAAAAAACTTTCTGCAACGTAACAGCGACTAAAAGTCGTGCACTTGCAGATTTCCTCGACTCGAGAGCTTTCTTGAAAGCGCAAACCGATTTCTTATTACCGCAGTACTATTGAATGGTATCGACACATTAATTTGGAGAAAGGTGCCGAATGCCAAGCGAGTAACGCGAGTGGATAATTGCGGAATCATTTATTGCAATGAATTGTTGAAGTACGGTGGAGAAATGTTTTCCAAATGTTTGTTCCTCTATAATGGTATATCTTTGTAAAATAAGCAAATCATTGTAGGGTTATTGTTTAATTTTAAAATTGAAGATTTTTAGACATACAAGCGAGGACCGAACCTCAATCAAAATTATTTTGTTAATTTATTAAAAAAATTAGTAGTTAAAAAACATTTTCTAAGCCAAATGTTATCATGCAATGCTTATTAGCACACTGTGAGAATTCCTGAACGATAAAACTGTAATGACTTTTATTTTCTGACAAATAATTAGTGTGTTAATTAACTTTATTTTACGGAAATCTAACAATTTTATTCTGAATTTTATACTGTACTAGTAAGGCTTGGGGAGGGTAAAACAATGACGCGTATAAAAATACATTTACTGAAACTTATCGTAACAGTAACGTACCCTTTTCATTGACAAAAGGCGACTCTCAGCAAGCGAGAATAAATGGACTTTTAATCTACCAGTTATGTGCAATCTGTATGGTCCCTACCACTTACGCACGTTTCGTTACCCGTCAACTGTAGGTAAATAACGCCGTTACTCGCGTTACGGAATTCGCAACCCAGTGTTGAAAATGTAATATGTCATCGTTTTGAACTTAGTGTTCTAAGTTCAAAACGTTGACATATTACGTCGTAGACGTCGGTTTCCTCAAGATATTTTCCTTCACCGTTTTGGGAACGTTGTGTTGCGACATACATTTTTCAAGCGATAAACCTATTGGTGGTGGGCAGGTGACCGAATTGTGTTTAACGACGCCCAAAAAATAAACCAATGATGAAACATTTCACTCCTGAAATAGAGTGAGATGAATGAACAGATCGTTTTCAGCTCATTTCCAATGGAGATATGTTTTCTCAAGTATTACGGCGTTCGACTAGTTAATTTCACATTCACATTCAGAATGAGATGGTTCTGAATGGAATTTTAATTAGGTTGGTGTTATTTTTTTTTAGATTTTGTTTTTTTGCATCCGTGGGACATGTCGTCAATTATAAAGTTTATTATTTGGAACAAATCAATTTGAAATAGTTACCTCCAAGGCTTTAAATACGTATTGAAAATCTATAAAATAAATAAAATTGAAGTGTGTCAAAATAACGGCTTTTTACATATGAAAGTATAGTGAAAGTATAAATAAAAATTACTAAGTACTTATACAAAACAATTTTTATAATATGTGTGTGTCTGTCTGTTTGTTTCGGCTTATCTCCGATGAAGCTGGAGCGATTTTGACGGGGCTTTCACTGGCTTTCAGATATTATAAGGAGTAACTTAGACTACTTTTCCGAGGGGGGTAAAATAGGGGTGCGTGGTAAAACTGAATTCGGGCAAAGTAGCAGGCAACAGCCAGTAACAATTAGTTATGCTTAAAACAAGCACCGTTTTGTTAACCAGTTATTTACATATTTTTTCGTATTTGCTCAATAGCACTAAGACCACTTATACCGTTCAACACTTCCAAAAGGTATTTCATCAATTATATCGGCACGTCTCGTTGGTCTGTGGGGTCCTAACACCCGCGATACTTTTAGCATCGGCTATCAGCGATCATTCGGAAGCGCAGCAACGGTATCGCACTAGTATAGCTCACAACTGTTGATAAATTAATATATGGTGGATATTTCACATAAAGCCTTCTAGCCCCCAAATTAAATAGCTTGTGCCGCGCGAACCAGGGAAATGATAGAATCTTACCTTAATCTATTTTTTCGAGACCCTGGTTCTCTCGAAACAGTGTCGTGAAAGGATTTTAAGAGCGCCTCAAAGAGGCTCCTTTCGTGCACTTAGCATTTGTCTTCGAATTTTTAGTTCTAGGACATATCGGTTTCCTGTGTGTGTTTTCCTCCACCACAGTGTTTTCCTTCACCGTTTTGAGGACGTAATATTGCGCACATAAATCTTTCAAGCGAAAAACTCAAAGTTGCACGTCGGGATTTGAACTGGCGATCTCCGGATTGAAACTCGGTGCCAGTAACATTAGACCACCACGCTCGCAACTTACCTTAATACATTTTGTATTTACATACATATACTTCATACTACTCATACTAACACCCAGACACAGAACAAACATCTATGTCCATATCCATACCCTTTTAGCAGTAATGGGGTGAGCTCATTACTGCTTGGAGGCAGAAATGGATATGGTGGCAGCACTTACCCGGACGGACCTTATCGGAAACTTAGCAATAAGTACGCGTGACCTTATGTTTTGAATATTGACGTTTCCAAGCCATTTCTTTATGAATTCTATGAAAATAAAGTTTTTGACTTTGACTTTGACTTTGACCTAGCATAAGTTCTACCGCACTATACTAATACTATTTAATACTAATATTTAGCACTAAACCTTACGCAGTCGTGAAAACGCCGACTTTCGATACTAAAAGTAGCGTTAGTAGTGAGGCCCACGTCGCGTCTGTCCAAATATGTACAAAAAACCCGCTGACGCTCAAGTGTCAGAATGATTGTAAACACAAGAGTGGAGTTGTATAATCTGTACCTAGTTATGTAATGTCAACAATGTCTTATCTTATCTAGGTGTGTTGAACTTATCACTTAACGGAAGTGTTTGATAAATTGTATTGGAATTCAAAATTTATGATTTTTATTTGTCTATCTGTTTTTGGTATAACAATGTTTAGATGGAGGAATTGAACGCAGTAAATGCATTAAGAGCAGTAGAACTCTCGCCAAGTTCGTCCGGGGAAGTACTGCCACCATGCCCATTTCTGCCGCCAAGCAGTAACGCGTTCGCGTTACTGTGTTCCGGTTTGAAAGGTGTGGTTGCCGGTGAAATTACAGGCACATGAGACATTCTACCTACACGTCTCAGAGTTACGGGCGCATACGATGCGACTTGGGTCTTGTCGTACCTAGTAAGGGAGGACCCAAGTCGCATCGGTTGTTATGGGCAGAGGTTACCACTTAACACCAGGTGGGCCGTCGGCTCGTTCCGTAATTGTATGACATAAAAAAAATAAAAAAATATTAAACCAGATAGCTCAGTCATGTCGCTTGAGATGTTTAGCGAATAGACGGGAGGTGGCGGGCTGCGGGTTGCTACTTCGTTCTTGATGCCTACATAAATAGGTTATTGCATTGGGTCATGTTAATTTAGTCTTTTCTCCCCACAGGGGGTCTGATAGAGTTTGAACAAGCAGTACGTAATTTTAGAAATTGTCAAATTGAAGATTATAAGCTATTTCTTAAAAAATTACTTCTTAATTAAGTTTTAAGTAAAGTGTTGGCTATAAATAAACAAACAAATATAAATATTGTTGGATATTTCACACAGCGCCGTCTAGCCCCAAACTAAGCTAAGCATAGCTTGTACTATGGGAATTAGATGACTGATAGAATACTTATATACTTTTTTGTAAATACATACATATTAACACCCAGACACAGAACAAAATTCAATGCAATGGGAATCTAACCCACGACCTACAGCGCAGAAGACAGAGTTATTATCAGACTATTACCTGTTGTCTTTAAAATTCTGCGAAACCTAGTAAAAAAATCTTATTGCTTTTATTGCCAATTTATAATTTTTCAGGTAGTAGAACTTCTAAACAATACATTCAGGGATGTACTACCTCTATACCTGTTTCTGCCGCCGAGCAGTAATGCGTACGCATTATTGTGTTCCTGTTTCAAAGGTTGCCGGTGAAATCACACATACATTCCTTCACTTCTTCGCGTTACGGGCCCATTACGATGCGACGTCGGTATTCCCATAACTAAGTAATTTAAAGAGCTAGTACTTTGGGAGGACCTGGGTCTTACTGGGTCGACATATTTTATGGGCAGGCGTTACCGCATAACATCAGATGGACCACCGATCGTTAGAAAAGCATCAGTTTTCGTCTAAATTGCCTTTGATTTAGTTAACCTTACTATTTTCTCTCAAAATTAAGAAGTTTCTAAAAACTCAAGTACAAACAAAGGCATTTAACACTCCCTTTCTCGACAGAACCAGCTATTTTGGTTGTTCATGGAATCGGCGGCACCGTCATTAAGTCTCTCTGTGAACCAGTCGTCTAGTGTTGTGCTAACATTGAGATAAATGTATCGATGAAATGTAAACGTACCAAGATTCCTATTGCTAGAATTTAACGAGTGTTTTATGGGAAGTTGCTATTGCAGTTAACCTGAATATGCAATTCAAAAATTCGAGTCATTTATTTAAAATGTTTTAGTTAATATATCTTACTAGACTCTAAATTACTGTTTAAATGTTAAATCCCCACGATTTGATGTCGCTTTGCTCCGCGAAACACAATATACGTTTTATGGCTAGATGGCGCTGCGTGAAATGTGCAGCAATATTAAACAAAAAATATCATTATTTTCAGCATATCATTATAATGTTGTCAAAGTAATAAACTTAATGTAACATAGATTTATGTACTTGAATAGTTGCAAGGATCTTAAGCTAAAAACGATAATTTCAAGAAGCGACCACAATATAGATTATTACTTCCTAACTAAACGAATTTTCTGAACTTCCTAATTCATTTCAATATTCCAATTTATTCAATGGAAAATATATTCATATATATTATTAATCACTTTGGAAAACTATATTTGGACACTTTAAAGTTACCTCTGAGATGGCAGAAGTTGGCATTGGACCAAAATAGGTGGCATATATGACGGAACCCTGACTAACTGGACTAATCATGCTTAACGCCTCCGTCGGCATAGTGTCTGTTCTCGTTGCCAAGTCCATATGTACTATACTATATACATTACACTTCATGTATACATACAAATAAAAAATTGGAAGTGTCTGTTTGTAATGTCGAAACAACAGTCTTTTAATGAATGCGTATGAAAATATATAAGGTACGCATAAAAAAATTATCTGACTGTTGAAATGGCTGGACCGATTTTGAAGGGAATTTTCACTGGATTTTATAAAGAGGAACTAAGGCTACTTTTATTGAGGTTAATTCACAAATTGATAAAAACAGCTAAACCACGTAGCTACTCATTTAGTCATAAACTGAATTTGATGCAGGTAAAGACGCGGGCACAACTAGTGTTAATTAAAACAATGAGTGGCGATAGATTTATAATTGTAATGTTTTAAAGAGGTAACAAGTTTTTGTATGGGATAAATTACAAACTGAGCAGGTAGTTCATGTTAAAGTAACCTCTGCAAATTAGAAGGGATACGAATAGGGTTCTCCCCTACTTAGGTAAGACACAAGTCGCATCGTATACGCCCGTAACGCTGATATGTGCAGGTGGAATGTCTCATTTCCCGGTAACTTCACTGACAACCTCACCTATCAAAATACAGTAACGCGAATGCATTAATGCTTAACAGCAGAAATGGGTGTGGTGGAAATTTTTGGCGTACTTGGCGTAATTTCTACTGCAGCTAAAGTTATTAAAAATTAGTAATTAACATGTCATTTAGACCACCTGCATGGAATTCCTACGAATACAATGCAATATTTCAAATTACAATAGTTGCAAAACAATCATAGTTCTAATAACAGGTAAAAGCGCGCGCGTGAGTGAACTGAGAATCACAAACGATTGTAACAGAAATATTGAAGGTGACAGGTTTCCATTCACCAAAACGCGGTGCGAATGATCAAGTGTGCGGACGTGTGGATCCTTGCTAGATGTTTCCTAGCAAGAAAGCTACAACTACCAAGTGACGGACACGACTTTAAGTCGCACAGAGCGGGCGACGCAGCAACGAGACAAAATCATCCATTTTGTAGTTGAAAAATTTTGGATTTAGGTTTTAAAAATATTATATGAACATTAATCATCACAATCGCAAGGTTATTGTTTTCAACTCACTATTGAATCAACGGTTACTTTGTTTTTAGCGAAATTTTTAATGTTATGGTATTTAAGTTTTATTGATTATTTGGAGGAATCCATGCACTCAGGACAAACCCAGTAGTAAATGTACCTTTAAATTAATTAATTAATAATATACAAAACGTTTTGTTACTTATATAGGTATTATTTAACTTTAATTGTTTCAACATTTGATTTGAACAATTTGCAGCGGCTTTATGATTGTAAAAAACATTGAATGTCGGTCATATTTCATATTTTATACAGTCGCTGCATGTCGTGTCTGACATTATGTTTCTAACACCTATTAGGATTCTAAAAGAACACAATTCCTATGTAATTGCGAAGGTTTCTCTTCTGTTTCTTCCTGTTTGGAAACAAGATATTTTTATTGATGGTAATTTGTTTTACTCGAAGACAATTCATTTATACTGATTTGATTCATTTTGCTTGAATAACTTGTTTATTTGCATGGTGATAGTGATGTTCGTCATCCGTAGGAAATTTTAGAAAGTTTTGTAAAATTTATTGTATTTATAACTGAAGAGTATGTTTGCGGAATAATTTTATCATAATTAAAATATCGAAACATGCGGCAACCAGACGCAAATCACTAAAATAAGTTTGACAGTTCTATATTTATTCGATCTCTTTTCATTTAACTCGGAGAAAAAAGAGATGCGTATTATCATCAATACATTGATCCTTTCCTTCCATCCTTTTTCGGAAATATCTTGTCGTGAATCGAAAAAGAAATCGTAAAGAAATGGATGTAATATAATATTAATATTAGAAACTTAAATTGTGATTATCTATAGTTAAAATTGGCAATAGCTGATAAAGTATTAATATATCGATAAAAATATCGTACTTTTCACATCACTAGTAATTTTCATACAATTATGTTTTTGTACGTCAATTTGCAACAAACCAACAATACAAATTGTTGAATAATTACCAAACCTTAATTAGCACAAATTGTAAGTTCATTTTTTCATTGGGTTACCTAATTTGGTCAAACTCGAAAGGATCTTTATTGTCAGTAACAGGTTCCAACTGTACAGCGAAAATTAAACCAAATATTTCGTTTCAATTATTGATAGAACTTGTTAAGTCTAGCTCTCACTTAAAATGGGATTAGGGAAGGAAGATGATGATGCCTGTTCAACCCCTTATCACCCCTGGGGAGAAAAAACTAGAAACCTATAACGAAGGCATACCTTTTCACTGAATGAATTAAAAAGGGTCTTTCTTTAACGTACGCATTGCAATACATAGTACAAGTATTTGCAGTCTATAATTTTTTTTTGCATATACCACTATAATTTGTCCCTTTATATTTTTAACCAATCTTAATAAAGCCCCATATAATGTCCAGTATTTCTTGTCCATCCAAAGGTTGTCTGTAAGAGATTGCTTTATAGCGATAAGACCGCCCATTGTTTCACTCTATTGTTACTGATTGTTGTTATTTTGATTTGGTGACCAATAAAGTGTCATCTGTCTACATAATCCAGATAACACTAGCCCAATTCTTGAGGTATCCAAAAATGTGTTTATATAAGCGCGTACTGGATGTTTCAATCTATTGTTGCCTAAAAACCCATTTACCGAGTTGAAAGTAGAAACAAAAATAGAAATAAGTCATAAAACCAGCCAGGTGTGTGCTGTGGAATTTGATCCAATATTTCGTTTTCACTCATATTACGTTTTACCGATAAATCTCACTTTTATGCGTTTTTATTTTCGACTAAAATATTGGTAGCAGTAGTTCGTGAGTGGTTGGCACTAGAACTAAGTCCAGGAAAATCAGAAAAAATATCAATTCACTTCTGGCTGGCATCTTCGCTCACAGATTGAGTCAACAGGCACAAAATGAGTGAATTTATAAATTATAAGGTAAGATTATAAATTATAATTTCGCTATAATTAAAAACAGATTTTATTTTGAGAATAAATATAATAAACATCCAATAAATCCAATTATTAAGTGAACGTTTGACTGTCTCATAGCTCAGTTGGTAGTAACCCTGCCTTTTGCGTTGTAGGTCGTGGGTTCGATTCCCACTCAGCACAAACATTTTTGTGACGAACATAAGTATTTGTTCTGTGTCTGGGTTTTGATAATAATTATATGTATGTATTTACAAACATCAAAAGGCATTTAAGTATTACATCAATTGTCTGGTTCCATGAGACAAGCTATTTACTTAGCTTACTTTGGGGCTAGATGGCGCTGTGTAAAATGACCACCAATATAAAAAAACGACCCACACGAAGCAACAAAGCATAATACAATTTTGTAGAATAATTGATACTCATTTAGTAGAAACTTGTATCAAGTTCTTAGACATTTTACATGACCTATAAATAAATATTGGTGGACATTTCACACAGCGCCATCTAGCCCCAAACTAAGCATATCTTGTACTTATTCATAACTGAATTCTTGAACCATTGTTAAAAAAGTCATGACCAAGGTTGGTGTGACGGAATGGCTGCGGTGTCATTTTCGCGGTTTCTCTCGTCTCGACGGGCGCGAGTAATTTGCGGTTTGCACTTCTGGTTTTGAAGTATGATACTATCGCGTCAGGATATCATATCATAATAATGTAAAACATTGGTTATTTATGTCATTGACCCATGGTAAGCACAGCGCTTTCAAACGCATAATAGTGTACAAAAATCTGTATTGTTGGTTTTTAATTAGGGGTTTCTTCTCTCTTCCCCATGGAGGGTCGGTTAGGGTTTGAACAGGCATCAAACTTATCAATAAGTATGCGTGACCTTATGTTTTGAATAATATTCGTAGACGTTTCCAAGCCATTTCTTTATGAATTCTATGGAAATAAAAGTTTTGACTTTTGACTTTTGACTTTTTGAATTGTTTCAAGCGGCAACGCAACAAGATTGCTTGGTTAACAATTTCTAAATAATTATTAATTATTGCTGTATGGGTTTACTCAGATGACGTGAAGGCAAATTGCTTAGTAAACATGGACTAATTTTAAACCACAGTAACACATTCATTCGTACGTAGTCCCCGATTAGCTATAGACGTGACATTTGGTAAGCTTTCATAAAATCTTATCCAACAAGAAGAAGAAATTTAATAAATAAAAAAAATATATAATATAATAAAATAAATGTTTTTATTTTTATTTTTTGTGTTTGTCGTAATACTAGGATATATAAAAAAAAATGTATCTGTCATTGGCTGTAAGAGTAATTTTAAGTAAGAGCTGTGGATTCTGTTGAAAAATAAAATAAAAATAAATAAACCTTTAACCATAGAGATCGTGCGTAAAAAAAAACAAGAATAAAATATTAAATTTGCACATGAGTCCAATTATTTATCAATATAAATATTAATAAAACTCATTACAAAATTGAGGACACAGATGTGAAATTAATACTCAGTGATAAAGTTATTTATGTAACGCGATATGCGGTGGGGTCAGCTAAAAATATGTTAGTCAGGTGTGAACCCAAGTTGCTAGTTAGGGATTAAACAAAGGTTATGAATCATTTGACCGAATCACACTGAGCGAAAGATTAGCTATTTTGATATGTTCAGACGATAAATCCCAAACCGACATTTTTTTTTCATAATGGTGGACAATTCCCACAACGCCATCTAGCCCCAAACTAAACATAGCTTGTACTATGGGAACCAGACAACTGATATGATACACATATACTTTTTTGTAAATACATATACGCAGTCACAACAAACATCTATATTCGTAACACAAATGTTTGTCCTGGATGGGAACCGAACCCACGACCTACAGCGCAGAAGGCAGAGTTACTACCAACTGAGCTGTGAGGCCTGTAAAGGGCATAATAACACGCATGTTATTACCCGACTTCGCTCGCGTGCAATTTACTAATAAAGAAAATTAGGAGTGCGCTTAGTAAGCAACGCCATCTAGCCCCAAACTGATGAAATCTTGTATAGTGGGAACTAGGCAACTGGTAGAATACTTATTTTTGTAAATACATACATATTAACACCCAGATACACAATAAACATGTATGCTCGTCACACAAATGTTTGTCCTGGGTGGGAATTGAACCTACAGCGCAGAAGGCAGTGATTACATCTTCTTCTTCTTCGAGTCACCGGTTCTGTCGAACCAGTGCGGTGAAAGGATTGTAAGTGCGCCTCAAAGAGGCTCCTTTCGTGCACTCGACACATGTCTTCGAATTTTTAGTTCTAGGACATGTCGGTATCCTCACGATGTTTTCCTTCACCGTTTTGAGAACGTGGTATTGCGCACATAAATCTTTCAATCGAAAAACTCATGGGCGCATGTGATTTGGACCGGCGACCTCCGGATTGAAACTCGGGGGTCAGTACTAGACCACCACGTTCATGATCTAGTGATTACATGAATTTATAATATTAACACCGGTTATGTGGACTGACTGACTGACTCGTGCGTTGGCACACGTGATGACAATTGGATAAGTGCGAAGCAGTCACCATCTCGTTACGTATCCACGTACTCTTAGAAATCTTAACTCACGCTTCTGCAATCGAAACTTGACGGCCGAAGTTTTATATAACACGTCCTAAATTCATTTTCAATTCATTTATATTTGTTTGTGAACCTACATAATGGTGGTAGGGCTTAAGCTTTGATCACTAGATTCCGCTGTTGAGTGTACAAACATTACAAATATGAATTATAGCTAAAAATAATTAAACTCAATATAGCATTAAAACATTTGATTTCACTTTTCGAATCATTGTTCGAATCCTGACGTGGACAAATTATATTTTGCTGTTGAAAAAGTTTACCACGCTCTCAAAACTGGGAATGAAAACCTAGTGAGGAAACCGGTTTGTCCTAGAACCAAAAATATGAAGACATGTCAAGTACACGAGATGCGTCTTTGAGGCTCACTTTAATAAAAAAAAATAGGGTTTAGACTATAACCCTGATTCCACAATTCCCACTATTAAAAATGCATGTAACAATAAACAGGAAGAGATAGGATAATCCACAGGTGTACTGAGAAAATACACTTTCACATTTACTTAGTGGCAAATATATAGATTTATGATAGGATTGGTTTAGTGAACGCGGCGAGAAAGTGACTTGTTTGCTCTGCATTGAAATGATTACATATAGATTGCATACAATAATACTACCTCTACCTTCTACCCTTCATCTAAGATTAATGTCGCCAATGACTGGCCTCCTAGCTCAGTTGGTAGTAACGCCTTCTGCGCTGTATGTCGTGGGTTCGATACCCAACCAGAACAAATATTTGTGTGAAGTTCATAGATGTTTCTGTCTGGGTGGTAATATGTATGTATTTACAAAAAGTATTTAAGTATTATATCAGTTGTCTGGTTTCCATACACAAGCTATGCTTTCATTACTTTGGGGCTAGATGGCGCTGTGTGAAATGTCCACCCAGATTATTATTATTTTATTAATTGCAGTGTCAATGTTTGTAATATTACAAAGAGCGGCTTCACAGCTCAGTTGGTAACTACCTTCTGCGCTGTAGGTCGTGGGTTCGATTTCCACTATGATAATGACCAGGACTGAAGTACCCGCAACTGACGCGAATGCTGATGAATTTGATTGGAGCAAGTGAAACGAAAGTGTGTTTCGAGATATTAGCGTGTGGCAATCCGTTTTTGCCTACCCCTTTTAGAAAATAGGCGTGATTATATAAATATATAATGTTTTAGACGTTAAAAATATAAAAATACGTGCTAAAGTCTATTCTAAATATGTAGGGTAGTAGTTCAGGGAGTGGACACTCTGGGATACAATTGGATTGTATCAATTGAGACGCCTGCTAGCTCGCCATCACGACTAGTTTAACTTGATTGATTGTATGAAGTTGCATCATGATGCATTCGCCACGGGATAATATAGACAATTTCTCTATTACACCTCTAAGAAACATTCTAACAAAATTCTTTTTAGGGTAAAGGTCGCATTTGTACGTCTTTTATAATTATTTATATATATTTTTTTCAATTAAGAATAAAGAAAGAAACATTACCTACATCTCGTAGTCGGTCGAGAAATGACCGCTTGTGTGTCTTAACAAGCAGATGGCCCACCAGATGGCCCACCAGATTTTGAGCAGCATCGTCTGACCGTATTTATTTTTAATTAATAGTAATCTTGCTTTTTTAAATAAAGGTTTCATCATTTTACTGGCCTCACAGCTCAGTTGGTTAATTATCTTTGCTTTTTGCGCTTTAGGTCGTCTGTTCGATTCCCACGAAATACATTTGTGTGACGTACATAGATGTTTGTTATGTGTCTAGGTCTTAATATGTAAGTATTTTTGAAAAAGCAATTAAGTAGTTTATCAGTTGTCTGGTTCCCATAGTATGCAGTGCATGATTATTTTCCGGCTAGATGGAGGTATGTGAAATGTACAAAATATTTATTATTTAAACTGTATTAGGGACATAAATCGTCTTAACTTTCACAGATGAAGCTACATAAAAATATATTATATATACAGAGATTGGTTTCTCACCGCTACAGCCTAATTCTTCCATTAAGACGGGCAAATAGTTAAAAACAGTAAACGGTTTAACTGTTTTCGTCCGTCTTAAACGGATTTAAGTGTAATCCTAAAAATAACCATAATTTTTCATAAGTTTTCCAACTATAAACGCCAAGTGCTCATAAATCACACAGGCTCCATAAAATTTTGCGTCAATTTTAAATTCCTTTTCCGTCATAGTGACGGGGAATCTTTTCATCTCCGTGGCGTGATGGTGATCGACAGTAAACAGAGTTCGATTAAAAATTCATAAATTTACAACGTACGACACGATTTTCATCATAACAGAATAGTACATAAATTAGTTTTTTATGTTATATAATTGTTGAACGAGCCGACGGCCCACCTGGTGTTAAGTAACCTCTGCCCATAACAACCGGTGCGGCTTGGGTCCTCCCCTACGACAGGACCCAAGTCGCATCGTATGCGCCCGTAACTATGAGACATGAAGGTGGAATGTCTCATGTGCCTGTAATTTCACCGGCAACCGCACCTTTCAAACTGGATTACAGTAACGCGAATGCGACTGCTTGGTGGCAGAAATGGGCATGGTGGCAGTACTTCCCCGGACGTAAACGAAATGTAAACTTTATATATTAATTTTATTGTAAAATGAAATATTTGTGATTTGTTTATATTTTATGTCATATTTATATACTTCAGGAAGGATATGGTGGAGCTTTGGTTAAAAATAAGAACTGAGTCTTTACTCGTGTTCGTTACAAACACCTTAAACTATTCTAGATCAATGTCATATATTTCTAATTTCTTAAATATCATTTTGGTTGAGTAATTAAATTATTTACGACTTAATTACTGAGCTTTAGATTAAAATCTTCATACACTCTCACACAAATCATTCTAATGGCAGTCATCAATTTATAAACATTTTTATAATTTGACAACTTTTATTGATGATTATAAAGCGTAAATCTTGGTAGAGTAGTTCTTAAGAGTTTCCAATAAATTTTCATTGACAGAGAAGTTTTTGAGAGTTTCAAAGCAGGTTTTATTTTATTAGTTTTAAGCTATTGTATAGCTTCTATAGCGGGCCTTGAGCGTGGAGACCGAATCCAGAAATTCCGTAACGAAAAAACCTAACACCCCCCACTCCGACCGGCACAGCGGTGATACTTTTTAGTTCCATCTATCGATAAATACCAGAACTTTAAATGACTTTTTGAAATATCTCGCGCAATAGCTTTACCGCGGCAGTCTCCGAGTGCCACACGTCTTTTTTTTATTTATTTTTATTTATTTATGATTTATTCGGTTTATTGTGATTTCAGTTAATTACACTTTTATTATTAGAACCAGTTCCTGAAAAACAAGTTAAGAGATTAAATATTTAATCATAGTAAAATTAAGAAATAAATATTTCTTTTTTCAACTTGACTATAAATTACCATAATAGGGGTCTTCGATAATTATTTTATAGTGTGCCGTAATACGTATGTGTGTGTGTGTGTGTGTGTGTGTGTGTGTGTGTGTGTGTGTGTGTGTGTGTGTCTATTGATAGATAATACATTGCCATAGGTAAATCAGGTATATCGGGAATTATATCTCGTGGGTCAAAAAGATTGCTTTTGCAGCAAATTGGTTTAAAAACGATTTAAAGAAAAAATCGATTGTTATAAAAGCCATCTATAAAGATGTAAGCTGTCGATATCAGTAATTTCCCCAGATAAGCTTCAGGTGCGTTTAAACACGTTTCGCAAAAAATTGGAATATTTTGCAAAAGACGCATCGTTTATGATTATGGAAACTGGTTTATGGCTGTGAAGGTGTTGATGACAGATTACCATTCATCTCAATAAGATCCTTTAATACCTAGTTCTGCAAGGAACTCTATAATTTGCTTATGAGCCTCCGGTGAAGGAAATCATCATGAGGCAACCACAACTTTTGCTCTACCCAGATATCTACCTGCCCTCAAACATCAGATGATAAAGTCAAAGAAAAACTTTGTCAGAATTTCAAAAAAAATTAATAACTCAACAATTGGGACACTGCGGAAATATAAACTTAAGTTAACTTTAGTCTAGTTTACGACAACTCAAATTAACTTTCAACGTTTAAAACATCGCGTCGTAACTCTTATTAATTATAGTTAATCGTGCAGTTTGAATGCGGAAGTTTAACGATTGACTTTATGCAATTTATGTTTAGTTTACGATGTTTTTATTAAGAGAGCTTTGGTGCAGCTTAGGTGATAAAAATAAGTGTGACGCTCTCTTTTTATATGCGAATCTGTGCCAACCCCTTTCGGTCAAGGGTGAAGACAAGAGTGGAACATAAGCTCCTAGGTTTTTTTTTCATGTGAGGCAGTTACGGAAAGAGCCGACTTCCCACCTGGTGTTAAGTGGTAACCTCTGCCCATAACAGCTGATGCGTCTTGGGTCCTCCCCTACTAGGTACGACAAAACGCAAGTCGCATCATATGCGCCCTGAGACGTACAGGTGGAATGTCTCATGTACCTGTAATTTCACCGGTAACCACACCTTTCAAACCGGAACACAGTATCGCGAATGCGTCACTACTTGACGGCAGAAAGACGAGTATGGCGTGAGTTCTACTGCTCTTAAAACTTGTCATGACAAAAAATATCGTATCACTCATAAAATGTAATTCTCTTGGGTAAGTAATACATTGTCAATGCTTGCGGTGTTGGTAACGGCAACACGTGGGATATAATGGCTATATGTACATATAACGTTGTATATAGAGTCGTGTCTCACGCGCTTGATTTTGGAAACAGAAATAGAATCGTTATCGGGTTTTGAACATCGCGTGTTTTGTCGGAAATACTTTAAAACAATTTCTTCAGTCAGGTGCAGTGTTAGAGAATTGAGAGGTTCTGAACTAAATGCAGAGAGAATTCGTTGAAAAACATTATTTCCTTACAGAACTTATCATAAATACATTAATTCCTGAAAGGATTTGAATAAACATAAATTTAATTTTTACTAATCATATTTTTTTTTATATTTAGTACAGAGCCGTCTAGACCCAAAGTAAGCTAAGCAAAGCTTGTATCATGGGAACCAGACAAGAGATACCTGATTTAAATTATTTAATTGATTAAATATCGTAAGAAAATTTTACTTAATGCAACTATTTGTAGAAATGTTTTTACTATTGGTAACACATAGTTCATAACGAGAAAAAATCCTGAAAACTATGAGTTATAGAAATATAGCAATTAAATAAGTAATTTTGAATATTGTATCCAGGAGCTTCAGCTTCAGGATGCATGAAAAGAGCCTTTTTGAGGCGCACTTTAATTTGAACGACAATTGTTCTAGAGTAGTAGTAGTAGCTTCAGGAGCATTGGGAAGCTGCGAGTTGTGTGAATCTGTGACAATTGTTCCATATGTCTAATTTAAAACCGTGTGCCAACGTCCTAAGTTCTATTTCTACTGCGAGGCGCGTTTACTGCCAAACACACGACAATGTAGTGCTAAATCTTATTTTAAATACCATAGTCATTTGAAATATGTATGTAAATGGGTTATTATCGCATAGAACTTTTTCTCTGCTTCTAAGTTTTGGTTTTAAGACTGTAATCTATACAGTCTTCAAACCAAAACTAAGAAAGGCCGATGCCGATTAAATTACTGTTCGTATTCAAGTCTGAAAAATACATGCTTGCTCTTAATATTGCATAAATCAACAAATTCTGGAGACGTCTGGAGTTAACAAGCAACACTATTGTTGTTTGCGTCACGTAGTCTGTAAAATCTTCTAAAAATAGCGGCCCGTTAATATTAACGATATGTCATGCTAAATTGTCTACAAGCAAGTGTGGAAATCGACGACTATCTACAAGAGTAAACTGCTAACTTCATAACATATGCTTTCAAATAGACTGAGTTATAATTCTTAATTCTATAATAGTCATTGCGCACAGAAAAATTATAACAAAGATTATAAACACTTTACACTTGGAATAAAATATTAGGAATTTGGCACAAATACTTATAAAAAATTCTTCACATGTCTAAATCAGATGTTCACAGTGCAGCACAATCAAGTACGCGTCTCAGAATAGAAATTTGGACTATTCAATTCCGTCAGTTGCCAATTTTTAGAAGGAATTTTGTAGTAAAAGTCTACCGTTGCCGGTATATCTCTAAATCTAACTGCTTTGCCCAAGGTGGGAATCGAAACCATGACTTACAGCGCAGAAGGCACAACTACTAGCACCTATGTAAGGCCAAACAAACAGAATTTTTAATATACAAATTTTAATGCATAAACAATTAGCATAACAAAAGATATTTATTGGGAGGATATTCGAATGGTATTGCTAAAGTTATGGGCAGTGGATACAGCGTAACATAAGGTGGGCCATCTCACAATACATAAAAAATAAATAGTTCATTTCAATAGGAACCACCACAGGGTATCCAGATGCTCAGCACCCTTGGTTGAATTACCTCACATCCGTACGAAGCGTTTTGCTTCCACTTTCATAATGCGGACAGCCCAAGAGTGGAACTCCTTGCCTGCGTCTGTACTTCCTGAAAACTATAATCTGGATATATTCAAGATGACGGTGAGTAGGTAATGGTTGCCAACGTGCGTATTTGTTTGCCTCATACTGTACTCGCGTTCTTTATTAATATCAAACCGGATGGAACCTTGGTAGAGCTATTTTATTAGTTCTATTTCCAATTGACTTTGACCTAATTATTATAATAACATTAGTTGCATTTTGTTCTTGAGTGTCGGTAGCTTTAGCCCGCGACTTTGTCCATACGATTTGTAATCCACACAGTTAACTATTTATAGTGAGTTTTGAAAATTTTCGTTATTGTTTTTATTTCATTGATCCCCATTAGTGAGATAAAATTAACACTAGTTTTGAGGCTAATCACAGAGCATTTAACACAAAAATCTTCAAAATCCGAGCTCTATTTTACTGTGATGCTCGTATATACAAACAAACAGTCAAACAGTTCTGTTACAACGTTATATTCGAATAGGTTTTACTGAAAAATGCTGGATTTCTATAAATATTCAGTTGGCACATCTGTCCTTTATAAAAAAAAACCATAGCAATAATATAAATAAAGGTGCTATGGAAATAATGCTTTATATCTAATTAGCCGATGCATTTAACCTGACCTAAGACTTCTCTTGAGCCGCCATACCAAGTCTTGCTGTTTACCTCGTCCTCAGACCCTGACATGGACCTTATTTTATAGAAAATTCTAGAGAAAATCTGTGTAGAATAACCTGTAGTAACATTTACCTATGGCACATACAAAAATGAGGTCAGTCGCTTGTAGGAAAACTAAATTTCGCTACAAAAATGAAAAAGCTATTTAATCTAACAATGAATAATTGGATATCCAAACAAGCTACGCTCCGAGAACGTCCTACTAATGACGTCTATAATCTTTGTATATAGAATGGTATGAAAACAGTGTATTTAAAACATATTATTGAAACCTTGTTTAAAGTAACCTTCCGTTCCTATGACGCAAATTGATTTATTTTTGTTAAACCATAGACAAACGGTTTATGAATAGTTTACATCAAACAATATCGGAATTAAACTCTTGTTGCGAATGAATTATTCCAGAAAACTATGTGTGAGTCTTCAAGGGTAGATTTATTATGTATTAAGGAACGAGCAGATGGCTCCCCGCCTGGTGTATTACATAAAATAATACATATACCCAGACAGAAAAATCTATGGTTTTCTTAAAAACGTCTTCCTGGGTGGAAATTGAACCTGCGACCTACAGTTACTAAGCTGCGAGGCCAATCAAAAGTCATCATAAATCAAGCGATGAGTTGGGTATACTAATACTGAACAACCGAATTATGTTTTGAATATCGAATTCTATGGAAATAAAGTTATTGACTTTGACTTTGAATTGGGCCACACAAAGTGCAGTATAGGTGTGCCATCTGCTCGTTAAGTAATTTCGCTCGAATGCACCGTACGTTTCTTCTCAACGAGAACCCACAGTTACAATTTCTCTCCATTCTTTCATAGTGTGAATTGGTGTATACGTTTGTCTCAAAGCAATTGTTCTGATCAGCACTTAATCAATATCTCATCTTAAGGCTTCACACGTCTGTCGTCTAACGGAGATGTCACTTGTGTTCGATTAGTATAATAATGTGTGGAAAAAAGTGTACTTTCTAAATACTAAGTGCTACTTTGAGGGCAATCGGGTTGTCAGTTAAGTATATGACAAATACCGTTAAACAAAAAAGTTATTTTCTTTAAGGCAATGATTATCTCAGGTATATAAGCTGATTAGCTTCCAGATCAAAAATATATTTAAAATGTACCTTAATGCTATATTTTCATGAGATTTTAAAACGGTTGCTAACCCAGCCAACATTTCGACGCAAGGTCGAGGGCTGACTGAAATGACTGAAAACATATAAATACAATTCAAACCATTTTTTTCGCATTTTTAAAATAGTAACTTAATATTTATACCCGGAGGAGCTTCTTGGAACCGATATTTCTAATATATTTAAGACTGTTGCTTGCGAATTCTGTTTTACCACACACTATTTTACCCCTCGGAAAAGTGGCCTAAGTTACTCCTTGTTACATCAGCTATCTGTCAGTCAAAGTCCCGTCAAAATCGGTCAAACCGTTTTAAACCAACAATTTTTTTGTTATAATAACCGTATATATTTCATATGAATTTAGTATAAAAGTTTTGGAATTAGGTACAAAAAGACTATGCAAATTGATAAATTTTTTAGATTATTTGGTACTACGAGTATGTTTTTAGATTTTCTTACTTATTATATTAAATTAATTAATATGTTTTAAAAATAATATTATATTATATTTGCTTATGTTATTAACCGATTTTTACACAATTTTTTATTATTTATAAGTCATAAATGATACCTATAAATATTTCCTAGGAGATGGGTGTTGGTGACTGCGCCACAGATTTTTCTATAACTATTGCAATTACCATCTTGTTATTTTTACGTGTTTTTCTTTGTTCCCAATAATTTATTATTATTTAAATCAATAAAGTGATTCCCCCTTGTTTGTTCCAGATTATTTCCACGAAAATGTCTCAAGTGACGTAACAAATCCAATCGACTCGAAGTTATCGACATTGGGCCTCGCCTATCGACTTACCGAGTGATATATAGATCTGTGCAAATGTGTGAGAAGGCGAGCTTGACCGTTGGTGATACGATGACCAACAGCAGCCCCGAGACGAGGGTGATGATCATGCGGTCTACAGTCAGAAGGAACACTTATAGGAGACAGGTCAGTATTTCATGTTATGTCAAAGTCAAAAACATTATTTCCATGGAATTCATAAAGAAATGGCTTGGAAACGTCAATATTCAAAACATAAGGTCACGCGTACTTATCGCTAAGTTTGACGGCTGTTCAAACCCTATCCGACCCTCCACGGGGAAGAACAAACTATGGACAGGGGTTACCACTTAACACCAGGTGGCAACACCGAGAGCGTGGTGGGCTAGTGGTACTGACCCCGAGTTTCAATCCGGAAGTCGCCGGTTCAAATTCCGACCGGCACCGAGTTTTTCAATTGAAAGATTTATGTGCGCAATACCACGCTCTCAAAACGGTGAAAACATCGTGAGGAAACCGACATGTCCTAGAACTAAAAATTCGAAGACAGGTGTCAAGTGCACGAAAGGAGCCTCTTTGAGGCGCACTTACAATCCTTTCACCACACTGGTGCGACAGAACCGGTGACTCGAAGAAGAAGAAGAAGACCGGGTGGGCCGTCTGCTCGTTCCGTACCTTTACAAAACTCACTGTTCGAGAGAGCCAGTTACACGATTAGTAATATAGTAGTATTGCATAAATAATAATAATATTGGTAGACATTACACACAGCGCCATCTAGCCCCAAACTAAGCATAGCTTGTACTATGGAAACCAGACAACCGATAGAATTCTAATTTTTTATTGTAAATACTTACATATATATACATATTAACACCCAGACACAGAACAAACATCAATGTTCGTCACAAAAACTTTTGTCCTGGGTGGGAATCGCACCCACGACCTGCAGCTCAGAAGGCAGAGCTACTACCAACTGAGCTTTTTTTTACCGGCAACCACACCTTTCAAACCGGAACACAGTAACGCGAATGCGTTACTGCTTGGCGGCAGAAAAAGCCATGGTGGCAGTACTTCCCCGGACGAACTTGGCGAGAGTTCTACTGCTCTTAAAAAAGCTGTGAGGCCATTCACTATTGCATGAGCTGATAATACCGTCTTGCCCCAAAAAGACACCATAAAATTCTATCCCATACCCAATAATATCGATAAATTACTTATTACCGTTGACACATAGCGTGATCATAAAATTATTTCAGTGACATAAACCCATAGCTAGCGTTGCCAGGCGTCCGGATAAAGCCGGACACAGACAGGCATTTTGGTCTCGTGTCCGGCCAAATTAGTTGGGTTTTGGCATTTGTTAGGCTTTTTAAATTTGGCCAGTTTCTTTACATTTCTAACATGTTGGTGTAAAGAAGACTTCATTCATTAAATTTTATTGCTGTTTCATTAGAATTTAAGAAGATCTTCTTCTCCGAGTCACCGGTTCTGTCGCACCAGTGTGGTAAAAGGATTGTAAGTGCGCCTCAAAGAAGCTCCTTTCGTGCACTCGACACATGTCTTCGAATTTTTAGTTCTAGGACATGTCGGTTTCCTTACGATGTTTTCCTTCACCGTTTTGAGAACGTGGTATTGCGCACATAAATCTTTCAATCGAAAAACTCATAGGTGCACGTCGGGATTTGAACCGGCGATCTCCGGATTGAAACTCGGGGGTCAGTACCGTTAGACCACCACGCTCTTTTAAGAAGATGAAAAAGTTAAATGATTATTGTTTGGTATATGATAAAAGGCATGTTTTAATTTAAAACAATTGTCGTGTTATAAAGACCGAGTGTCCGAATTTTTTTACAAAATGTCCGGCTAAACTAGCCGGTCTGTCCGGCTTTTCGGTTTTACGACCTGGCAACCATACCCATAGCGATAAACGTGTTTGCTATCTCTATTTCGACAGTGGTAAGGTCTATATTAGTTTGTGTGGGTGGCAGTAGGAAGTTGCAGTGGATGTTAGATGTGTGTTACTGTGTCGTTCGTTGACCTCACAAATGTTCGGGAGTAGAGAACTATTTTAGATAGAGTGGGGAAGACACCGATATGTAGCAACGTCGATAGATTCGGTTTAATGGTCGGTTATTTTGGATTATGATGAAGATAAAAAACTTATAATTTTTAAAAGCACATTTGTGAAAAATTATGGTCCAATCACAGGCTCAGCATGTTTTTGTGTCGGTTTAGAATTTACTTAGTAATTTTATTTGAAATAAACCACACCACGTACAAACTAAATCTAATTCAAAGAAACTTAATCAAAATTTTACATATTTACATGTATACATAACATAGAGGTTTGTTCTGTGACTGTGGATGTTAATATGTATTGTATGTATGTATTTACAAAAACATACATAATTATACAATTATTCGATTAGTTGTCTCGCTCGCACGGTACGAGCTTTACTTAGTTTTGATCTGAATGCCGCTGTGTGAATTAAAAAAAAAGAAATAATAAAACTGACCGATGGATGTTATAAACGCAATTATATCTTCTAAATAATTTGTATGTAAAAGTTAAGTTTTGAAGGTAATGAATTAAAAGGATCTTTATTAAGGGTAAAAAGTATCAAGTTACGATAAAAAAAATTTTAGTTATCCGTTATTAAATGTCATTATTTCCTTATAGAAATTGGTATTTTTTCTGACACAGAATTAAAATTAAATAAATTCGAATTGATTTAAAGCAGCCAATGAGAAGATAGACATGAAATGATTATCAACTTGTTCTAATACATAAATAATTAGAATCACGCTTTTATCCCAATGTAAGGGTCGACAGAATAATATATATATAAATAATTTAACCTTGCGGGTGGCGGCGTGGGAATGTTAACATGATAATTGGTGAGCTCATCAGCATCATTGTTTTCTTACGAATATCTCGACTATTCAAATAAAATCCGACAAATACGGATTAGGCAATTTATCGATATCGATAAAAAATTTCATTACCCCATCACAACAGACCCATTCGCACTACACATGGTGTTCGAAACATTGATCGATTTCGAACGCCACGAGTTAAGGTATCGCCCTATAGTTCGATATGTATCGAAGGCAAATGCAGCTTTACTGAGTTTACGGTTGAGTTTATATGATTTTCTGTGGATTATTGGTGAATCAACGGACTTTAACACAAGGATCGCGGGATCCATTTCCAAATGGAATATTTATGCTTGAGCTAGAAGCAAAATATTCATAGAAGTAGCTTCTATTCGCTGCAAAAGATTTTTGAAGACAATCAATAACAAAAAAAAAAATTAGAATTTTGCACGTAGCCCTTCAGCTCTGTTGGTAGTACTCTGCCTTCTTCGCTGTAGGTCGTGAATTCGATTCCCACACAGGACAAACATAATGTGTGACGATAGTTCTACTGTTACAAAAAGCTATTGATGGAAAACGCGTTAGTGAATGGGCCGCTATTCCGTTATTTTTATGTGGACATTTGCATGCGTGCGTTTTTATCTGGATTCTTATCATTTTGAATAGTTGTGCAACGGAAACAGAGCATGAATAACAGTAAGGAGTAAACTTAACTGTATGTCAGAGTTCATAAAAAAAGGAAGCCCTCCTTTAGGTGTTTCTTGTCTATTCTTCCCCACGGAGGGTCAGATAGGGTTTGAACAGGCGTCAAACTTAACGATAAGTACGCGTGACCATATGTTTTGAATATTATTGACGCTTCCAAGCAAATTCTTTATGAATTAAAATTTTTGACTTTGACTTCTGTAAGTATTACTGCCACCATACACATTTCTGTCTCCAAGCAAAAGTGCAGTCTGTGGCTGCAATCAGCAAAATCCTATATATATTATATATTCTCGGTACTGGTGAAGTCACAGGCAAATAACAGACAACTGAGAGAATACTTGTATACTTTGGTAAACACATACATATTAATACATATTAACACACAGACATAATAGTCACACAAATGTTTGACCTGGGCGGGGATCGAACCCATGACCTGCGCAAAAGAAAACCATGCATTATGAGCAAACAAAATATGCGACACTTATGTATGAAAAAAAATGTGAGCCGTCACGGGACGCCTGGCAGATGTGAAACATCGACATTATTTTGTAAGAAACTAAGTACCCCATCACTAATAATGTTTATGATTTGTCGTAACCTTGAACGGACCAATCAGCGCTCATGCCGTGGCGACGCGTCGCCAAGCCAGAAATCTGTTTTACGTGCGGCTATAGATGTTTCACATCAAAAAAAAGCTAACTCTATCACTCCTACCTTATTTAATTCACTTTTGCCTTTTGCTGCGTCTTCGAGCAAACATTTTTTTTTGTGTAATACATCTACGGAACGAGCCGACGGCCCACCTAGTGTTAAGTGGCAACCTCAGCCCATAACAACCGATGCGACTTGGGTCCTCCCATACTAGTATGAAAAGACCCAAGTCGCATCGTATGCGCCCGTAGATGTGAGACGTGAAGGTGGAATGTCTCATGTGCCTGTAATTTCACCGGCAACCACACCTTTCAAACCAGAACACAGTAACACGAATGCGTTACTGCTTGGCGGCAGAAAAGGGCATGGTGGCAGTACTTCCCCGGACGAACTTGGCGAGAGTTCTACTGCTCTTGTAACTTGTGAACTGTAACTCTTGTGTGTAAACATGTAACAATAAACAATGTTTACAAACATTTAACAACATAAAATATTCACAATAATTTGTTGTCGGTTTGTTGTTGCGAGTGGAATGTCCCCATACAAAATGGTCAGCCAATTTACGGCACATTTGCCCATCGCACGGCTGTCAACTCAAAACATCACTCGCTCGTCTGGCTTCCAAATCGTCATGGGCCTTAAACCAAAGACGGGTTTTATTTTTAAATTTACTTTTTATGTTGTAATCGACCTTAAGTATCATAGAAAATCTTATTACAGTTTTGCATATCCAAATTTGACGATGTTAGGACTAGCCGTTTGCAAAGTATCACATTAACTCTAATTCATAAACTTTTAAGTGCTAAGTAAAGTTATTGCAGATCCGCCTTTGTTCTGCGACTACGACGAAATTGTCCACGGTTTAGCGAAGTACACAAAATACCCTATTTTATAGGGCCGCGGTGAAATATTACGAGTTATGTGCGTTGCTGGAATACAGATCAGACAAAAACATCTAGAAAGGACTTTACATTGTATCAACATTATCGTTGGATACTTATTTTTATTAGGGTGTCTCACATTTTATTGTAGCTGCCTCAACCAATACAATAATCAGAAACAGCACAATATATGTAAATGCAGTAATTTTCCAGTAAAATTTAGCAAAATAATCAACTACCCTACCTGACTTTAAATTAGACTGGCCTCATAGCTTGATTGGTAGTAACCCTGCCTTCTGTAGGTCGTGGGTTCAATTCCCACCCAGGACAAACATTTGTGTGACGAACATAGGTGTTTGTTTTGTCTGGGTGTTGATATGTATTTTACGAATGTAATAACAAAAAAAAAATTGTATCAGTTGTCTGGTTCCCATGATACAAACTATTTAGTTAGCTTATTTTGGTGCTAGAAGGCGCTGTGTGAAATGTCCACCAATATTTATTTATTTAATATTAATGAATAAAAAAAACCCTATTCATAAATGCTTCAGTTTACTGAGCAAACAGATAGAGAAGAGATACCTTTAATTGCCTGTAAATACTTTTAATTAGTTTTATTTTTTGATGTGAAACGTCTATAGCCGCACGTAAAACCGATTTCTGGCGTGGCGACGCGTCGCCACGGCATGCGTTGCATATTACTTTTACAAAATAATGTCGATGTTTCACATCTGCCAGGCGTCCCGTGACGGCTCACATTTTTTGATGTGAAACATCTATAGCCGCACGTAAAACCGATTTCTGGCGTAGCGACGCGTCGCCACGGCATACGTTGCATATTACTTTTACAAAATAATGTCGATGTTTCACATCTGCCAGGCGTCCCGTGACGGCTCACATTTTTTTTAAATCATATATTTGTAGCTGTTGGTTCCTTAATAAATATAAAAAAAGAGAAAATCACCAACAATAAAATCCTACTAATATTATAATCGTGAAAGTTTGTATGTATGGATGTTTGTTACTCTTTCACGCAAAAACGGCTGAATGGATTTGGATGCAATTTAGTACCAAGATACCTTATATGCTGGATTAACACATAGGCTACTTTGATCCCGGAATAGTGCAGTGTTCCCGTGGGTGGACTTATTCACCGCGGGCGCAGCTAGTTTGTAATAAAATGATCTATTGCATCTATTGCTTCCATTTCCTCCACAGATCCTGGCCGCATTAGCAGTCTCCCTGGGTCCGTTCGCGGCGGGGCTGAGCAAAGGGTACATGTCCCCTGCCATAGCCTCCATGCAGGAGTCGCAGCACCACGACGCGTTCACGGTCAGCGACCAGCAGGCCAGCTGGATTGCCAGCTTGAGCTTATTGGGTAAGTTAAGAATCTGTTTAGAAGGTGGTGGATATTTCACACATCGCCATCTAGCCCCAAAATAGAAACTATGTATATAACACATAGAACACGAACGGATAAGCCTTGCGCTCCATTTCCACATTTGCGAGTGGCTAAGCGACCGAGTGGACTTATTTAAAGTACTAAGTGAAACTGGTGGTCATAGGTTCAAAGACAAAGTCAAAAACTGTATTTCCATGGAGTTTATAAAGAAATGACATGGAAACAGGATAGGTCAGGCTGTTCTGCCTCACCCCGCATTCCAGCCTGGATACGTTTGAAAGTGACCATCACCATTATACATGTTTGTACCGGTTGCTGACGACAATAGACAGTAAATCTTTATTTCCATTGTTAAAGAAATAGCTTCGAAACGTAAATATGTAGTTTTTCAACCTGGATAAATCACCGGTTTTGTATATAGAAAATCCTGGAACGAAAGAAAGAAAATTTATTTTGACACAGACATTATATCATTTACAACAATGGATACGTACGTTAATCAAATTTTTACGAAATCCAGCAAAAATAATCATAAATAACTTCCTACGTATTCCAAACTACCCAAATTATAACATACTAATTCTAATATGTTTGGCAAATTAGGATGCGCGACTCAGGAGATGAATAGCAAAGCTTAGCATGATACTTGGACAGATCAAAACCTGCATGCTGCAACCATTTGAAGCTTGATTGAGGGATTTTCCTTCACTTTTTTGTGTCATCTCTGTAACCAGCCTCTCTACTTCTTTTAGCGTGATAGACAAAACTTTCCCCCACTCAAAATCTTAATTTAGTATTAAAATGAAGTGACCAACAAATCTTAGCTTATCTTTCATTGATAAAATAAATGGTCAGTTTATGTACATTTCCGGCTGTCAAACGCTATCAGAAACCCACACGGAATGGTAGGTAATTACTTACTTTCCTAAAAGTTAGATTACAGTTATGTGATATTAATTGCTGTAGACGGGATATCTACGATTTTAATATGATACTTTTCTAAGAGTCAGAAGTTATTTTTCGTGTTTACTCCATAATGTATTTTGAACACAGAAGATCCTTCCATCTTTGTTCAAAGTACATTATGGACTATTCAGGGTTCCTTTGGGACTTTACACTGGAAATTATAAAAAACCCAATAATTGGAAACATGGTTGAAGCAAAGGCGAGAGCGTATGTACCCCGAATGAAACTGTGAACAGATGAAAAGTTACGATTTATTGCAGTCATTTCATATTTTTAATCTTGCATTGTCCAGCCTTAACTTTGTAAAAGAATGCATACAAACCCATGAGTACAAAGTTATAAAATTCACCCAGTCCGACACTTAGGTGTAGCTTTACCTACATTTATGTATTTTATTTGATTAATATCTTGATTTTTCTTATTCGTCCAGGAAAATATCAGCCTAGTATGTTCTAAATATCCCCTCATTGCATTAAGCTCTGTATTTTTTTGACTGGCTTCATAGCTCAGTAACCCTGCCTTCTGCGATGTAGGTCGTGGGTTCGATTCCCACCGAGGAAAAACATTTTTGTGACGAACATTGATGTTAGTTCTGTGTCTGGGTCTTAATATGTATTATATAATAATATATTATTATGTCTGTATTTACAAAAAAAAAAAGTGTTATATTAGTTGTCTGGTTCCCATGATACAAGCTATGCTTAGCTTACTTTGGGGCTAGATGGCGATGTGTGAAATGTCCACCAATATATATTTATTATTGTGTGATGCATTAGGTGAACATTTATATGTCTGTTAATATTTACATATTATACTTTTTTATTGAAACGTGCCTTATATCCACACCAGCTATATTTAATGATGGTATAACATTGTGGGCACAGTGTCCACACGTGGGCATAAGTGTTGAATATCCACCGGGTTTATGAATCATCAAACACGACACGAAATATCGTAAAATTAAATTGGACTAAACTGTTTTACAATAAAAGTTAACAATTATTGGATCTTTTATGTATCTCAAATTGTTTTAAACATTTCGTAAAGTTTAACGGAGGGCGATATGTTAATGGAGTATCAAATGAAATGAAACGAAATGTTGTTAATACTCATAATTAGCACTGTTCGCTGTGTCGCAGATGGTATGGCCGTCCACAGATACACATTACTAAGGTTACCTTAGTACTTACCTTAGTATCTAAGGCTTGAGAACATAAATATCACTGAAATTTTGGGGCAACAGGAAAGGAATCCGGGTTTGCTCGCTTTGCAGGCAGTCTTGAATTCGCTAATATAAACTTCTCTTAAATTAACTAATAATTAAATAAGGGGCCGTTAAACTCTAGTGAAATGCGAAAGTATAAAATGAAATAGTTGAATCCACTCGTGGCAACATGTAAATAAACAAATATGGGTGGACTTTTCTAGCCATTATTTCTAGCCCCAAAGTAATCATAGCTTGTAACATGGGAACCAGACAACTGATATGTATAATACTTATATAAAGTTTTTTGTAAATACATATTAACACACAGACACAGAACAAAGAACTATGTTCGTCATACAAATGTATGTCCTGTGGGAATCGAACCCACGAACTACAATGCAGAAGGCAGACCAACTGAGGCCAGGCAAAAAGTCAGTCGCGACCGAGAACATATTACTCAAATCAATCCTCGGCGATTGTAAATTCCGCAGGATATTACGCTGGGAATACTTTAAGTATTTCATCATCTCTTTACTTTCAGTAACGGAAGTTAAGGAGGATGTTGGGAATATTCCACTTTGTTGGGCAGTCGTGTCATTGACAGGTCGACGTTTTGCCCAAACGATGAACTGCACTTATGTTAGGGGTACGCCCCAGACTGACATGACATATTTTACTAGCTGCGCCCCGGGTAACACCGCGGTGAATAAGTAATCCCACGAGAACACTCCATTTTTCCGGGATCAAAGTACCCTATGTGTTAATCCAGGATATAAGCTGTCTTGGTACCAAATTTCATCCAAATCCATTCAGCCGTTTGAGCGTGAAAGAGTAACAAACATCCATACAAACTTTCGCGTTTATAATATTAGTAGGATGGAATTAAATATTAAATTAACTTTATTATTATTATGATTAAATAAAAATTCCTATATAAACTCTTGCAATATATTAGCGCCTTATAGTATTTTGGTATTTAGAGAGAATTTTTCTGTTATGGATTGAATTATACCGGGTTTGGTATATAATTAACAATAATCTTAAAAAAAACTGGATTTTGTGTTTTTGGTCATTTTGTGACAAGAATTTAAAAATTCAGCCATATTTTCCAAAAAACAAACCTTCAGATAGGGTTAATGAAAATAAAATATAAAATGTCCCAGTTATCAGGCTTTCTCATTAGTAATTATAACAAAATCTAGCCTCAATTTGAGCGTTGGATAGTTATTAAAAGAGAACTAAAATAAAAAAAAAAGACGTGTGGCACTCGGAGACTGCCGCGGTAAAGCTATTGCGCGTGATATTTCAAAAAGTCATTAAAAGTTCTGGTATTTATCGATAGATGGAAAAACTAAAAAGTATCACCGCTGTGCCGGTCGGAGTGGGGGGTGTTAGGTTTTTTTCGTTACGGAATTTCTGGATTCGGTCTCCACGCTCAAGGCCCGCGATAGAAGCTATGCAATAGCTTAAAATAATATCTCATTTAACTTCAATAGGTCGTTTCTCCAAACAAAATATTGGAATAGATTTATAAATAAAATGATAAGGAAATTTCTAAATAAATTTTATACGAATTGAAACAATTTCCCACCTCCCTTGTTTTGGGCTCCCTAGACCTTAGGGCCAGTAAAGCTAAACAGAGAGCTATATAGCTCTACAACCACCATACAGATTACTTAAAAATCAGAACTTACCGTAACCCTAAGGGATTATGTAGGTATCTATATTACAGCCAGTGTCACTGACATTTCAAATGCAGACCATTGATCTGACTGCAGCGCAATTTCCATTCGTCGTTTAAGATCGATCACCCTAAGCTGATGTCCCACATTGTGACAATAATGTGATTGGTGGATTGTTGCGATCTACAGAGAACATAACCGGTCGGTTTAACGGGATGAATATGCTTGGAACATCGGGTTATCGCGTTAGGTTTCTAACTATAGAAAGGAGCCTCTTTGAGGCTCAGTAGTAGTTCTTCGATGGCGGTTACTGAGTCAGAGCACTTAACAAGACCCTCGAATCAAGATGAAAACAAATGCCCTGCTGGATTAGGATGGTTTTATGTTGAAAATATGTACACACGAGAAACATGGTAAAAAACTTTTATTCCTAACTACTGATGGATTTATTTTTACCATATTTAATGCTATATAGGGAAAGATAATACTTTTATGGCGCTGTCGTTTTTACTAATTACATGAAAGAAGATCCGAAGTTTAAAAAAAAAACAAATAAATGATACGATTATTGTTATGAATACTAAATAAATTACCTTTCAACTCTTTGATTGAAAACAAATTGACAAATTGTAACATAAACATGATAAGTGATGAGTTGCACAAGCTCGCAGGAATAACTCGGCTATGCCATTAATACAAATTCATCCCTTAATCCATTCAGATCTTAACCAACAAGCCGAAACGATTACTAGATCCCAATCTCATGCGTTGATACATCGCACTCGATACATCATTTGATTCGCGATTCGGACTCGTAAATCAGGGTTGCATAATATTTGGTATAAAGTTCGTTGGTGTTGGGGTCTGTATCAATGCACTGGTCCTTTATTGCTGTGCGCGGTCGCTGACCGTAGACACCAATTGTCTTCCGTGTAATGACATGCTGGTGAAAATTACCCAATGTTAGAAAAAGTGTTCAATTCCTGAAAATATGCTGACAACATAACCAACCCAAAATCAGAGAATCTATTCCATCCAAAAGCTGTCTGGAAGAAATCGCTTTGAGGGCTAATACCAGCCATTATGCATTATACGTGTTACCTGCGGAATCAAAGTAGCCGGACTTTTTAAAGGGTTTATCTAGTTGTTGTTATGGGCAGAGGATATCTATAAATTCTAAACTCGGACTTCTGAGCTGTAGGTTCAATTCCCATCAAGGACAAACATTTGCGTGACGAACATGTGTTCTATGTGTTTTTTGAAAGTATATATTTATTTTATCTGTTGTCTGGTACCTATAGCTATGCATAATTTGGGACTAGGAGGCGCTATGTGAAATGTCCACCAATATTTATTAGTTATACACAAGCTTTTTCAACCGGAAAAACTACAGTTAAAAAAGTTCTAACCTTTCCCATAGCTCGGTATGCTTAGTTTGGGTATAGATGGCGCTGTCTGAAATTCTAAAAAGTCATGTAACGTATCGCCCGCTCTCCCCCATAAAAATAGGCAGTTTAATTTAAAGCTGGGTGCATTTCTATTTTAGTATATATTTTGCGTAGTGATTTTTACAGGGTTCCTGTTATACACACAGCAATAAAAGTAAATTGAGTGTATTGAACACACTGCCACCGTCCTAATTCAATAACTCAGCGGCTGGGAGCTCACTAAATCAAACTCAACGGGTCTTATTACGGACCACCCTGTATTTATGTTTAAGTATATGTATTTGACTTCTCCCGGCGGTTGCTATAGCTCAAAACGTAAATATTAAATAACTGGGAAATAAATTTACAATGTTATATCGTCGTGTTTTCAGGAAAAATGTCTAAGAGTGGAAATGTAGTTTTCGAAATTAGATTGCAAATTTTTTGTTTGTAATTGTGTGACATAATTTGGTCTTATGTATTGATTCTTATTTAATTTAAGGTGTTGGACAAGATAGAGGCTATATACTTTTCCAAGTTATTTTACTTTAGTTGGTAGACGCTCAAGAATAATGAAGAAAATTTCAAAATAGCTGGTTAAATACTGGTTCAGACATCTCTCATATACTAAACCTAAGCATTACAAGCATTTCAAGATCAAGATGCACTTAGTTATATAAGTTTTTTACAACCGGAAGTATAAAATTTGTTGAGTGTTTAGTGTAAGATGCATAATTGCGTCGTGAGATTAAGTTTCCTAGCAGAGGCGATTCAAGATTTTCATCGTTTCAGAATTTGAGTAGTAGTAGAATTTACTGTAAGTATGGTGTCCGGAGAACTACAGTCACTTTCACATTTCTGCCGCCTTCCAGGTATGATTATGAAAGCACGCTATGTTTATATGATATACGAAAGTATGGAGCCGGAATGTATTTTATGAGTAAACAGATGGAGGAAACTGTTACCTAAATGATTTGCGGGAAAACAACGGCAGTGATTAGCTCACCACTTATCATGTTCATGTACTCTCTATATTTACGTATTTACGGTACAAGTAGTAATCAATTGCTGTTCCAGTCTAAAGAGATGCTGGTGAAATTACAGGCACAAAGGCATTCCATATTCAGAGCGATGGACGCAGTGCGTTGTGAATTGTAACCCCCATCTTAGTACACGTAGATCCAAGTCGTGTGATATGCTTTTACACCCGTCACTTAATTAGTAACTTATACTATATGACTTCACAGCTCAGTTGGTCTCTCTGCCTTCTGCGCTGAAGGTAGTGGGTTCGATTTCCACCCAGGACAAATATATGTGTGACGAACATAAATGTTTGTACTGCGTCTGGGTGTTTATATGTATTATATTCGTATTGACAAAAAAGTATTTAAGTATTATATCAGTTGTCTGGTTCCCATGATACAAGCTACGCTTAGGTTACTTTAGGGCTAGATGGTGCTGTGTGAAATTCCACCAATATTTACATATATTCCATAATTGAAATATGTATTTATACAGCAAAGGTTTCTTACCACGGTCTGTTTTGATCACGACCATCGCGGTGAGAATAAACATTCGTTGTCAGCGCCCTATATTTACGAACATTAATAAAATATAAACAAACATCGTGTATAGATATAATTAAATCATTATTGAATGGCAAAATCAGCTGGTTTGTATTTAAATAATCCAAATTGTTCGTTGGAATGAAAATATTATTGTAATAACGCGGGGGCGAACACGTGTTATATTTTATTTTGGAATTTGCGTTTTGAGAGTTACCGGCTCTTTTACATAAACAACCGAAAAGTTTACGTGGGCGGTATGTCTCGTGTAAAAATAGTAACATTCTTAATGACGTAGTAGCTGACTAAGCAACAGTCGCCGGTTTGATTTTGAGAGCACACTTTGCGCCTTAATGCGAGAGTTTGAAGCCTGTGTTTTTTTATGTGAACTAATTGGGGAACCTTAAGTTATTTGAGGGAAAACAATGGCGGCCATTAGCTAATTACTTATCACGACTACGTACTCCCTGTAATATATTTTATGTAGAGGAATGTGCCAGTCTCAGCTGAAATAGCAATTTAAAGCTTGACTGGCCTCACTGCTCACTCTACCTTCTGCGCTATAGTTCGCGGATTCAATTCCATCTCGATACAATCATTTGTTTGGAGATACTATTTCTGGATTTACATTATAAAAAAACATAAGTGGTAAGTTCTATCAGTCGCCTGATTACCGTAGTACAAGCTATGCTTAGCTTGCGTATAGCTTGCTATGCTTATATTGATATTTATTTGGCATAAATAAATATCAATATTGGTGAACATTTCACACAGCGCCATCTAGCCCCAAAGTAAGCTAAGCATAGCTTGTATCATGGGAACCAGACAACTGATATAATATCAAAAACTTTTTTTTAAATACATGCATATAATACATATTAACACCCAGACACAGAACAACCGTCTATGTTAGTCACACAAATACTTTTCCCGGGTGGGAATGGAACCCACGACCTACAGCGTAGAAGGCAGGGCTACTACCAAGTGAGCTGTGAGGCCAGTCAAATAGTTTAACCGGGCAAAGCCCGGCTTGGATATTATATATGAAATAAATGTTTATTGAATTACACATACAAAATAATGTTATCTACTTTTGCTTCATCTAGTAAACAAAATGTTGCAAAATTAAGATAAACAACGTGTAACGGGCCCATAACTTAAGCGTTACTGCCAGTTTGTACGAGCCTTAACCATTTCTATGAACATTCCATCTACGTCCCATAAAGAATAAGTTACACCTTTGAACCTAAATGTTAGTTCATAAGACTACTATGAATCACTTGTTTCAGCCTGCGGTTTCGCCCGCAAGGTACCTACAGGGATAAAAGCTTAAGTTACACTTGAATACTTTGTTCTTAAGCAAACATATTAATGAATTGAATTGAATGAAAAAACTAAAAAAATATAATTAATAGCAGTTTTTAATTACACCACGAACACGTCAATATTTCACATAATTTATTGCTATTGTGAATAAAGATAATGAAGGAAGTATGTAATGTGATATATTTTCCCGTGTAAGTCTTTATGATACGAAATGTACAATTAAACAAATATTTTAAGCGTCCGTCAAGAGAAATCATTATGGTGGATTGCTTATATGTAAATTATTGCTCTTGAAACACATTAAGTATAACTAATGTTTAAATCCATATGATACGAAAAACTAGTGATAATAGTCGTAAAGAAATTTTACAAAAATCTGTTAAAATTGTGCTAAGTTCGTCCGGAGAAGTACTGCCACCACACCTGGTAATCTGCCGCCAAGCAGTGATGCAGCCGTGTTACTGTGTTCCGGTGGAAGGGAGTGGGTGCCGGTGAAATTGCAGCCGCATGAGACGTAACATCCCCGTCTCGGGGTGATGGACGCAACGCAATGCGACTTGAGTCATCTCGTACTTTGGTGAGGACTTGAGTCGTATTGCTGTTGTCTACGGGCGGTGGTTAGATAACATCAGGTGGGCCGTCAGCTCGGTCCGTCACCTTTCGCATAAAAAAAACACTCGCTTATACTTCCCATCCAATCTTCGTTCCAACCGGGAGCTTTAAATGCAAATGATTCTTAGGGAGTAATCGCCAAGAAACTCTCAAAAAAAGATTATTGATTATCAGTATCCGATTTCGTGCTCGACTGTATCGTGTTTGCGCCGTCAAAAGCCTGTTTCGTTTAACGACGCGGCGCGCGCCGCGCGCCGCGTGCAATTTTGTATGTAAATTTGTGTGTAATTGTGAGGATGTGTCGTGTCGTGTACCCATCATAATACATCATTCTGATGATTCGTCTCGCGAATGTAAATTTATTTTTCAGACATGATGAGCCTTTTGTGAATATAATGGATATATTAATTTAAAATAAATTGGCCAGTTGCCTGCGAATTGAGATATATTAATTATTTTCTTAGTCACTTTCAAGACATTCTCTATTTTAGGGCTGATTTAGAAAGAAAGAAACTCTTTATTTGCAGCTAAGATACAAGCTAAGTTACTAACTATACAATTTACAATTATTTCTAACACAATAACCATAAAATTTATATAAAATAGTTTTTAGTACATGAGCATACATTCTCGCTTTCTCAGAATATCCGAAAACTATATTTTCAGTCAGAATATGTGGTAGTTTTCATCATCATGTCAATACTTGAAGTCAATCTTACGGAATGATCTCAAAGTCAAAGTCATAAATTTTATATTCATATAATTCATGAAGAAATAGCTTATTAAAATATAAGGTCACGCGTACTTATTGCTAAGTTTGACGCCTGTTTTGACCCTATCCGACCCTCGCATTAGACGACATACGATTCTCTCGCCCGCATCGTTCGAGAAACTTCTTATCTAAATCAGCATTTACCAATGGCTGAACTACACAGTAGTTATAATAGTTATAATTTTCCTAATGGTAGCTTTGAAACTACTTAAATTGATAATTCTCTGTATAATTTTATAAATAAATATTATTACACATAATTCTAGCACGCATCGTTCGAAAAATTTCTTTTCTAATTCAGTCTTTATTCGACAGTAGTTATAACTCTTAATGCTATATTTAAAACTATTTAAAATGTATGATAATTCAATTTAATATTCCAAGTGTGTAATTTTAAATTCGCCAAACGCTCGAAGGCATGGAATACCGCGCGGTACATAATGATCGAAAGGTGATTTGATTCAATTCTGATAGCAAATTACACGGTATAGCCGTTGTGTTAGAATTTATCGATTATAAGTAAAAGGTTCCCGTGAAGAATATTTAGCCTCAGGCTTATCAACATCATTATTTCACTCAAGTGAAATTATTGCGCGATTTGCTTTCGCCACATTTCTACTTGCACAAAAATGGGTAATAATTTTGACACTTTTTATTTTAAATACGGATATTATATGGTATTTTTATAAATAACAGAATTCAATTAGTAGTAGAGTATTCTCAGAAGATGACTGACGGACTCCTTTTACTTTTTTACCTTTACTTACCTTTACTTCAATACTCAGTACTCAGTTCGTAGTAACTCTGCTTTCTGCGCTGTAGGTGGTTGGTTCGATTCCCACCATCCAACACTTGTGTGACGAATATAGATGTTTGTTCTGTGTCTGGGTGTTGATATATATTATATGTATGTATTTACAAAAAAATATATATGTATTGTATCAGTGATCTGGTTCCCATAGCTATGCTTAGTTTGGGGGCTGTCCACCATTGTTTCTTTTTTATGAATTTGAGGTATCTTGCTGACCAGTTGTGAATATGCTCTGAAATATCCTGAAACCTTTCCCTTGTAGACTAAACATTTACTTTAACAAGACCACTTCGACACCAGATGCACTGAAATAACCAACACTGATCGATTGCACTGCATCTGATTCTTATTCTTATTGCACTCATGAGAATGTGCATTCTTGAAATACTTATATCTTACTGACACGAAACGAAAAGATGGCTTTAAATTCACATTCTTGCGTGAATTTTGTTTGCTATATTGCAAGTCGTAACTAGTAGGGGAGGACCCAAGTCACGTCGGTTGTTACCACTTAACACCAAATGGGCCGTCGGCTCGTTCCGTAACTGCTTAAAAAAAAGTCGGCAAAATTTGATAATGTTATGATACTATTTCAAATCTGCAAAAATACTGGCCCCTCAGCTCGGTATTAACTCTGCCTTCTGCTTCTGTTGGTCTTGGGTTCGATTTCCACGCAGGACAAATGGTTGTATATCGAATGTTTGTTTTATGTCTGGATATTAATATTTAATGTATACAAAAAACTATGTAAGTATTCTATCAGTCATCTGGTACCCTTAATACAAGCTATGCTTAGCTTAGTTTGGGGCTAGATGACGCTGTGTGAAATGTCCACCATTATTTTATTGCACCCGTAACTTACAGTAATTTCTCTCGTGCCTGTAATTTCACGCAACAGAGTAATGCGTTACTGCTTGGCAGCAAAATAGGTGAGGTGGCAGTACTTCTCCTTAATAACTTAGCAAGCTTATTTAATATTGTATTGTATTTCGCTTATATATATATGTGAAATTGACGCTTTATATATTAAGAGCTATTAAAGCCATTTAAATTGTATAAATATTCTATTTTCGATATCAACTCTCGGTAACGCGAAACGATCCTAATAACAAATTTAACAGTCTATTAACCGTAACAGACGGACGGCTTGATGTTACTACTGTATATATATAGCGATGTCTGTCCGTCCGTTTATTTTTGTCTGAACAAGCGATTCTTAAGATATATGGCGATATAGTCGAGCATACCGCGACTTGGCTCGTGTGTGATTTGTTATTGGAACTTATGCAGTGAACTTGCTTCTAAAATATAATATATAATAAAAAAATATGTTTAACACACAAAGTGACACCGCTAAACTTAGGAAATAAAAATATTAATTTCTCTCACAAATTACTCTAGATGTTATATCTACCTACCTGTTTTTCAGAGGATATAAATCTGGTTTATTGTCATTATTTATTTATTTTGTTTATTTATCTAGCTTTCCACCTCACACAGCTCTTCGCTATTAAATACGCTTTCTATCCCAAGGTTTTCTGGAAGAGATCGCTTCATACCGAAAGACAGACCACCTTGTACCACTAAGCTAAGTTTTTAGTTATTTTTTTTGTTCTCTGGTGTAAAATAAGGCACTTATATTAATATTTTTATTTTTATTATCTCATGGGCACCAAAAATTTTCTCTTGAATAACTGGACTAGATCCTTAAACTATAAGTTTAAACTATTTTCTAGCAAAATGTAAATTCGACGAAATCGCCAATAAGTTCGACCAATGAAACTGTAACAGACAGACAATACATATCATTGTGTTGTGAATATATATATCAAAAGTGCGGTGTGGATATCATCTTGCGTGTTTACATCTTGAATTGATCAAAGCCAAAGGATTCGTCTAAAATAGCCGACCGCTTTAAAACTGAGATGAAATCGTTTGATTACTTGACTCGATGAAAGTTAAGATTTGCGCTGCGCCGGCGCTAATCTTGGACTCATGTTTATTTTCACCTACAACCCCTAAAACCCCTTTACTGCAAACACCATTTGCAGTAATAAAATTTCAAAGGGTCAATTCGTTCCCGGATTTGTTTCGTTGGTAAAATAAATAAATAAATATTGGTGGACATTTCACACAGCGCCATCTAGCTCCAAAGTAAGCAAACATAGCTTGTATCATTTGAACCAGACTAGTGTTTTTTTTTTTTTGTAAATACTTTATATAATGCATATTGACACCAAGACAGAAGAAACATCTATATTCGTCATTCAAATGTTTGTCCTGGGTGGGAATCGAACCCGACCTACAGTATAGAAGGCAGGTTACTACCAACTGAGCTGTGAGGCCAGTCAGTATGTATGTCCTGGCTGACAGGTTATGTTGGTATGAAATGCTGAAGTGTTAGCTGAGTTATTCGTGGGAAAGCAATGGTGTCGATGAGCTCGCTCCTTATCACGTCCACGTTCCCTCGATAATGTAACCCAAAGGGCCTATTATATTATAAAAAGTGGCCTATTTAGGCTCTGCCTACCCCTTCGGTAAATAAACGTGATACTATGTATGTATTAATTTCTGATGTAAGCATAGTCAGCGACAAAATTCTGAATACATAGCAAGCTCCATTCATCTTATACATAAAATGCCAGACCTCACAGCTCATTTGGTACTAGCTGTTTTCGGTTATATAGCTCGTGGGTTCGATTCCCATCCAGAACAAACATTTGTACTTACGAGTTTCCTTTTTTCTTGATATAACCTAAAAACTATCGTCGTGCGCGTAAAAACTAAAGTAAATAATCCAAAAAAATATCCCTTTATTATAGGTTTCTTATATATTCCTCCGTCTAAACGCAACTTGTAAGCAGTTTTTTTAAACAGAAGAATTAATACCTAATTGTAATTGATGATGACCCTAGGTTGTCAGTAACATACGTATTGAAAGGCATGATGATAATGTTATACTGACAGAATTATGTGCAACCGTCTGTCTGTCACAACCTACTTAGTTGTTTTTGGAATGAAACAGATATATTCATTATTACCATTTCAGAACCAGTCGAAATTAAGAATCGATTCTTTGTTTTTAATTTTTTAGTATAATTACTAAGTATCATAATATTAAAAAAACTAATAGTATAAATGTGAAAGTGTGTTTGTATGTATGGACACATGTTTTTAACTCTTTACCAGTACTAGGTACTGAAGTTTTGACCACAGATAATGCTACCTACATGTATTTAGCTCTCTCGAAACCAGTAGTGTAGATATTAAAATGAGCCTTAAAGAGGCTCCTTTCGTGCACTAGACGCATGTCTTTTAAATTATTGTTTCTAGGACATGTCAGTTACATGGTGTTTTCCTTCACCGTTTTGAGAACGTCGTATTGCGTTGATTCTGAAGCGAAAAATTGGTACACGTTAGGATTCAAAACAGCGACCTCCCGATTGGAAATCGCAGTCTGGGCACTGGGCAGCCACGCTTTATCTGTTGTATTCTGGATCATAATCTATCTACGCTTACTAAAATAGTCATGCAATATAAAGTTTTTTTTTTAATGTTATGTAGGTAGTTACGGAACGAGCCGACGGCCCACCTGGGGGTAAGTGGTAACCTCGGCCCATAACAACCGATGCGACTTGGGTCCTCCCCTACTAGGTACGACAAAACCCAAGTCGCATCGTATGCGCCCGTAACTATGAGACGTGTAGGTGGAATGTCTCATGTGCCTGTAATTTCACCGGCAACCACACCTTTCAAACCGGAACACAGTAACGCGAACGCGTTACTGCTTGGCGGCAGAAATGGGCATGGTGGCAGTACTTCCCCGAACTTGGCGAGTTCTACTGCTCTTACAATAAGATAATTAAAGTCTGTGTATCTCGGTACCGTGCAGGCGAAACCACATGCAGCAGCTAGTTCCACGTAACGAGTTATGATGCTTTATTTGTTATCTATTATTATTTAACTCATTAGTTACAAAAAAATTCCATCGCGCTTATGCCTTCTCGACAATTCCACTCATTCATGGCGTACCTACCATACATTCCTCTGTTGTCCATTAAATAAAATAAATATTGGTGGACATTTCACACAGCGCCATCTAGCCCCAAACTAAGCTAAGCATAGCTTATATCATGGGAACCAGACAACTGATATAATCTCTTATAGTTATTTTTGTAAATACATACATTTAATACATATTGACACCCAGACACAGAAAAAATCTATATTCGTCATTCAAATATTTGTCCTGGGTGGGAATCGAACCAACCACCGACAGCGCAGAAGACAGGGTTACTACCAACTGAGCTGTGAGGCCAGTCGCATATGTTCTAAAATCCCACCTATCTATTCTCTTTTAAACTAAATTAAATAAGAAAATCATTTTCTTCTTTTTAGGCGTATATTTTGGTTGCTAGTAATTACCTAATAAACTAAAGAGTTCGTTTGTATGAACGCGCTAATCTTCGGAACAACCAGTCAGATTTGAATAATTTATTTGCATTTCATAGCCCAATTATTGATGTAGTAGAGGAGATATAATCAGATTCTTTTTAAATTCATGCGTGTAAAACCGCGGGGCATAGCTAATCCTACAATAAATCAAGTTAGGACGGTATTCAAATAAGCGTTTTTACGACTACCATCATCTAATTATACCATAAAGTAAACTATACAATCACTCCCATGGAAAGCTCTAATTAAGTCCGTAATTAAAATGTATTAGTTAAATTGCCTTTATAAATCTGGGATCTGTGGGCGGAAGTACTGGGCCGAGATTGATGTCCATAGTACATGACGAGATTTATTGTCATTTTGGAAATACTTTTTATAAATCTATTTTGGGTAGCTTTGATCACGAATTGGACACATTTCTATTCAAAGTTACATATTTAATAGTATTTACGTCTATATTATTTATTCTTTTATTGTTTAACTGATATAATTTAAATTTTAATTGGTACATTAGACTTGTATAGTTTGCAGTAGTTCATGTATTTCCTACGACATTATATGTGGAAATGTTGTTCTGCCATATAAACTAGAGAGAAAAGAAGTCAAACTTATTTTTTTTTTTGTTTTTTTTTTTTTATGTAATACATTTACGGAACGAGCCGACGGCCCACCTGGTGTTAAGTGGTAACCTCGGCCCATAACAGCCGATGTGACTTAGGTCCTCCCAGGTACGACAAGACCCAAGTCGCATCGTATGCGCCCGTAAATGTGAGACGTGAAGGTGGAATGTCTCATGTGCCTGTAATTTCACCGGCAACCACACCTTTCAAACTGGAACACAGTAACGCGAATGCGTTACTGCTTGGCGGCAGAAAAGGGCATGGTGGCAGTACTTCCCCGGACGAACTTGGCGAGAGTTCTACTGCTCTTGAAGTATACTATAGTGGAATATTCAATTTGAAACTGAAATTGCGCTGTCGTGTTTCGCAGTTCTGTTAAATAACTGACAAATAATAAATGCAGAATGAAATGTCAAAGTGACGCGACACTTCAAGCAATGAACGACAGTTAAATTATTTGGATATTGTTCATACAAAAGTACTAAAATTGTGATTCAAAATTGTGTGGTGGGTGTAGGAGGGTGAAAAATACTTTACGAAATATTCTTATAGGTACCTACCAAATAAACAAAAAAAAACATAGAATTGGTCGAACCGTTTCAAAGACAACAAACATGAGATTTTTAATCAATTTTAATAAAAAATAAATAAATTTGAGTGTCTGTTTGTAATATTAAAATAACCACTTTTTACTAAGTGCATATTGATGTATACACTGTACAAGTGTACATATACCAAAACAACATTTTCCTACAATTTTTGTCTGTCTGTCTGTTTGTTTGTTCCGGCTAATCTCGGAAATGGCTGGAACGATTTTTTCGAGTTTCACTGACGGATAGCTGATGTAACAAGGAGTAACATAGGCTACTTTTCCGAGGGGTAAAATAGGGGTGCATGATAAAACCGAATTCCACGCGGACGAAGTCGCGGGCAACAGCTAGTTAGAAGATATGCTTGGTCATTTATCTTATTGACCAGAAGATCTTTGTCGAGAAAAACCTTATTACTCACACAAGGGGCGTGACAGGAGCCAACATGACGGAACACATCTGAAAATGTTCCGTTGTCAAATTTTGACGCCCTCGCGCCTTTTAATCTATAGCTTTTGTATCGGAGTTGCTGAACCTCTCCCCAACGGGTCTATTTTGAGATCAGGCATAAATCTCTTAAGATAAGTGAGATTACCCACCCGCTCCATACATCAGTATTGACGGGAATGCGCTAATAATAATTTCGATGTATTTAAATTGAATGTACAGAAGAATGAATTGTATTGTTTCAAAGATACTTTTTTATTTCATATTTTGTTGTTTCTAAAACCCGGATAATGTGACTGGCCCACAGCTCAATTGGTAGTAATGCCTTCTAAGTAGGTCGTGGGTTCGATTCCCACCCAAGATATACATTTGTGTGACGAACATAGCTGTTTGTTCTGTGTTTGGGTGTTGATATGTATTCGTGTATGCATTTACAGAAAGGTAAGTATTATATCAGTCGTCTAGTTCCCATGGCAGCTATGCTTAGCTTACTTTGGGGCTAGATGGCGCTGTGTGATATGCCCACCAATAGTTATTATTTTACAGGGCCCAAAGCTTAAAAGTCTATCTTACACCTAAGGCCAGAAAGTTGCCATGCTCTGTTCTGTTCTTTTGCATTCTCCGGAAGACTGGGACGATAGCGTCGCTGACAGACGGAAATGCCGTGCGCGTCAAAAGTTTAGACGGAAATAATATGTCAGTGAGTTGGGATCTCGTACCAAAATCCAGTATTAGAAAATCATAAACTCAAAAAGAAACAAAACCATTTTTTAATGCTGAAAAATAAAATAATGAGTGGTTTGGGTATTAAGTTTTAGACAGATTTGAAAGTTAATTCGGGTTGTCAGTTTTAGAAAAATGGGAGTTTATTCGAGATTGTTTTTCATCTTATTTGATCCTGTTAGAATATATTATTTAGGTAATTTTGGGTTATTTTGCGTGTAGATCTTAGTAATTAATATTAAAACCACTTAAGAATTGTTATCAGAAATAGAACAAACATCATCATCGTAAAAATTTGTCCTGGGTGAGAATCGAACTCACGAACTACAGCGTAGAATGTTACTAACAACTGGGCAGTGAAGCCTTTGAGGGCTAACTTTGCTTAAACCATGTGAAACACGGCAAATGGTAAAGCAACCGTCTCGTTGCCCTCAGGTGCATTCGTGGGCGGCATCATGGGCGGCATGGCGATGCGGCTGGGGCGGCGTTCCGTGCTGATCGCCGCGGCATTACCTTACACCCTCGCGTGGCTCGCGACTGCTCTATCCACCGGCGTGCACATGATATCTATCGCCTCCTTCTGCGGGGGCATGCTCATTTGCTGCATCAATATGACTACACAGGTATATATAATATGCTACATGTATGACTAAATTTAATGATCGTGATAAAAAAAAGTGTGAAAAAAAGGAATCCCTGCATTAGGGGTTTCTTGTCTCTTCTTCCCCATGGAGGGTCGGATAGGGTTTGAACACGCATCAAACTTATTGATAAGTACGCGTGACCTTATGTTTTGAATATTGATGTTTCCAAGCCATTATGAATTCTATGGAAATAAAGTTTTTGACTTTGACTTTGACTTTTGATAATAACGGGATGAAACTCCGTTAAGTTCAAAATACTAATCGATCATGTATCGATCGAGAAAATATTGATCTCTGTTTGCTAGTTACAGTGATTCCGAATGAGATTTTTTTTTCACACAGCCTCCAATTACAAAATTAGGGTTCGAATTGGCACAAGTATAATTATCATTTGACAAAATATAATGTTTAAGTAATTACGCTGTGAATCCTAGTTTTGTAATAAAATAAAGTAATGTTATAAAAATAAATAAATAAAACTACGTGAAAACGCAGTAAAGATACGTTCCAAGTCTAACATAGCGATGCAAAACTTGTCTAACGAAATCATTGACGTGCGAAAATAGACGTATTTTACTCACATTAGGTATTTCTAAAAGTAATCAGTTAAACGAGGAAGCACTCTGAACTATCACTTTCATCCCATAATCATTTATCATTTAACATTCTGTAATAAACTAAAGGGAAATATTTTCACAATAAAATAAACCATCAAGTCCGGCCGAAGAAGCTAAACTTGGTACATAACCATTTAGAATGTTGCAAAAGGTTACCGATGTTAAGACGTCAAATTGAATTAGATATTATATTGAGCTATTACGCAAATTTATGGTTGGAAGGTGCTAATGTGAAGACAAATTATTGAAACACATTTATAAACAGAGTACACACTATTAGAATAATATCCTGGCAAAGCCAATTCGGGCCAATCTGTCGTAATATCTTCAAACGGTCCGTGATGCTTCCGACAAGTTTTAAAAATAGAAATCTTTCATGATAATGTCAAAGTTGAAACCTTTATTTCTTGTGTTGCAACGAATACTATGTTTAAACGATACATCAATTAAAAATATCTTTTAATATACATATAAATATTGCTATGTATTCAAAGATAAGTTATAGGATTGACATCCGTGAATGATTGTTTTATGAATCCACTATTACTTCATTCAGAATAATTAACGTCATAGGAATCTTTATAATAAAGGTTTATGTGTTAGAAGAAGTCATGACTGTATATTTTTATATTTGATTGCCAGAAGAAAATTCGTTGTTTTAAATCCTATTTCCAAAGTTGTTGCACCGCGCAACAGTATTGCCAGTCGTAACAGTCACAAGGATTGCCATATCAAGATAACATCGACGAAATACAGAAATGAGATTTGTCAAGCGAAGAGCTATGATATTGCAATATACGACTACAGAATCCAATATTTCGGAGTTGAGTAAGAATAAAGTAGACAGATATCCAAATGGAAGTAAATCCCATTCGCTACAAATTAGATAAACGTAGGAATACGTAGAATCGTAACAGCTCTTACGACATACATTTTTCGGACCAGCGTGTGTACATAATATGTGTGTGTGTGTGTGTGTGTGTGTGTGTGTGTGTGTGTGTGTGTGAGAGAGAGAGAGTGTGTACATAATATTTTTCTGTATTGTTTTTATATTTGCGGACAATTCACACAACGCCATCTAGCCCCAAACTAAGCCATGTACCATGGGAAAAAGACAACTGGTAGAATACTTATATACTTTTTTGTGAATACATACATATAATACATATAACACCCAGACACAAAACAGCTGTATTTGTCACACAAATGTTTGTCCTGAGTGGGATCTGACCTTACGACCTACAGCGCAGAAGGCAGGGTTACTACTAAATGACCTGTGAGGCCTGTCAAATTATAAGAATTGCTAAAGTTTTAGAATCTGGGCGCTTTGGTATTTACTATAAGGACTTATGTGATTTGATATAAATAAATAAAATCACAAAAAATGCATGGTTTTTTTAAATATTTTATTTTTTATTTTTTAAATGATTGTACTTTATGGTTATTTTTTTAATGTCAATATTCTTATTGATCTTAAAAGAACACATTTAGTTCGTTTCTATGACTATGTGTATTATTCAAAAAAGTTGCTTATCAATGTTTCGAAAATAAACACAAGAATTTTTCCTGTGCACACGCTACTTCCAATTGCAACCAATGGCCTTCGCAATGAACTCTTCGCGTCATCATTTACGTAAATCATCAGTTTCTTCGAATTAGCTACGTTTCGCATACGAAGAATTCAGATGATTTTGATACGGTGGAAAACTAATTGATTCTTTAGTTATGCAAATTGTATTATACTTTAGGTGTTTTTTGGAACAATATTGAATTTCTGTGTTTGTTTCTTAATGAACCTTAAAAACGAAACAAAATCATGACTAACACAACAAAATTATAAAAATTCACAAGAAACATTATTGATTTTGAGTACTATGAGTACAAGAGCATAGTGGCCTAGTGGTACTGACCCCGAGTTTCAAACCGGAGGAGGTAGCAGGTTCAAATCCCGACGTGAGCCTATGAATATTTCACTTGAATTTATATGCGCAATACCACGTCCTCAAAAAACTGCAGGAAAACATCGTGAGGAAACCGTGAGGAACGCATGTCAAGTGCACAAAAGGAGCCTTTTTGAGGTGCACTCAAAATCCTTTCAACACATTGTTTTGAGAGAACCGGTGACTCGAATAATAGAGAATAGAATGGAAGTACTGTTATGATTTCAAACTCGAACCTCAGGCACACTACCGACATTACATTCTGTTACTGAATGCTTCGCCCCATCTCTAGAGAATTTTTACTTTCTTATCATTACTGAAAACTTCCAAGAAGACTATAATATTCTAAATACTGTTCTTTCTTGTCCCCAGGTTTACGTCACAGAAATAGCGCTCCCAGAAATCCGAGGGTGCCTCAGCTCCGTCCTGAAGATCCTCAGTCAAATCGGCATCCTCATCTCCTTCTCCGTAGGAGCCTACCTAAACTGGTCCCAACTAGCCCTGATGGTGGCTGCTGCACCAGTTCTTCTATTCTTCGCTTTGTTTTTCATACCGGAAACTCCATCATCCTTATTACTCAGAGACAGAGACCAAGAAGCAGAAGAATCTTTGCAATGGTTGCGAGGACCAGATGCTGATATCAGACAAGAACTTGCAACAATACGGACTAATATCTTAGCTAGCAAGCTCTACAATGGAGGTCACACTAGCAAAATTAAAATCCTTTTATCAAAACGGTTGACAAGACCAGTTTTGATCACATGTGGGCTGATGTTCTTTCAAAGGTTCACCGGAGCAAATCTTTTCAATTTCTACGCTGTGAAAATGTTCAAGAAAACGTTTAGGACTATGAATCCTCATGGAGGAGCTATTGCTATAAGTGTAGCGCAACTGCTAGCCTCTTGTCTATCAGGAATGCTGATAGACCACGTCGGGAGATTACCTTTATTGATGATCAGTGGAGTCATGATGTCTATAGCCTTAGCTGGGTTTGGGTCTTACGCCTATTACGAAACAGTCATCAGAAGTACTGCAGAAATAAACATGGAGCCAGGGTCGTATGACTGGATTCCTTTGCTTTGTGTATTAGTTTTAACCATTGCATTCTCTCTTGGAATCAGTCCAATATCTTCTTTACTGATAGGAGAGCTATTTCCACTAGAGTACAGAAGTACAGGCAGTGCGTTGGCAACAAGTTTCAGTTATTTATGCGGGTTTGTAAATGTAAAAACAGCTGCAGACATTCAGGAGTATGCGGGTTTATACGGTCTTTTTTGGATGTATGCCGGTATTTCTGTTTTATGTCTTCTCTTTGTGATCCTCTTCGTTCCTGAGACAAAAGGGAGAGAGATCGATGAGATGGATCCGAAGTATGTAGAGTCACTTTGTATTAATCGATAGTATCTTTGACAAATTTACATCTAAATGTGTTAAATGTTGTCTCAAAGTAGCTTGTCTCAAAGTTCTTTTGACAATGTGGCATTTGATACTGAATAAAATTTTGTCAAATCAAGGCTGACAGTATTCTGGATTAACCAGTATTAGGGTGGTCTACTCTTGGTAGACGATAGATATTATTCTAGTTTTCTAAAGTGCCTTCTTATAGTTCCTTTACATCACAAGACTTCTATTCTTTAGTTTATTGGGAGTTATCCCCTCCGATGGTAGCTTACTTAAACGTAGTGCTAAAACCACAAATCTATTAACGAAACTCATTAATAAATTAGCTTCATAATGTTTCTAAGTTTGTCTATTTAGTCTATAGTGCAAACGTCTATCGTTAAGATTAATAGTAATCTTAAGTTTCCATGCTATGTTTAAAAGCAAATGCAGATTGTCAAATGGATAATTATCATGCGTATATTTATTAAATTCTACAATCTGTTGTATACAAAATTATTAAATGAACTTGCAGTACCATTGGTATTTGTGGCTTACCAACAATACTAGAAAATATTCCCTGTAAACTACAATTACTGATTCTACAGTCAGAACAGTCAAGAGTTCAAAGTAGGTAAACCTGAAACGTGCCTGCCAAGTTTTGATTCATTTTATTTAGTCTCTTGATAGTTTCAACAAGAAAGGCACGAGTCTTCCGTTTTCGTAATTTTCTAATTCGAATAGTTATTTATTGTAAATAGCTTAGCAAATATTTTATAGATTGTTGCTTTTTTATATAATTAATGAAATTTCGTTAATTTTTGTCTTCGTCATATTCTTAATAATTGGTATGACAAGTGTAGAGGCATATATGGACAATAAAGAGTTTCGATTTTTTATCCAAATGATTATATTAATTGGACACAGAACTATTTCTATAGCCGCTTAGTCAATCAATCAACATTTTATTTGTATAAAATAAAGTAAATGTATTGTTTGATTATTTTAAAATAGAAAACGTAGAGATCATCTTTTCCAGTAGCGTGTTCATATAATACAATATTTGAATCATGACAAGTCTTTAATACACAAATATGATTTCTTTCAATAATAGTATCACCACATTTAGTATTCTATAGAATTTAAAATCGAAATGCCCTAAAAAAATCTTAAAGTATAAATTTATATACATTTTGATGAATTCATGAATTATATATTAAAAGTACAAAAAATTGCAACATTACTTCTAATACAATGTTTTTAGAATTTATTGTCCAAATATTTAGGGTTAATCTTAAAATAATTGCATTTTATATACAGAATAGGATTTTCCATCGTGTCGTATTATTTGATGCATACGGGTATGTCATAATATGTTGAGCTAAATTTTGATGTGATATGACAATAGAAAATTTATTACTGAATGATACTCCTTTCTGAGGAATTTCACGAATATAAAATCACTGTCTAAAGAGTACACAGCAAGTTAATTAGAGGAAATTGGTCTGTTCACCTTTGAAACGCCTGTATTAGAAGCCAAAAATATCACATTTCATAAAGACCAGTGAAACCATACTCAAATGTAATTTCTTATAATAAAATGAACGTGAAAAAGTTATATGGAAGGAAAGTGGTGCTAAGATGGTGCCTTGCGTTAGCAGGTTTTGAAGAGTTATATTTAAAGTAAAAACCTAGTGAATTGTATAGAAACAGTATTATTAAGTTTGTAAATATATATAATAATATTTTATTTTATTTATAATATTAAAATGTTGCCATACATGAGAGCTATTTGTGGAATAACTTTTTTGTTATTTGTACTTAAAATATTCGTATTAAGTGTTGTAATAAAAATGTGAATTTTATTTTGATTTGTATATTTTTTTTAAATTAATTTTAGTGAAATACCTACCATCGTAGAATTTTATCTTGCTGATGAGTAACTAGAAGAGCTTATTAACCGAGTTATATTCTGAGAAAACAGTGAAGGCTAAAGTGAAGATGAACCCATCACTAATGACGTGTAAGCATAGCATAAGCATAGCTTGTATCATAAGAACCAGACAACTGATATAATACTTACTTTTTTTTTATGTAAATGCATACATATACACCCAGACACAGACACAGAACAAACATCTATATTCGCCATACAAATTTTTCTTCTTGTCCCGGGTGGGAATCGAACTCACGACCTACAGCTCAGAAGGCAGAGTTACTAGCCAATTGAGCTGTGAGGCCTGTCAAAAAACTAGATTTAGTTTAGTGCTATCAGAATCACCGGTGCGGCCTCTGATGGCCGCACGCCGTGACGCGCTGAATGGGAAGTAATGACGTCATTTCATTTCCGGGTCCCATAGAATGGAGTTAAGTGACAAAGGTGGATTTTATCTCGTGAATTATGGGACTATTATGTTACCCAAATATATTATTATACTATGACTTGATTCAGAGGTTTTTTATTAGATATATAATAATACTTTAATTTTCAAATATTGTGGGTAGTTCCTTAGGGTATGTTACTGTCTCGCAAACCAATTCTTGCCTCCAAGCAATAGTGAAAGCGTTGTATTGCTGTGTTCCAGTTTGAAGGGTTTACATGCCGGTGAAATTACAAGCACATAAGTAAATACACGTTGGAAATTTGTATTGTCCGCTTAATATCAGGTCAGGTGAAATTGATATGGTTAGGTAATGACTGGTCTCACAGCTCTGTTGTTAGTAACCCTACCTTCTGTGCTGTAGGTCGTGGGTTCGATTCCCACCCAGGACAAACATTTGTGTGACGAGCATTGATGTTTGTTCTGCGTCTGGGTGTTCATATGTTTTATATGTATTTACAAAAAGTATATATGTATTCTATCAGTTGTCTGGTTCCCATATTACAAGCTATAGTTTGGGGCTATATGGCGCTGAGTGAATTGTCCACCATTTTTTTTTATTAAAACTATTTTATTTGTTTCTCTTACAATACACAAGCAATACATAGCACTTAATATTAAACCATAATAAGATTTAGGTTTTTTTTTTATGTGATACAGTTACAGAACGAGCCGACGGCCCACCTGGTGTTAAGTGGTAACCTCTGCCCATAACAACCGATGCGACTTGGGTCCTCCCTTACTAGGTACGACTAGACCCAAGTCGCATCGTATGCACCCGTAACTCTGAGACGTGCAGGTGGAATGTCTCAAGTGCCTGAATTTCAGGTAGGTACCTACATCGTTCAAATTTAGTTGAACTGTTATCTACCCAAGTCGTCAATTCGACAGTCACAGACATTAAGTTAGAATTCACGTGATTGGAACTTCGGATTACTGTCTGCCGGTGAAATTACAGGCACAATATCAACGGAGTTTGCTGGAAATACTGAAATGATCACTGGAAAATAATGAAGTAAATTAAAACTGATTTATTTTATGTAACCACTTGTTAAATTTATTTCCATGCAACCATTCAGTTGCTAATAGGTCTATATATATTTCAAGTGGCTGTTTCAAGTAACCCTTTGAAGAGAATGCATCTCGAGTGCAACCGTTATAAATTCCGTGCCAGTTTTCATAATAGGAATTATTTATTGATGCTAAAAATATAAATTATGTTCAACGATACTTCTTCTTCGAGTCACCGGTTCTGTCGAACCAGTGTGTTGAAAGGATTGTTAGTGCGCCTCAAAGAGGCTCCTTTCGTGCACTCGACACATGTCTTCGAATTTTTACTTCTAGGAAATGGAAAAGGAATCCTAAAAAGGAATCCCTCCATTAGGGGTTTCTTGGCTGTTCTTCCCCGTGGAGGGTCGGATAGGGTTTGAACAGGCATCAAACTTATCGATAAGTACGCGTGACCTTATGTTTTGAATATTGACGTTTCCAAGCCATTTCTTTATGAATTCTATGGAAATAAAGTTTTTGACTTTGACTTTGACTTTGACTTAGGACATGTCGGTTTCCTCACGATGTTTTCCTTCACCGTTTTGAGAACGTGGTTTTGAGCACATAAATCTTTCAATCGAAAAAACTCATAGGTGCACGTCGGGATTTGAACCGGCGACCTCCGGATTGAAACTCGGGAACACGCTCTCAACTTTAACGATACTCATGTTTATTGACTTTGGACTGAAGACTAGCGCTGTCTGCGTCAGCGCTGTTCAGTACGATGCTTTATATCAGTTCTACTATCATACTAGCTCTCACGAACCAGTGTGGTGAAAAGATTGAAATGCGCCTCGAAGAGGCTCCTTTTGTGCAATTAACACATGTGTCAAGTTTGGTCACGTTTTTATGTCGGTTACGTTAAGTTTTCCTTCACCGTTTAGACAGTGCGGTTTTGAGCACATTACTTTATCAAGTGAAAAAAACTCATTGGTGCACGTAGGGATTTGAACCAGCGACCTATGAACTTGGGGTGTGTACCTCTGTACCACACCAATATATTATTATATCAGTCAAAAAGTAAAAATATTTGATATATCAGTGCCATTAAATTTAATTTTCATCTTATTCAAATATTAATATAGATAATAGATTGCACGGTCATAAAATGCATAAAATGGCTGTCGAAATAATAATTTTAAAATATTTTACATTAAGTACTTAATAAATAAAATGTAGCGTTATATAACTACTAATATGCACACACAATTTTTTTTATTATAAATGAAAGTATTGATTATCTAGAAACAATTTACTTATATTCGTATATATAATTTTCTGACTTATTTTGACAAGCAGGACTTAATTTAAATGTAAAATAGAATGTTAAAATAGAACGTAGTAATAAATAGAGCAAACAAAACGGTAGATTGCTATAAAAACTAATTAGGCGTAAGTAAATAATGAACCAAATTTTTCCAATCCTGGAAATCATCGATTTGAGAAAGTACTAGTAAATACTATAATTAAGATTTCTAGGCAGAAGAACTTGTCCCGTGCTCGTCTGTGGAATTACTGCTACCATACCTATTTCTGCAGCCCGGCACTAACGCATTCGCTTTACTGTGTTCCGGTTTGAAAGGTGCGGTTGCTGGTGTAATTACATGCACGTGAGACATTACTCATCGAATAATACAGTGACACCGAACGATTGGAGTCGAGTACACGTGATTCAGCGTCATGCACCCAAGCGTGACAAATCAGAGCAAAGTGCGAATTAGGAAGTTTTCATTTAAAAGAAGGGTTTCGATGAGGAAACTTGGGGTCAATAAGTAAGGGTCCCCTCACGATTTATAAAGCCAAAAACCTGATCTACACTTCTTCTTCTTCTTTGAGTCACCAGTTCTGTCGAACCAGTGTGGTGAAAGGATTGTAAGTGCGCCTCAAAGAGACTCCTTTCGTGCACTCGACACATGTCTTCGAATTTTTAGTTCTAGGACATGTCGGTTTCCTCACGATGTTTTCCTTCACCGTTATGAGAACGTGGTATTGCGCACATAAATCTTTCAATCGAAAAACTCATAGGTGCACGTCGGGATTTGAACCGGCGACCTCCGGATTGAAACTCGGGGGTCAGTACCGCTAGACCACCACGCTCTCGATCATTCTATTCATCTACGCTTAAAAGTTAGAAAAGTATTTAACCGGTATCTAACTATTCACGGACACAATAGAGTGCAATCGAATCCTCGTTAGAGTGCGAACAAAAAAGCTTTCTTTTATTTAGCGTTGAAATGCCCCGGGCGCTGTGTGACCCGGTACACAAGGGGATACACAAGGAATTACATTCGGGAGATAATGTCGAGAGATATACAATTTTGCGGTTAAATAAGTAAATAAAGTAATGAATAACAAACGACCAGACTAGAATCGAATACCTTATAGCCTTTTAATTCTTATAATTATATTAAAATTCTATTTACTAAAATAAGTGCACGAAAGGAGCCTCTTTTTGTTTGGTGTACTTAAATCCTTTCACGACTCGAATAGTAGTAGTAATTTTAATTTAATAATAATTTTTAGTTCTAATGATTTTGTTTGTGCCTACCATGTTTAATTTTCGTGTCAATAAATATATTTATTTCTTTCTTTCTAGTACTAAAATAGTTATACAAAGTCATACCCTGACTGTCTGTCCAAGGGAAAGAAGATGCAGTAGTAGCGACGGCCGGCGCCGGCGCTGGCGATGGCGTGGTGGCCGAGTGGCACGGATTCCAAGGTTGCATGTTCATGCAAAACGGGCGGTGATAATGAAGCTTTTGATTTGTTTTTGAAAATTGTAAGGGTTGATTTGTTTTCAAAAATGGCAATGTTTTTTTTACGATACTTGTGTAAATTTTAAATAATTTGATGGCCTATAGTTCAAAATTAAACTTCGAGTATGTAGTCTTAATTAATGATGAAAAAAGCCAATAAGTATATATCTTATAAAGTAGTTGAGGAGTTCAGATTTGCACTGTTTTTCCTAGATACCTACGGGACCCTAAGAGTTAATGGCAAATTCCTTTGTTTAGTTTTGATTGACCATAAAGTAAATTTAAAAATACTAATTTGAGTGGCAATTTTAACAGCTGGGACGTTAATTAATAAAGCAAAATATTGCCTATTAACCGCTCAGTGGATACCGGTGAAATCGCGAGAAGTTAACTAGTTGATTAGTAAATAAAAAACCGACAATTCATAAATAATAAATAAAATAAATAATGGTGGACATTTCACACAGCGCCATCTAGCCCCAAATTAAGCTAAGCATAGCTTGTATCATTTGAACCAGACTAGTGTTTTTTTTTTTTTGTAAATACTTACGGAACCAGACAACTGATTTAATACTTATATACTTTTGTAAATACATACATATAATATATATTAACACCCAGACACAGAACAAACATCAATGTTATAAATGTCACAAATGTTTGTCCTGATTGGGGATCGAACCCACGACCTACAGCGCAGAAGGTAAGGTTACTAACCAACTGAGCTATGAGGCCAGTCATTCATGCTGTAACTATTTCGTTTAATATTTTATCCCAAGATATATTCTCCCAAACGTATCCCATGTGCGCACTGAACGACTCAATCGATAGATTACAGCAGTGCGACTGAAACTAGGAAACAGAATGATGCAACAAACAATAGGAGCGAGCGAGACGGCGACACAACAGACGTGACCCAAGATTACATCACAATTTGAAGGTTTTATTTCAGTTTTGTGTAATAGTTTAACTTGAGGAAAATGACGGACAGTTAAACAGGTAGCCTAATATACCTAAAACCTTAAACTAAACCTAAGGGTAACGTCTTTAAACACAACATCCATGATAAAAAGATTTACTAAAAATAAAGTAACATAATTTCTGGTTATTGTTCATTTTTTGGTAACAGTCGAGCTAACTGCATCTTTGCCAGGGGAAGTACTTTCCACCATACCCATTTCTGCCGCCAAGCAGTAATGCTATGCGTTGCTGTGTCTCAGTTTGAAAATGGAATTACAAAGAATGTAGATTTTGTTTAGTAATTGTAAAATATATATTATTTGCATATCTTATGTTTGAATATTACTTACTGACATTTCAAAGTTATGAATTGAATGGAAATAAAGATATTCACTTTGAACCTTGTTACTGACGACATTTAAAAATAACTTACGACTTCAATTTAATTGGAACGATAATTTTGGCTAAAGCAAAAATGTGCGTCGGCCGGGAATCGAACCCGGATCAACTGCTTGGAAGGCAACTATGCTGACCATTACACCACCGACGCAACTGAGATATTATCGAAAATTACTTATTAGATTCTTAAAATACCTTAATAAAAATGAAATAGTGAACGAACGTAACAAGAGCTATGATTTTAAGTAAAGAAAATTATTTTCTCATATTTGTTTGGTCAAAATAATTCATATTAATTACTCAAATTAACTAAATAAACGACAAAATATTCATATAATTCATACCAAACAAAAAATTGGCATATATCTCTCTCCTATGTATATGCAGGCACATATAATATAATGAATTAAATTCATTTATTCCATTCAGATACTACAATAATTAATATTATTAAAAAAAATAACAAAAATATTGACTCAAAAAATCTGTGTAAACAAAAATAATGATTCTGAAACAAGATCTAATTGTAAGTTCATTAGCAAATGCTTCGTCAACAGACTAAGACTATTCAATTCATATATATGACTAGCTGTCGCCCGCGCCTTCCTCCGCGTGGAATTCGGTTTTATCACGCGCCCCTTACCCTTACTTTACCCCTCGGAAAATTATCCTAAGTTACTCCTTATGACATCAGCCATCTGGCAGTGAAAGCCCCGTCAAAATCGATTCAGCCGTTTCGGAGATTAGCCGCAACAAACAGACAGACTAAAATAAATACAAGATTTTGTTATCAATTCTTGACTGATTAATTTCATATGCAGTAAAAAGATGTTAGTATAAAATTACAAACAGATGTTTCAAGTTTTTGACTTTGATTTTGATTATGATTTCTATATCAGCGACCACAATTTTCCAAAAACTAGGACGCAGTCATTCGTATTCGTTGCCAATTGGCGGCAAAAGTCGGAATATATAGCTCTCTTTCTATTTCACTTTACGTCATATCTTTCTTCTCTCTCATGTAACGAAGTGTGCAAAACGTGACGGAACATAATTTTTTTTCTCTCAAATTCTCTTTCACTTATCTACTATAGCATCGCCGCCCAAGTTTCCCTTAGGAAAACAAGATTTGTATTGGATTATGAACCTTCGTTAGTACGTCACTTAGCCCTTATGTAAGTCGAGGGAAGACAAATAAAAATATTTAGCGAACAAACGTCAGCCGTCGGAAAAATTACTCAAGTTGCCTGTTCATACGAATACAGGATGCTTCGCAAATGTGTCTTGTGGAGAACGTTTGAATAAAAATATGTATTAGTAGTTTGTTTTTTGGGCCTCAAATAACTTATTACATTTGATATGACCTAGGTTACCTCTCAAGTCAGTCTGAGTATTTAAGTACTTTTATGCTATCTTTATTTGAAACTGTATATAACTATAAAAAAAGAAGAAAGTCTTGTTTTTTTTATATTATGCGTATTTTTGACGTATATAATCTCTCTTTAGTTAATATTATTGGTTTTTATTAATCAATAGTCATTATTTTGACTGGCCTCTTAGCTCAGATGGTAGTAACCCTGCTTTCTGCGCTGTAGGTTGTGAGTTCGATCGATTCCCACCCAGGACAAATATTTTTGTGACGAACATAGGTGTTTGTTCTGTCTAGGTCTTGATATGTATTAGATGTGTGTATTTACAATAAAAAAAGTATTTTAGTATTATATCAGTTGTCTGGTTCCCATGATACTTAGCTTACTTTGGGGCTTAGATGGTGCTGTGTGAAATGTCCACCAATATTTATAAATTTTTAATCATTTCTTAATTATTATCAGTAGCTATAATAGTCACTGCAGGACGTATCCAGAATTAATGTCAATATTTCGGTTATATATTATATAAAATAAAATTGTGTAATATATATTACACAATTTTGTTATTTAGACATATTATCAGAACATTCTGTATGAGAACTTGGAGTCTGCGTCGCAAACTCATTTCGCGGCCGACGTGTGAGTAACTCAAGATTATCGTGTCACAGCTGACTGTGCTAATATTTACCTAACATTATTTTGGTTATCATTTATACCTTTTTGTCCCATTGAAAATATATCTTGACTAGCTGTGCCCTGCTGTCTCATCCGCCGTTTTCATTGAGTGCACAGCTTTTGACTGGCCTCATTGCTCAGTTGGTAGTAAACGCTGCCTTTTGCGCTGTAGCTCGTGGATTCGATTCCTAAGACAAACATTGTATGACGAAAATGGATGTTTGTTCTGTATGTGTTAATATGTATTACATGTATGTATTTACAAAAAACAAGTATAAAAGTATGGCATGTATGAATGTATATATAAGTGAAGGAAAACACCGTAAGGAAACCGACATGTCCTAGAACAAAAATTTCGAAGTCGCGTGTCAAGTGCACGAAAGGAGCCTTTTTGAGGCGCACTTAAAATCCTTTCACTACATTGGTTCGAAAGTAAAAGTGACTCGAATTGTGGAAGAATACCTTATTTTATATTAATTTGTGAATATGTAATTATTAATACTGTGTGCAGAGAAATATTTTTGACTTTGATTGACATAACTGTGAGGGTAGGACGTAATAATAAACTGTATTATATATTCAAGTCATACAGCGTGTTCTTTATTCCGTTTGTCGCATAATGGGTGGTTATAAAATCCAGGTCGTCCCGCATTATACAGGATGGTTGTTAATATTTGCGCAATGAATCGCGAACGACAATAATAACATCCGTTCGGAGGTTGAGTTTATATTTTGTACGTATACGCACCACCCTGTGTCGTAGAGTAGCTGCGAACAGAACATCACAAAAATAAATATTTTTTGTTGAAAAATATTTTTCCTAAAAATCTTCTATAATAAGTCCCTGGATAATAGTACTAGTCAAGACAAATCTATCGAGCCTTTTTATATGTGATACAGTAACGAGCTGACGGCCCACCTGGTGTTAAGTAACCTCGGTCCATAACAACCGATGCGACTTGGGTCCTAAAAAGACCTAAGTCGCATCGTATGCGCCCGTAACTCTGAGACGTGCAAGGTGGAATGTCTCATGTGCCTGTAATTTCACCGGCAACCACACCCGTCAAACCGGAACACAGTAACGCGAATGCGTTATTGCTTGTAGGAAGAAATGGGCATGGTGGCAGTACTTCCCCGGACGAACTTGGCGTGAGTTCTACTGCTCTTGTAGCTCTTGAGCCTAAATACGATATGGCTGCTGTAAGTTATCGAGGAGTTGTGTGGTCTGCAGGGGGCGCTGGCAGCGGCATCAGCTCCAGCTCACCATAATATTGAAGCACCATCAGGTTTATGCACGAATACCAAATATCAGTCGAATTAGGCTACGGGAACTAGTCCATATACGAGCAGATTCAAACAGACTCATAGATTCATTCAGACAGACTCTATATGCCAAATATTATGTAATTAATTTGCTAATTTCAGCTCCTTCGTGTATAGCTTAGCTTATTCCCAGCATAAAGTATTATATTGTAGTTTATTATTTATTAAAATGGATCAAAATATTCAAATATTCCGTTTCGTCCGAATTATGAAAATACAGTTATGTCATTATATATTAAATTTATGTCATATATTCATATTTAATTGTCTGAATTACGTTTATTATAAATACGGTATTTATAATTAAATAGGGCACAGAAGTCACCCCCAGTACTCTCTGTCTTCAGCCTACTCTGAGCGCACCCCATTTAAGATGTAAACACGTAAGTATAGGTAGGGCGCCCCGCATCGGGGGGTGGAATTCATATCAGTAGAAGCGGCGCTGCGCCGCCGGACGGTCGCGAACAACCCTTACCGAAATAATACCAACAAAACCTTTTTTTTCATCCCCAAAACACAGCCCCCTCAAATTCGCGCTTAACAGTGACATTTCGAGGTTTTTCCGCGAATTGGTTTGACAACCCTTATTTCGTCAAAAAGGTTTTGTTTAATTGCGCGAAAATTTTGTCAATTTTAAGATGCTTTAACGTTATGAGTGCAAAGTGAGTCGGTTAGTATATTTATTGATTGTCGGCATGCAGATGTTAGTAGTAACGCAACGTTCCAGTAACAGGGAGGCTGCGACAAATGATTTTCATCTTAGTATATGTTTATGTTTGTAGACTGCGCATTGGCTACGTTTCGATACTAGGTTTGGAGAGGCAACTATAGTTACAAAAATAGTTGCAAACCTTTGAAGATAATTAATAATTTTAAACCATTGATTATTTATTATAATATGAAAACTGATTCTACTCGTGCCAAATCATAGTAAACTAAATTATATTCCTCTCTCACTGTTTCATGCTGACTAAAATGAAAGCAGTGAAAGTGTTGGCAAATTCTTATTTTATTCGGCAAACATGCAGCGAAGCTTTCATAATCATGCTTTTATCATGTAGACATTCATGTTTTGTTCATGTTTCTTTCATTCATAAAGTCTATTAGAATTGTCATCAAATATATAATTGTTAACTTCAAGTAAATTAACTAAATTCAAGTAGCCGCATGACCAAGTAGCTGATTATTAACTTAGTAATTGATTGACATGATTAATTAAATCATATTATTTATTTGAATATACTTTAACTGAAACAATAGAGGCAAATATTTATATAGCAGAACTCGGCAGACGTTGTTCTGTAAATATATAATACTAAACACATATATAATACTCACTACTCTATAATACCTGTCTATAATCTGCGCTGTAGGTCGTGGGTTCGATTCCCAACCAGGACAAACATTTATGTGACGAACATTGTTAGTTCTGTGCCTGGGAGTTGATATGTATTATATGTATGTACTTACAAAAAGTATATAAGTATTATATCAGTCGTCTGGTTCCCATGATACAAGCTATGCTTAGCTTACTTTGAGGCTAGATGGCGCTGCGCGAAAGGTCCACCAATATTTATTTATTACTACGTAAATTTAAATTGATAGCAAAATACTTTCTCCATGAAAAACATTGAGACAATTTTCGTGGTGATCGATCAACCTGTTTTAGAGTTTATCAAATTCGTATAGATTTTCAATATCTGTATTTATTTATATGTTACCGGCAAAGTACATTATTATTCGATATAATTCACGGATTCATTAATTATATCGAATATCATCAGATAAAGTATTAAATGATGGTCAATGTGGTAAGTGTTAGGTTGTATGGTGACCCCTAAAGAACCACATTGGGCATTAATTTAACTTGGACGTCTAGAAATATATTTAAACCGTCCGCCCTTCCTCCAACCACTTCTAAACGAACGTTCGCATGCCAAAATTACTTCGTAAATGAAACCACAATTTCAGCATTCCACACAACGCATTAAAAATTAAAAACGACCTATAAAATGTGTTTTATATGGCAATGGGCAGAAAAAGTCACTCCAAAATAATAATGTGGGTACCGTCGTCCTGAAAACTGTGCCACAAATTTTTCCTTTCCCCTCACGGCCACATTGTCCGTAGGGAGGGGACAACGTGAATTATTGTTATAGTCTTGAAAATGGGATTTAGTTTCACAGGACTTGAATTTGTATTTTATATGACTGTATACATTTTACACTTAGTTTTTTCTTAGCCTACAGGAGGTTTACAGGAATAAGCTAAAACGCAAGGATTTAATACATCCTATTCATATTATTTATTTTTATTGTCTTCTTAGGTCGATGGGTTCTGTAGCTATGTATGCCAATTCCCGTTTAGGCAAAGTATTTCTTTTCTCTCTCAGTTTTGTTTGACGTCAGACCATGGAATATCTGTCAAAAAGAGGATGCAGGTACTTTATTTTATCTTCTTATCTGATTATCTTCTAACTTGGACTAAAGTCAGGACTTGTTTGGAAACATCTGCATAAATTATATTTAAATAATATTGGTATCATTTCTCCACTGGCGTATCCATAACAATCTCTAGTGTACTGCAGAGTCACTGGCCTACTATCGATAAACGAGAGTGAAAGGTCTTTTTAATCTACCATGGGTGTAGGCCGTATTTCTAGATAGTCTGAAAAGTGCAAATCACATTTGGTGGTGGAAATTGGTTCACATCTGGATTTGGACCACCGATCTGAAATGGAAACTTGCGAGTCTATGGGTACCACTAGGTACGCTAGCACACTCGTGTCAGTTGTCTGGTTCACATAGTATAAGCTATGCTTAGTTTGGTGCTAGATGGCGCTGTGTGAATTGTGCACTATTATTATTAATTTAGTGTTAGTTGGCTCTGACACAATTAAAAAAGATTCCAATTGCTTTTGAATCAGTTCAAAAAGGAACTTGCTCAAAAAAAGGACTGATACCAGCCGACCGGTCTTGTGTCCACTCATCCCTAAAGTTGACCTCGGCAGGGTTAGCCCTGTCTTCATTACGGCTTTTTCGGGCTTCCATAAAGTTTGTGTGTACCTACGTTGGTACGTATTATCCATACATTTTTACCTTTAATAACCGGCCAGAATGTTTCTGTGATACAAACGTTGAAAACGAATTATCTAACAAAATTTCCATAATAAATTTTACTTTAAACGAGGAATCCTTTAACGGTCCCTTAACTTCTTCTCCAATGAAGGTTTGAACAAGCGCCAAATTCATCAGTAGTATGTTTCACAAGAATATAAATGATAGTACTAATAATTGTCACTGGTTCTCACGAAAAGAGTGAGTGAAAGGAGTAAAGTGCGCCTCAAAACATCTCCTTTATGTGCACACAAGAAAATATAATAACGGATACAAAGTCAATAGTGTCAGTAGTCATTGACGGGCCTCACAGCTCATTGTGGGAGCTCAGGTTCGATTCCCACTCAGGACAAACATTTCTGTGACATTTGTAACATTGATGTTGGTTCTGTGTCTGGGTGTTAATATGAATTATATGTATGTATTTACAAAAGAAATCCACCAATTTTTATTTATTATTTTAGGCTGCAAATGTAGAGTAGTAGATGAAGTTAAAATACATTCGAAAAACTGCTTTTATCGAAAAGTACGTTGAAAACGGATACGTGGGCATGAGAAAACAAAGGCTGTGAGACATGATAGATCAAGATAGATAGATAGATAAAACATTTATTTCAGCAAAAATTACATTTAGGAACAAGAAAATAATACAATCTAATACACAACAAGAAAAAAAATTGGTCTTGCGTCCAATGCCGAAAAAGGAGTCTGCTCAAGATGTATTGATTACTACTCAGCGCTGATTTTCAGCCAAATACGTCTGAAACATCGAGACAATAATTTCTTCCCCATGGAGGGTCGGATAGGGTTTGCACAGGCATCAAACTTATCGATAAGTACGCGTGACCTTATGTTTTGAATATTGACGTTTCCAAGCCATTTCTTTATGAATTCTATGGAAATAACGTTTTTGACTTTGACTTTGATCAACCTTCGTTTTTGGCAATTAGTACCAATATCAATTAAACTAGCATATATTTCGTGACTAATCAACGTTTCAAAGAATTCCAAGCTTGTTAGAAAAAAATAAAAATCTTTTATTGTCTTTTATCAGTCCGACTGTACTGCGGCATTATACCCTAGGGGTATTAAGCATTATTACCCTAGATTATTATCATTATTATCTTTATATGAACGCATCAATCCCGTTCGAATCCGAAACACTGAACAATAGCGAATGGAATCCATCAATTGTATAATTTGATTTAAATTTCCATTGTTCACCGATTTCTATTGAATGATTAATCCGTAATGTTTTTGGACGATTTATATTGATTTCGAGACTGAAACGTGCGGCTTATTTTTCTGCTTATGAAAAAGCATGCAGTCTTCCTTTTTATGCAGTCGCATAAAAAGGCCATGCACGAGTCTGTAATAACTAAAGGTTGCCCGTTAATAAATCTGTAAATCTTTTTTGTTCGGAGCCAACGAACAACTCTCAAAAACTTCAATATTGCCTCGTGAAAGTGAGAAATTCAAATGAAATTCTACCCTTTGGCCGGCGGATAGTTCGTCCACATAACTTTGGGGTGTAATACGTCGAACATTGACGCCAGAGGGAAATTGACACGGGCAATGAACGATCTTCCGCGCATCAAGTTATTTTATGTTGTGGTTGCCGGTGAAATTACAGGCACGTAGACTTACCACCTTCACGTCTCGTGGTTAAGGGGAATGTGAATTGTGACATCGGCTTTGTCATACCTAAGTAGAGGAAGACACAAGTCGTATTGCTGTTGTCTATGGGCGGCGGTTACCCTTTAACATCAGGTGGGCCGTCAGCTCGTTCTATCACTAACATTACATAAAAAAAGGTGAGCCATCGCTCGTTATTGCTCGTTTCGTAACTTACATACAAAATCGATAAGATTAAGAAGACTTATTGTAACTGGAAAAACAAAACATAAATATTCTAGATCTTTTGATATTGACTAGTGAATCAAAAAACCGTACTATATCACATACGTATAAAACTAGGAATCGTAGAACCTCGACAAAGGTTCGTATTTCGTAAGGGATCAAAATAACTGAAGGCTCAGGACAGTTTCGTTGAAAGTATTGATTATCTTGTAACTTCCATGGCGGGAACATTTTCGTCACGTTTCTCTTCCAGCCACGTAACCGGTGTGTTTTGCAAATGTTCTATTCCATTCTTTTTCCCCGCAGAGAATCGAATAGACTGGCCTCACAGCTCAGTAGTTACCCTGTCTTCTTGGCTGTCAGTCGTGGGTTCGATTCCCAACCAGGATCATTTTGTGACGAATATAAATGTTTGTTCCGTGTCTGGGTGTCAATATGTGTTTTTACAAAAAAGTTTATTATAATTATATCAGATGTCTGGTTCCTATGATACAAGCTATGCTTAGCCTACTTTGGGGCTAAATGGCGCTGTGTGAAATTTCCACCAATATTTATTGTTACTATTAATATATGGCTCAAAAGCCTTACTGGGATAGTAAGCCCAGTAGTGGACAAAAATGACGATGATTATTTTGATTCAATAAAATCATAAACATTTTATAATCTGGGTCAAAATGGATCAGGAGAGGATATATGATGCGATAAGGAAAGCAAAATTAAAGGGCGAATTTCATTTACAGGTCGTAATGTCAAACTAAATGATAGAGGTTGATTAGCGGAAGATTATCTTTGATAGATAGATAGATAAGACGTTTATTTGTTTCTACAACCTCTCTACCTTTAGGGGTAGCTTCCCTGTTCTACCCCATGGAGGCTCAGGTAGGGTTTGAACAGGCGTCAAACTTATCGATAAGTACGCGTGACCTTATGTTTTGAATATTATTGACGTTTCCAAACCATTTCTTTATGAATTCTATGGAAATAAAGTTTTTGACTTTGATTTTGAGTTTGCGACTTTCACCCATTAGTATGAGGGTAGGCTAGGCCTAAGACAAATGTGGAGGCCGCAGCCACACTGGGTAAGTGAAGCTAAAAATTGACCTTGAACATACTTCTCCCACTATTAGAGGTCGCTTTTTACTCCTCAGTTTCTTCCTTACATACTTAACTTGCCCAGAAAAAGAAAAAGTAGGTCCTTCAGAAAAGCGATTTCTCTTCAATTTTCTTTTTCCTTTACTTTCATCCATATAATAACATACTCTGTTGAATTTCATGAAGGTTACCCAATAGTTATTATCGATTAGAGAGCGTGGGGAACCAGTGGTACCTACTGACCGCGATTCCAATCCGGAGGCCGCTGGTTCAAATCCCAATAATTATTTTCGCTTAATAAATTTATTTAGGCAATACTACATTATCAAAACAGCGAAGAAATACATCGAAAGGAACTGTCATGTCCTATGACCAAAAATTCTAAAACGGCAATTACACAAAAGGAGCCTCTTTGAGGCGCACTTTACGATATTTAGTAGTTACTTTTCCGCCCGGCACTCCGCAAGGTATTACTATGCTAAATGATCCACTTATACCGTAACACGTGCCGGTATAATCGAGTTTAATCCGGCTCGGACCGGTTAGGGTAATGAAATAACCGGTTATCCGGATATTGCGATCCGGTTAGCTGGAATTGACTAGTGGACGACGTTTGCGTCATTTTATTAACAGCACGTATATTTAGTTTGTAGTTTGAACTGTGCTAGATTCCCTCGAAATCGGAACAGAGCCAGTGTAAAATAAAAGAAAATGATAAATTTTCACCAACTCACATTTCTGCATCTCAGTCGCTTGCTCTAATTCGTGCGAATTATCTCGAATCTCAAACAAACTTCGAACCATTCGAGATAATCTTTGAGTAGTTTTTCTTGCGAGATATTCTAGTTTCTTGATCCGCAGCCAACTTCACAACTTACTCGCCTCTTCAGATAATCCCCGGGAAACTAAAACTGCGCGACTGCCAGTTTGTCAATCGTTTTAAACTTGCCTCATTTGTACTCGTTATGCTCATAATGAAGCACGCCTTCCAAATTCAAAAAAGAGTTTTTATTCTATAACAAAAACACATTTGAATTCAAAGAGTTTTTATTGTATAATTTTATGTCGTTGCATATAATTTTTTTTCCGGTTGAGAGCCAATAGCCCGCGTAAACACTGACACAAGACATCTGCAGAAAACAACTGCATCGTCCATTCAGAACAACTAGACAGTAGAAATATCTTCGATTTCCTTCATCCAGCTGAAAGAAGACTAGATTTCAGGCTCGTCAGTTGAAATAAAAGACCTTAGTGTATTTTAAACCTAAAAGATAACTACGTAGTCCCAGGTGTGGGGCCCAGCTGTTCCGCAGATTGCATCGGAAAGTTTTCTCATATAAATTGCCAGACTTCAAATTATCTGGTGCTCGATAAATTTCACGATGCAGTAAAAAGTTTCCATTCCCAAATACAGGTTCATGAATATACAATACCGGTAAAGCGCCCGCGACTTCATCCGAGTGGACTTATCATTATAACTGTATTTAAATAACATATTCATACATATATATTATTTATTTTGTACTAAATAGTTAAAAAAACCAGTCCACTCAGTATTAGGCCAGTCATATTTTGCGAAAAAGAGTTATTATCTATGGAACACTGGCCGGCCAGACTTTTTTATTTTACATTAATAAATACATTAGTTCCAAATTCAAATTACCGTCCACGTTTTATTGCGAATAATACTGTTATACTCCTTCATGATTTCCTGTGTTGCAAGCGAAGCGATTAATAATGCTCGCTGATCTTACTAGTTTTTTTTCGTCGATCGGGGATTGAATCCTGGACTAGGAAATATGCTTTGGAAATTAATAAGGTTAACATCTCGGCTACAAAATTTCCATTTCAAATCTTGCTTCTGTATAAAGTATTTATTATTTCCTTGATCAAGCGGTGTTTCGATGGCAACACTGAAAGTGTTTTTCTGCGTAATTTATATGCGACATTACTTAATTTATAACATTTTCAAACAGAATCTACAGCTTTAATAATAAATAAGAGAACTCTTAAAATTAATCTTAATAATTTAAACCTTATGTTTGACTGATTAATATGAAAAAAATATATAATATCTATGGAACAACCTCAAGATTACCAAAAAGTGACATCAAAGCCCAACTTCAACATAACCTCATTTCTCTTCATCAACTGTCGGATGAAAACAAAACAGTTATCACCCAAGTGTAAATGCAATGTCCCTTTAAAACATAAGAGGCCCATAAAAATAAACGGTAATACTTAAAACAAATAGAAAGAAAGCGACGTGTGAACGAAATGCGTGTGCTAAATATATCTATCTGTGGATACAATGTTTGTTTTGACACTTCTTAAATAGAACTTTGATTTTTGTCTGTGCAATACTGTTGGTAACGGCATTTTATTTTACTAGATTGCCCAATTGGTATTAATAGGTAATAATAGGTAGTAATAGGTTTTAAGTGGTAACCTCTTAAGTTAACAAGCCATATGAATTGGATCCTCCCCTACTTAGTTGAGACAAGACCCAAGTGGATTACACTATCTCGTCGTTTTCAGGTGCAAAGATTCACTAGCAAATATCGAGAAGACGTTAAGTCTTAGAAGGAAATTTATCTTGGTACCAGTAAGAGACTGTGAAGAAATGTGCAGTGTTTAATCTATACAAATAAATAAAATTGGAGTGTCTGTTTGTAATATTAAAATAACCACTTTTTACTAAGTTCATATGGATGTATACACATACACATCACATTGGACTAACCCATCCTCATAATTAAAAAGATTTATAAATAAAATATTAAAAGAACACGATATTTGTTATCTGTTGTACTCTACAAAAAAGGATACATTTAGTTTTATAGTTTTTGTGAAATCATAAATAATATATAATACATATTAACCCAGGCACAGAACTAACATCTATATTAGTCACACAAATGTTTGTCCTGGGTGGGAATCAGACCCACGACCTATAGCGCAGAAAGCTCAGTACCTACTACCAACTGAGCTGCGGGGCCAGTCAATGTTTTGAGTTGTTTCGTAATTTTAATTTAGCACAATAATTGTTAATACAATTTTTTTCAATATGCTGTTTTGTGACTTGGGTAAGAACCCAAATACACGAAATAAATAAATAAACAAGCTTTTGAAATCAAGACCATGAAAACTACGACTACCTCTATATATAAACTGTAAACTTATGAGAATAGAAAACCTAAAAAAAAATAAGCCAGTTCACTCGGCATGATGTAAGGATTCTAGCGATACCCCATACATCCAAATATAAAATATATTCTAAGAGCAGTAGAACTCTCGCCAAGTTCGTCCGGGGAAGTACTGCCACCATGCCCATTTCTGCTGCCGCGTTCGCGTTACTGTGTTCCGGTTTGAAAGGTGTGGTTGCCGGTGAAATTACGGGCACAAGAGACATTCCACCTACACGTCTCAGGGTTACGGGCGCATACGATGCTACTTGGGTCTTGTCGTACCTAGTAAGGGAGGATCCAAGTCGCATCGGTTGTTATGGGCAGAGGTTACCACTTAACACCAGGTGGGCCGTCGGCTCGTTCCTTAACTGTATCACATAAAAAAAAATCTGTTCAGGCATTTAAAAGTCAGGGCGAAATAAAGAAACTCACATACATACATGCATACATGAAAGCTGAAAACATTACATCTCTTTTTTGGGCATTCGTGTAATATAAAAGACAGCTCCATTCATTTCCTTGCTCCCTGCATAATGTAAAAAAATGTCTGAAAACTTTCGTTCATTCGTTTCGTTCCGAATGAGTTTCCAACAGATATTTTATCTGTGCCGGTCACATTGTTGCAGAGTTACAAAAGTTATATTGTACGAAGTTTATTTCAGTTTTTTCTGAAACGTATTTTTAGTTTTTGCGTCACATTTTTTCATTGCCTAATGGGTCAGCCTCGTTTCATGGTAAGTTTTCGGAAAGTTTAGAAAAAACCTTTACATTTAAAACGAAACAAAACTGTAGAATGACAGAGTTACGTGTAATGGAGATGAATAAACTTAAGTTAAAAAAAACGCAGCGAGTAAAGAAAAAACTTAAGTTTTAATACGTAAAACTTAAGTTAGTTAAGTTCAAAACATATCACAATATTTTATTCCCCGCGAAGCAAATTAATTGATAAAATATCAAAATACATCATTAATTTCACAGATAAAAACTATGAAATGCAGAAACCACAGTATTAAATAGGAAGGTTGCCAGTAAAAAAATTAACTAATTCAACTAAAAGACATTTATATCGAGTCGTTCGACAAAACAGTGGCGCACTGCGGTGGATTGCGCTGCCAATTTTACATATTAATTTGTGGGTAGGCCTTGATGCCTAACCTATTGTCGGTTGGAAATTATTACAAAATGAAGTGAAAAGAGGGCACATTAAACTAGCGAGAACTTAACAAAATTCTCTGAATAAAGTATTAAGTGTGGAAAATATAAAAAAAACTAAAAATCATAATAAACACAGAAAATCTACTACTATCTACTACTTAAAAAAAAAACAAAATGCTTTATAAGGGAAACAAAACAATGGATTATAATATAATTGAGTAACGGTTATATCTGCATAAGTAATAAAACTGTGTCGCAGACGTCAGCGCCCACCGTTTGTTAGTTCCATATAAGAAATCCTAACTTGAACCTCGACCCAGATTATGTACTTAGCGAGTGTTGGAATAGGCTTACGAAATAAAACTTATAGATCAATATTGACGTTTGGTTTAACTACTAACTACTTTATTGTATTGGGTTTACCTGTCTTGTTAGATGTATTTGTTTCATAAATAAAATGTTTAAAATATTTAATTAAACAAAAATATCGTATTATATGTATAAACATTTTTATTTGTTACCGTTTCGTAGCAAAGTTGCAATCGTTAGATTTCCCTACAAGGATATTTTATGCGGCAATTTACGAAATGATTTGATGGCCCTCCTGGTGCTAAGTTCTGCCAAGCAATCCGATTTGGGTCTTCTTCTACCTAGGTACAACAATACTCAAGTCACATACGATGCGACTTGCCCATAACTCTGAGACGCGAAGGTGGAATGTTTCATTTACCTTAATTTCACCGGCAACCACACCCTTCATGCCGGAATACAGTAACGCGATAGTATTTCTGCGTGGCGGCAGAAATGGGTATGGTTGCAGACTTTCCCGGACGAACTTAGCATAAGTTCTACTGCTACAGGGATCCATAAAGAAAAATTACACTTTCACCGAGAAAATAAAATTGAAGCCTGAAATTGCAGGCGCATGAGACGTAACATCCCCGTCTCGGGATGATGGACGCAACGCAACGCGACTTGAGTCATCTCATACTTTGTTGGATGGGTTTGAGTCGTATTGCGGTTGTCTATGGACGGCGGTTACCACTTAATTAAGGTGGGCCGTCAGCTCGTTCCGTCACCAAAGCTAAATAAAAAAAAACTTCATTGAAAACGAAAATACACCTTAAATACCTTCCGCAACCCATCGGTAATTTAAGACGTGAATAAACGTAGCAACTCCCCTTTCACCTCACAAAGGGCCCGGATACCCGGAGTCCCGGTATTGCTGAACATATCCGGTGTTGTATTGCAACATTCCGGGTGAAAACGGATAGAATTTTCCATGGAAATGTTATTGTTGAATGTGCTTTTTTACTCCACAAAAAATAATTCAGCTTTTACCTACAAGCGTTCGGGAAACGGCTGTTTCATATGGGAACTGATTTTATGGTGTTTAACTTACTCTTCCCATAGAGGGTCGTATAGGGTCGCCAAACTTAGCAATAAATACGCGCTTGTAGTTTTTATGTGAATAATTATCGTCTCAAAATTATTATATGTATGTTAGTCACTAAGGTATCTATTTATATTGAGCAATGTATTTAATACTAAGTAGTCTGCAAAAATACTATTATTATGATTATTAAAGGCATTTATTTATGAGTGCAATGTAAATAAATGTGTCTAATATCTATACTTAAACTTAATTAAACAATTATAAGGCGGTCTTCCCATACCTTATTATACTAGGATTATCCCCAAGTCATAATGTTTTTAAGTTGCTAAGTTTAAGTTCGTAAATCGTAAAATTATTAAATACATATGATACGATATGGACAGAGGTTACCACTAACATCAGCTAGTTATCTCGTTCCGTGACTTATTCACATAAACAAATATGTAGGGAGTTATTAATAATATTGAACAGCCGAACGGATATTCAGATACTAACAGCAAAACCGTGCTAGCAGACGCTAGAAGTAAATGAATTACAGCTTAGGAAGTTATCGAAACCTCAACATAACACTTCCAGTGCCAAGTCGGTTATGCAGACGAAATGAGATTTGGATTAGCTACGTTAGCAGCTTGTTGGCAAGCTCTCAGCTTAATAGCACTGATACTGCTTCTATTCGTGTCACTAGCTCTCTCGAATAGGGAGGGGGTTGAATTAAAATGCGCCTCGAATAGGCTCCTTTCATGCACTAGATATTTATCGAGTTTTTGTTTCTAAAACACACCGATCTCATGTTTTCACTGATAGTTTTGAGAATGGTATTGCACATATAATGTAATATTCAAGTGGAACCCATTGGGTGCTCAAGATTTGAACCGGTGACCTCCTGATTGAAACTCTTGGGTCTACGCCACCACGCTTTCATCAATGATATTGTCAGCTGTCTAAATACTGCCTGAAGTCGCAAAGTTTAGGCGAAAACGTAGGCATGTTTTAGAAACTGATTATGGACTAATGTACCAGTAGTTTCCTGGACCAACACTTTTCAAACTAAAAAAACATACTTTAGAGGGATTCTGCGTACCCAACTAAATATATATCGCACCATTGTTAGGTCCTGGTTGTTTATTTAAGTTCTGTTTTATTATTCCTTTAGCTAGTTCAAGTTTTTATTGTGCTGCAAATTTTTTTTTTTTTTCCTTCACTTACGAAATTGCTACAAGTTTTAATGCAACTAAACATACCAAAAAAGCTATATCAACCTATTTTGTACTTTTGACTGGCGTCACAGCTCAGTTGGTAGTAACTTTGCCTTCTACGCTGTAGGTCGTTGGTTCGATTCCCACCCAAGACAAACATTTGCAATGTGTTAAATTGTTGTATTTACAAAAATTTATAATTATTCTATCATTTCTCTGGTTCCCATGATATGTTCCTATGCTTAGCTTACTTTTGACGGCGCTTTGTGAAATGTTCACCAATATTATATTGTATTCTAAAGCAAACTCTAGTATAATTGTAACCATGGTGCCTGAAACGTAATGCATGCATGTGTTTAATTAAACATACAGCCATCTCTTGGCACAGATGCCGCAAATGGAATATGTAACATAAATTAATTCAATTTCATTGCGAGTGTCGCAACATGTAGCTACCTAAGTACCATATGTAATCGTTATATACATATAGATAAATTATATATATTTATTTCAAAAGTAAGTTTGACTTTTAATAAGAAACGGTTACTTCTGACATTATAATCGAGAAGCTATAGTTTTACGATTTTTAGAATTTTGTAGTTTTACTAAGGCAAGAAATCTAACCATGATAGAGCATAGAATTTATGCTCTACTCTTGTAACATCGTAAGCTATGCCATCTGCGATAAAGCGATTGGATTTCACATTCAGTAGTATGTAAGGGTTATTAAGTATTACAGATCCTATCGATTTATTTGCATCCCTATCATATTATTTTTTAAATCCTCTTAAAGATATTAAATGCCTGATATAAGAAACTGCATTCCCAAACACGTAAAAAAAACTGGAGTTGAAAACAGTCACGGTATAAAATAGATGCTCTACATTTCCAATCTCCCGGCCGCAACTTAATTGTGTAAAATCTGCAAAGCGATTCGCAATCCACCCTCTCCCTGTTTTACCCCCTTCTACCCTCATTAATTTCCTACTTTCTTTTCCAGGAGGAAATCTAATAAAGGAAAAAATGGCTGGCTCTAGGGAGAGACTTCTCTACTCCGACTACGAAAGGCGTTCTGATTACGAATACAGACGCTACGAGCCTTACCAAGAGCGACCTTATAGAAGAGAAAGAGAAAGAGAGAGACCAAGACGGAAGAACGGTTACGTTTACGAAGACATTTACTCGGACTTCGACGAAGCTCAAGGCAGATTGTCACTCTTCAGGCCGATACGACCAGAGTTTCTGAATCTACCCTCAAGCTACGATATAAAATACAACTCGCTTCCCAGAAACTATTACAATTACGAACGAGACAGCGACAGAGAGAGAAGAAAATACAAGAAGGACTACTACGACTTTCGAATCCACAACGAGAGGAAAGACTACGAATACAGAAGCAGAGAGAGGCCGAAAGTGAACCAGTTGAAACCATTGCAGGATCGAAACGTCAAAATCGATCCAAACTCAAAACCGCCGAAGAACGTGGCCGTTTGCAAACCGTTGCGGATCTCCGAAAAGACAGCTCGCTATTGGACTTCGGACGAGGCGGAACGGCCCCGAACCCGCCCGAAGAAGTCAGACGAGAAGAAAATCGTGAAATTCTCCGAAGTGTCCGGATGTAACCGGAAAATGATAGTTGACGATCCGGTTTTCGGGCGGAAAGTTGTACCGGTACGCGAATTGGAAGTGTCTTTAGACCAAATGATTCAGAACGGGTACTTTGAGAAGCATAATATCCCGATACGGCCGATGGTGAGAGCTGGTAACATCGTGGAGGAACACGTGAAACCGATAGTGAAGCCAATAGAGCAGAATGGAAAATGTTTGCCTGGAGGAAACGATGTGCCGAGGAAAACACGACATTTGCCACAGGTACCTTCAAGTTTTATTATTCCTTTTTGTTATGTGATACAGTTACGGAAGAGCCGACGGCCCACCTAGTGTTAAGTGGTAACCGATGCGACTTGGGTCCTTCCCTAGTAGGTACTACAAGACCCGAGTCGCATCGTATGCGTCAGTAACTCTGAGACGTGTAGGTGGAATATCCCATGTGTCTGTAATTTCACCGGTGTGGCCATTTAAATCGGAACACAGTACTGCTGCAACAATACTGCTTGGCGGCAGAAACGGGCATGGTGGCAGTACTTCCCCGGACGAACTTGGCATGAGTTCTACTGCTCTTAAAACAAAGCTAAGCCCAACTTGCATCTCATATTGATGTGAAGTAAAATTACGAATAAAAATCTGTGTACGAGCTACGAGATTTCACGTCATCTCGTAGGGTATGAGAATATATATAATGAGAATACAGGCCCTCTGGCTATAAATGGGGATAAAGTAATTTGCATTATCTTACAAATAGGTATTTTATAGTTAGGTCTGTTTGTGCATAGCATAGTTTGGGTCCTCCTATCTTCTTCTAACTTTAGGTTAAGTACCTCTAAAGTAGTCCTTTAAGTTTATTATATGTTATAGAAAGAAAGATAGAAAATAAATTGTTTAATTAAGTAGCAGTAACACTTTCGGGGAAGCACTGCCACCATATCCATTTCTCCCGCCAAGCATTCACGTTACTGTGTTCCAATTTGAAAGGTGTGGTTGAGTCAAAGTCAAAGTAAAAAACTATTTTTATAGAATTCATAAAGAAATGGCTTGGAAATTGGCTGGTGAAATTACACGCAGATTTGTCCTGCTTGTCGGGATATTAAGAAATGAATTACTGAAAAAATTTGTGTTAGCCGAGTTATTTGCGATATAACGATAGCAGCGAAGAACTCACCACTCGACGTCTACGTTCCCGCGATAATGTAGCTCACAAGGTGAAAAGTGGCTCAATAAAGTTCTGCCTACCCCTTCGGAGATAACGGCGTGAATCTATGTATGTAAATGTAACTCTTCGTTCTGTGAACTCTGCGAAAATCCCGTTCACCCGTTGTTCCATTGATCGAAATAGGGTAACCAAAGCAACTCACTCACACATTTTTATATTTTTCTGATACGAGTTGTTATTATATTTGTGCCAATAACCTCCAACCGGTTCTCATAAACACGTACAGACATACACAAAGGTCGTAATTAATATCCTGCCGATATCAGGCTGGGGATTAATCAAAGTTGTACTCTGAAACCACAGTGGAAATAATTGACAATACAGCTTTTTGGATTTTTCCTTTTGTACGAAACTGGGCTTAATGGTAAAGTAGTGGGTTTAGAATACCTTGAACAACGCTACCCATACATATATATGATCATAGTTCTAACTGACTGACATACAGACAACGCACTGCCTAAAACTTTAGATTGTGTTCCTTAGTAAGTGCGAACTGAGAAAGTAATTTTCGAAATCCACATTCCAAGATATGCAAAATTGTCAACTCAAAAAAGTAAACTATTATTTAACTATAAAATTATGCTTTAAAACATGGAAATTCTGTAATCCTACTTACATATTTATTTCACTAAAGAATTGGAGTAGATATATTTAAATATAAACCTTTTCAGTTCCTACACTGTGCATACAATTTGTTTGTTTATAATTCCGAATCAGTAAGTTGATTCATTAGCAAATGTAAGGGATTAACAGCTTGAATTAATGACTGTTTAGTTTAGGTTTGAACGCAGTTCAAAATCTGTTATGGTTTAATTAATGCCAAATTTAGCTTCAGATATTATATTTGATAATAATTGGGAAACGGATTTTATAAGAAATAATATTATGTATTGAGTAATCAATTAGAGTTCCAAATTTATCATTACTAATATTAAAGGATTAAAATTAGGAATAAAATTTCGAAATAAATTCAAATTTTAAAGCTTTGAATTTGCGTTTTATGATTCCTTACTCAAATTATATTTTTAAACAAATATTAATGTAAATATACAAGGTTTTAGTTATGAAAACTTTTGTATTTGTTTTATCATAAAAACGTTACTATATACATATAAGCGTTAAACTGTTTTATGTTTATTTGATCGTGCAAACACGAAACAAATAAAGAATAACAAAACCGGCAAAATGTGAGTGGGACTCCCGCTAATTAGAATCTGAATCATTTATTTGCATAAAGCCTGGTAGTTTGTACAAAGTCTTATAGTTTCATAAAATAATTCCATAAACTTAATTTAACACAAACTAATTAACCCGAACAGAAAGAAAAGAAACAATTTGTTTTCTTGTACGGAACCCGCAAAGCGCGATTTTAACTAGAGGTTTATAAATTTTGCTCAACAAAAGAACCATCAAAATGATTTCCAGTTAAGCCTCAACCACTAGGGAGGTGCTTTTCATATCACAAAATCGTTTGTTTCAACAGAAAACTCTAAACAGGGCTCAATTGGTGTAACGCTGCCTTCTGCGCTGAATATCGTGGGTTCAATTCCCACAAAAGACAAACATTTGTGTGACGAACATAGATTTTTAGGGCTAGATGGCGCTGTTGTTAAATGTCCACTAATATTGCATTTATTATTAATTTAAACATTTAAAGATGTTCCAACTGTCTTCTTCTTCTTCGAGTCACCGGTTCTGTCGAACCAGTGTGGTGAAAGGATTGTAAGTGCGCCTCAAAGAGGCTCCTTTCGTGCACTCGACACATGTCTATTCCAACTGTGAATTGACCATACAGAGCAGACCTTACAAATCGTGGCTTATTGTTGGCAAAACGTTGGAAATATGGGTCAGTTCCAAACCGGTATGTCAGGCCTTTTGATGGCTCCCGGATTATCGGCTTTCCCGATGATTTCCTCCACTGTCTCATATGGGTCAGGGGTCATCGTTTCATCATTATTTTCATATCGCTTACTCAAACTGGCTATGCAGCTCAGTTGGTAGTAACTCTGCCTTCTGCGCTGAAGGTCATGGGTTCGACTGCCACTCAGGACAAACGTTGTATGACAAACATAGATGTATTTTCTGTGTCTGGGTGTTTAAGTATTATGTATGTATTTACAAAATGTACATAAGTATTACCTCTATATCAGTTGTCTGGTTCCCATGATACAAGCTATGCTTAGCTAACTTGGAGGCAAGTTGGCGCTGAGTGAAATTTGAACAATAAATAATATATAATAAGTAAATAATATAATAAATAGCGGTGAATTTATTTTATTTAAATAGTATTTATGCTTGGAACTGGTTGTTGATGGTGGAAAATATGAGCAGTATTCTCCAGAGCGAAACCGGCAGAAACAAGCAGTAGTTATGGGCAGAAGTTATCACTTAACACCGGATAACCACCAGGCCATAAACAGTTCCTTAACTCTTTTATATGAGAGACATGAAATATCTTTATGAATCTTCGATAAATACAAAATATTCCCGGTCACGTTCAACGCGTTCTATTAACATAAACAAAATCTCGGATGTAAGATTTTAAATAAGGTCGAAGCAAAGTAAAAAAATGTGCAGACACAGAAGAAACATTTGTATTCGTCACAAAAATGTTTGCCCGGGGTGGGAATCGAACCCACGAATTACAGCGCAAAACGCAGGGCACTACCAACTGAGCTGTGAGGCCAGTCAAGAATAAAATTACATTTGCAAAAATTCTAACCTAAGGTTGGTCACAGTTACGAACCAAATACACAGAAGCTGTCGTCATTTCCCTCAGAGGTCTGAAAAGTCAAATAATAACAGATGAAAAATCCTTTCCGGAGGTTGGAATTGGGTCACACATTTTTTAATTCCATATTACTGCGGTGAAAAGGAATTTTTAATAATACCCTGATTTGTTTTATGTATTAACAACCTTTATGGAGTGAAGCTTCTAAGGCGGCGTGGTGATAATCGATAAGTGAACGAGTGTTTAGAGTAAAATTATAATTACGCGCCACGGTTACGCACATTTCGTTACATGAGAGAGAAGTAAAATATGACGTAGAGAGAATTAGAAAGAGAGATATATTCCCACGCCATGTTTTTACAATATAGAATCTTATAAGGTAAAAAACTTGAAAACAAATTTTAAAAGATTGTGTACGATTGTCAAAGTCTAAAGTCTTTATGTAAATTTAACATTTGAGCCTTGGTCAGTTCATGACTGGTCTCAATTGGTAGAAACTTCCTTCTTCGCTGTAGGTCGTGGGTACGATTTCCACCCTGTTCTGTGTCTTGGTGGTAATATGTTTTATATATGTATTTACAAAAAAGTATATAAGTATTCTATCAGTTGCCTGATTCCCATAGTTTAGGTCTGGATGGCGCAGTTTGAAATACCCACAAATATATTTAAAAAAAATGAACCAGTACCTAGATCATGAAATAGTTAGTACTCTTACACAAAGAAGATATCGAGCGCTATATCTGGTATATGCTATCGTTTCTTTCCTTTCTTTCACGGCATTAAATTTGGTGCTCTAGATTCTGGTAGGTAAACCTAAGGAGACTAGAAATATGGGCATAATATTATAATCAGACCAGACACAATAAATCCTATAAAAAATAATAAGCCTTTGAAAGCTTGGCGAGTAGCAAGCGGCAGCAAAATTTAGCTACTAAATCGAAACAAACCAGATATATAGTTATAAAAATTCAGCTGCAAAATTTACGACCAACCTAGGCACAATTATATATGTACTAATCTCGTAATCATAACGAATTCAAATGACGATGCAAATTTCGACCCTTGACCGCGTATCGTAAGCGACAATTTTACCCATATAGCATTTTTTTGTTGCAAGTGATATTTTTAAATAATATGTGAAAATGGCGTAACGATAAATTTGCATTCGCCATATATTCTTAATAATATCATTTCGCCGGGAAATCTCGACAACACCTTGTCGTTACAGCTTATTAGCACTTTCGACAAAAAATGCTATTTGGGTAAAATTGTCGCTTACGATAAGTCGGCGGGTCAAGGATCGATTTGCCTATAGTCTATACAGATAAATAAAATTGGTGTGTCTGTTTGTAATATTAAAATAACCGCTTTTTACTAAGTGCATATGGATTTTTTATAGATAAAATTTGTAAAAATGTTACTTTGGTATATGTAACATTTTTTCAATTTTTGTCTGTCTGTCTGTTTTTTCCGACTAATCTCTGATGGCTGGACCGATTTTGACGGGACTTTCACTGGAAGATAGCTGATGTAACAAGGAGTAACTTAGGCTACTTTTCCGAGGAGGTAAAATAGGTGTGCTTGATAAAACCGAATTCCACGCGGAAGAAGTCACGGGCAACACAAACGGGCTAGTTTTTAAATAATTACGAAAAAAATTCAAAAAAAAAACTCATAGAGAATCAACTTTCATATGGTAGTCATGACCTCGCAAAATGATGACAGTTCCTGCACTAGCCGCTCTCCGCTCTTGCCAGACCCAAGTCTGGCGCCCGCCTCCGCCTACACTAGAAGTAGGTTGCGACCGAAGCCGGCCAAGTAGCGCTGGAAAATCTTATACGTTTACATGAAGTACTTGTTGAAGACCGATAACAGCTTGTTACGAAACACTCCTTAACAAAATAATATTGCCTAAACCTACCTACGCGTTTAACTGGCTCTCTCGAATCACTGCGCCACAGAGAAAATATTTTGATTTACCTTAATAACTACTACACAAGAAGTTAAACTACATATGATACATATACAAATAAATTGATATTGAAGTCTATTTCACACAGCGCCATCTAGCCCCAAAGTAAGCTAAGCTTAGCATGGAACTAGACATCTGAAATAATACTTCTAACTTTTTTGTAAATACATACATATAATACATATTAACACCCAGACACAGAACAAACATCTATGTCCGTCACACAAATGTTTGTCCTGGATGAGAATCGAACACACGACTTACAGCGCAGAAGGCAGGGTTACAACCGAGCTATAAGGCCAGTCAAATAGCCAGCCCATAACCCTGCGACGTGAAGGTGGAATATCTCATGTGCCTGTAATTTCACACCACACCTTTCAAACTGGAACACAGAAACGCGAATGCTACGATGTATATTACACCCTGTATTAATAATACGCAGATAAATATTTGCATGGGTATATTCCATGATTGATATGAGATTATACAAGCATCCAAATTAATCAATTCCCAAAAGGATAACGAAAATTAAACAAACATAAGAAACAATATTGAATATGTTTTTATTTTCTACACTGTTATTATATACTAGCTGTTGCCCGCGACTTCGTCCGCGTGGAATTCGGTTTTATCACGCACCCCTATTTTACCCCTCGGAAAAGTAGCCTAAGTTAATCCCTGTTACATCAGCTATCTGCCAGTGAAAGTCCCGTCAAAATCGGTCCAGCCATTTCAGAGATTAGCCGGAACAAACAGACAGACAGACAAAAATTGTAACAAAAGTTGTTTTGGTATATGTACCGTGTATACACTCATATGCATTTAGTAAAAAGTGGTGTTTTTAATATTACAAACAGGCACTCCAATTTTATTGATTTGTATAGATGTAATACACAAGAATAAGTAGCATTCGTCAAATATTTTGGTAGAAAGGTGTGGTTGCCGGTGAAATTACAGGCACATGAGACATTCCACCTACATGTCTCATAGTTGCGGGCGCATACGATGCGACTTGGGTCTTGTCGTACCTAGTAGGACACAAGCCGCATCGGTTGTTATGGGCCGAAGTTACCACTTACCACCAGGTGGGCAGTCGGCTCGATCCGTTACTAAATCAAATATTTTTTTTATTTTTTTTATTAAATATGACATTTAATAAAAAAACTTTTTTTTGTTATTGATATGTAAAAATAATCAATCAAAATTTGTATTTTTACGGTATTGTAACTATTTAACTCTGGGACGGTTTATTATGTAGGAACTTGTTATATAAATTGTAGAGTGCCTCACACCCTGTATAATAAGGGCTGGAACATTAGTCAAGGTTAGCCAAGGGCTCGTACCCCAGATTGCTTTAATGACTGCAATTATTTTGGTATTACGTATACGGCCTGGATACTGATATATTTGGCTGATAAGTTCTAATCGATTCATTAGTAACTATTAAACTGAATGTAGAGTTATCTACTAATATTAATACGTAAGTATGTTTGTTACTTCGTCCTTTTTTAATCGATTTCTTACTATTCGAGACATCCAGTAGTAGTAGTAACCACTGCACCTAATAGGGCCTACTCTCAAATAGCGAGAATGTTACTTCACACTTATGAGACCTTTGATCAACAACCTTTGGCCCATATCTTGTCATGGGGTATGGCTGGCAATGTAGTGAAATGAGAAGTTGTTTATGTTATAAAGCTACAGTACGAGCAGATGGCCCTGAAGTTACCACAGATAATTTCTATAAGGTGCACTTTAATCTGTAGAAATCAGTAGTTTAAGAAATAATAAGTGACTATGCAGAAAGTACCCATTTGACTTGACAGGTCTCACAGCTCAGTTGGTAGTTACCTTGCCTTCTGCGCTGTAGGTCGTGAGTTCGATTCCCACCCAGAACAAACATTTGTTTGACGAACATAGATGTTTGATCTGTGTCAGGGTGTTAAAGTGTATTTACAAAAAAAAAAATATTTAAGTATTATATCAGTTGTCTGGTTCCCATGATACAAGCTACGCTTAGCTTACTTTAGGGCTAGATGGCGCTGTGTGAAATGGTCACCAATATTATTATTATTTATATCACAGGCAATAAACAGTTTGTTCATCACAGGTTCTTGCAGCTTTGGCGGTGTCATTGGCCCCGTTCTCGGCTGGCCTCGGCAAGGGTTACAGTTCCCCCGCCATCGCGTCCCTCCAGGGCCCCGGGGCCAACGCTACCAGGAGGGATTTCCAGCTGACAGACCAACAAGCCAGCTGGTTGGCTTCACTGTCCTTTCTCGGTAAGATATCCTATCTGCTTCAATTAAGCTAAGCTGAACTAGGAATGTCACTCTAGTTCAGTCTATAGTGGGGCAGGAAATTGAAAAAAAGAATCAATCAATCAATCAAAAATTTTATTTCCTTAAAATAAGGCTGACAAGGTTCTTCACTTACTACTAAAATCGTTCCAGCTCCAATGGTTCCAATTAGAGTTGTCTCTTTTTTAAAATATTTTTTATAAAATTTATATAATGCTGGACATTTCACACAACATCTAGCCCAAAGTAAGCTAAGCATAGCTTGTTTCATGGGAACTAGACAACTGATATAATACTTACATACTTTCTGTAAATACATACATATTATACATATCAATACCCAGACACAACATCTATATTCGTCACACAAATATTTCTCCTGGGTGGGAATCGAACCCACGACCTACAGTGCAGTAGGCAGGGTTACTACCAACTGAGCTGTGAGGCCAGTCATGAGACATATCTGATACACGATGGAGATAGATTTTCTCTCATGAATTTTTGGAGAAAAAAGAAAAAAAGAAAAAAATCGATCAAGTAATAACAAGAGCAATAACTTCTAGCGTCATCCCCTACTTCGGTATGGGACCCAAGTCTTACACCCGTAACTTTGAAACGCGAAGGCGGAACGTTTCATGTGCCTGTAATCTCTCCGGCAACCATTAAAACCGGACCACTAATAAGTAAGCGTTTCTGCTTGGCGGCAATATGTTGACGACTTAAACGCCGAAATAAATTTAATTTAATCTCAGCTTCGCGGTACTTTCAACATCAACCAATATTTACCTTTCATTTCGTCAACAATACATCTCGTTAGTGAATACAAACTCGCTAAATTATGAGCAAATATTGAGACAGTCGTATTTTTGTATGAAATAAATAATTAAACAGTATTGTCTCTAAAATAATACTGGGTCTACAGATCGAAATCGAAATTGAATGTTCAAACATCGCCTACTCCGTGGAAGAGTTGGTTAGTTGGGTCCCGGTTTCAATACCCGGCCTGAACACATATTTTTATGTTGAGTATAACGTTTATTCGTGTCTTTGTAACCATACTCAGGGAACCATAGGTTTTAGTTAATGAGGCCAGTTAAAATGATATGTAGGCGAGCAGCTACAGCTACTAAGTATGTGTGTGTGTGCTACAACTGTTGCCAGTTTTCCGCTTAATGTTTTCCATCGCCAGAGGGCGCATCTCGCTCGTCTCGTAACCGTTAATGCTGTTTATTCGAGGTGCCCTGTTCGGCGGCATGGCGGGCGGCGCGGCGATGCGGCACGGGCGGCGTCGCGTGCTCTCGCTGGCGGCAGCGCCGTGCAGCCTCTCCTGGCTGCTGACCGTACTCGCCACCTCCGTCAGAATGATGTGCATCACCGCATTCCTGGGGGGATTCTGCTGTTCCATACTCACCATGCTGTCACAGGTGAACATAGTAATACATAAAACGTAATAATATAGTTAGAATCACTCCAGTAACACTCGGCAATAGCCCGTGTTTATGGATAATCCTCTGAAAATTGGGGAAATAAAACTTTAGAATATTGGTGGATATTTCACACAGCGCCATCTAGCCCCAAAGTAAGCTCAGCATAGCTGTATCATGGGAACCAGACAACTGATATAATACATATATACTTTTTTGTAATTACATACATATTAACACTCAGAACAGAACAAACATCTATGTTCGTCACACAAATGTTTGAGGACAAACACCCAGGAGGGTGGGAATCGATCCCACGTCCTACAGCGCAGAAGGCAGTGTAACTACCAACTGAGCTGTGAGGCCAGTCCATGCACTTGTCCAGGTGATGTTTTTATGACTAGTTGGCGGTAGATATGGACCCGTTGTCCTTTGTGACTTGGGTCTTTTCTTACTTATTGTAATATTACGGCCGTCTACTACTAACTCGGTTGAACCAGTGCAGTGCAAGGTAAAAGTGCGCTTCAAAAAGGCTCCTTTCTTGCATTTGATACGTGTTCGAATTTTTGGTTCTCTAGGACATGTTGGTTTTTTCACGGTGTTTTCCTTCACCGTTTCGAGAATGAGGCTGTAAATTTAACAGTATAAATTCTTAATTCCCTAGTATTTCTTTATTTACGATTATTATAGTTGCATAATTATTTATTTTGATATAACTTTATTAAATCGATATTTTTTTATTATGATTCCCTATTATAAGGACCTTTTTATGTTTGTCTTTCATTTTAAAATGGAAAAACTAAAAGATCTTGCTCGATTTTCGTTTTACATCGTTGTAACAAGAATAAACCGAAGATTAACAGAATCGTTCATTAGGACCCACTCAAACATTCTACAAGGCTTCTACCGTGAACGAATTGAGGGAAAATGTGCTCTATTACGTAACTGAAATGGATCAATCGGTCGACCCGGGCTTTATTGCAGGATAAGGAAACTAATTTCGGAGCCCGCATGTCTTTGTTGCGTTTTGTATGGTGATTGAAAATTTTAGAAGGAGATATTTGTAATTCACAAAGATTTTAAAACTTTTGTATCGACAATTTTTGTTTCCAATATTAAATTGAATAAGGCCGGACGGTAAATGCCCCTAGATTATATTGAATTTCTTAAAGCACAATTTCAAGTTCTCATTTCCTTTTTAATTTATGAGTGTAGAGTGGTAATCGATATTTTATGTATAAATGTTCATTTATCATAACTGATTTTTTGTTATTTTGTTTTTCTTAAATTGTTTAATGTATGTGATATTTTTGTACTTAATAATAAATAAATTTCAATTCACATATTGCTGTTTATTTCACTTCAATATGCCTTAGAATTTTGTGATCTCATTTATAGACACTGACCAAACATTTTATTTCAGTAACGGAAAGTCACACAAATTTGCCTTCTTATCAGTTTTCTGTTTCTCTTTTGGCCCTGGAAAGGGCTTGATTCGCCCTATAGGAGAGAGATAAATAAATTCAGAATAATAGAATTTAACGGACATGTTTTGATCGAGATATCGTGTTGTTTGACTTGTACTTGAAGGGTTGATAGAGACAGAATTGGCGTCAATCTAGCCGTCAAACCGCTACAGTATCTATGTAATTTGTAAAATAGTATTCCGTCGCGTTTTTCTGTCATTCAGTCTTAGGTTAATCTCAGAAAACTAGGGCAGGGATTTTGATACGGTCCACTATTAGACAGACGTTTCACGAAGTGTATAACTTATAACTTTTCCAGCAGCCAACCCTTAGTTCCTAACTCGCTCAAAGCAAAAACGGTAATTTTAGACAAATCCAATTTTTTTTTATCACAACTAGACTTAGCACTTAATTTTTTTTTTTTATTATTTAGTATTTGCACTGTATTATTTATATGTGCCAAAATTGTTTTTCTACCTGACTGGTTGACTGGTAGAAAATGCATTTGCATTATGTCCGCCTTTTGTACATTGTTTTTCTGTGTGCAATAAAGTATTAAATAAATAAATAAATAAACAGTAGTTTAAGTATTCCATTTCAAGCACTACCTACGATTATTTTACAAAATTTCATCCCAACCAGGTCTCTAGTTTTGACATAAAAGAGAAGTAAACATTCAAACAAACTTTCGCATTATTAGTGTTATGTGATTAAAACGTCTTCATCACGCCTTTTCACCATTAAGCGTAAGCAGAACCACAACAGCCTATTTTCATCTTATCAAATAATTCCTCTGCAAACAACCCGTATGTATAAAGATAAGGGTAAATATTTATAGAGCTTTGTCTTAAACTTTGAGATCCCGAAATTGTGCCCCTAAGTTCGATTCTAATTTGGAAAATTCGTTTCAAAGAGAAAGTTTTCCCGTTAAATGGCATTATTTATTAGGGCACAAAGATCTGGAAAAGACGTCCATGGACGACGTCTTTCTAAACTTTTATGAAACATTAATTATTTTGTTGTCCTATCCAAAATGTTACTCAGGCCATTCCGAAAGTTTCTAGATCTAGATTTTGATAAATATAAACACTTATAATGTTGATACTACACTTATAATGTCAAGGAAATACGTTAAGGGTGGTTTACGTACGTACTCAAAAGACGTATTAGCATGCTACCACCTAAACCACACAATTAGGGATAATTAAAAAGTAATTAGCAATTATTTTAGTACATTATTAAAAAAAATACAATTTTTACAACTATTTTACATTAGTATGTAATTAAAATAATTAAAAGTTATGTAATAAGTGATATTTGTAGTAAATAAATATTTATATTATTATTGTAAGCGCGCGCTAACGTCGCTCCTGTAAATTCCTCAGTAGTCTGAATATAGGCAGTGTGAAAAAACAACGCCTATAGGCAGGCACAGTGTCTACAGGCGAACAAGCCGTGCATAGGCGCTCAAAATACCCATAGGCGCTCAAGTGGGCATGAAAGTATAATGAGTTTTTCTTCGTCAAAAAATAGCAATTCAGGGGGAGAAATAAACATTAAAAGCTAATAAGGCTTTGCATAAAGAACGATTCTGGACGAGATGGATCATTAAACTTGATATTCGGACAATTGAGTTAGTAAGTTGTTTTATGAGTTTGGAATTTGGATAAATTATTTTATATTCAGATATTACTTTGAAAGTAATTGAGCCTTCATTTAGATTCGAAACTTTTTAATTGGAATCATTAAGTAAAAAGATAATTTATTTAGTTCTGGCATAATTTGATCTGGCAGCGAATTTGATAATTTGATATCTAGAGATTAGGACGAATTACTATTTTTGACGTTATTTATACACATTTAATTAAACGGATAACTCTTATATATTTAAATATATCAGATTTTGTACAAGAATCATACAGATTAATTAATATCATATATCTCTCAAAACTGGAACAAATGATTGATAAGAGACAAATCTTTATTTCCATTGTCTTTTTATGTTTTCTTCTTTGTCTTTTTATTTTATATTATAATAATTACTAGCTGCTCCCCGCGTTGAATAAGTCATCCCACTAAAACGCTGCACTTTTCCAGGATCAAAGAGGACTATATCTTATTCGAGGATATAACCTATCCCGGCACTAAATTTCATCCAAATCCGTTCAGGCGTTTGAGCGTGATGCGCGCCAAACAGACACGAAATTACTAAATAAATAAATAAATAGATGTTTTACATTCTGTAACATATTCCTTACGTATGTAACAATGTAATTGTTATGCCCGTATTTACAATCATCAGACATGGACCCTATAAATCAAAAACAAAAAATATATTACAAGAGAGATTCGTTTCTTTGGCTACCTTATTTCCTTACTGCAAATTTGACATCAGTTCAAGAATACACTCGTTTTTGGTCTTTTTGGAACAACAGTTAAGAATCAAACTTATTTTTCGTTAATGTAATCTCTAATTTTCAGGTGTACATCAGCGAAATATCGAAGCCAGACATCCGCGGGTGTCTCAGCGCGGTACTCAAGGTCGTCGGCCATCTCGGAGTGCTGTTCAGCTTCACCATCGGAGCCTACCTCGACTGGCAGCAACTGGCAATGTGCATATCCGCCGCTCCGTTACTTCTGTTCTGCACGATACTTTACATCCCAGAAACGCCAAGCTACCTCGTGCTAATCGGAAAAGACGACGAAGCCTACAAGAGTCTGCTCTGGTTACGGGGACCCGAATCTGACGTCGCTCAGGAGCTAGCCACTATACGAACCAACGTCCTCGCCAGCAAGAATTTCAGTCAGCGCCAGAGCCAGTCGGGCCATCTCGGCTCCGTCGACGCGAGAACCATGAACAGACTGCTCGGTCCGATATTAGTGACGTGCGGGCTCATGATGTTCCAAAGATTCTCCGGAGCGCACGCTTTCTCCTTCTACGCCGTTCCTATTTTCCGAAAAACTTTTGGTGGTATGAACCCTCACGGAGCAGCTATTGCTGTCTCCTTTGTGCAGTTGCTCGCCTCTTGCTTGTCAGGGTTGCTGATAGACACGGTGGGACGCCTTCCGTTATTGATAGTCAGTTCGGTTCTTATGTCGATGGCCTTAGCTGGGTTCGGGAGTTACGCTTATTACGAAGAGGTCCACCGGAATCAGAGGATCCAAAATGTGATGTTTCACCAGACGGTTGGACAAAATGATTGGATTCCACTGTTGTGTGTGCTGGTGTTTACTATAGCGTTCTCTTTAGGAATGAGTCCGATTTCCTGGCTCCTGATCGGTGAGTTGTTTCCTTTAGAATATCGGGCATTTGGTTCTGCTATGGCTACAGTTTTTAGCTATCTGTGTGCGTTCGTAGGTGTGAAGACTTTTGTGGATTTTCAGCAGACGTTAGGGTTGCATGGTGCGTTTTGGTTGTACGCTTCTATTAGCGTGGGTGGACTGTGTTTTGTAGTGTGCTGTGTTCCAGAGACTAAAGGGAAAGATTTGGACGAGATGGATCCGAATTATGTGCAGAGTCTCTCACCAAAGAGGTAGATTGTTTATTTTTTTACTTGGAAACTTTTCTGATTCATGAGAATAAAACTTTTTACAACTTATACTGGCAGAGTAGAACTTCTGAACCTTCTTATTATGGTTTATTTAGGTGCTGGATCAGATAGCAGTCATGCTGTTTGCCATAGCTTTTCTCTCAGTTATTAACTGGCAATAGCCGTTACACACGACAAAAAGGATAGGCGACTATGTGGACGATAAAACTGACTCTGCTATCTCTATCCGCACATAGTCGCGCTACTCTCAAACCATTTGCGCCGAAACCTCTTTAAAATCTCGAACTGCGACCATCTGAACTGGCTCCGAAAATACATCTTTACTTGACTTTTAAACGTTGCTTTAAACGTCTCTTTACTTGACTTTTAAATTCGAAGAATTTCCAAGTAAAAATGAAATGTGTGTAAGTGGCCGGTAATGTTGTAGAAAACGTCGACAAAAGAGTTAAATTTCGAGTTGCTTAGTTACGATAAGTAATTACAGGTCGTGAATATGACTTATGTTAAAAATGAACGTCAACCCTAGTCCGCAGCAAAGTTTTGGCTGTGCTTATTAAAAAAATCTTTCAAATTCCACGCCTCGTTATGGTGGTATTACTTATAAAATACTTAATACCTTGACTCCTTTGCGTATCCCCATCGTTAATTAAGAAAGTAGTTTTACTATGAAACCTTTTTAATTTTCAGTCATATGAATCTCCTTAGAATCCCAATTAAGAAATAATCAAATTATCTTTTGAAACAACAATCAATTATTCAACAAAAGATACTTCAAAAAAGGAGTTTTGTAAAATGGATTAATAGTTATTTTACCAACTAATCAGAAGATTTGTAAGGCGTTCTGGTAATAAAACAAAGAAACGTCTATGGACTTTGAATTGTATATTATTAACTGCAGTCTTTCTGATACTGATTTCACCAATGGATAGACTGATTTACGAGGAATGTCTTTAATCTACAAGTCGCCTGGCCGTAGTTACGTGCTATCCGTGGAAAGTTTGTACAGTGTGAAAAATAAAATTATATCGACTCTTGTACTTTGGCGGTAGTGAATAAAAATCTTAGAAAATAAACACCAAAATATTTCTACTTATACGAGTATGTTACCAAAAATATATCTTTGACTCTGTCACATATCCCAAACCATATCTTATCTATGGTAAATATATATCCAAAAAACTAATCTCTGGTTTTAAAACTATTTACTTCTTTACTTGGTAGAAAATTAACAATATTAGAATGTATCAAACAAAAAATCATATATATTCAGAAGATATTTTATAAAATGATTCAAAACATATATAAATGAAACGATTTTTTGGCAATGTTTTCAGATAATACGTGACTTACTAATCAAAATAACTAGACTATTTTGGTACGCCCTGAGAATGCGATACGTATATACTCAGGTATCTGGGTCCTCGGTTACAAAATTGTGAAAGTTTATTTTCAGGTTTACACATTACTAGGAAATTTAGACTTTAGAACGTTTCTAGATAAAATCCATTATTAATAAGTTTCGTTATATTGAAATAAAAAGCCAAGACCCTATTTTGCTGAAAATAAGTCGATCCTTCAGTTCAAATTCGAATGGAAGTAACTTTATTGCAATTCTAGTACTTTTAGTCAGATTATAAAAACTTCTCAGCAATCAAAAATCTCTATAAATCTTGGTCTACTGATTATTCTTATCGAGCTTTTTGTATAGATAATGTGACAATAAAATAATGACAATAATTATTTGGTAAGTCGAATAAAATTTAAATTACCAAGCCAATGTTGTAGTTTATTTAACTATGGGTCGCTTTCTAATCAGTTTTATAAACTTCTATGCAAGATGGTTATGAAATCTATTTAATTAGTTTCTTTATTGAGTAAAATAAATTTGTAATTTGGCTACTGTAATTAGCTTATATTTTCATAGAACTCAATTTTTAGATAATCATAATATGAAATTCTAGATAATAATTCTGAATTATTTTTGTTCACTGCTATTTTAGAAAGCACAAATTATGAATACATATTGAATACATGTTGAATATAAAAATTTTATCGGGAACATTATAAAAAATACTTATGAATATGTTGTGGGTTAGATTTAAATAGCAATTATTTATTATAAACACTTTTTAGATTAATAATAAAAACATATTGTTATCATCTTCAAATATTTTCAAATAACAGATATATTTTCAAAATACGTTTGTAATAAAGACTCAAAGTAGTTGGTTTCAAAACCTCTTCATACATTGTAAAGTCTAATAGAGTTTATAAATTAGTCATTTAAACCCCAATAGGCTCCAATGTAAAAATAAATTTAATAATTCAATTATAAAGCGAAATAAACCTTATTTGCTAAGCTTTTAATGAGAATTACGTATTGATTTTTTTAGGAAAAATATTACATTTTTCGTTTCACATATTAAGGATGCTGTACATAAGAGCATGTCGAATTACAAAGCCCCATTACATCTGATTTTAATGCACTATTGGAGTCTCAAAATTATCGCCGATACCAAAGATTGATAAAGAATAAGAGCTAAAATCACCTGTGTAAAAATGTTGTGCGCTAAATTTAATAGTATTTAATTATTACAAAGAATAATACCATATTTCTTCCCCCAACAAGTAATGTTGACAAATTTACAGTGACCTCTTTTTTATGTCACTGTTTGTTTAAAGTCATTTTGATTGGGGGGAAATTATAAAGTATACTCACATCGACCAGAACTAAATAGAAATAGAAGGCATCTCTGGTAAGTGCTATCTTCGGCTCAGTGCACCCAGGTATGGTAATCCGAGTATGGAACCCAAATACATACACAAATTAAATTAACGTGGTTGGCTGTTTATTGCGCAAAGGGGTTAAAATTGAACATTTTCAACTTTGTCCAAATATTAAATTGTTGCCTTTAGCGTAAAACCTGCCAAAAAGCCTTTATTTTTAAATATTTAAATGACGACCAAAATTGAATCAATTAGATTTCTTTCGATATCATAATTAATATTATCGTTTAGAATTATTGTAATTCAGAATATCTGAATTTAGAAATAGAAAAGGCCTAAGCCCCTGCTGTATTGTGTATTATTGTTATTATCATTAGCAAATATGCCAATGTAGCATTTCCAAAAGACAATAAAATTTACAAAAAAAACAGCAAATTATATGATTAATAGACAAATTAATAGGTTGTGAATTTATACATTTTCTAGATTTTTATAATAATTAAATAATTAATAAAAAAAAATGCTTGTAATAATGTAAGTTCCGTAAATGCTTGCTTGCATTAGAAGTCTAGATGCGTGGATGTGTCGAGAATAATCTTTGAGTGATTAATATTTTCAAACAAATATTTTTAAATCATTTATAGTTTTAATAAATGTTTAGGCTTTATATACTATTAGTCATTCCTTTACTTTAACTTTTACTCCGCATAACACACAGAAGATGTTACAATAAAGCAAAAATAATTTATACATGTTTTTATTTTGTATGTATGCATTTTTTAGAATACAATTTTGACGTATAAAACTAGTAACTTAGTTACCCCCTATTTTAATGAAAAGTTGTGAATTTCTGAAATCTTTAAGTTATCAAAATCGTCTATATGCTACTTTAAATGTTATTATTATATTTTGAAATGACATTTGCCTTGCGTACTTCATCCACACTTCAGAGTGTGTATAAATATATTAATAATTTAAGTTTAAAATTAAATAATTGTAAATTTAATTTAAATATTATTTTAGATCAATGGATAAGTTGTAAGTGATGTGATGTATTAGCGGTGTGCCTGTCATAGAGTTTTCTAGACTTAGATACAATAGTAATAGCTAGAACTTATGATAATCTTGACGCTTGTTTGCGCGATCAACAAAAATATTCCTTACTTCCCAAATTCCGTGTAACTACAAATGTTTATTTACGAATATAGTGTTTTTATTTCTTATTAGTGACAGAACGAGCAGACGGCCCACCTGATGTTAAGTGGTAACCGCCGCCCATGGACAACAGCAATACGCCTCGAGTCCTCTCCACCAAAGTACGAGATAACTCAAGTCGCATTGCGTTGCGTCCATCACCCCGAGACGGGGATGTTACGTCTCATGCGGCTGCAATTTCACCGGCACCCACTACCTGCCACCGGAACACAGCAACACGAGTGCATCACTGCTTGGCGGCAGATTACCAGGTGTACTTCTCCGGGCGAACTTGGCACAAGTTCTACTGATACAAAAAAAAAAAAAAATTATTTTAAATCTTATTTTTTATGCTGTTTCAATGATACAATATTATATTATGTATTGTGTAGTATTTGCTTGAAAGGTATAACCAACTGAATTGCAGTTTTTAATATAATAGTTTTCGTTCTGTCAGCGACTTTGTATCAGCAATAAATTTGACTTACGTTACTTTTTATTCCGAACATAGTTTTAAATAATGTCAAATTAGTCATACTACGATAGTTTATCATAAGTTATCTCTCCTTTTCTTGACAATTCTTAAGCTATACCAATTTTAATATAAAATGTGCCTCATTTCCGAGGTGTCTGTTTTTTGCCTGTAATTGTAAAATCATTGAGCATGTAGTTCTAAGATAGAAGGCTTTAACTAGCTTAGTTTCAAAAGACTTTAGACTGTACAAAAAATTTGAATAATCAAAAATTTATTTAACTACGATATATAGGTTCGCAACGAAATTTATTTATCTAAATTTAAGAGTGTGTATTGACAATAAATGTAATAAGTGACAATAATAAATGTATGAAATAAAAATAAATTCAAAAAAATATTTTCACTGAAAATATATTAGTTAATTTTGCATTTGTGAAATGTTTGAATCTAATTGCCTACATTGCAGACTCATGAGCATCTTTTTTTATCAAACCTAATTTAAAAAAAAAATATTTAGTTCTGCCGGATATTTTATTAAGTTGTTTACAGTAATTAAAAACTTAATTATATACTTTGTATAACTACCCGCATTAAGTTATATTTGACGCTTCATGGTTTGATGAAAACAATTCTGTAATTTATAAGTCTATTATTAAACGAAATATTTGTACTCCCTACTTTCAGTGAAAAGACATTTTTGCTAATGAAATTTATTATCAGGATAAAGAGGTTCTAGTTGGAACCTCACATCTAAATGATTTCTTATAGACATAAAGAATAAAACGAAATTCTAATAGTGTGAAGGTTTACTGCTAGACTATTTTACGTAATGCTGAAATAAATGCCTCAATAAAGATAGATTTGTTTGTTTGGTTGTTTTTTATTATAGACCGCTGATTCAACGTAAAATTCTTTGAACAGTTTTTTAATATTAATTAAGTGACGGAATAATCTGACCTGATGTTAAGTGTGTAACCGCCGCCCATAGACAAGACTCAAATCCTCTCCCCTAAAGTAGTTACGAAATGACTCAAGTCGCATTGCGTTACGGTCATCACCCCGACACGGGGATGTTACGTCTCATGCGGCTACAATTTCACCGGCACCCACACCCTTCCACTGGAATACAGCAACACGAGTGCATCACTGCTTGGCGGCAGATTACCAGGTGTGGTGGCAGTACTCCGGGTGAACTTAGCACAAGTTATACTGCTACTTTGGGTTACTCATTTCACAGTTGAAAACCTTCCGCCAAGCATCTAACAGTGTAGATTTTCTTGAGAGTAAGTTCCTAATTCAGGCGCTGGGTAGCGCCAATATATGATAAAAAAAAAAATAGTCATAACAACCCTATCAGTTTATTAACTTATTAGGAAACCAACAGCTACAAAGCATTACAAATTTATTTATTTAGGTATTGAAAACACAAACCGACAAAATAAAGTTTATAAGTTTATTTGAAAATAAAATAAGCATCACCCTATTCACTTAGTAAAATAAGATATTTTATTAATAAATCACAGCAATATAAAATATTATTTATAAATTTATTAGAGGAACAATGGATAACAATAAATAAATAAGTATCGGTGGACACTGTGTTGCAAACATCAATGCCCACCTCCGTAACACATTACATGTGAAAGAATGTAGTAACGCCATCTATAGGTTATAATTATTAAGTGTTAACATTTAAAAAGCGCCATCTGTTTCACCAGAACTAAACGAAATCGAGAGTGGAGAAACGTTATGTCAGGGCTTAATGTTGCACAGATTTGTACTTCCAATTATGAAAAATAGATAGCGTGGTTGACGAACTACAAACATTACAGACCGGCTGACGGTAATCTACTGATCTGACGTTTATAACATAACTGTAAATAAATTGTCTTTGCTGGCATACACTGATATTCCTAAATAGAATCCTTCCGTCGGTGGCGGCAGGGATGGACTCGGACATAGTAACTGAATAAGAATTTCAGCATATGTGTGACAAACAATTCACAGAATTGTATTTACAAATCTGGGTATCATTATGAGCTGTCCGGTACCCATGGTAAAGCTATGCTTTATTTGAGGCTAGGTGGCGTTGCATGGAAAGCCCATCAGTATTTATAACATATAATATTATCATTACTAAGATACGATTTCTCGATGCTGCTGCTGGGGGGCAAATAATAATTACATTAGATTGCGGTGAAATGCTTGCCCAACGCAAAAAAACAAAATATCCATTTTGTATATAATTTTATTCAAAAGATAATAAAAATAATTAGGTATATGTAAATATCACATCACACTCTATCCCCAAGTTTCCCAAGGGTGTGTACCACCCCTCAATGGGGGCGCACAAGTCAAGTGTCTAAAGAGTCACTGAGCTAACGTTAGACGCGTGCAGGCAGCCAACTGGGTTTATTGCATTTTGTGGTTTAATCTCGATAGTATATTCATGACAGGAAACTACTGGGAATTTGATTCCCGTCTGCCCCCTCGTGGTGGGATTTACGGTAACAAATAATACTAATAAATAAACAGGCTAAAATGTACGCAATTGTTATTAGTAGCAGTAGAACTTATGTCAACTTCGTCCGGGGAAACGCTGCCACCATACCCATTCCTGCCGCCTAGCAGTAATGCATTTGCGTTATTTTGAAACATAAGGTCACGCGTACTTATCACTAAGTTTGAAAAACCCTATCCACCCTCCATCGCAGAACAGTAAAGAAACCCCTAAAGGCGGGCTTCATTTTTTCGCGAGCTAAATGTTCTGCTGAAACACTGCCGCTGCCTTTTAGTATCAACAGATATTATACCCATTTCTGCCGTCAAGCAGTACTGTTCTCTCATTGCTGTTTCAGTTTAACGAGTTCCAATAAAATATAATGTTCCATCTTCAAGTTTTCAGAGTGATAAACACATTGCTTGGGTCTTCCGTTCTTACGTGTACCTAACTGACATAATATCATAATATATACCTACTTTATCTCTTACTAGCTGCGCCCCGCGGTGTTACCCGCGGTGAGTAAGTCAACCCACGGGAACTTTTCCGGGATCAAAGTAGCCTATGTGTTAATCCATGATATAAGCTATCTTGGTACCAAATTTCATCCAAATCCATTCAACCGTTTGAGCGTGAAAGAGTAACAAACATCCATACAAACTTTCACGTTTATAGTATTAGTAGGATTAAATATTTTTTTATGGCAATAATTTAATAAAGACATAGCAACCACGTCACCTATTATTATCTGTAAATTGCAACAAATAATCTATCAGTATGAAGGTTATCTTATCATACCTACATGTATTGCATTGTATAACTTATACCGGACCCAGTTTTTGTGATTATTAATTTAAACACTTAGTTTAAATTATGATGGTCATGCGATTTGCGAAAGATTCAAATCAGTCGATAGAATTTTTTAAATCTTCTCGCAGTGAAATTGCAGGCACATGAGACGTTACATCCCCGTTTCGGGGTGATGGACGCAACGCAATGCGACTTGAGTCACCTCGTACTTTGGTGGAGAGGACTTGAGTCGTATTGCTGTTGTCCATGGGTGGCGGTTACCATTTAACATCAGGTGGGCCGACAGCTCGTCAGTACTTACGTCACCTAAGCCAAAAAAGTTATAATGCACATATTTTCCTCCATTGCTATTGATAATCGTTTCACTGGCTATTCCGATCCATCCATAACTTTTTAAAGTGAAAAAAACTCATTCGGCACTTCGGGGTTTGAACCAGCTACCACCGGATTGAAACTCGGGGGTTAAACGTTCCTTCACAGCGACAAGCAAAACACAAAAGATACACTGACGCAATTACGAATAAAAGTAGCTAATGAACCTTGACACTGAAGTAATTAACCTAATTATAATGCGCCGTAAAACCTTCAACTAACGAGCGGTATGAACAAAACTGAGACGATTGAATTGATATGATTATGGTTTCCGCTGAAAACCAGCGCTGGGTGCACACATCAGTGTTTATCCAGCAAAATGCTGAGCGAAATCCGAGTTTGCCTTGTGCACTGCTGCGCACAAAATATAAACTTCATAATTATAGTTCAATTTAATGTGTAAGTTCGTAATGTTAATAAAAATATTTTTCTTTCTTTCTTTCAGTGATATTTCCATGGAGCTCTGTACTTAATTATGTACTTTATAAACTATGTATTACTTAATCTGCGACGTCAGTCAGTAACATAATTCCATAGCGACTGCGCGGCAATAGATTAAGTTTTTACAAACTGTATTAAGTAACATGTAAGTAAGTAACTGTATTCATTTAAAAAAGTATTTTATCGGCATTTCTGATAATAACAATAAAGATAATGACTAACTTATATTATTGTATAAATTGTAATGAACGTTCTTGTTCTTAATTTGATCGCTTCATAATGGAATAACTACCTATTAGTTAGTTGATACAAAATCTAGCCAAGCCAGTCAATGAGTTTGTACGATCAATTTTATGATAGAAAGTTGTTATAGGTACTATAAGTAGTAATAATACCCATACCTACCCATAATTTGCTATCTGACGTAGCTACAATGTTTTTAGTCTCAAATAATGTTAACTATTAAGAGCATTTATATTAAGAGCAGTAGAACTCTCGCCAAGTTCGTCCGGGGAAGTACTGCCACCATGCCCTTTTCTGCCGCCAAGCAGTAACGTATTCGCGTTACTGTGTTCCGGTTTGAAAGGTGTGGTTGCCGGTGAAATTACAGGCACATGAGACATTCCACCTTCACGTCTCACAGTTACGGGCGCATACGATGCGACTTTGGTCTTGTCATACCTAGTATGGGAGGACCCAATTAGCATCGGCTGTTATGGGCCGAGGTTACCACTTAACACCAGGTGGGCCGTCGGCTCGTTCCGTAAATGTATTACATAAAAAAAAAAAAAAAAAAAAAAAAAAATATGATAAATTAAACTCCTAACAATACTATCTAAACAAAACAAACAGTGAAATGCTTAAATAGACAATTACATAACATATAGTAATTCCATGTCTATAAATTTCAATAATAATTAACATGTTTGACATTGAAGTCGAAAGAAACTAGCTCGAGTTGCCACAGTATCAAAACACCGGCCGGTGTAGTGTCAAATTATTCAACCACGGGGCACGGTAAATCTCCATTTGCATTGTAGCAGTGAGCACTGAGCAGTGTGCGTTCTGTGTTCGGACAGAGCTGACGTGTATGCGCTTGCGAATCACTCAAGCTTGATTGTGGATAATTATAAGTGTACTTTGCTACGCTATCTGCAGGATATTTGGACCGAAGGTATGTTAACATTTATACTTTAATTATTACTATTATATACATATGTAATTTGGATTTATGCAGGTAGCACGAACACAAAACACCATTAAGACCCGAAAATGAATGCTATTTTTATGTGATTAAGTTACGAATCAGCAAATGGCCTATCGGATGTTAGTGGTAACCTATAAATAAGCAATAAGACTTGGGTACTCCCCTAGTTGCGTACAATAAAACCCCGTTCGCATATGCACCCGCAACTGAGACGCGAAGGTGGAATGTCAAGTTCTTGTAATTTCACCGGCAACCACTCATTAAACGTACCATGAGAAAAACAAAGTCAAAAATTTTATTTCCATAGAATTCATAAAGAAATTGCTTGGAAACGTCAATAATATTCTAAACATAAGGTCACGCGTACTTATCGATAAGTTTGACGCCTGTTCAAACCCTATCCGACCCTTCATGGGGAAGACACTTAAAAACACTTAAGATCCGAGAATAAGTATTATGCTCATGCCCCCCCAGGGATCGAACCCGCTTTGCAGGCAGACATTACCAATCTTACCACTCCTATACACACTCTTCCTTATTGTGCATACTTGTCAAGAATATAGTTATTTTATCCGACTTAGCGTAATTTGCGCTAGCCATCCTCCGTGGTTTTTTAGCAGCTATTAACCGTAATATGCTTGGAAATAAATTAAAATTTCTTGTAGATAGGTTAAAAAACATTATGAGTGTTAGTTTTGATAGGTACGCGACTGGAGTTAACTATTTAAGTGCTAGTCATTTTAAATACTAAACGCGTTTTATTAACGCTTGATTTTACTTCAAATTTTCGTAGCCGGAGGTATAAATCAAATCAAAAAAAGTATTACTTAATTACCTATATTACATTACTAGTAACTCCAGTTTTGACTAAAATTTTAATTAGCTACGTCACTTGTACAATTTATGATTTGAGAATAAAGGTACGTATATAAAACCTTTTGATATATCAAAATATAATTAAACTCCTAAGTAAAACACATTGAAGACGTTATCATTAATCTTGCACGAGCCTTAGTTTCCAAATAGCCTCTGAGGCCATCCAAGTACTAGATAAAGACACATTTTCACTAAATTATTCTTTATTCTTTACACACAGAAAACATAATACTAAAAAAACATAATTAATACATGTACAAAGGCTAGCTTAACCTTAAAAAGAGTTCTCTTCCTACCTCTGAGGCTAAAGATAGGCGATTTTATAGAATTATGTCGTTAAGTCGTTAATTCTAACATAGCTCGGATCTACCTTAGCGACTAGCGCGCGCGGCCTGTGACTCAAATACGTTGAACCGTAGTTAGTAACTGTAGTTTTTCTATGCGCGCTATTTTACATATTATGACTACTGTCTCAGGCGTAAACCAAACAAAATATAGTCAATTTTAATGTCTCATTTCTTCTTGTAAGTGTACGTAAATATGCTACACATAACCTCAAATAATTATAAACATAATATGAATCGAGTTTCATAATTTGCGATAATGTTTCGTGATAACGTTAGATATAATAATTCGTAAAAAATACTAATGATAAGGAAGATTAATGAACGAATGTGTTACATTTGATATAATTACACCTCGTAATCTAAGACGTTTAATTAAAACTTCCTTGAAGTCGAAACTTAATCGATTTTCAGAAGACTCAAAATGTGTTTTTTATGTTGTTACCTACCTGGTGTTCAGTGGTAAACTCTGCCACTAACAAGCATAACTTAGTAATGTATATCAATAATGTGGTTGAGTCTAGGTAAATCGTTATTGAATATCGTAATCTATACAAATTAATAAAATTGGAGTGTCTGTTTGTAATATTAAAATAACCTTTTTTTACTAACTGCATTATGTATACACGGTACATAAGTATACCAAAACAAAAAAAAAATGAAATTTTTGTCATTCTATCTGTTTGTTCCGGCTAATCTCTGAAATGCTGATTTAACAAGGAGTAACTTAGGCTACTTTTACGAGGGTTAAAATAGGGGTGCGTGATAAAACCGAATTCCACGCGCACGAAGTCGCGGGCAACAGTTATTCTTTCATAAATTAGCTGTAAATTTACTAATTGTTATAAATTATTTTTGCTTATGCACTCACATTGATGGTTTATAAAGAATAAAGTCAGGATAACTAAAACTATTTGTGATAAGTTGTAAAGCTTGAAAAATGTTCTGTAAATAGTATTGTACACCAAAGTGTTTTATCTACCTCTAGTTTGAGTGCGTCAGGCAATTGACCTGCGAACGTGATATCCAACGGTAAAATAATCTAAACAGCTAAATAAAAAATGGTGTTATTAAATACCTAGCATAATTAAGAATGTTAATTTGTATACATGCATACTAATAATATATAAATATATACTGTTGATAAGCTGTTTTCAAATAGGTACATAAATTTACATAATATATTTTTAATGTATGCGCTCAGGAAATATTATGAGATAAAAATAATATACCTTAAAATGTAACAAATTTTTAAAATTGTGTGGTGGGTATTTGGTTTGCTACATATATATACGAGTATATCCATTTTTTTTTCCAGATGGTGAAATTTATCCTCTTAGCTGGTCTAGTGATCCTGGTCACGTTTCCAATCTACTTCGTATTCCTGAAGAGTCCACCACCTCTGCCTGAGCTGGACCGCAACGCGTGGTGGGGCCCGCAGGAGCTGAAGCCCAGCCAGGACACCAGCATCACACCCTTCAAAGTCAAATTCGGAAATGGGGCAAGTTGGCGATCAAATAACCCAGCTGAAGTTAAGCAGTAACCAAATAACCCAGCTGAAGTTAAGCAGTAACCAAATAACCCAGCTGAAGTTAAGCAGTAACCGAATAACCCAGCTGAAGTTAAGCAGTAACCAAATAACCCAGCTGAAGTTAAGCAGTAACCAAATAACCCAGCTGAAGCTAAGCAGTAACCAAATAACCCAGCTGAAGTTAAGCAGTAACCAAATAACCCAGCTGAAGCTAAGCAGTAACCAAATAACCCAGCTGAAGTTAAGCAGTAACCAAATAACCCAGCTGAAGTTAAGCAGTAACCAAATAACCCAGCTGAAGTTAAGCAGTAACCAAATAACCCAGCTGAAGTTAAGCAGTAACCAAATAACCCAGCTGAAGTTAAGCAGTAACCAAATAACCCAGCGGAAGTTAAGCAGTAACCAAATAACCCAGCTGAAGTTAAGTATTAACCTCTGTTCATAACTATTTCGAAATAAAATATATATTACTAGCTGCGCCCCGCGGTATTCCCCGCGGTGAGTAAGTCAACCCATGGGAACACTGCACTTTTCCGGGATCAAAGTAGCCTTTGTTAAGCCAGGATATGGGCCTTGGGTCTACTTATGCTCAAGTAGGGAAGGATCCCAGTCGTATTGCTTGGTAGAGGTTACCATCTAACACCAGTTGGGCCATATGCTCATTCCGTAACATTATAACATGAAAATGCAACCAAAAATTGCATGGAAAGAAAGAAAGAAAAGAAGAAAAAAACATTTTTATGGCCAGGCATATCCCATTAACCATAATTATCTTTTCCTTTGATGATTTTGCACGCCGATTACGGTAACACATGTCGTGTCAAAAACGATTTTACCATTTTCATGTAATGTAGTTTACACATATTTCAGCAAATAAATAATCTTATATCTTTATCTCTATCTTTACAGATGGTAGGCGAGCTAAAAGAGCGTCTCAAACGGCCTCGCTCCTTCGTCCCCCCACTCGAAGGCGTCGGGTTCGAATACGGTTTCAACAGCGTCCAGATTGAAGACTGGCTGAACTACTGGGCCAACGATTACCCTTTCGCAGAGAGGGCAAAGTTTTTTAACCGGTACCCTCAGTTCAAGACCAATATTCAGGGTTTGGATATCCACTTCATCAGGGTTACTCCCAAGGTAAGGTTTATAATGTTTTATCGAGTATCTTATTGTTTATTCATGTTTTTTTTTAATATGGCAATGTTACGGAACGGGCGACAAGCAATGTGGCTTGGGTCCTACCTTACCTAGGCCCAAGTTGCATTGTATCTATGCGCCCGTGGCTCTCAGGTGTGTAGGTGGTCTCATGTGCCTGTACTTTCACCGGCAACCACACCCTTCAAACCGGTATATATACCCACCGTCGTAGTATTATATGTCCACCGATATTTATTTATTTAGGACATAAAACCAACCTTATTTGATCTCTCAGAAGACACGTAGAAGAAAGACACTATATGATTTCCAGGTGCCAGCTGGAGTGGAGGTGGTTCCATTGCTGCTGCTCCACGGATGGCCTGGCTCCGTCCGCGAGTTCTACGAGGCCATCCCCCTGCTGAGCGCCGTCAGCAAGGAGCGGGACTTTGCTCTCGAGCTGATTATACCCAGTCTGCCTGGATACGGTTTCTCCAGTGTGAGATTTTTACTTATACATTATTTTGAGTATATCTTTTATATATGCCATTTTATCTCGATTAGTAGATAGATTTATTTAGTCAACTGGGCTCACACCTCAGTTGGTAGGAACTCTGCCTTCTGCGCTGTCGTGGGTTCGATTCCCACCCAGGACATTCATACACCTACACATTCAAGATAGATGTTTTTTTTTTGCCTGGTGTTAATATCTATTACATGTATGTATTTTCTAAAAAGCATAAGTATTGTATCAGTTGTCTGGGTTTCATGATACAAGCTTGGCTTAGCTTACTTTGGCACTAGATAGCGCTTTGTGAAATGTCCACAATATTTATTTATTTGTAATAAAATAAAAGCTGGTTTTAAAGTTTTTTCAATTTACATATTCGGACTTATTTCTCTTTTTTTATTTATCCAATCTCGGCTAAACTCGTATTTATTTCTCTGTCTTTCTTAATACGAAACTTCTTGGCATACGAACTCCATTTCTCGTTGATCTATGTAATTTATGTTTCCAGGCCGCAGTCCGTCCGGGGCTAGGTGCTAATGAAATGGCGGTCGTCTTCAGAAATCTGATGCACAGACTTGGCTTCAACAAGTTCTACGTTCAGGGCGGAGACTGGGGCGCTATGATTGGGAGCAGTCTGGTCACTCAGTTCCCTGATGTGAGTCTCACTCTGGGGAGCGTGGTGGTCTAGTGGTATTGACGCTGAGTTGAAAGAGGTCGCCGGTTCAAATCCCGACGTGCACCTATGAGTTTAACGCTTGAAAGATTTATGTGCGCAGTACCACGTTCTCAAAACGGTGAAGTAAAACATAGTGTGCAAAACCGATATGTCCTAGAACAAAAAATTCGAAGACATTTGTCAAGTGCACGAAAGGATCCTCTTTGAGGTGCATTTAAAAATCCTTTCATCATGACTCGAAAATGAAAAAAGGAGTTTCTCAAATTACATTGTAATGCTCGAAAGGAGCCTATTTAAGATGCGCTTTAATCCATTCACCATAATAAACGACCGTTAGCAGTAAAATATGTTAATATTTTGTTCTCAGGAAGCACTTGGCTTCCACAGCAACATGGCCTTCGTAATGACGGCCAAAGCTACCTTCATTGAATTGATCGGTTCCATCTTCCCGTCCATGCTCGTGGAGGCTGAACTTGCTGACAGACTGTATCCACTGTCCAACTTGTACGCTTACCTTCTAGAAGAGTCTGGCTACATGCATTTACAAGCAACCAAGCCTGATACCATAGGTATGTTTTTTGATTATTTTATTCCTTTTGATAAATATCTCCTGTTAGATTTTAGTACACTCCCAACCACTGTTTAGCTATTGACTACACTGGAAGAAGGTTGTCTGGAAGATATCGCTTTATAGCAATAAGAACGCCCATTGTACAACTAATGTCTAAGATTTTTTATTTTATTATTTGTAATGTTCTATAGTGTACAATAAAGCATTTTTATTATTTATATTATATTATGTTTTTGTGATTAAGTTACGGAATTAGCAGATGGCCTACCTGATGTTAAGTGGTAACCTCTGGCCATAACAAGAAATACGAATTGGGTCCTCCTCTACTAAGGTAAGAAAATACCCAATCACATCGTATGCGCATCGTAAGGTGGATTATCTCAAGTGCCTGTAATTTCACCGGCAACCACACCTTTCAAACCGGAACACAGTAACGCGAATGCAAAGAATTCATCTCTTACTTTCGTAGAAAGGACTTCAGTCGTATTGCTGCTGTGTATGGGCGGCGGTTACCACTTAACATCAGGTGGGCCGTCAGCTCGTTCCGTCACCTAGATTACATAAAAATATATTTTGACTCATCACCAAAAATTCACTTTAAAAACATTTAACTAATTAGTAAATTGACACATGTATGAAACTTATGGTTTCAGACGATTATATCATTCTGTGCCACTTCCTCTAACCCAGAATATTGTACCTTCCAGGAGTGGCTCTCACAGACTCACCGGCAGGTCTTCTGGCGTACATCCTGGAGAAGTTCTCCACCTGGACCCGGCCAGAATTCCGGAAGAAGGCCGACGGCGGTCTATCGTTCCGTTTCACCAAGGAACAGCTGGTTGATAACCTGATGATGTACTGGTCTTCCAAATCCATCACCACGTCTATGAGGCTTTACTCCGAGTCCTTCAACACCAGGCACATGGAGGCCAAGATTGAAGAGTAAGTATTTAACAGACTAGAATTTTGTTTTAATTTGCTTGACTTTGCTTGAAGTTACCTCCCTCATTAGTTACCGAACCAATGTATGCATATGACTGTTGGTTTTCTTATAATGTCAAGGAGCAACATAATAGAATAAACGATTAAGGCATTCTGACATGACTGGTCTCACAGCTCAGTTGGTAGCACAATACAATACAATACAATACAATAACTCTTTATTGTAAACCACAATACAAAAAGAAAAACTTATTAAAAAGAACATTTTTGTGTACACTAAATGTGGATGACAATGGGCGGTCTTATTGCAATGAGCAATCTCTTCCAGCACCCTGCCTTTTGCGCTGTAGGTCGTGGGTTCGATTCCCACCCAGGACAAACATTTGTGTGACGAACGTAGATGTTTGTTCTGTGTCTGGGTGTTAATATGTAATTATGTATGTATAAACTGGACCAATGAATATAAGCTTTTAAAAAAAAAAAAAATTATTGTTTTTACATTGTACACTTACATGCGTAAGACCGCCAATTGTGCATTTATATTTACTTTTTAAAGATAAAGTTAAAGATATTTATTTGCATAAACATGTGTAGGTTAGATAACAAATAAAAATAAAAAATAAAAGATTTTTGTTAGATTATTTTAGGTTAAGAATGTAATTGTTTAGTTACGGAGTTAATTTAATGCACAATAAAGATTATATCTATCTATCTTTAGTTACTTATAAACAAAATTCTTATCAGAATCCCAACATCGGTCCCAACGTGGGTAATCCAAGCTAAGAACGAGCTGGCGTACCAGCCTCCCTTCCTTCTCAAGTTTAAGTACACCAACCTGGTCGGAGTCACAGTGCTGGACGACGGAGGTCACTTCCTCGCGTTTGAACTGCCCACAGTGTTCAGCGAAGACGTCGTGAAGGCTATCGCTGCATTCAGGAAACTGAAGCCTGCTAAGACTGAGCTCTAGATTAAAAATGTCTAGATATGTAAATAAAATTGATTAAATTTATATATTGATTTTGTATTTTATTATTTTGACTTATATATTATGTACCTAAATTTTTAAACAGTCTTTATTGACTTGGTTGCGATTTTTACACGTCACTGATGGTATAAAGTCGCTTCCCACTCTCTGTCCCTATGTATGCTTAGATCTTTAAAACTGCAACGGATTTTAATGCGTTTTTTTTAATAGATAGAGTGATTCAAGAGGAAGGTTTATATGTATAATACATGCATAATATAGTAAAGAAACACTGATAATTTTAGAGGTTTCTTATGTGATGGCGTAAATAAAAATTTTTTTGCTCATTGCACCCGTGCGAAGTCGCTAGTTAAAGATAAAAGAATTTATTTGCTGAAACATCTGTAAATTACATTACATACAAATGGTAAAATCGTTTTGACACATGTTTTACCGTAATCAGCGTGCAAATATTAATAACAGTGGCGCCAGAGAACATTTTACCTAAGATAACTTAGGATCCTAATGTTAACAACTAATTAAACTAAATTAAACATACAAAAAATAAGAAAATAAATAAAAAAAGCAAGTAAATATTATCGTAATATAGAGGTATTATGCAAAAATTCGTCAATACTTATGCCCAAATCAAGGTCAAAAAACTTAATTTCCATAGAATCCATAAAGTTTTTTGGTTGCCAGTAAAATTACAGGCACATCAGACATTCCACCTACACGTCTCAAGAGTTACGGTCGCATACGATGCGACTTGGATTTTGTCGTACCTAGTAGGGGAGGACCCAAATCGCATCGGTTGTTATGGGCAGAGGTTACCACTTAACACTAGGTGGGCCATCGGCTCGTTTTAACTGAATCACATAAAGAACTGCTATCAAACGACAATAATCAATATTCAAAACGTAACATCATGCGAAGTTATCGCTAAATTTGACGCCTGTTAATCCGTATCCGACCTTCCATGGAGACGAACAGCCAAGAAACCCCTAAAGGATTCCTTTTTAGCGCTAAGCTAAGCTAGATACTATAGACGGTGGTATCCAAGCAATGTTTGAACCAACCAATGGCTGGCCTTACAGCTCTGTTGGCATTGGCAGTAACTAAGCCTTCTGCGCTGTAGGTTGTAGGTTCGATTCCCACCCATTACAAATACAGACATTTATTATTTCTGGGTGTTAATACGTAAGTACCTAATATATATAGGTAAGTTTTTAAAAAGTATTAAGGTATTCATCCTTTGGCTGGTTCTTATAGTACAAGCTATGCTTAAGTTTAGGACTAGATGGCTATGTGTGAAATTACCACCAATATAAATACACTGAGATTGCAATGTCTCAAGTTTTATATCAAAAATAAATATCTATTCATATATCAAAAAAACCTCCAAATTAATATCAAAACGTAGCAGACCAAACAAATAAAATATTTAATCCGAACGGATTCCATTTAAATACGTACCTATTATGCCACATGAAGAAACATTATTGATATCCGACGACACGGACGGGTGTCGGTCGCGTGTCGGACGCGTGTCGGACGCGTGTCGTCGCCTGTTGCATCGCGATACCGGATTAGCCTCTTATCTGAACTCTGTTATTTGTCATCTTTAGGGGTTGATTAGGGTTCAGAGCGCCACAGCATCGGAAATATGAACTTAATTAACTTATTACTTATCTAAGTAAGTTTTAAATGATTTATTGGTTTTTAAATAATTAAATATAATTTTCTTTAATGCATTATTAATTAAAATTGATTTACGTGCGCTCTTATAGGCATTCTTTTCAACGTTAGAAGTATTGATCTTTTTTATGTGATAGAACAAGCTAACGGCCCACCTGATGTTAAGTGGTAACCGTCACCCATAGACAACAGCAATACGGCTCAAGTCCTTTCCACCAAAGTACGAGATGACTCAAGTCGCGTTGCGTTCCATCTATCACCCCGGGGATGTTATGTCTCATGCGCCTGCAATTTCACCGGCACCCACTCCCTCCCACCGGAACACAGCAACACGAGTGCATCACTGCTTGGCGGCAGATTACCAAGTGTGGTGGCAGTACTTCTCCAGGCGAACTTAGCACAAGTTCTACTGCTACTTTGGGTTGCTCCTTTCGCACCACCCGGGGGACACGTGTATGGATTCAAAGGGTAATCGCATACGGACGCGAGCAACGTGGCCCCCCAAGACTTACCAAGGCTCTGCCTCCTTAATAAACATCACTTAAACCTTTTGATTAATTAAGAACGCGTGAACGAAGATATGTCCGACAAAACTGAAACACTTTTAATCGCCATAAAAAAACAGTTCGCCAAGTAATTAACCAGCTTAAAAAACTCTTCCCGAAAATCTCCGTCAAGTTTTTATAATCCTGAATCGTAATTTTTGTCCCTAATTTGGGGGCGATGATGACAAATAACTGAGCCGACAGGGTTGCCAGTGGCGGCCGACTCGCACGCGACCCAAAGCTATTGAATTTCAATAAAGCACGTAGAAAAGTCGTTTTAATATTTTTGTGGTGATATCACAGTATTCATTATGTGATTAAGGAACTTTATTCTTAAAAGAAATACATTTGACTCGATGAGAAATAATAAATTATAACTAATTACACAATGAACTATTTCAATTTTAGTGGCTAAACTACAATCAAAATACAAAAAAAAAGGGGTTACCAAGTAGTTGTAGTAGTAAGTAGGGTTACAAAATGGAGTTCGTTTCTTCAATGTAATAAAAATTAGGTAGTGCGAATCATTTTTTAGTACGTACGCTCCAAGCGCAATCTTTTATCGTATTATGGGTATTATGGTTAAATAAATAAATAATATATATTGGTAGACATTTCACACAGCGCCGCAGTATCAGTAAGGGAAGCATAGTTTTTTTTTTTTTTTTTTTTTTTTATGTAATACAGTTACAGAACGAGTTGACGGCCCACCTGGTGTTAAGTGGTAACCTCAGCCCATAACAAGCGATGCGGCTTGGGTCCTCCCCTACTAGGTACGACAAGACCCAAGTCGCAACGCATGCGCCCGTAACTCTGAGACGTGTAGGTGGAATGTCTCGTGTGCCTGTAATTTCACCGGCAACCACACCTTTCAAACCGGAACACAGTAACGCGAAAGCGTTACTGCTTGGCGGCAGAATGGGCATGGTGGCAGTACTTCCCCGGACCAACTTGGCGAGAGCTCTACTGCTCTTTAGTATGTATCTCTCATATCTCTCATCTCTATAGTATGTACCTGTCTGTGAACCAGATAACTGATACATAATATTTATATACTTTATTTGTAAATACGTACTTATTTACTTATACCCAGACACAGAACAAAGACCTATGTTCGTCACACAAATATTTGTCCTGGGTGGGAATCCACGACCTACAGCGCAGAAGGCCGGGTTACCAACTGAGCTGTGGGGCCAGTTAAATAGTGTTCGGGTACACCTCCCTGTGGGTATGATTTACACACAATACTAAAAATATTTATATTATTATTGCAAATATCAAGAATCTCCCACTCAATAAACAGTTTGCCAACCAGCCACCAAATCCCCCATTTCCTCTTATCTCTCAAACACACGCTGAATTCAATTACCTCGACACAGAATACGTTTCAGTATAACTACCCCCTCAGTAAGGGAGACAGGGAAATGGGCGGGGGTAGCCACGCCCTGCTTCATGGAGATAGAAGGTGAATACAGGTTGCTAGCGAAAGGAAAATATGAAAGCTAACGTTAATTTTCTTTAGTTTTTTACTCACATTACAATTCTTATTATTTATATTATTATTATAATTGCCATGATAAATCTAAAATAAATAAATTAACAACAACTTCAAGCTCAGTATATATCCTTATGTGAATAAATTATCTTTTATCTTTAATATTATGGGATAAAAAATAGAAACAACCCAGAATTTAGCAAGATCTCTAATGATCTGTAATAATGAAGATATTATATTATTCACAAATACTGAAAATGTTTCTTCTAACTGAAATTATAATATAAATAACTATATGGAGCTAAACAGTGCACTTTTATTTCTACATTTGGAGATTAAGTGGTCAGTAAAAAAGCACTTCCGTGCCAAAGCACAGTGTCTATCAAAATAGACACTGCTTTGCAGAAAAATACATAAACACTTATCTAAAAGTTGCAAGACACTGATTACAATAACTTATAAACAAAAGACAATACTTAAATTATGGCACAACGGGTTTATCTACAATCGCAACAAACTAAATTATATCTAAATTAATTAATTCATATAAATACCAAAAAGGCCCTCCGCCACGTTTTTCTGTCGTCCTGTAATGAGTCTGCAGGCTAATTTAAAAAACTACGAATTATGATACAATTTACTTATAAATAGACTGATTCACAAGAAAGGTTAAGGTGTATTATTTAATAATGTTTCTTTGCAATTGATTCAACTGTGATGAATGTTTGGAAAGAAAATTCAGAAAAAAACTAGCCTTCTTTACAGCTTTCCCCCGTTCAAAGTCAGAAAGGCTTGCTAAGTAAATACCTACTTAACACTTCTAGTACTAATTACTAACAAATTTAAAATACCTGCACATAAAATTTAAAGATTTTGTAAAAAAATCTAACAAAAGTCTTAAGTACATAAAATGCTTAATTCACGTATTTGAATTAAAATAGTCATCATGAAATAAGACATTTCAAAATTATTATAAAAGAAAACTGAACGTTCGCATTTTTTTTTTCATTCTGTACCATTAATTATTTTCAATCCGCAAACATCCCAATCACTTTCCATCCTTGTCCTTCTCCTTCCCATTAGACTTATCATCCTTCCCATTATCCGGCGCGATCATCAGCAGATTATTACCATTTCTATCCCCTAAGTTCCTCAACGGGATATTTTGCCGCCATCTTGGGCTGAAGTAATACTGATTCCTGAGTACCCTCATGTGTTCCCGTCCGAAAATAAACTCTCGTGTATTTCGTTGACACGACTTACGCAATTCCTCATTTTCTTCGTTCCCGTATCGTGAAAAGTCATTGTCCAGGAATACTTTTGGTCTTGGGCCATCATCTTCGAAGAATGGACGCTTCAAGCGGAGGCGTCGGGACTGAGGGCTCGGAGACTCGCACTTAATGGCCAAAGTAGCGGAGTTTTCCTTGTTCAGGCTTTGGTTGTTCTTCTGCCATTCCAGAATCTCGCACAGGAGGCCGATGTACCTGCAGAAGATTGGTTAAACAAGAAACCCTTTCAGTTATGCTAGACAGCGTTGGCCACCAGTGGTAAGAAATACCAGTTTTTATCAGATGGCTGAAAATCCAGGTCAGCATAATGATTTTAGCCACCTTCAGCAAGTTACCACTCCATCTGGCCGGGGCTACCCTATACTGTGGTAGTGGTAGTCGAGAACATATCTACTTCGTGATATGTGACCATGCCACTTAGTTTGCCACTACTACACATTTTGCGACTATTTTTCTAGACTGGTTTCTTAAGCAAATCCTCTATGTTGTTAAACAGTTTCGAAACTAAATCCCATCGACACTTTGGTACCTAACCATAATATTTTGTATATGTTTGGGTATAAGTTTCTCCAGTACTCCTCAAGGCGAACTTAGCACAAGCTCTACTGCTACTTTGGGTTGCTCCATTCGCCCCCCCCCCCCCCCCGGTTTCTCCAGGTATCTGTCAAAAATTAGGTGTTTACCTGATAGCCATCCTGAGGATCTCGTTCTTGGAGAGTTTCTTGTCAGGTGGGTGTGTGGGCACCAGCCGGCGCAGCTCCGCGAAGGCACCGCTCACGTTCTGCTGCCGCCAGCGCTCGCGGCAGTTCGTGAACAGCTTCCGCGGTGGACGGAGGAGACACGAGTTGAGGGATGATATGTCTTCCGATATATTCTGTTGGAGGAGATGGCTGTGTGAGATCTATGCCATTTTGCTTCATAATTTTGTCAACACACAAAACGAGAGCAATTGCAAGTTTTGACTGCCGTCACAGCTAAAACTAGTAACTCTGTCTTCTGCGCTGTTGGTCCTGGGTTCGATTTTACCCAGGACAAATATTTGTGTGACGAGCATAGAATTTGGTCCTGTATCTGAGTGTTAATATGAATTTAACGTATATCAGTATTCTATCAATTATCTAGTTCCCATAGTAAGTACTTTAATTGTGGTAACGTGGGTTTGATTCCCACCCAGGACATACATTTGTGTGATGAATATAGATGTTTGTTCTATGTCTGGGTGTTGATATATATCATATGTATGTATTTACAAAAAAGTGTTTCAATATTATATAAGCTGTCCAGTTCCTATGATATAAGCCATTTACTTAGCTTACTTTGGGGCTAGATGGCGCTGTATGTAATATCCAGCAATATTTATTTTTTAAATCCTTCGCCTCACTGATTCGAGACAACCACTGACGAAATTGGTATTAGAAGTAGTACAAGCTATGCTTAACTTGGGCTCCAGATGTCGCTGTTTGTAATGTTCGCTAATATATATATTAAACTTTACGTGTATATCCTGCACGCTACGCATCGCGACCCTGCTCTCATCATCGCTGTCGGGAAGGCAGAGGTCGTCGCTCAGCATCTCACTGTCGGGTTCCTCATCAGAACACGACTCTTGATCGGACGCCATCGTATGCACTGGGTTCAAATAAAATTATATTTTAACCCACAACACAGGGAATCCTAATGTGACTCAATTAACTGATGAATGTATTTACTAATACATAAATGATGCTATATATTCCGCTTGTATTTACAGTAACTTTATGGAAACAAATAAATATATCACAGAAAAATTACAATTTCTAATAGTATTTATATCGGTCCGTTAACATTGGCGAATATGCCGCGAATATTCTTGCTTGCCAATGGCTCCTGATGCAAGGCATGCGTGCATTTGTGTATTGTGCATTTTACATGTTGCACTCACATCTTAATATTTCTATTTTTTTCAATTGTTTAATTTGTTGGAATTTTATAATTTGTAATTAATGTTGTCTAGTTTAAGTTAGTTTAATTGATTTCATTTGTAAGAGAATTGTACTTGAATAAATGAAATCAAAATTAAATTGAAGAGAAAGTTGGATGAACCTTTAGAATTATTTGTACAGAATATAATGCGTACGGTCGAACAAAGGGAAACTGGGTACGGCCGTTCTAAGTTATGTGAAGACCAGAGATATATATATCAAAACCCGTCGTGTCGGGATTCCAAAATTCTACGTCTGCTGTGCCTGTAATTTCACCGGCACTCACCCGCTACAGACCAGAATATACAAATGGCTAATGCTCAGACGATATTGATTTACATCCTAAAATGTGTGAGAGCCTCACCTAAAATAAATGGCTTCAAGTTGTACATAACGGACCCCGAGTCACAATCCGTAGGTAGCCTGTTCAAAACCCGAAATGGACCAAATAATTTCGGACGCACATTCTTAAAGCGGTAAAGGAAAACATCTAGAGGAATGAAAGTACTATAACCATAAATTCGAAGACATGTTATGCGTATGAAAGGAATCTCTTTGAGGCGCACTTTATTCCTTTCACCACACTAGTTCGAGAGAGCATGTGCCTTGATTAGATAGACTCTAAAACGAACATTCAACGGGCGCCCATATCGCTAATAGCGATCTCTTCCAATCTTTTGAGAAAAGTAATTTATTCATGATCCTTTTTTTTTTTTATGTAATACATTTACGGAACGAGCCGACGGCCCACCTGGTGTTAAGTGGTAACCTCGGCCCATAACAGCCGATGCGACTTGGGTCCTCCCATACTAGGCATGACAAGACCCAAGTCGCATCGTATGCGCCCGTAACTCTGAGACGTGTAGGTGGAATGTCTCATGTGCCTGTAATTTCACCGGCAACCACACCTTTGAAACCGGAACACAGTAACGCGAATGCGTTACTGCTTGGCGGCAGAAAAGGGCATGGTGGCAGTACTTCCCCGGACGAACTTGGCGAGAGTTCTACTGCTCTTTGATATACGGAATAAATAATGTTCTCAGCTAAATAAAGCCGCTATTGTGAGCTATCACCGGATGTAGTTATCGAGGGAAGTGCCGTAATTAGACCAACAGTACCTAACCACGCTTACTCATTTATAACATGACTCTGCCTGCGGCTTTACACGTCTCACACCAGGGTAAAAATTACCCTGTGTTATGACGTCACCCATCATCCATGAATGTTAATAATTTTCAGCCATTCCTGTGTTTTGTCAAGAAATCGAAAAACATCGAATTTTTCACATTTGTAATAATAGTGAGGTATGATATTTGAATTAATTACTTTTTTAATCAATTTTATACTGAATCATTACACAGAATTAAAATGTATATAGGTATATTGCAGTGATTAATTAAATGGAAAATTTAATAGAAAATAGAAGAAGGATTGCGTTGTTTTTTCGTGGCCCTTACGACCTACGATGTATTCGTAAGTACATACCACTTTACATTAGGAGAGCGTGGTGGTCTAGTGGCACTGACCCCGAGTTTCAATCCGGAGGTCGCCGGTTCAAAACCCGACGTGCATCTAATTTTTTCGATAGATTTATGTGCGCAATATCACGTTCTCAAACGTGAGGAAACCGACATGTCCTAGAACTAAAAATTCGAAAATATGTGTCAAATGCACGAAAGGAGCCTCTTCGAGGCGCACTTAAAATCCTTTCACTACACTGTTTAGAGAGAACCAGTGACTCGAATAGAATAGAACCACTTTACAAATATCAGCCACCGAGCTGGCATTGCCTGGTTCCGTTTTGAAGGGTGTGAACCGGTGTAATTACAGGCAGGTCGATTTCTAAGATTAAAAATGACTGAGGCAATACACTGCAACTAGGGAAATGTTTTACATCACATTTGAGTAGGTACTTGTAACCTTTCTTGTAGCAAATAAATGATTTGATTCAAGAGTTATTTTAACAATATGAGACAATTTTAATTCGTCTGTTTAATTCTGCGCGCAATTTGAGCAATGAAATTAAATATTTTTGTAATATTACCTTGCTAAGCATATTTTGTGATAAACGTGTCGAATTTACTGTAATTTTTGTATGTAGTAGATTATCTGGTGAATTTTATCAGTTTATTTAATTTAAACTGATTAATTAAATATTATATTCATATTTCTGCTCAAATAATATAGATACACACTTCCATTTGAATAAAACCACAAATTATGTCACAATTAAACACACAAGTAAAAAAAATTGTATTCACCGTTTCTCCCTGTGATATCGGATACAGTTGGCATTACCTAAGTGAAGCTCGCACAAGACAAACCAACTTTACACCGCGACCGTCCGAACGAAACTAAAGCACGGAATGATGTCTGAATTCAGAAACGGGGTTGGTTCATGCATTATTGGTGGACTCCACGATGTGATCCACCAATGGGAAGCCAGGAGGCGGGGAGAAACTGATTAAATCCACAAATGTATGGATTTTCATATGTCACAACGCAAAGCTTTTCACCTAATTTGTACGCATCAGCGTTGCTACAGAATTGTATCTTTAAATTTAGAAAGAAAGAAAAATGTTTTATTTGCGCCACTAACCTTACACAGAACATAAAAACAAAAGACACAAATTCGTAAATAAATTAATTTAAAACTAAATTAATGTACACACCCCTTCATTAGCAGACCATTCTGTACTACTAATTATGTCATTGTATCTTTCGATCCAGTGTGGTGAAAGATCTAAAGTGCGCCTCAAAGAGGCTCCTTTCGTGCACTTGACATGTCTTCGAATTTGTTTCCGCGATGTTTTCCTTTCCCGTTTAGAAAATGTGCGCATATTAAATTATTGAAGTCAAAAACCTCTAGTGCACGTCTGAATTGGAATTCCAACCCAGAACAAACATTTGCGTGACGAACATAGATATTTGTTCTGTGTCTGGGTGTAATATGTATTATATTTATGTTATTACAAAAGGAGTTTATATGTATGTACCTATATCAGTTGTCTGGTTCCCATAATACAAGCTATGCTTAGCTTACGTTGGGGCTAGATGGCGCTGTGTAAGAAAATAAATATGTCCAGCCTAATTCTAATGACAAATGACATTAGACAAAAATGACATATGACAAGTAAAGGAAATAGCAAGTGACAGATGAAAATGGCGGAGAAAGTGCCGTAAGGAACGTGTGTTTTGGGTTTTTGAAAATAATATAGTGGTGATGCCAATCGATAGACCTCAGTAATAGTAGTAGTACATGACTCTGCCCTCAAATAGTATTCCCATTTCATGACTGACCAAACAGCTCAGTTGGTATTAACTCTGCCTACTGGTCGTGGGTTCGATTCCCACGTAGAATAAACATTTGTGTTTTCAAATGTTTGTTTGGTCTCGGTGTTCATATGTATGAATTTACAAAAAAGAGTGTAAAGTTTTACATAACTTGTCTAGTTCCCATGACAAAAGCTACGCTTACTTTGAAGCTAGATTACGTTGTGTGAAATGTCCGCTAATATTTTTTATGTCATTGAACCATTTTGTTTATTCAGAATTCAAATTCCGGACTAAATTTAAACTATTATTAACAAAATGTTTGTACTATCAAATCTGAATTAATTCATTAGTTTATTGTATCTAACATTCAACTATTGTATTGAATAAATATATCCCAAAAATATTTAAGTATTCATAATAAAAAACTGTTTATAAATATCCACATTTTCAACAGATTTTGTATCTAATTCTGTCAACCAGCCGAACATGTATTTAAAATACAATTAAATAATAATAAACAAGGATTGATAAAACTTGATGCGTAGTACATAATAAACATAGATTAGTGAACAGTTGTTATGTACACAGCAGATTAAACAAACGTTTCTATGTACATAATCTGACACGCTTAGGACATACGTTAGTACTCCGCTCGGAGTCGCGTTGGGACCACGTTTTACGTTTCGTGTATATTTATACATTTGCTAGATTTCCGTAACTTTAATACATTGATATAAGACATATTTTCGGTGTATTTGCCACGAGTTAGTGATGTCTATAAATACATATTGAAATGTGTTTGCAGTTCCATTGTTTTGATAGAATTAACGGCTTGGACAATCGGCGCTGTCGTTAGAACTGAACATTTTTGGTGTTTTATAACCAAGTGACACAAAAGTAAGTTTTTAATAGATAAGTAACATATAGTTTTTGTCGGCTCCTTAGCATAGAGTAGTCGATGCAAGAAAAATCCCTCCTTTAGGGGTCTCTCGTCTGTTCTTCTATCTATATAGACGGTCGATAAAGTTCGAACAGGCATCAATCTTGTCTATAAATACACGTGATCTTTATATTTAAGTAGGCTAGAAACGTCAACTATCTAGCTTAAATATATTTATCTAAGAATGAATGGAAATTTTCGTCGAATGTCTATATTAGATACTTAAGTCTATGCAAGTTGTAATATATAAGCAAAATGTCTAAGGATAAAACCTGCAAGTCTGTATGATCCATTGATACTGCTGTCGATGTTTTCAGTCTACCCAGAGGCTGTCGACATGCACTTTATGTAGGAAATATTGTTTTTTTCTTTTTTAATGTTATTCAGATGTCTTAAATCATTCTAATGTAAATATCAATGATGTTCACTTAGCTAAATGATGAATGCGGTTAACGTTGTCTTACCTAATGACACCATTTCTTTCCTACGCATTACTCAGATAACAGATTTTTCCGATAATATACCTATTCCTTATTAAACAAATAGCCATCATTTAATACATATATTTATATCAAGAAAGAAAGAAAGAAAGAAGACATTTATTCACACACACACACACTGTATACAACAACGGCTAACATCACGAAAACACAAAAAGAACACTAACAAAACATAAATTAAAACAAAAAAAATAATGTGGAACGCTGTCGCTGTCGCGCCTATCACTTTTTTATTATTATTTGTGGACATTTCACACAGCGCCATCTAGTCCCAAAGTAAGCTAGGTAGCTTGTATCACGGGAACCAGACAGCTGATATAATACTTACATACTTTTGTTTGTAAATACATACATATCAACACCCAGACACCGAACAAACATCTATGCTCGTCACAAAAATGTTTGTCCTGGGTGGCTGTCGAACCCACGACCTACAGCGCAGAAGGTTACCAACTGAGCTATGAGGCCATTCATATTTGTTATTCCTTTTTTTTGTTTGGCGGGTCCTTATGTCCTTATGTCCATATGTCTATATCGTACCCATAATTCTGGTCCATACAATGGTTGTCTGGTAGAGATTGCTCATTGCAATAAGGCCGCCCATTGTTACTCCGCGTTTAGTGTACACATAAAGCTTTTTTATAACTAATATTTTGTATTATGGTTTTACAATGTAGAGTTATTGTATTGTATTGACACTTGCACGAAAAAACCTCTTTAAGGCGCACTTTATTACTCATATTAGTTCGAGAGAGCCATTGACAGATTAATAATGGTAGTAAGTACCTAGTAGTTCCATGATAGTACTATGATACTTAATACTTTACACATTTGTATATGACACGTGATACATTCAAGGCCTTATGTTAAAAAAAAGAATGAGATCAAATCATGAATAATATAATGAGCCACGTTTAATAAATTGTCCTAGCTATTGGTTTATTCGAATGTCCCGCTAAAATAAAGAATTAGCTGAGTTATTCGTGTCTCTGGTGATAAACTCACCACTTACCTCGTATATTAAACTAGCTGTTGCCCGCGACTTCATCCGCGTGGAATTCGGTTTTATCACGCACCCCTATTTTACCCCTCGGAAAAGTAGCCTAAGATACTCCTTGTTACATCAGCTATCTGCCAGTGAAAGTCCCGTCAAAATCGGTCCAGCCATTTCAGAGATTAGCCGGAACAAACAGACAGACAGACAAAAATTGTAAAAAATGTTGTTTTGGTATATGTACCGTGTATAAATCCATTTATCCCTTAGTAAAAAAGCGGTTATTTTAATATTACAAACAGACACTCCAATTTTATTTATTTGAATAGATATATACTTCCACTACAATGTAGCTCGCAGTGAAACTAAGCCGGTTTAAGCTTCTATATTATGTGAGTCCCATTGTTCTCTGCCTATCCCTAAGGAGAAAATATAATTGATTGTATTTTTCTATGTGTCTGTGTGTAAATATTGTGTTATACCTTCTATCAGTTGTCTGGTTCCCAAGATTACAAGCTATGCTTAGCTTACTTTGGGGCTAGATGGCGCTGTGTGGAATGTACCAATTTTTTTTCTTTTTTTATTATCTTTATACGGTTGAAATAATGTTATTTATGTAGGTTTGATTTAATATAATCAGCCTTACTTAAAAAAAAATACCGAACGATTGATGCAGCTCTGATAAAAACTTAAAAAAGTATGGGAGGACCCAAGTCACATCGGCTGTTATGGGCCGAGGTTACCACTTAACACCAGGTGGGCCGTCGGCTCGTTCCGTAAATGTATTATATAAAAAAAAACCTTTTAGCTAGGGTTGGTACAACAATAATTGCGCAACTATTGTTGTAGCAACCGTATCTCACTGCCTAGTATTAGAAATCCCTGCTACACAATATTGATAAATATCGCAATGTAAAGTTCGTCGTACAAGCGATACTCTATTACACTTCAGATAGCGTGGAGTAGGACGCGTGTACCTTATTTATATACTCGCCTTTATTTGGTCACGTAATAGCTATCCATCCTACACCTTATCAATTACAGCCTATAGCAGGTATAGCGCGATAGCATAGTCTAGACTGGCCTCACAGCTCAGTTGGTAGTAACCCTGCCTTCAACGCTGTAAGTCGTATGTTCGATTCCCACCCAGGCCAATTTATATGATAATAGATGTTTGTTCTGTGTCTGGGTGTCAATATGTATAAATAATAAATATTGGTGGACATTTCACACAGCGCTGTCTAGCCCCAAAGTAAGCTAAGCATAGCTTGTATCATGGGAACCAGACAACTGATATAAAGTGATAAGATTTAAAGAGCGCCTCGTTGAGGCGCACTTAAAATCCTTCCACCACAATGATGCGATAGAGCCAGGGATCGACTAGTAGTAACATGAGCAGAGAATAGTTCTTAATGTGAGCCATCTGCTCGTTTCGTAAACCACTAAAATACCTTTCACCAATTTGATATTAGTTCCATGCTTTCCCTAATTCCACTTTAGGAAATAACTATTGAATGGGGAGAAATCATTAATACTGAAACTAGATGGCAACACTAATTGATTTATGTCGCTTTCTAGGTGAGTGGGTGAAAAGACGAGCAGGCGGCCCACCTGTTAAGCATTATTCTCTTGCCTGTTACTACGGAAATGCATCTTGTCTTCGTTTGAGAAGAGCCATAACTATGATAGTTGGTTTTCTGTGCCTTGAAATTTTGCTACACCAATGAATCTACTAATTTGAATTTCAAATTGTTCAAGGTATGACCTCACGCGGAATGTGATCAAGATCACTCAATATGGATCCTCAGGAATTAGTGCCTTTGGAGGGTAAGTAATCTCTAAGTAATTGTAATTAAGATACACTTATGGGGCTGCATTTGATTATGATTTCCAGACGGCCTTGTGTGTGAGTGGTGAAATCTCACCATAACATAGCAATACTTTGACTGGCCTCACAGCTCAGTTGGTAGTAACCCTGCCTTCTTCTGTAGGTCGTGGGTTCGATTCCCACCCAGGTCAAATATTTGTGTGCCGAGCATTAGTGTTTGTTCTGTGTCTGGGTGATAATATGAATTATATGTGCATGATTACAAAAAAAATAGGTATTATATCAATTATCTGGTTCCAATAATACAGCTATGCTTAGCTTACTGTGGGGCTAGATGGCGCTGTGTTGGAAATGTCCACCAAAATATTTATTTATAATTATTTTAAAGTTTGAGAAATAAAGTATCGTTAATATAATTCAATTTCTCAAACCGATGAAAAAAAAAAAAACAAAGTTACTTAAAAACTCAAAATGCAGTTAGCACAATAATCAAATCAGGCGGGCCAACTTTCTCTACCGTGATTTATTCAAATAAAAAAAAGGGGAGGGCATTTCACCTATTAATTCCTAGGTCTGAATAGATACCCTAGCTTTACCTATTACACACACATGTGGTATTACAGCCTACGTCACGAATACGTCATCACACTTGAGGCTTATCTCTCGTATGGGTTTGGACCACGTGACTGAAAGCGTGATAGCCGGGTGGTCACACCCCTAACCTTCAATAGAAAAGGACATCCAACGAAGTAGTCGTTGAAAACACGTTTTTATTATATTGGTGGACAACATCAACAGCGCCATCTAGTTCCAAACTAAGCATAGCTTGTACTATGGGAACCAGACAACTGATAGATGTACTATTCTTTTTTGCAAATACATTCATATAATACTTATTAAAACCCAGACACAGAACAAACATCTATGTTCGGCACACAACCGTTTGGCCTGGGTGGGATTCGAACACGGTACAGCGAAGGCAGGGTTACTACCAACTGAGCTGTGACGCCAGTCAAACTATTAAACTATAAACTATAGAACAATAAAACTATGTTACGATAAGAAATATATAACTCTTCTAACAATACTAGAGCAAGGGTCAAGACTACGATGGGTTCCTCATTTCATTTGTGCAAATCGGTCTGATCCTTCCTCGCGTTGCATCCGTACATTTGCATCTTACGTCAGTAGGTGCATCAAGCGTTTAAAACTGATGACTGTTTGCATCAAACCCGTCGACATCAGTTTCTCTATCAAATCTCTAAGACTCCGGTGGGACTCGATTACGACTCTACATCAAATAAGAAATTCGCCTTCAAACTGTTATGTTAATCTGGTTAGGGTGGTGACCTATATTATATGTATGTATTTACAATTTACAATAGGTATAAGTGTATATCAGTTGTCTGGTTCCCATGATACAAGCTATGCTTAGCTTATTTGGGACTATATGGCGCTGTGTGAAATGTCCACCAATATTATAGTGTTTCGTATTCGCTGAAACTAAACTATTATTAACGTCTGTGTAATCTACATTGTGTTCAAGCGAATAAACTATCTTTATCTTTATCTTTTACAGCTGGACTCCCCACGGTGGGCAGAATTCGCCACCAGCCCAGAAGCTGTAACCTGGCTGCCAGGTCCTGCTACAGAACTCCGCTGAGGATATGCAGACTGCTGTTGCTGCTTATCATCATGCCTACACTATTTATATTAGTGCCTTTGTATATGAGGTAAGACATGCTTGTTTACCAGCTTGAGTGAATGGCCTATATTTTTTTTTATTCCTGCTTCAGTTGTTTCTTGTCTATTCTTCCCCATGGAGTGTCGGATAGGGTTTGAACAAGCGTCAAACTTAGCAATAAGTACGCGTGACCTTATGTTTTGAATTCAATTTGAATATTATTAATTTGAATTGAATATTATTGACGTTTGCAAGCCATTTCTTTATGAATTCTATGGAAATGAAGTTTTCGACTTAGACTTTGACTTAAATGCTAGGCGATAAATGCAACTTTGACCGTCCCTTGATGCGTTGAGTCTGTTATTTTGAGATTTCACAATATTGTACAGACAACGGGATAAACATCAGGATAAACATGGTCAGTTTATAATCCAGGTTAGCTCAAGTAGTAGGCATCAGACGATAATTCTTATCGTTATCACACGGTTACCATGCACCCAATAATGATAATCAAGTTATTACAGCAATCCAATAGATAAACAACAAGATATTTAAGCGATTGTTTGTATAAGACCTTCGGAAGCTTTCATAGAACCATTCTTCTTTTCTCCATTCTATGGAACTACAAACCGCTGAAACAGAGGTGGGCGTTGATGCCTGCGACACAGTTTTATTACTTCTGCAGATGTCATCGTTTCTCAATCTGCATCACCGTCGCGTTCTGCGAATGGAAAAATAAATCTTTCATGTCTCAATAGCTAAGTTATTTACCATCATAAAAGCTAGGTTCGATTACATTTTTGTTTTCATATCCTAGGTTGGATCATTGTATTCTATTAAAATACAAGCTTTCCTGACAGACGTACTGTCATAAAACCAGTAGTTTTTTATTATAACTGATTTTCGATTTTTTCGGACTACATTTCCATTATTTTTTCTTCCTTCAAAAACCTCTTTTGGACTATTACAAAATAAAAAGAAATAGCCGTTCTCAAATGATATGCGTTTACTAACACACATCATTTAATCCTTATTTATAAAGATCAATACAAATTAATTGAAATAAACGTTGGTAGATTTTTCACATTTAGTCAAAGTCAAAGTCAAAGTCAAAAACTTTATTTCCATAGAATTCATAGAGAAATGGCTTGGAAACGTCAATATTCAAAACATAAGGTCACGCGTACTTATCGATAAGTTTGATGCCTGTTCAAACCCTATCCGATCCTCCATGGGGAAGAACAGCCAAGAAACCCCTAATGGAGGGATTCCTTTTGTTTCGCGAGCACGATCCTTGTAACAATTGAGTACTTAGGTCTATGTTACATTTATGACTACATAATATACTAAAATAAGATATTACAGGATGTTTTGTGTGTCGTTGAGCAGAGCGACATCAGACCATGGGGATTTAACTTCCAATCCCTAAGAAGCAATCAATATTCTCAATACATTTAACAATAAACAATAATTATATAAAAATAATGACCTTCATTAGTCGAACCTCAGGCCTAAATACCCTTATCTACCGTATGCTGTATGCCATGCACTAATGATGCCATTAACAATTTGTCGATAATTTATTAATTTGTTTTTGTTGATTAAGTTATCACTATTAAGTTGTCAATAACTATTTTGTAATGAGGTTTTCATTCAAAAATACATTTTGAATATGAATATTACAAATTTCATTTTGGATGTGTATAAAATGATCTGACATTCAAAAATTATGTAATTTTTTTACTACTGCATAATACCATGTTACGGAACGAGCTGATTCCGTTAAGTTAAGCGGCTTTCCGTGATCATAACATCAGTAAATACAGATACGTTTTGCTGCATAGCCTGTAAAGCTAAGTCGAATCGGCCCCATATCCTGAGACATGAATTGTAACTCTTATGTGGCTGTAATTTCACCGGCACTCTTCAAACCAGAACAGCAATTTAACTGCACTATTGGCCGCAACAGAAATGGACAGTGGCAGCACTCGGTGAACTAGCGTATATAATTTTTATGGTAAATTTTTCTAGTAACTTTTTATGGCTTTAACTAGCTTTGTCCTCAAAATTCTTTATCCCTTTCAGGTATCGAGTATTCCTCGGGCAGATGTACCCGATGAGTATGACTGACATGAGACTGATAGATAGTAAGATATCACCAACTTGGTGCCAGGTAGGTGTGTATGCTTTTTCTATACTTTACGTAAGCTTTTGATTACGTTGATCTTGAGATTCTGGTACTTTGTGTATGAAAATAATAAAATACTTTACAATTAGAATCACAATACGAGTAAAAATCAATCAATATTTCTATGGAGTCATGTTTTTAGTCATGTTTCAAACAATAAACCGTTCGTTTTATTCGGTGTTCTTCAGGGTACTTTAGTGTGACCATTGCTATTGACAATATACTCCAAACAAGTTTCGACTCCTGTTTGATCTTCGTTTTTAGCAAATCGCAAATGGTTTGTTTTACATTTATTATGTATGTATGTTGTATTTGTTAATATTATTCCAATACATAATATCCTAGAGCTTCTAGCTGCGAGGTGAGATGAGTTATCTGGTTTGCTTTTATGTCAAGCCAGGTATATAACGATATATATAAACGAAAATTAATACGATTGTGATAAGCTAAATTCTGTTATTTTCGATTGAATACAAAACTTACAGAGGAAAACATAACGCTAATATTAGCTAAATATACGCTTGTATCAGAGGCCAAGTGCCCACCTGACTTAAAAGGTACCTCGACTGATAAATACCAAGTTACCTAAATGACTCAGTAAATAAACCTGCGTTATATGCTATCTTGACACGTGTCAAACTACAAAACATTGTTGAATTTGTGTTAGTTATATAACATTTTTCCTGCAGCACATTGTTTTTATCGATGCTTATTTATACAACACTCAGACAGCAGATAATAGAGTATAGATACTGTTATCGTACGTCGTCTTGGTTATTGTACTGAACGAGTTTCAACTCTAAGACGAAGGAAATAAGGGTGAAGAAATGTTTGGACGGAAGCCGAGTTCGTTGCCAACTGTATTCATTTCTATTCGATTATTTTGTTGTACTCAAATATTTGGAACAATAACAATGAGAATCTTTAATTCTGGCATATCAAATCAAAAGATTTTGTGATATTAAATTAAAAAAAAAAAAAAAAGTAACAGTTGACTCAGTCCCTATGCACGCTGCGTGATATCACTGAAAGTACCTCTAGGGAATAAACCTAATGATCAATATAATAATTTCGAACGTTTGTTTGAATGCATCCTTCCGCTAAAACTACCGAACCAATTTTTATCAGGGAACCATGCGGGTGAAGTTGCAGGCTCTAGTAATAGTTATGTTGCAGCGCCAAGTGGTACGTTCAAATGCGACGTTCAACGCATTCGTGGTGCCGGGGGCGCCGGAGATGAGCCAGGACCTGGTGCCGGTCTCCATGACGAGGGAGCTGGAGCTAGAAGACGACATGAAGGAGTACTGGGGGTTCTACCTGCTGAAAGGATCCAGTGTGACAGTTTCAGCTTGCACTAGGTTAGTCTTCGTGACGGGCTACTTCAAATTCACTTTCCTATTATTAAGTTAGTATCTACCCCCTTATATGTTTGGTCTTTATATAGTCTAAAACCTGTACACTGTTTTCTCCTGGAAGGGACTAGTCATACAGGGAATCCTAGTGTGAGGACTATTGAACCTTTATCGCGAGCAATCATATTATGTGACTCATTTAACTGCTTAATATTGTATGTATGATTCCTTTATAGTTTTTCTTTTTATTTCTACTATCCACTACTAACCGAAATCTATCAAACAATTGTGAAAAAGATAAATTTTTCCAAAGTCGGCTGCCAAGTTCACACAGCCTTCGTGACGCTGTTATGTCTGTCTGCTGTCAATAGCTCTTTGACCAAACATAAAAACACAAAGTGGAATAGGGAAAGTAATTGGGAATGCTGTTGCGTGCATTAGGATTCCTTGCACAAGTATTGGCATGAACAAACGACACTATAATCCAAGAATCTAGAATGAATTTATGATCCCTCCTTCCATTGTGTGGACCCCTTTTTTGTAAGCAAGCCCATTGACTTAGGGTGACAACAGATCTAATCATATCAGAATCTGTTTTAGGATAGCATTTAACGAAACTAGCAAGTGTCTGACACTGCATTTATATGCAGCAACAAATTGGTGTCCCCGGACCAAGTAACGGGAGACTAAAGTTGACTTATGTCACACAAAGTCAAAACAAAACACATTTTTTTTTAAAACAGTTAAATTAAGGTTCAAATCCTATGTGTGCTAGAGCAGCATTAGATGAATAGAATAGATACTTAATTAGATACTTGATAGTCGCTCTGGAGCCTGACCTAATCGTAATTATCAAGTTTTTTTTCTTCAAACAAACGTTTTTTTTAATTACAATGTTGTTGCTTCGATCAATTGGGAACTCTTCTGTTAAGTTTCAAGAAACCTGTATTAGAAGAGACCCCTCATTTCTGTGGTCTAGCTATACATGGTTACACTTGTCAAATTTATAATATGTTGTTTAGTCAAATATGAAAATGTTGTAAGAGAAACTTATCCTTTCCAAGATGGCCAGGTTCTTCCCTCATCATGATAAAGGGTTACAAACACCTCCAAGAATGTGCATACATAGGCGACGACTCCTCCGAAGAGTTGGACGAGCTGCTGGAGGCTTACAAGCTGGGATTGATGTCGAACACCACCCTCATGGAGAAGATCGAAGAACTGAAGAAAGTGGATGGAAAGGCCAATGACCCAGGTAACACTATTTATCATTATATGAGCCAAACGTGTATAAAAAACATAACTGCTGTAATAAACGCTTTCATAAAAACACAAGCGTTTATAGCGGCTTATACTATTTACTGAGAAAATTGTGTCACATTTAGTTTATATGCCATAAAAGAACTTCATATTTATTTCTCTTCTCACTAGATTTGAAATGTTTGAAAATATTTGTGGCTCGCTCCTTAACTTATTCACATAAAAAAATAGCCAGTCGCTAACCTGTCATAGAGGAACACACGTCTATTCAGGATTAGCAAGAGCTAATGGCTGATATGTTCAAAACCAGGGTAATTCCTTCTTCATTTTAAAGATAACCTGATTATATTTAGGATATCTACACTTAGTTGCAAAGGACTTTGACATTCATAAAACAATGTTATCTACAACGGAAACTTCCAAAGTCAGCCAATTAGATTAATCGTCTGTTTGCATTCATTCATCTCCCAGCTGATACCTGAGACAAATACTGCAATAGGTAATTGTAAACCATTTCTTCTGGCAATTAAAGATGGAAAATATCTTGGAGCTGGATTCGTATTTTGAAATAAGTCTAAATCATTGGTTGGAACCATACCTCTGTACTAGAAACTACTAGATCATTTCAAAATACACTGTTCCGATTCAAAAGTTCTTGTTTGTTCCTTGTTCGTTCCTTCTAGTTCTGAATGTCAAAACTTTGAGAGCTTTGTATTGTGACAAGTAAATAACTCTTGAGTTACATCGTTGGCGATTTTAAAGATACTTATACGTAATTAAGTCAGTACTACTGGGCCACCACCCTCTCTAACTCTACTTAGCAACGAGAAAACTTATAGACAACTCGTTTTATTCCAGGGACGATGAGGAGGCAGAAAGCAGGTGTCAGCTTCCACGATCCAAACACGGTTGGAAATGTGACATCCTCAGAGAATGTGTCAACTTTAGACGTCACTGATCACGACCCTAATGTGAGTGCATTTAAGGTATATTTTAGAGCTTAATAAATTAGTAAAATTATAAGGTTAGATAGATAAATAACAAGAGTAACAATAAATCGTATAAAAGTTGCAATTGAGGAACTCAGTGAACAAATATAGGGAGTTGCTAATGATAGTGATAACGATGGTTGTATTTATTAATCATTATTTAAAATTCAGGAGCTTCGTGAGATTTTAGAGCGCCTGCACGCTCTACGTCAAGCACAGAAGACTGAATCGCTGAAGTATTACCAGCCACCGTCTCACCTGATGTCGCTACCGGCACTCCATAGACACAGAGACGCCAACGTAGATAAAAATGAGAGGAGATGGTTGTCTTTCAAGGGTAAGTAGTTTATAAATGCAAAGTATACCTGCTGCAGTGACGCATATTGAGGAAGAATATGATCAGGATATTGTACTTGAAGCCATGTTTGAAACCGCCTTCACATAGTGGAGTGTTCATTAGTGACATTTACAACTTACATTTTCGTGCTTGGATGGCTAAGTTAAATGATAGATCCGTCCTAAATGTGTTGATAAACCACGTCGGATGTTTTCTAGTGATTTAAAAATGATATCGTTGGTCACTTTTCGTTTGATTTCATTACTATTAACCCCTTTAGTAGGCAGCGGGAGTTGAACACATTATATTTAACAGAAAATGGAAGCCATTTGCACCCAAAGATTGCAAAAAAAAAACTTACCTATTGATATTTTCATTCCAGATATCGACGGAAATAACAGTGAAGTAATGTCAAAAGAAAATAAATCCCAAGATGCACAATTCGTTACTGCAAAAATGCCACTGACATCAACACGCACACCGTTAGAAAATCCAACAACACATAAAGAAAGACATGCAACAATAAACTTACAATCCAAACCAATCATTCAAGATATCATCCACAACAGCATTGAAAGTACTACAATTCCAAACATACAAGAACAGGCGAAAGTTGGTAATGGACATGAGCATGAACTAGATTATCAGTATAATAACAGAATTGATAAAACTCAGAGTGAAATAGAAAATAACAAAATTCAAAATCGAGATGACGACAAACTTACGGTTGGATTGAAAGAAGTTGAAACAAATTATGTAGCTACGGTAAGTTCCATAAAAATATTAAGTTAAAGTTTGTGTGGAAATTTAGAGTAATAAGTTATGATATCGTGAGTCTATAAATTGATCTTGAAATCGTTGGACTAAACGAAACAAAATTAAGCGCTTGGACAGGTTTATTACTATACCAATCTAATTCACAATCATTGTCCAGTGTATTGTATAAGTAATTCTCGATTGTGATGAATTTTTTGCTGGCATTACGTTTGCTTATGTACATTGATTATTTTTTTAAACTTTAACTTTAACTTCTATATTGATAATGTAACGTGTCCAAATGCAGAAAAATTATATAACGTCAAAATAATAAACCTTGATTCTATTTCCTCATTATTAAATTATTGTCATCAAAGTTCCACATGGTATAAAGGCAATAATTTAATAAAAATTGACTCTTAAACTGCAATGGTTCTTATATATTGATATTTTATTATGTTTTTTATTACCAATATCTTGAGAAGTATACAAGATATTGGTATTGTTATCTTGTTTTTTTTTTATATTTTGACGCAATGACCCATCAAAAAATGGGTAAACAGTACACGAAAAAAAAAATCGTATTATGTTATTATATTAAGTTACCTAAAGTTTTCTTCATTGTAGGTACTCAAAAATAGTGCAAATCTGTTGAAAGCTTTATCATAGGGAATATTTGCAATCTCGTCATCTCGTTGTTTATTTTTAACAAACAAATATTTGCTTTCAAATTCAACAGGTCACCATATTTTTTTTTAATAGCTAAATATTTGCATGTACATTCAACTACTTCGTTAACATACGTACTTTGGATTTACTTTTTGATTGTTGAATTTACTTCTGCGTCTAATTTCTCATATGTGGAAGAATGTTCCAGTTCAAAATTATCATCAATAAATTCTTGTTCTTTTGTCCCACAATTTGCTTTTGAAATATTAACAATTTTAAGAATGACATGCAATTTAAATTTTAGGAAGAATTGAAATAAATATGAAACTTCTTCTAAACAAGCTTATTAGCGGAAGACCCAAGTCGTAATTCAGCGTTTGTGAATTTACTTACATAACAAAATAGTTGTATTACTATTTTCGTAGAAAAATATGCATAAAACATTCCTTTCTCTCACTTTTTGTAAACATTTAATAAATACAGCCTCGTTAGAGAAAGACATACGTTAGTTTAATAAGTCCTCCAACAACCTTCTGTGCGTACACTCTATATATTATGATAGACTGCGCATGAGCAAAATGATCTAAGCAACACCAACAGCTCTTGTACGTGATAGTTTGGCAGACTGTCAACAGATGGCGCTTTCACATTGTTTACATGGACGCGTTTGATCAACATACCGTACTATCACATAGTTTTTTTTTAAAACATAACATTCATAGGAGAAATATTACAATCGACGTGTATATTGACCTAAGAATGGTCTCCGACATCGTTCTTTCATTTCTAGTTATAAAAAAATTGTGCCTATAACACCGTGCAAGTTATATAAGTTATATTTTTCTTTTATTTCAACGTGCGGACATTGGCTACACTATCTTATTCTCTTTAAGATCTTTCTTCTCTCTCATGTAACGAATGTGAAGCGTCGTAAAAATTTTATTCTCAATTCTCGCTCAGTTATCGGTTATCCACTTGGGTCTTCCCGTACCTACATAAGTACGACAAGATCCAAGCCCCATCGTATGCGTTACTGCTTAGCGGCAGCAATGGGTATGGGTGTGATTATTTTTATTACACATATTTTGATTATATATCTTGAATTCAGACAGTAGATCCTGAGCCAAACTCCAGGGAGGTATTTGAAGATGTCCTCAAGCAGCTCCAAGCGCTAGGAGACCGTGGTAAACGCGTGCTGGTGAAATTACACCACACTATGGGCGTCCAGTACAACGAAGCGGTACTTACTATTTTTATTTCATTATTTATTTTTGATTCTCATTTTTTTAAATATTTTTTACCACAGATTAAACAGTCTATATAGTACTAAACTTATATATTAACATAGGACGGGAAACCGGATTGGGGAATCGAATCAGGTATCTGAACATTGGAATAGCTTCACAGCTCAGTTAGTAACTGAGTGTAATACATATATATATATTATTTCTATGAGTTTACAAAAGAAGTATATAAGTATTATATCAGTTGTCTGGTTCCCATGATACTAGCTAAGCTTAGGTTGCTTTAGGGCCAGATGGCGCTGTGTGAAATGTCCACCATTATTTATTTATTTATTATTATTATTACACTGTGGTTAATATGTTTATCCAGGAGCCTAACAAATCTTCAATAATGGATGCAGTGCAAGGCAGCAGTGAAGAGCTGGACCGTCTGAGGAAAGTGCTGGTGGAGGCTATTGATGAAGAGAAAACCAAGACTCAGAGACAACGTGAGTATACAGTAGCTTACTTACTGCAGACCTATTTGTACAAGTTCTGTTACCATTAAACTACCAAGGGAAATAAAAATAGAGATAAATAATTATTGAAATTTCAAACAGCGCCATCTAGCTTCAAATTATATCGACATTTTAAGTAATATTTTTTCATTATAATTTATTATAATTTGTATGGGAACTAAATAAATTGGTAGAAAATACAAGTTATTATAAATAAATAATAATTGATTCCAAAATTTTCAAATAAACGAACAAAAGTTATTTATTTAAATTACATTTAAATGTGTGTTGTGAACAAAACCAGTATTTATTTATTAGCTTGGATAAAGTACGGTTTAAATACGGTTGTCAACCAAAATATATTTACCACCTTTGCTAACAGGCAAATTGAAGCACAGTCTAGTAAATTACGAATTGCTTTCAGAGAAGAGACGTGACTCGATGCTGGAAGCCAGAGCCAAGAGAGAGCTGATGCTGGGCCAGATCGAGCTGGAGAGGCAACTCAACGAAGACGACGAGGCGAGAGATTATGCAGCTGAAGAAGTGAGTACACAGCTGTTTCATGAACTAGTCCTAACACTGGAAATATTATCAGTATTAGATATAAATAGTTTTTTGATGTTTTTTATGTTATGTATGTGATAGAACGAGTTGACGGCCCACCTGATGTTAAGTGGTAACACCCATAGACAACAACAATAAGACTCAAGTCCTGCTCCTTTCGCACCACCCGGGGGACACGTGTAGAGATTCAGAGGGTTATCACCGACGGACGCGAGCAACATGGGCCCCCGAAATTCCCAACTGACCTTGATGTCAAACTATCTGTGTCAATTAGAACTTACAATATTGTATTGCCCATATCCAGGGTCTAGAGCCAGACGGGTACGCGGAACATCACTCCCAGGTGAACGAGACGACCGCCTTCGACATGTCCAACTCAGAGTTCTGGTCGTCATTCTCGAGCAGCGAGGAGGCGCTTTTGGAGTGCGATGGACTGATACTGAACCTGCCTCTGACTCCGCACAGCGGGTGTCGCGCTGATGCCGCGGAGGACGAAAGCTTTGCAGCTGCTCGGGCCAATGCGCTCACTTACAGGTTAACAAAGAGCTTTTGTTTTCAAGCTTTTATTTACAGGCCTCACAGCTCAGTTGGTAGTAACTCTGCCTTCTGGTCGTGGGTTCGATAGCCACCCAGGGCAAACATTTGTGTGACGAATATAGATGTTTGTTATGTGTGTTAATATGTATTTATAAAAAAGTATATGTGTATTCTATCAGTTGTCTAGTTCCCGTAGTACAAGCTATGCTTAGTTTGGGGCTAGATGGCTAAGTTTGACGTCTGTTCAAACCCTTTACGACCCTCCATGGGGAAGAAGCGACAGAAACTCCTAAAGGAGGGGCTTTCTTATTTTCACAATTGCAATGATATACATGGAGGTGGTCTCATGATGGAGTCAGGAGTTGTGCACAGGAACTGCTCAACTTCTGAAAGTAACTCTGTAGTGTTTGGTCTCGTTGGATTTGTGTTGACAAGTACTAGCCCACGGTGGTATCCAAGATCTGACTGTAAAAGCTTTTAAAAAATATATTTTTAACTGTTACACGCGACTTCGTCCGCGTGGAATTCGGTTTTATCACGCACCCCTATTTTACCCCTCGGAAAAGTAGCCTAAGTTACTCCTTGTTACATCAGCTATCTGCCAGTGAAAGTCCCGTCAAAATCGGTCCAGCCATTTCAGAGATTAGCCGGAACAAACAGACAGACAGACAAAAATTATAAAAAATGTTGTTTTGGTATATGTACCGTATATACATTCATATGCACTTAGTAAAAAGCGGTTATTTTAAACAGACACTCCAATTTTATTTATTTGTATAGATTAAACTCATTAATGGTGAATTTTTAATTTATCTATGTATGTGCTGAAAGTCTTAATTGAAAGTCACAGATTTGGCACCATCAACAAATGAAAGTCTTAGAAGGCGCACTTAAAATCCTCCCACCACACTACGCGACTAGTAATATCAGTACTAGGTACCTATATCTGCTCGTTCTGTATTTTTTCAGATTAAAACCTCTACCTTTACATATATCAAGCGTACAAGACCGAATATATCCTCTTTTCCAGGGTACCAGCAAACGGTTACTACTTCTTCGTATTCAACTCTGAAAACGAAGTTCAGAGAAACTTCATCCGGGCGAGATTCGACCTTCAGAAGACGAGGTATGACGTCGCCAGGACCAAGCTGAGGGAATGTACCAACAGCACTGAGAGATGTGATCTGCGGTTGGATATTTTCTCCAGTCAGAAGGTAAGCTTTTTTTTATGTGATGTGGGTGGTACGAGTTGATGGCCCACCTGATGTTAAGTGGTAACCGCCGCCCATGGAAAAAAGCAATACGACTCAAGCCAGAGTATGAGATGACTTAAGTCCCATTGCGTTGCGTCCATCACTCCGAGAGGGTAAAAAAATAATAATCTAGTAATAAGTAGTAGTACTAGTAGTAGAGATATAGTAGATATATCTTACTTTCTTCTTTAGTTTTTTGGACATTTCACACAGCCATCTAGCCCCAAAGTACCTAAGCTAAGCATAGCTTGTATTATGGGAGCCAGACAACTGATGTAATACATACTTTTTGTAAATACATACATATTATACCTACATATCAACACCCAGACGGTTGCCGGTGAAATTACAGGCACATGAGACATTCCACCTACACGTCTCAGAGTTACGGGCGCATACGATGCAGCTTGGGTCTTTTCCTACCTAGTAGGGGAGGACCAAGTCACATCGCTTGTCATGGGCAGAGGTTACCACTTAACCAGGTGGGCCGTCGGCTCGTTCCATAACTGTCTCATATAAAAAAAGGATTAAATCTTGGTTTGCAGGTAGTTCTCGAGGTCCCACTTCGCAAGAACGACTCTCTGTGGAACGAACAATTCGTCATCATATCAGAATGCGAACCCAGGACCTCTGTTTACCTGTTCTGTGTCCTGGCCGTTCCGATACTCATCATGCTGTCCGCATTCCTATGAGAGGACTACGGAACTCTACGACGTGCCAACAGTGACACAGTCGGTGTAAAATTGAAACGAAGAAAAGTCCCTAGTTCCTCGAACCAGTGTGGTGATTTAAGTGCGCTTCAATTAGGCTCCTGTGGTACAGTTGACACAATTTGAAATTTTCGATTCCAGGAAATGTTATTCTCAGGATATTTTCCTTTACCCTATTGAGAACTTGTGTGCACATAATGATTTTCGAGCGAAAAACTCATTGGAGGACGTCGGGATTTTAACCAGCGACCTCCGAATTTAAACTTGGAGAACATTATATATGTGACACATCTAAACAGCTGTTTAATAACATACAAAGATAAATAAAAGAGTCATAATATAAAGTGATTACTTCTTTGTTAAGACACTTATAAATAAATGTGCCAATATTAGTGAGAAATGTGCTGTAATATTTTTAAGATTTATTGTTTATTGGGTGAAACAGAGATTTTTCAAATAATTTGTTATTTGTACATTTCAAAATAAATACTTGTTTAGTGATAAAACATATCAGAATGATACTCAAATATAGTGTATATTTACTAAAACGGCCTGGTGTTTATGGGATGACTTTTGGACCATTTTATGCGCCATTTCGAGCAATTGGAACTATATTTACTGGTTATTTCTGTTAGTACCACTAAAAGGGGAGTGGTTACTCATTGTGAGACAGACGCGGTGCCAATAAATCTATCCAGTAGATAAATTTTATCTTATACTGAAATCTAGTCTCTGAAAACACATCAATTCTATAATTAACTATCTGTGCCCGCGGTTTCGCCTTTGAGTTCAGTTTATGACTAAATAGTAGCTACTTGGTTTAGTGGTTTTAAGTAGCTTAAGTTACTCTATATCTTCCTTCTTTATAACATCAACTATCTGCCAATGAAAATCACTGTCTTCTCTGACCAAAAGTCCGTGTAAACGCTGTTAAGGCTATCCACGGCCAAAAGCAAATTGTCCAGTCATAAAAAAAGAAATTGAAAGTCAAAATTGCTTCAGCCGTTCAGTGATTAGCCGGAACAAACATACAGACCGACAGACAAAAGGTTTTTAGATTATTTTTTCTTGTATTCCGTATATTCTTTCATAATTGAACTAGTCATTTTCCATTACAAACAGACCAATTTTATTTATTTGTTATTAATGTATAGGTATGACACTTAAACTAAGATAATTGTAGCGGTCTGTGCTGACATCATTCCGTTAATAATGGTTACGGTTCAAGGTAACGACGGCATTATAATTAAAAGTGAATTGATCGGATTGATAGACTGCGTCTACCAAAGCGGTGTACACATCAGTGGAATACATCAAACGATTAGTGTCTTCTCATACCTAATTGGGGTAACACCTTAACACAGACGATTATGGCTAATTATTAAAATATAAAAAAATGTGAGCCGTCACGGGACGCCTGGCAGATGTGAAACATCGACATTATTTTGTAAAAGTAATATGCAACGCGTCGCCACGGCAGAAATCGGTTTTACGTGCGGCTATAGATGTTTCACATCAAAAATTATATCGGGGGACATTTCACGCAGCGCCATCTAGCCCCAAAGTAAGCTAAGCGTAGATTGTATCATGGGAACCAGACAACGGATATAATATTTACCTTATACTTTTTTGTGAATCATACCATATGAACACCCAGACAGAACAAACATCTATATTCATCATACTAATATATATACTATATTCTGGAAATCGAACCTACGACCTACAGAGTAGAAGGCAGGGTTACTACCAACTGAGCTGTGAGGTCAGTCAAATTAAATGTTAATATTCTGATTAACTGTGGTTGTGGCCCGTACTTGCTGTCACTCGGCATTGAGAGATAAAACCTTTATATCAGCACGAATTACTAACACAATAATAACATTAAAAGACATACACATAAAAAAAGAGCAGTAGAACTCTCGCCAAGTTCGTCCGGGGAAGTACTGCCACCATGCCCATTTCTGCCGCCAAGCAGTGAAGCATTCGCATTACTGTGTTCCGGTTTTGAAAGGTGTGGTTTCCGGTGAAATAACAGCTACATGAGACATTCCACCTACACGTCTCAGAGTTACGGACGCATACGATGCGACTTGGGTCTTCTCGTACCTAGTAGGGGAGGATCTAAGCCGCATCGCTTGTTATGGGCTGAGGTTACCACTTAACACCAGGTGGGCCGTCAGCTCGTTCTGTAATTGTATTACATAAAAAAAAACATAAAAGAAACCTCCAAAAATCGCAGTAATTAAATCGCATAATGACTTGCACGAGAATTTATTTATCAATAACTCATTCAGCCAGGATCAAATTCAAAATCAAATCATAAAATTCAAACAAATTTCTGTCAATTTATCCAAATCTGACATACTTCATATTACTTATTTACACCATAAAAGTTAGTTAATTGATTTGGAAGTAAAATTATGACATTTGTCGGGAAATCTGATCTTTTGAACTCTTCTCTCGGAAATGTGAAAAAAACGAGGAAAGGAAAAAAAGCCATTTCCGCCTCCAAGCAATAACGCATTCGCGTTGCTGTGTTCCGATTTGAAAGGTATGGTTGCCGGTGAAATTACAGGCACAGGAGACATCCCACCTGCACGTCTCAACTGTTACGGGCGCGTACAACGTGACTTGGGTAATGTTTTAACTAGGTAGGGAGGGTTACTAGTTAAGACCATCAGATAGTTCCGTAACTTTGTCACATAAAAACTGTCCACTGTCCTACGTGTGTCTAAACCTTATTTTTTGTGAAAAAATATATTTTTGTGATTGATTTGGATTTGCTCTGTTTGGATTGGAACTAGTGAAAGAGGGTATCTGGACTAATACATCTGATATAATATCATTCAAAAATATACATTTCATAAATTAATCTAATCGTTTTCGAATAAATAAAAAGAGCTCTTTGTCATAAGAACAAATACTATATAGTATTTATTTAAGTTCAGAAGTTTACCGAGGTCAACTAAACATAAAATTTTACAGTAAATTTATTAGGAGACATAAAATTTTAGTATCTGTATGGTGCCAAGTTATGTTATGGCAAATATTAATGCTTTTGACTCTATCCTCCAACTAGGTATTTATAAAGTCATTCCTAAAATATACATTATATATTGCAAATTACAAAAATATATCAGATAATAATACAATTCTAATAAAATTAAAAGATTATATTAACACCCAGACACAGAACAAACATCGATATTCGTCACACAAATGTTTGTCCGGTGTGGAAATCGAACCCACGACTTACAGCGTAGAATGTAGGGTTACTACAAACTGAGCTCTGAGGGCCATAAAAAAATAATATAGCTAAAAAAAATTTGATTTCTCTGTGTACTTACATGCTATTGCTATTATTATTATTATAATTGCTATTTATTACTATTATTATTTCTGTTATATAATGGAAAGACAGAATACTATATGGTAAAAAACCTAGTTACATTCTTATAAGTATTGAGACTGTATGTGTAGAATTTGTATGAATAATACAAATAAAACACGATTTTTACCAAAGACAATACATGAATAACTTTACGGTGTTTTTATTATATATTCAGGTTAAAGACCATTTAACATTCTTGAATTATTTAGTGAAATTTATTGTGGTTTTATACAAATTTATTCATAAATACTTGATTTAGTTACCCTAGGTTTCTTTAATACTGTCCATAAGTCAATGTTAAACAAGTTTAGATCACAAAAGATGTCTGAGCTGGTAATAAAATTAAGTTGACCGTTATATTTTTATATAATTGTTGAAATATATATTATCCGAAACTCCTTTCTTTTTGTATTTTTACCAATGGCTACACAGTACTTGTTAAGACAATTTAACGACCTTAAAAACGATGGCTGCTCAGCGGTATTGAGGATTTGTGTCTGAGTCTTGTGAATAACTACGATAGAAATAGGTATGGTGGCATTACTTCCACGGACGAACTCGGCGTAAGTTTTACTACTTATGGCTTAAGTGAAATAGAAGATTCTATGGTCTAATGAATTTGCCTGCGGTTATCGGTCAAAGGTCAACTTAAACACTCACTTAAGAGAAAGCTGTGCTTTCTAAGTGCCGCTAAATCAATCCGGGAGAAACTGACGTATCTTTTGTTTAATTTGGAGGTGAGAAAAGTAAGTAAGTAATTTATAAATTAGTGTAAACTGAGCGTGGTGGTCTAGTGGTACTGACCCCGAGTTTCAATCCGGAGGTCGCCGGTTCAAATCCCGACGTGCACCTATGAGTTTTTCAATTCAAAGACTTATGTGCAATACCACGTTCTCAAAACGGTGAAGAAAAACGTGAGGAAACCGACATGTCCTAAAAATTCGAAGACACTGGTTCGAGAGAACCAGTGACTCGAATAGAATAGATAGTGTAAAGTGATTAGTGGACATTCTACACAGCCTCAAACTAATAGCTAGTAGGTACAATAGGAACCAGACTACTGATACTACAAACATGATAACATCCCGATACATAACACACATCTATGTTCGTAACATAAATATTTGTTCAAGGTTGGAATCGAGCCCGCGACCTTCAGCCAGAAAGCCTTTACTAGAAGAAGAAAAGTAAAGTAACGTTTAAGAGATACGTCACCATTGATGTTACAAACTATAGAATTTAACTTAAATGTGTTTAAAGAAATTTACTGTGAAATAAGAAAATGTTAAGTAAAATATATTCAGATTAATAATATAAATATTAAATACATATTACTATATATTGTATTACTTGTATATATTACTATTATATACACTATTATATAATATATATTACTAATATTATAAATGCGAAAGTGAGTTTGTTAGTTTGTTTGTTTATTTCACTTTCACCGCTGAATCAATTATGCTGATTTTTTATGTATAGATAGATAAGAGACTGAACTGGACAGGACTGGACTGGAAGGACTGGAGATAATTATCGGGTACTACTTTTATCCCGGAAAAGTGCATTGTTCCCGTGGAATAACTCACCGAGTAACACCGCGGGGCGCAGCTAGGAACTGATAAAAACCAATACATCTATGTTTATCATCTATCTATGGCCTCATAGCTCAGTTGGTAGTAACCCTGCCTTCTACGCTGTAGGTCGTGGGTTCGATTTCCACCCAGGGCAAATATTTGTGTGACGTTTGTTCTGTGTCTGGGTCAGCAAGAAGGTATTGATATGTATTATATGTATGTATTTACAAACACAAGTAAGTATTATATTAGTTTTCTGGTTTCCAAGCTATTTAATTAGCTTACTTTGGAGCTAGATGACACTGTCTGAAATGTCAACCAATATAAAAAATATAGAGGTATGAGGTAACGTAGTGAGATTCGTTAGGTAAGAAAAATATAATTTAGTATGCGTATTAAATAAAATGAAGAATACGCCCGAATTACTCATAAATCATAAAATAATTGCCTGATCAACTCATAATTATACAGCTATAAATGTCAATCTGCAACTTCTTCTGGTTTTTCTTCCGACACCTACTTAGGTAAGTGCTATTCAAATAAGTTTTAATCGATTAGTTTTTATTTTATTGGTAGCTAGCTACCCGCCCTGGCTTCATGCTTCGCACGGGTACAATTTAGTTATTAAGAAAATGAGGTGTGCGCTTAGCAAGAAGGTATTAATCTAAAGTTTTTTTTTTTTGCAAACAACCCTGATAGTTAAGCTATTTTGTAAAAGAAGAACACAAAAACTTAAATTTAATATAATAACATAAATATTAAACTTATTCAATTTTGTATTTTGTTTTTGTGTGATCGTTAATTATTGAAATAAAAAATATTATTATATACATAAACCTTCCTCGTTTATCGCTATAAAATATCAGTGAAATCCATATCAAAATCCGTTGCGTGGTTTAGGAAAAATTACATTATCCCTCAGTGATATACGCTTTTTTATTCATTTTTTGTTAAAGATAGCAGTAAATACTTTAATGCTACTCGTGCGAAGCAGCACGTATACAATAAAATCCTTCAGATATGTTTTAATTTTTGTTCATAAATTATAGTATAGCAATTAATTGCTATAAATATCAATCAGTCTATAAATATCAATCTGTCAATCAATCAGTCTTAATGAATTATTTTCGGTCGCATCCAACTACCGACTTCTGATTTTATCTCTGTCTGTGGATAAAATATGTATTATTAACTAAATCTTATCTCATTTAACCACCTTCTGGATAAAGGCCCTTCTAAGAACCACGTATAAATCAATCGATTCATCCTGTTTTAGGCGTATTTAATGTTTCTAAGTATTTCAATCATATACGGATATATTTCGGGTAGAACTTGCGACAAGTACTTGTACATCCGAGGAAGTACTACCAGCATAGCTATTTCTGCCGCCAAGCAAAGAAACGCATACCTATTATTATGTTCTGCTATGAAAAGTGTGTCTTCCATGAAATTACAGGCACATGAGACGTTCCATCTCCACCTCTCAATTCACGGGTGCAACTCAATGCTACTCGAGTTTTCTCGTACCTAAATACGACTTTTTGCTTTTGCCATGATCTGAATTTACCGCTTAAGACCAGGATTTTTCTATTCCGTAATATCATTACTTCAAAGAACTACATTGTGCGGACAATGCCGTAGGACCAAAAGTTCGAAGACAGTGCAGTAAAGTAAGTACTCAGTGCACGAAAGGAGCCTGTTTGAGACGCGCTATGATCACCACACTGGTTCGTGAGAGCCAGTGATCAGATTAGATCACATCAAAAAAGACCTGACTCCCAAACTATCTTCTCTGAATGTCATTAATTACAACATTTTGTTCAAGAGGTGACGTTATGTCCTAGGCATTTAGCTCGACCTGGTTGAATGTATATCTTTACTGAGGCACGCCTCATCAATAGAAATTAAACTCATCATTGGGTCTTTGTATTGCAATCTATACATTTATTAGAGTTCCGTACTATGCTTAATATCTGATGGTTCCATTTGGATTGTAATTTAATGTTAATTGGATGATAGTAAAACTGGAAAGGTATGTTTAATTGAAAATGTCAAATTTATACCTTTCCTTTACTCTTTGATCTTAATTATCACAAATAATAAATGTATCGATTATTGAGTATTGAAAGAAAATTATATATAAAAGTTATGTGTATTATCAATATTTTTCCTAAATTATTTAATAGCAGTAGAATTTCTGCCATGCTCGTAATGCATTTGCGTTACTGTGCTCCGGTTTGAAAGGTGTGGTTGCCGGTGAAATTACAGGCACTGAGACTTTCCATCTACGTTTCAGAGCTGTAGGCGCATACGATGCGACTTTGGTCTTGTCGGACCTAGGTAGGGGAGGAACCAAGTCGTATTGCTTGATATGGACAGAGGTTACAACTTAACAGGTTCTCGTTCCGTAACTATTACATAAAAATATAATATTTTGCTAAATTTTTAAGATATTTATTCGTTCTGAATTTTTCTTTTTTTTCATTTCTTTATTCATTTTGAAGCTCTCGATATATCGATCGAATAAGTCACCCGTTTCTTTCACAACGAGAAGGACGAAGTTCTTAAATTCTGTTTATTGAATTTTGTTTGAATTATCGTCCTGATATATCCTACTGACTGGCCTGGGTATCCAAAATAGATAAGTTTATTGAAAAGCATCTAATTGGGTTATAGTAGATAACATAGTGGTAATTATCTATAATGTCATTCATGAATTAGATAATGTAGGCTTATCTTAAATTTATGAATGTCCGTTTAAGATAATATCTGAAGCTAGTGAAGATATTACGAGATCAATATACTATCAGTTTTTCAATGTTGATGTTGATTCCCAAAGTTTTATTAGTATTTTCTGAGGCCCTCAGAAAATACTAATAAAACTTTGGGAAAAATAACAATACATGAGCGTGTTCAGTTGGGAACATGTTTCGTTGTAAGCGTGTACAGTTGGGAACGTGTACAGTTGGGAGCGTGTTCAGTTGGGTCTAGCCCGATCGTCTACGAGTCATTTTACGCAACGAAATATCCCACAGTTCAGACGATCGATTAAACTATTATCGACTCATCTATTTTTATGAACTCGATCAACCAATTTATCCGAATAGAGAGTTAACGGAACTATGCAGATGAACTTTTCAAAACCAGATCGTTAATCTATATCACTCCGAGAAAGTTTAAATAGAAATTCAACTTTATTACTTGTAATTTTAGGTCCAACATCCCTTACATTTAAAGAAAAATCTTCGTAAAGGCTAGCCCTACATTTTGCCAAACGTATTTGAACTTTTAAGCGTTTGTATAAACATCAGTTTTGTTTGCTAGCGTTCCACAGAATCACAAATATTTCAAGGAAAGTGAAGTCTTCTATACCAAAGTACTGATCATGCATTTTGCGACGGAACAGACACCTTTCCATTTAAATGCCAACCATATTAACAGCGTAACTAAGTTTATTTTAAAATGCAGGTTTGGACAAGAAGGATCTGCAGTCACAAATTTAAATTAGACCTTTATGCTTCAACTCTAAGGTCTTATTTTGAATAACGATAATTTTAAAAACAATCTGTAATTGAGACGGTTGAATGAGCTTCATGGGCGAAGCTGCACCCGATAATAGGATGCATCTGGTGTGACGTCACAAGGTTGCAACGGTATTCCCGTATAGGTAGATGCAAATCAGTGCCTCTGTTGTATTCCCAGCCTCCTAAATGCTACTAATCATGTACAGTAGCAGTAGATTGCCAAATTCGTCCGGGGAAGTACTGCCACAACGCCCATTTCCACCGACAAGCCATTGTCTGACTTCATAGCTCAGTTGGTAGTACTCTCCTTCTGAGCTGTAGGTCGTGACTTCGATTCCCACCCAGTACAAACATTTGTGTGAGGAGCATTGGTGTTTGTTTTGTGTCTAGTTGTAAATATGTATTTGTATGTATGTAATTATGTATTTAAAAAAGTATATATGTATTCTATCAGTTGTCTGGTTCCCATAGTACAAGCTATGCTTAGTTTGGGGCTAGATGGCGCTGTGTGAATTGTCAAAAAAAACCATTACAGAATTATGATTCGCGTTACTGTGTTCCAATTTGAAAGGTGCGGCCGGTTACCGGTGAAATTACAGGTCCATGAGACAGTCCACCTACACGACTCAGAGTTACGTTCGCATACGATGCGACTTGGGTCCTACCTTAGTTGGGAGGACCCAAGTCACATCGGTTGTTATGGGCCGAGGTTACCACTTAACACTAGGTGGGCCGTCGGCTCGCACTGCAAATTTATCACATAAACACAAGTAGTATGGAGTATTCTTGAAATTGCTATAGACTAAATATTTTAAATGTTAAATTTTACAGACTATTCAAACGCATATGTCATCCAAAGAAACAATTTTGCAATGCAAGTCTCGTGTTAGATTCTACATGTGTGCCTAATTTGTAATTCCACGTATCAGTAGAACGTACGCGAGACTATTTGACCTGATTTTAAGGTTTTTTATCTGTTTAGCGACCTTACACAACGCTATTACCTAACATCAAGTAAACAAGATAAAAATAATATAATTTGTAATTTATTGCTGGAATAATTTCTCATCTGTGTCAGTAGTCGCATATAGCTTTTGATTTTTACATGGCGATGTACTATTACTGCTGTAGTGTTTTAAAAGTCGTGTATTATTGCTCTGAAGAATATTATTTTTTGTATTTATTAAGAAAGAAAAGATATTTATTATACAGCAATAACAGAGAAGTAAAAAGTAATTTTATTTTATTCTAAATGTTAATAACATTTGTGAATGTATCTAAAGGTTGACTGCTTCCTGAATATTGTTTTATTTGCTTATAACTTATAATAATTACTTTTATATAATAGGTATATAATATAATATATATAATAGGTTATATATAATAAATAACTTATAATTTAACCATACGAATACTCTCCTAAACGGAATAAAGCAATGCGAGTGCTTTGCTGCTCGGTGGAAGAAATATGTATGACAGCAGTCCATATTTGGAACATACAGTAAGTTCTGCTGCTTTATTATGCTACCAACCGAGCTGTGAGGTCAACTGGGCTGTCGTGGGTTGAATTCCCGCCCAGGAAAAACATTTGCGATCAACAATTTTCTCGCTTGCCTAAAACGTAGGGCTAGATTACGCCATTCAATCAAACTCATCTAGTGTACGCTGATAACGTTATCTAGATATGACCGAAAAAAAGATAACAAAATTTACATAATAGGTATGAAGATATTTAATGTACCTACTGTTATATAATAAACAAATAAATTAAAAAAAAAATGGTTGTCTGTAAAGTCGGTTTACTGACGATAGTTGAACGTGACAACGTCTTAAGAAAATACTGATGGAATGGTAGCATTTTTCAAAAGAACATTTTAATTTCATTTGTTTAATAGATTTGTATATATATAGAGAAGGAGGTAATTGGAAATCACAATGAGATTGATCAAGTTAGATTTATTTGTACGCATAAATACAATTATGTCAATTTTTTTTTTACAATTTAATAGTTTTACACTGCACTTGATACTCGATCAAAACATGTAAATGTAAGTATTAGCAGCTGTCCACGCAGACGCATCGCTCACTCAAGTAGGAGAGAGACGGATGTCGAACGCTGCCGAACGCAAAGGCCGATTGTGCTTCTTTGTCGCTCGTTCCGCGCTCTCGCTTGCACTTGCACAAGCCTTACATGGAACGCCTCAGAGCGAGGTAACGCCGCATGAGTCATGTTTTTTCGTGCGTGCAGCCGGCTCTATCGAATTATAAGACGTTGTCACGTCAAAAAATCACCTCGCCACCAGGTAACCCAGGTACTAAGCGTAGCGTGTACTGTGCGAACTAGATAACCAATAGAATAGTTATAATATTATTTCATTATTAATACATATTAACACCCAGACACAGAACAAATCTTCATCGGGTATTTTTTGTATTATATTTTACAGTTTTGGTGAATTTTTTAAAACACTTTTCTTCGACTTTCACTGGCAGACACGACTATCTCTTGTACTTATAATATGATATTTAATGACAAATAATAATGTATAGGAAACTTATTAGAAACTTTACTGACTTCCGTCTATTGCTAGTCAAAATGTTTAGCTTTGAGACTGACTTGTTGTCGTACCACAAGTCAATAAATTTACTTCATGTTCCTACATTTAAATAGCACGTACTCTTTATATCATTACTAAGTAAAATAAGTACAATGAACTTAATTGTGGTATTTATCATTTCATAAAATTTATATTTTATCTTTACTACTCAATTCTTAGAATAACGGCGATAACGGCTCGGTAGTGACCTCGCATACAGGCTATAGGTCGTGGGTTTGAATCCTACAATGGGCTGAGCCTCAAGTGTTGGCCGCCGCGTACCACGACTTGCTCGTTAATAAATGTGTTTTTATATTATATGCATCTTTCTAGGTTTCAGGTCATTCTATAAGTCTTTTTTTAGTTACTACATTACTGTATTGCCATAAATAAATAAATAACAAAGTATCTTCGCGTGAACAATTGAAAGCGATTATATCGCATACTTTTATTCTAAATCAGCTTTACATATTACATATAAGATTCAGCAAATCTAATTTTTGTTTTGCGTTATAAACAACAATTTAGAACGCACTCTGGAAGTACAAGTCTGATTTGAAAAATTATTTTTATATTTCATAGCTTTATTCTTGATGAAGGTTATAAGTTACTTAAATTCACTTAACACCCTTAGGAGCGGGAAAAAAGTAGAAAATGCCACGCGGGGGTCGGGGGCTGAGGGTGGCTGTGGAACCGAGCATTACCGACTAGAGCTAAACTGTGCAAGCTAATCTCAACAACGGGTGAAACCGCGGTGCACAGCTAATCCTACTAATATAATAAACGTGAAAGTTTGTATGGATATTTGTTACTCGTAACTTTTCGTACTTTGTTACTTATAAGGTTGCATGGAAGAGATCACTTTTAGTGATAATGCCGCCCATTGTGTGCCTAATATTTTAATGTATTTTTTATTTATTTTTTGTAAAATGTTTTATGGTGTATACAATAAAGAGTTAATCTAATCTAATCTAATCTAATCTTTCACGCTCAAACGGCTGAAGGATTTGGATTAAATTTGGTATCAAGATAGCTAATATCCTGGCTTAACACATAGCCTACTTTGATCCCGGAAGTGCAGTGTTCCCGTGGGTTGACTTACTCACCGCGGGGAATACCGCGGGGCGCAGCTAGTAAGACAATAATAGAACAAAAAGCAATAAAATAAAAAATAACACAACTTACCTATTTTGTTTTCTTGATTTGTTGATTCGACGAATAAAAAACATATTAGTCATTCTGAAAAACCAAAATTGATTTCCTGAATATGTCAATGTTTATTGTCTCTCAGAGTCTGACGTCAGGTCTGAATATTTCAATGCTTTATTCATCACGATATACAATCATTCTAAGAACAATGTCATATTTAAATACTTACATAAGTCGTAAATAACATTCAGTTAAATATGATATTGGTGGTTTCTTTTGCCAACATGATAAAACCAATTTTAGATTCACGCATCTTTTTTAAGGCAGTAGAACTTGTTCCAAGTTTGTCCCAGGCAGTACTGCCACCATACCATAAAGGAAATTGTGTTGCAACAAACAAAATAGGATCAGGGTCGTAATAAAAACGAATATATGCTACCCTAGGACTACCCTTTGAATCAAACTCGTGTCCCCCGGGTGGTGCAAAAGGAGCAACCCAAAGTAGCAGTAGAACTTATGTTCACGCGGAGAAGTACTGCCACCACACCTGGTAATCTGCCACCAAGCAGTGACGCACTCGTGTTGCTGTGTTCCGGTGGGAGTGAGTGCCGGTGAAATTGCTGGCGCATGAGACGTAACATCGCCGTCGCGGGGTGATGGACGCAATGCAATGCGACTTGAGTCGTCTTGTACTTTGGTGGAGAGGACTTGAGTCGAATTGCTGTTACCATAGGCTGCGGTTACCACTTGAAATCTTATCATCAGGTGGGCCGTCAGCTCGTTGAGTCCCATAAAAGACGTAAAAAAGGATAATTTAAAAAACTATCTTTTTTTTTTTTTTTTTTTTATGTAATACAATTACAGAACGAGCTGACGGCCCACCTGGTGTTAAGTGGTAACCTCAGCCCATAACAAGCGACGCGGCTTGGGTCCTCCCCTACTAGGTACGACGAGACCCAAGTCGCAACGTATGCGCCTGTAACTGTGAGACGTGTAGGTGGAATGTCTCGTGTGCCTGTAATTTCACCGGCAACCACACCTTTCAAACCGGAACACAGTAACACGAAAGCGTTACTGCTTGGCGGCAGAAAAGGGCATGGTGGCAGTACTTCCCCGGACGAACTTCGAATTCAGGTATCTAGTTTAGGTAATCTAATTTAGGTATCGCTTAACGAGTACCTATAATCCAAAAATAACATTTTGGTTCCAGGATCACGTAAATAAAACACATCAGCGTCATGTTAAAATATAATTCATAAATAAACATACAATTAAATATTAATAAAATTAAATGACTAAAATACTGAAATCACTGAACTCAGAATAACAATAAAACAGTTTGATATTGATTATTTTTGTTATTTTTTTTTATTATTATTTTTGTTTATTGTTATTATATTTATGATATATATATTATTATTTATTTTTTGTATTATTTTGTTATTTGTTTATTGATTATTATGATAGTTAGGCTTTTACTTCAGGTTTTATTCTAATTAGACAAATCCATATGCTTATACTGTTAAGTATTGTGGAAATATATATTTTGTACAAAACAAACCATTAATCTTCTCAGAAGATTCTTTGTTAAGTGCTGAAGTAGTAACAAAGTTCGACTTATATGACTACGCGACATGAGTCAACTCATCTGTGGTGGAGAGGACTTGAGTCGTATTGCTGATGTCTATGGGCGACGGTTACCACTTAACATCAGTTGGGCCATTAGCTCGATCCGTCACCTAAATGAAAAAAAAATGACATTTCTTATATGGTTTTAAATTTACTTACATTTGTATGGAGTTTGGTAAAATAATTTCAGATATAAACAGGTGCACTGCAAAAAAACCTTGACATTATGTTATTAAAAATACAGGTGGCATTTGATTAGAGTCTGACTAAGAGATTACTTAGACTAGACTGTTTAAAATTAATAGATATATAATTAGATACATAACATTTTATTCAAAATTTATCAAATATAGCAAAATATTAGTAATAATTATTTTATTTTACTTTACATTACACATTTTTTGACATTTAACACAGCGCCATCTAGTTTCAGACTAGCATAACTTGTACTAGGTGCTTGATGTACCTAACTAAGTAACTAGCTCTTTCAAGTGCCTCAAAGAGGCCTCTTTGCACTATTGAACTAAATAACTAATAAAATGCCTATGTGCACGTATTTTTCATTAAATACATCCATATAGACAGGCCTCATAGCTCAGTTGGTAGTAACGCTGCCTTCTGCGCTGTAGGTTGTGGTTTCGATTCCCACACAGGACCAACATTTGTGTGACGAGTATGTTTGTTCTGTGTCTGGGTGTTAATATGCATAATATGTATGTATATACAAAAAAGTATATACGTATTGTATCAAGTTGTCTGGTTCCCATGATACAAGCTATGCTTATTAGGGCTAGATGGCGCTGTGTTAAATGTCCACCAATATTACCAATATTATTATTATTATTATTATATAATATGTTTTAATAAAAACATATAAATAGAATAGAATAGAATCGATTCCACGATTGCTTTGTGAAATTTTTGGCCAGACCGCGGAATAGATACATCTTAGTTCTCCGTACACGTCTGGGTTTAATGCAAATGGTTTACCCACTTGGCATAATGAACAAGTACATAAATCATTCTTGCCTTAGATTTATTGCCAACATCGTTTTTATTGCTACGCTCACAGGAAATAGGGTTTCCAGATGAATCTTAACACTGATATCTAGAATCATGTCCAAGTACTTGATACAATTTTACTGCCACTTAGATGCCTGGCTTGAAAATATTTATTACTCAGTGTAATTAGTATAACTAGTGCCATAACTGTAGTTTCTGGAAGTCATTGGTGAAAAAAGTCCCAAGTTCCTGCATTTGACTGACTGCTACATTCCTATTATCCCAAAATTGGGGCCAAAAATATGAATTAAAATATTTTAATACCATTATGGTCTACAACCAAGTCCACAATACAAGACTCCCTTATTTCACTGAGGCAATACTAATATATAACATGTGTGTAAACTAATATAATGAATCTATATAATCCCAAGTGTTGATGTCAAGGCCATCTGAGGCTAACAGCTATGTCCATTAGTAAAAAAAAACATTGGTATAATAACGTTATTTTTAACCAAAAATTAATTGCTTATTTGACTATAGTTTTCGTTAATAAGCGACTATACTACGACTCATTATTAGTACCTATGTCATATGTTCTTGACATTAGCGCATAAATTTAAGATGACATAATATTGTCGTGGCAAACAGTCGATAGAGACGCCAACGAGTCGATTAGTACTATACACAATGTAGAATTTATATTTAGCATGTTGTTTAAAAATATTTCAAGAAAAAAATACCCTCTATTGAATTAATAAAAGGTAACTCAGTCCATTCCGCGGAATAATTGTGATATTTTGATACCATCATTTTTTATTTTTTTATTTTCCCTCATTTTCCATACAGGCCAGCGACCTACTCCCCTAGCTGGCCGGCTCTGATGATTGCGTTTAGAGTAACTTATTTATGTTACCTAGTCATAACCAGGACAAGATTATAGAGGTCATCTGAAAAACTACAGGGAATTAGTTGCAGAAGAAAATATTTCAAAAATTTGGACAAGAGCCATCAGCCAAATTTTTCATTAAAATGTGCAACACATTAGGAAGCCTGTCTTTCATGCCGGTATCTACAAAGTGATGTTTTTAACGCGAATAAGATATGGAAGATGTTAACTTGATGTTAAGCGGTAACCTCTGCTTAAAACAAAATAAAAAAAATCTTGGGTTTTCGCCTACTTAGGTATGGGAAGACCCAAGCCGTACTGTATTGCGCCCGTAACTTGGAGACGTAAAGGCGGGATGTCTTAAGTACCTGTAATTTTACGCTCTACTACACCTTTTAAATCTGAACACGGTTACGCGAATGAATCACTACTTGACGGCAGTAATGGGTATGGTGACAGCACTTCCCCGGACGACGTGTCATAAGTTCTCTAAAAAATGTATACATATTTGACCCCTTCGGACTATTGATTTTAAATTTGTCCCAAATATCGCTAAAGGGAAGATGAACTACGTATTCCAATTTCGCTAACAGTATTTATTCTTCTTAGTTTGATAGAAAATCCACGTTTAATAAATGCTATAAAACTAGTGTTAATATTATAATAACAAAATATTTACAATATCTTCAAAACTTACACCTATTTACTTTTAGACAGAAAGAGAACCGTAATTACAGATCTTTAATAAAACACTTATGCATTAAATACTTTACATTTCATTGTTCTTCCCATCAACGACCACGAATTAGTGATATATGACGTCAATATAGCTAAAAGCCTTATCTTCAATAAGTCACTCATGGATAAGAAAGATAAACAAATAAATAATATTGTATTTATAGGAATATAATCTCCAATTGTATGACACAAATTATCTTTATTGTCTTATCAACTTATTGAAAATAATACCTCATCGGATCAATATCACACATAAAATTACAGTATGAAAGATTTATGAAATTCTAAAAATATATTATAGTCTGTTTACCTTTCATATAATATACGACAAACATAAAATATAGAGCACGTTTAATATATTGGCAACGTTAGAAATTATTTCCGAACTATTTATAACGATCGACACACCAATCGCTAATGGAAAAAAGGCACAGAGTTCAAAACAAAGACGGCACAGAATACGCTCCGGCGAATAAAATAAACTGTGTTCTCCTATCTGCTATGACATAAGCGAAGGGTCTATTCGCAACGAATTCCTGCCTCTCGTTATCGGGAACGTTTACCAGAAAATCTACACTAGCGCTTGCCCTAACCCCTTGCTCTGTCACCTCAATATCAGCAATATGACTCATCAGCGAAGCATACATAGTGTAACTGCTGATATGATCAAGCTCCGCGCGATTCGGGTCAAAAACTCTCCTCACACCCATATCGAAAATTAACTCCGGCAAATTATCTACTGTAGTATTTATTCGGAACCTGGGAATCTTCAAGTTCACCAGCTTCGGACCTTCAGCCTTAAATGTGTTGTAAATAGAATTCAAGGTCGTGCGCTGCAGGTCGTAAAATAAGTCACCCACCCAAACGTTGTTGATAGGTAGAAATATCAGCATTGATATACCATTCACACAAGGAATTTCTAAAACTTTGGAGTTTATATAAGAAAGTTCCGTTACGTTGAAGTAACCTATTTGACTCATCATGTTTACCTGTCCGATACCCTGTCCCAAACCCGACATGAAGCTCTCAGGTTTGGTGTAAGCGGGGTTGAAAGGCGTCTGCCAAGCACTACGGAAATACACATTATCACTCAAAAGCAACACTGTCGATTCAAAGTCATCTTTAAACACCGCTTCGTCGATCACCCCTTCCGTACCGTATTCTACGAACTTATTGACTTCCATAGCCGAAGTGTCGGGGTATTCGAAATTTTTCAAAAACACTTTTAAGCCGTAAAAATTTTGCACATCGCGTATATAGTTAGGTTTCACTGCCATCAGTTCGTCGATGACCATCACACTTGTTCTTCTATACTCGTACTTGAGTCCTTTATTCATTTTGCGAAATATTTTCCCTAGTTTGCTCTTGAAACATCTGTTGCGATGATGTCTGGTGATCTTCCAAATTTCTCTCAGGGTTTTTCCAGACGCTCCTTCGGCTAAAGCGGTGAGTTGCAGCCAAGTGGATAGGGGTGAGAAGACGAAATGGCCATTTTCGTTTTGAGAGACTCTGTCCAAAATCCGGGTGGAGAAATGGTAGGCCGGCCGTTTGAGCAGCAGTAGCGCCGACTTTTGGTTACATTTGTACTGTTGACTGATGGTGAGGTGCAGCAGTGTTAATAGAATTAGGATTTTTAGCGCCATGTCTGTGTGTCGCGGGGCGTGCGCGTGCGCGTGCGCTGAGCTCTCGTGGCTCCACTGAACGATGGATGGCGTCGGGACTTGAACTTGGCCGGTTATTTTCATCGAAAGTGCGAGCACTTTTTTATGCAACTAGCTAATGCCGGCGCGGCTTCGCTCAGTTGTGCTAAGTGAATGCAGTGTGTTAATCAGAGGTGATTTTTACAAGTTTCAATCGCTGCATATAATAAGCTGAACTATACCCCTGACCAATATTTTATCTCCCTTTGAACTATAATATAAAAAATAAATAAAAAAATATTGATGGACATGCCATCTAGCCCCAAAGTAAGCTAAGTATAGCTTGTATTATGGGAACCAATAATATAAATAATAATATAATACTTATATACTTTTTGTGTAAATACACATACATTTAATACATATTATCAACCAGACACAGAACAAACATCTATGTTCGTTACAAAATTTTATGTCCTGGGTGGGAATCAAACCCACGACCGGCAAAAAAGGCAGGGTTACTACCAACTGAGCTGTGACGCCTAAAAATCTAAAAATCAATATGAACTACTTTTGCATACCAAAGTGTCCTAAATGAAATTTGGATATTTAACATTAGACATTATTCGTCATAATCATAAACAGTCTTGGTAAACTCTTATTTCAATTCAATTATACTTCAGTTTCAAAAATAGGTTGAACAACAATTTTCTATTCTTGAGGAATTGGACCTTCGTTTTCTCTAAATATTTACTAACCACACCAACTCAGTTAAAATGTTAAGTTGCAAAGACGTTTAATATTTGTTTTTGGTTGCAAAATCTGCCTTATTTTGGTTTACAGGTAAAACTTTGAAAAATACTAACAGATATTTATTTAACGGAGTCATTATTGCTATGAATTTGCTGCCAACGTTTACCGAAACAGCACTTCTCGGTTTGAAATCCCTTAGGGTTAAAATTTCTATAATTACATTCTTAGGGCGCGACTTTACCCTGTAAGGAACAAACCCTCCAAAATTAGTCTCTAGGTCAAGCAATATAGGCTGCGCGTTGACTTTCAGTCGGCGGGTCAGTCAGTCAGTCTGAACATCGTCTGTTTGATGAGAACTTATTATTCAGACGGTGCTCCAATTTTATTGAGAACGATAAACATGCCAACATATGCAGTGGTACGCGTAAGCTGTTTGTTTTGATTTCGACCAGTACTTATTAAATATAATTCTAATGCAGTTTATTTTATTCTTTTCTACGCCCCGCGATGAATAAATCATCCCACGGGAACTCCGCACTTTTCCTGGATCAAAAGTTGCGTATGTGTTAATCCAGGATATAAGCTATCCTGGTACCAAATTTCATCCAAATCCGTTCAGCCGTTTGTGTGTGAATAACAAACATACATACAAACTTTCGCCATTTTAATATTAGATTTGTAAAATTGGATGGCGGCTATATGACATAACCCATGTATCAAAATAAAACGCATCTTATTTTGGTTTCTTATTGGGTTTGATAGTTTATGAAGACATGCTGTTTTAAATTTGTGAAACGATGTGTTTTTTTAATCAAAGCAACCTTATATGATATAAAAATTCAGCTGAAAATTTCTGGCTAAACTATTATTTTAATCACATACACTCATAATTAAAAATATAAAGCTATCTTAATAGGCTATTATATTCAGAGCAAGACCATTTGCAACATTATAACCCCATTGTTTATTTTCCAAATAAGTTTATGCAATGTTTTGGTATTAACCAAATCCAGTGTAATGGTTAAAACTTATTTTTGGGGTTGCGCCCTTCACCATTATAAATGAAAATGCTTGGGATATACACTGTAATTTCTGGAGATAAAAAATGGTACACAGTACCAACCAATACTGGTCCAAATACATGTCAGTAGGTACTTGTTTTGACAACTCTACCCATACAACTTTAATTTTTTAATGCTAACAAAAAATAATGTTTCTTTACTAGATGTTTCTTTATCGATATCTTTGCAATGAAATTAATACATGTGTGTTAGATTACTGACAGACTGACAGCGTAGCTACAATTCGCGATGTGTGCTCAAATTGATATACCTAAATACTTGTTTACTATTTTGTGATCATAACAATAAAACAAAGATACATTTCTGGCATGGATCATGGTTTTTTTTTATGTTATACAGTTACGGAACGAGCCGTAACCTCTACCCATAACAACCGATGCGACTTGGATCTTTCCAACTAGGTACGACAAGACCCAAGTTACATCGTATGCGCCCGTAACTCTGAGACGTGTAGGTGGAATGTCTCATGTGCCTGTAATTTCACCGTCAACCACAGCTTTCAAGCCGGAACACGAATGCGTCACTGCTTGACGGCAGAAATGGGCATGCTGGCAGTACTTTCCCGGACGTACTTGGCGAGAGTTCTACTGCTCTTCAATTATTAAATTATAAAAGTGAGTAGCTACAATGTTAAAAAAATGGCGATTAAAGATGGCGATGAGCTGGACATTTGTTACGTCTACTTTCCCAGGATAGTGTTAACCACAAAAGGGGTCCTTCTGTCTTCCCTTTCGGGGATAAAGGCGTGTATGTATGAAATTGTCCTGGTCTGAATGTTGACGCATTAAAACAAAATATTGTACGAAAAAGTAAATTGAATATTGAGATAATCAATGTTGACACACCTAAGTTAAACCAAACATTAAGTAAATGATCAAATATTCAAAGTGTCCTTGGCCTCGCGGTAACTATCATTAACATAACATTAAGCTCAGGCTGTGCCCGTTACTCCGCTAGTTTTTGTTTCTGTTTTAAATCATAATTCCATACTGAACCCATCAAATCTTAGGCTAATTTCTCTCTTAATAAATTAAATAAATGTTGGTGGACATTTCACACAGTGCCATCTAGCCCCAAAGTAAGCTAAGAATAGCTTGTATCATGGGAACCAGACATCTGATATAATACTTAAATTCTTTTTTTGTAAATACACAATAATACATATCAACACCCAGACACAAAACAAACATTTATGTTCGTCACACAAATGTTTGTGCTGGGTGGGAATCGAACCCATGACCTATGTAGATAGAGTGACAGTGATCACCGCACAACCAACTGCCCCGAAGGCCTATCCATTGCAGTTTTTAACAAGATTTTTCAAGGTGCAGTTCTGACAACTATTCTTCCTATTTCACGGTCTACTGCACAAGTCGTTTGAGATCTGCCGTCCAACTCGGCATGCGGAACCATTTGTGCGTGACATGTTTCACGCTTGACTACTCCCCAGATTGACTAGCAGTCGATATGAGTTCCGTATTTTAAACCACGAGTCTGTCAGAAGAACAGAAGTTTGTGTACTGATATACCTATAATCATAATAATAATATAATTTTGGTGGACAATTGACACAGCGCCATCTAGCCACAAACTAAGCATAGCTTGTACTATGGAAACCAGACAACTGATAGAATACATAATATAAATACTTTTTTGTTAATATTTTTACTTTTTACTTTTTTTGTTATTCCACCTTGACGTCTCAGAGTTACGGGCGCATACGATGTGACTTGGGTATTGTCGTACTTAGGTATGGGAGGTTAGATCACGCTTAAAAACAGTAATACCTATTTCAATCTAACACTGATTGATCTAAATAATGATGCCTCAGCAATCAGGTTCGTCACATTTTCAATTGTTTAAATTGTTTTTACATGGCTTGATGACTGTAGTGTTTCAGTGGGGCGTGTTTCGGGCGTCAGGCGACAAAATTGTAAATAAAATTTACGCTCGCGTTGTATTGAAACATAAGAAAGAAAGACGAAAATAGATTGGGAATCACAGATACATCTACGTAACATAGGAACTTAGCTATACTTAACTAGATAGTGGAACTTATCTTAACACCTCCAAAAAAATTATCATATGCTATATATCATATAACATAATTCATAAGAAAAATGATTTATTTGTGGCCCTAACCTTATATACAACATAAAAGGCAAAAGTTTTTTGTATGTCTGTCTGGCTCTTTGTTCCGATTAATTCAACTCAGGCGAAGCTGCAGGCAAGACTAGTTTTATAATAAAATCTCTAGTGTTTTTCTATAAAGTTGTATGTTTGTTCGTTCATTCGAGGAACTACTGTAGGGATTTAATACGATTTACATTGGTCGATAGGTAGCGCGGACTTGATGGTAGTTCATTCGTAAATGTCCTGGCTACCGGATACCGGAAGTACGCCGATTTATTCGTGAGAAATTAAAACAAGCACGGACACGATATTGGTAGCTCAAATAAGGGCGTGATCCTAATGTATACATGACATTACTAGATAGAGTGATTTACGACTATGATTTGTGCGGGCGATTTATGTTCCTACCACCATCAAGGCTACCGCTACTGTGTAAAGCTAATGCGGGTTGATAGTTACAAATATTTATTAATACCAATGACGGCGGTGGTAACCGTGTTGTAGAGAATATTAATATAAAAATTATCACATTTTTATGACGGCGAAACCACATGGCCTCACTGATAGCACTCCTTGATGCACCAATCAAGTATTGTAAACCAAATTTAACGTTAAAAACGTATGTTATAGATATATAATATATAGATATATAAAATATAGATATATAATTATATAAAATAACGTTATTACACTGTCTTCAATTTTTACAGTATCTAGAAAACTGAAGTTGACATCTGCCTACCCGTACTGCCACCATACCCATTTCTGTCGATGACCAGTAATGTATTCCCGTGACGGTGTTCCGGTTTGAATAATGTGGTTGCCGGTGAAATTACAGGCACTTGAGACATTCCACCTTCGTGTCTCAAGTTTAAGGGCGCATATACGATAATATATCATTATACTTGGGTCTTGTTGTGCCTAAGTAGGAGAAGATCCAATTCTATTGGCCTCGTATCGACTGGCCGCATAGCTCAGTTGGTACGTTAAAATAAAAGCTTGTAAAGACAAAAAACACTAATCAAGACAGAACGTAGTTACTGTCTATATAACACAATGATGTATTCATTACGACGAACAATTGTCGTAATTAGTATATTGCGTTTATATATCACTTCTGCTAATATAAAATCTAACCACGCACCAACCACAGCTGCACTCAGACACAAACAAATAAAACATTTTATTGATCGTATAAAAATAGACATCAGAGGAAGGCATCAGTTGCATTCGATTGAAGAGCATTATGTAGTGGACGGGGCCGGACTAAGGCATCAGACGGTAGACCACCTTGAGGATCTAGCTTCGGAAATATAATAAATAAATAAATAAATAATGGTGGACATTTCACACAGCGCCAACTAGCCCCAAAGTAAGCTAAGCATAGCTTGTACCATGGTTACCAGACACTGATATAATATTTATATACTTTTCTTTTGTAAATACATACATATAATACATATTAACACCCAGACACAGAACAAACATCAATGTTACAAACGTCACATAAATGTTTGTCCTGAGTGGGGATCGAACCCACGACCTACAGCGCAGAAGGTAGGGTTACTAACCAACTGATCTATGAGGCCAGTCAGATATACATAGACATATACATACATTAATTTACTCAAGTAGCACACATAATACGTCACAATTTAGCAGACAGGAAACAGATATGGCGCGGCGCTGCTTTAGGTTTTAAGAGCAGTAGAACTCACGCCAAGTTTTTATTAGTATTCTCAGCTGAGAATAGTAAGCGCTGATTTTCAGCCAATAAAACCTTTACTATTGACGACACGGCTCCGGCGGCGGTCTCTTAACACGTAACTTAAAAATAATCACCTAATTAAAAATAAATACAAATATAAAAATAGATTTCAACTCTGTGTGGATTCATGCCTGTTCTTCCTTGACTTTGATATCGATTCTGCGAAATCATCAAGGCAGCCATCGCTTTAGGATTGCAATTGAAGTATTATACTTATCTGAATCGTACTCTCTAGAGTCACAGCGTTTTACCTTGAATAGTGGTTAAGTTCGTTCCTTTGATGCATGAGCAGTGATGCATTTGCGTTCTGTGTTCCATTTTGAAAGGTGTGGTTGCCGGTGAAATAACAGGCACGTGAGACATTCCACCTACACGTCTCAGGGTTACAATATAAATAATAAATAAAACAGTAAGTTTAAGGGGGGCCGCGTTGCTCGCGTCCGTAGGATATAACCCTTTGAATACCTACGTGTCTCCCGGGTGGTGCAAAAGGAGCAACCCAAAGTAGCAGTAGAGCTTGTGCTAAGTTCACCCGGAGAAGTACTGCCACCACACCTGGTAATCTGCCGCCAAGCAGTGATGCACTCGTGTTGCTGTATTCCGGTTGAAGGGAGTGGGTGCCGGTGAAATTACAGGCGCATGAGATGTAACATCCCCGTCTCGGGGTGATGGATGCGACGCAATGCGACTTGAGTCATCTCGTACTTTGGTGGAGAGGACTTGAGTCGTATTGTTGTCTATGGGCGGCGGTTACCACTTAACATCAGGTGGGCCGTCAGCTCGAGCCGCCACTAGAATAACATAAAAAAAGTAAGATACGATGATTCCTGCCTAAGTTAACTGTGTAGCAGAGACAGCGCCCACCTCCTTAACCAGTAGGCAGTGTTTCGACGTACATTAAATTAAAATCTTTAGAATACTTATTTACCAACTATACAAACAAAACAATAAAGAAATAAAAACATGGTTGAAAAAAGTACCAATTAATTTGTTTAACGAGAATATATATAATGAAGATAAGAATCTTAAGAAAATACTTTCCGTTTACCAAATTAGGGGTGGAATTCGTATTGCTTTTTTCGGGTAGAGGTTACCACTTAACAGATGGGCCATCTGCTCGTTACGTAACAAAATCACATAAAAAAACCCGAATTACCGTGTCCTGTTTAAAAGTACGATATATTTTCATATTATATGAAACGCGTAAAAATCCCATAAAACTATCGAGTCAGTGAACCATCCAGTAACGGTCGATAAACTCTTATTTTTTGCCTCTTTTTAACTGTATTGCCTAATGTCCGCAATGATCATGGGTAATGATTGTAAATGTACAGACTGTATTATGTCTGATTCATCAAATCATTACGTTTTTGATGGCTGCTTTGGCACTATAATAATAATAATACAATAAAAATAACATCAAAATTTAAGATTAAATAAGTAACAGTAAATTAGTAACAAAATTTCATAATGACCCCTTTCCGGAATCACTCTCCACACAAGTCTCTTCCAAATAGGAGAGTTGAAATTATCCGCTACAATCCTCAAGATGGTGTTGGGACTGTCTCGTCCCCTGCTTATCAGGGATGCAGTCTTCTTGCGCATGATGGCGTGAAAATTATCCGAAATATGTTATTGTATTGGATGCGCAGGACATCCAGCGACCTTTTAGTATGATAGACCCACAGACTTCCCGTGTAAAAGCTCTGACAATACACCTTGAAGAGCGTACTTTTAACTTGCATAGTACACCGGGAGAATCTGCGAGTAAACATGTTACCACGGACCGCTAGAGAGTTAAATAGTTATTCATATCTAGATATATAAATATCCTGTTAATGAAAACCCATCAAAGTCGGTTCTGCCTAGTCTGAATAGCTGGGGATATTTGTATTTATGAAGTTTACTCCTTAAGAGTTTTTTAATTTCTATTAACGTCCCGTCACGAAAATTTGATGGGTAGTAAATTAAGCGTTAATTTAATGTTAACGCTATTCTTTTGATAACGCTTTTTGCGGTACGTTTTACAAAAAGAGTACACTCCAGTAGCGCGTTGGAACTAACTTGCACAAATTTTCTTACTTCGAAATTACCAAAGTCATCGAAACGTTGATTATGATGTACAAAAGCTACCCTTTAGTGGTTATTTGTATAATTACCAATCATTCAATTTCATTATAATACCTTTACCTATTGTAGTATTATATAGTCCATTTCTCGGAAAGCAAAAAACAGTTCACTTCACTAACGATAAAATCATTTGCCGTGAACTTATAAGGAACGCTTAAATGGTTGTAATTTACACAAGTCTGAAAATCACATGGCATTTTATCCCTTATGGGAATAGTCATAAAGGCCAGTATTGTGTAAAAAGAAAGCCAATTAAAATCATGGTTAATTGAACAGCTTTGGCTCGGTGTGAATCTGATGTAAACATACTAATTTGTTTTTCAGTACTTTTCCTCGTGACTAAGTCTTAGCCTATATAGTCATAAGTTAAAAATAGTTAATAAGTTTTTCGTACAAGTGTACACGCGTGAAGTTTCCCCACTTCGCCAAATCATGTTCAAGTTGTTTGCCGGCAACTAACTTTGGTATTAAAGTTCGCCTTTTGAACAAATTGTAGCAATATATTAGTAATAATTTGCGCCTGAAAATAAAGGCGAAGGAATTGACGCTCTTAAATGCATGAAACAGGGCACCTATGCTATTTCTGTGACGTATGTAGGTTAATACATTCAAAACTAGGTCTAGAACTCTACTCCGGATACAAAAACAATAATAAACACGCTGTATTGAAAACAAACTTAAATTCTATATTGGAATCTAAACTTTTGGGCGGTACCTATGTAAATAACTCTTGCATTAATTTATTACTTCCATCTGGTTTTCCAATACAAGTAATTCAAAAAAGCTGGACATTCTTTCAGAGAAATAAATTATATATATCATTTGTTTGATCCACAGATACAAGAAAAATAAAACGTATCTAACGACATGAAATCACATTTCCTCGCACAAGTGTTTGTCCCGGGTGGGAATAGAATCCCTACTAACCGAGCTGTGAGGCCAGTACCTACAATTGGAACAAATAAGAACCAAGCCGGGCCGGTCGCCTTAATACATAAAAATCAATGTTTGATTATTCGTACTTTATGCGCTGCTACTATACTATAGTATATCTACTTTAAGTACAGTAGGTGTACTGTAGGCGCAACCTACTGTACTTAAAGTAGGTGTACTGTAGGCGCAACCTACTGTACTTAAAGTAGGTGTACTGTAGGCGCAACCTACTGTACTTAAAGTAGGTATACTGTAGTGCACATACTGTTCTTAAAGTAGGTGTACTATAGTATGCCTACTTTAAGTACAGTAGGTGTACCGGCAATTTGCGGCAGCAACGATCTCCTTCCCCCCGCCCCCCTCCCCCCGCCCCTCGCCCCCCAGCTAGTCATACATATCTAGACTACCCACAATCAGCGTCAAAAAACATTCGACTATGAAAAACATTAGCGCAATTGAATTATTATAGCAATGGCAACTCGCCAACATTTTTTCTGGTACAGTTGGTAATCATATACGCCTCAGAGATACATTTAAATCATTGTGCTATGATAGAGAAGTAATTATTATGGCGCCAGCGCTGGTGACTGCTTTCAATGTACGCTCCCAATTTTAAGACTTCAAAAAGTAGGAGGTTATCAATTCGTTGGAATCTTTTTTTATATATGTTCCTCGATTACTCAAAGACGCCTGGACCGATTTGAAAAGTTGTTTTTTATTTGAAAGGATACTTAAAGATTGGTCCCATAGAAAAATTCATATATATCAGTTCAATCATTTGGTTTTTAAATCGAAATAATTGGAAATAATATGTCATCCAATTATGAATCTACAGGTCCACTCAATAGGGATGCACAAAATGTCAAACCGTTGAACTTGTTAGCGTATGTATATAAATAAAAAACTTATTCAGGCAACACAAGTGGCAACATTCATCCCAAAAACAATAAAAATGTTTAAATGATAACGTGGTACCTAGTGATCGCGTAATGTTTTTCTTTCCATACTCTGTTTGGTCCGATGCCATGAAAACATCTGTCTGTACTGTGTCTAATACATTTTGCACAGATAATTTATCTTGTAAGCTTTGGATCTATTCCTCTTCGCCAGTTTTTCTTAGGAGCTTTGGTATAGGTTTCTTCAAACGATGGATTACTTCTTGCCTCTAGTTGCAGATGTCCATAAGCGACGGTGACCACTTGCCGTCAGGTGGGCCGTCAGCTCTTCTGTTAGCTTATATAAAAAAACACTAATATTTCGTAATAAAATCGTATTAATTTTGGTGTTCGTGCTTCTTTTGTTTTATGTTACGTCTTTAGAAAGAATATCATGTCAAATGAGTATAATTTTAAGGCTCCATCTTTACTCTGAAGTTTTATTAAAATCTCTTAATTATACTTTTATTTTGATTTTAGATGCCAGACTTTTTTATGCAAATAAATTATTTTGATTCCGAGTCTGGATGGCTACACACAAATAAAATAAACTTTATAAGTTAAACTCTTGCACCTACACGCCAAATTGGCTCTTATTTACTCCTGCTATTTCATATTCACTTATTTTACCAAGAAAATTGTCTAAGGAATTTCTTTAAACCTATATGTGTGCTACGTAATAATAATAACGCAAGTATTTAATTTAGTAACAAAAAACCAAGACCACTAAGTATTAAAACATACAAATCCAAAAACAGCATCCTATCAATACGAAGCGTAAGTTATCAAGGGTCACTCTTATCAGAACCGAAATACAACGAAACATACAGTCCAAGTCATTTCTTCATCCACAAACAAAATGGCGAGACATATATTTGTATTCCTCACGATATTAGCTTGTGTTTATACTCAGTGCACGATACCCAAAGCGAAACGTTTCTTCAAAAGGTCTATCTACGATTTTACGGTTAAATTAGCCGGAAGGATCAGCCTCGACACGGAAAGTCATTTCGTCGCATCGGGCTTGTCACCATGGAATCTCCTATCTACAATCGCCCTCGGAGCTACAGAGGAAACGCTGACGGAAATAGCACACGTACTGAGAATGCATCCTCACACCTGCTTCAACGAGAAATACAATCAAATCACCAAAAAGCTGAACTCGATTACAAACGGCTCGATCCTAGAGCGCAGCGCAGCGATTTACGTGGACACCAACGTTAATGTGATGGACGATTTCGTGTTCGATGTGAAGAAAGCTGGCGTCTGCGACATCGAAGTGTTGCCTTTCGAAGACTCCGTACCGACAGCGCAACACATCAACGAGAGGGTGAGCCTGGCGACACACGAAGCGATAGACGAAATCGTCACATCGTCAGACATAGAAGGAGCGTCGATTCTAATAACGGACGCTTTGTACTTCAAAGGCTCTTGGAAGATCGCGTTCCCATACTCGGATACGGAGCTCAGCGCGTTTTACAACGACAGAGGTAACCAGATCGGTGACGTCGATCTCATGTTCGTCAATGGTATTTTCAACATCACCGGAGTCAAGCAACTTCAAGCTAGAGTTCTCGAGCTGCCGTACGGAGAAGAAAACAAATTCTCCATGTTGATATTCTTGCCATACATAGATGTCACTGTCAACACAGTCATTGACAACCTGGACAAAGTAAGTTTGAGGACTATTTTTGCACTGTACAAGCGCAGGGGAACCGCAAACGTCGCTGTACAAATTCCAAAGTTCAAATTGTCGTCTGATATCAACAACTTAAAGGAGCTCTTGATGGATATGGGTTTGAGGAAGATGTTCGACAGGTACGAAGCCAAATTCCAAGCGTTGACGAATACTAGCCATGTTTATGTGTCGAATTTGATACAAAAGGCTGATATTGAAGTTACAGAAGACGGCACGGTCGCAGGTGCGGTGAGTGAGGCGGAATTTGAAGCGAGAATGTTGCCCGATCAATTTATGGCGAACAAACCGTTTCTGTTCATGATCGTGGACAGGGAATTGGAGATTCCGTTGTTTGTTGGAGCTTATTCGGTGCCACCGAAATCTACCAGTCGTTACTAGTTTTAGAGTCAGTGTAATATAAGCAAATTGGATAATGTACCTAATATTAAAATTTCCAGCTCATTCGTAATTTTTATATACCCTGTAATACCAGTGCGGGAATAAGCTAACTGTTACATAAACATAAAACTAATAAGAAGAGTCAGTTTAGAACTGACACTATATTACATATTTCAATATTTTATTTCGTTTTCTCCAACAAATTTCATAATAATACATTAATTTTCCGCCAAAGCTGGCAATTCCTAATTACGCTTCGAGTTGATCCGCGCTAGGGATAGGCGATGTTAAAAAAAAAGATTATTCAACAATCGATGATATTTTAAGGAACAGAAAAACAATCGATTATTTGAAAAAACATCGAACAATCAATCGATTATAAAAAAAAAAACACTCAATCGATAAATTTACGTATGTGAGTTGACCATAGAAATATCGTAATATTATTGCAACAAACTAGATATTTTAATAAAAGGAGCATGGAATATCACACATCAATGTTGTTCGACAAATGTAGAAAAAAGTTCGATTTGGAAAATTTTAATTGAAGTTAGGTGATCCATTCTCATAAGTATTTCGAATATATGAAATAAATTAGAGGCTACATACCTTTCTTTGTTGTAAAAATTTACGTAGTGAAAATCGTTGCTTATTTGGAGTATTTACGAGATCCGATCGAGTAGTGAACAACCACGAGTCAATGAAAAAAAAGTTCACTCTTCCTGTCAAACACCTCTTCTGTCACGACAAAATTTAAACGAAATTATACACTACGGGTTGGGAAATTTGGCAAAATCGACTGAATTCGCTGAATTTTGATGTCACTCTACATCGCACATGTCAATGTCACAAGCCGTATCCATGTACTAAAAACTCCAACAATTGGCGATTCTAACGACAACGGCATATTTGCGAACTAAAAATACGGCCACACTGCAACACAACGGCATGAACCAATGGGAACTCAGAACACTGGGTTTTAAAAAAAAGGATATTCGATTGCATGATTCGTATAATCAACAATCGATTTATCGACTGAAAAAAAACGACTAACCTAATAATCGAAACGACGGAACATCGTCGAAACAATCGATTATTTCTGGAAAAAACATCGGATTCCGATTAATCGAGTTAACATCGCCCATCGCTAATCCGCGCGAGCAGTGTTTTGATTTTATAAAGTTAAGTGTAGTATTATTTTTGCAACTTTTATAATTATCTTATTTACCTTGATAAGACAGCGAGTAGATTTGCTAGCTTCATTGTTATATCTGAGTAGCATGAGAGCGGCCGCGTTCCTATAAAAACTAAATTGAAATTTGCAAAAAGGAATTAAGTAAATTTGTCAATCCTAGACCATGTATAATAATAATTTGAAGAGCTGTAAAGTTATGCCTAAAATGTAAGTACTTTAGTTATTTATTTATTCCTAAATATTGGGTGTTAATTGCAAAGAAGGTTTTGCGAACTTGTTGTCCTTGATCGCAAGTTTCAATACCAGTTTAGTCATAGTACATTTCAGTTAGAGGAATCATTTGAAGACAATAAGTATAATGGAAATGATAAAAAAAGTCAGAATAATAGTCCCTAGTGTACATATTATTTTACCAATTATTTAGATAGGGATTTCGAGACGACAGGCTTTGAATAATTATGTTTTTTATTGGATGTAGTTTTTGTGGTGATAGTCTGTCATACAATTGAAATATATACCTAATACAATTATTTTCAACATATTACCTGAACAACAAAAGTATAAATTAATAGAACTTTTAACCATCTATACAAAAAAAGAGCTACAAGAATACCAAATCAAACTGTGCTGTGGTCTTTTCCCTTAAGAATGTATGTGTGTAATAACAATATCTCAAAACAATGAAGGAAAACATTGTGAGGAAGCTGGTATGACCTAGAACCAAAATGTAACAAGTGTCAAGTGGACTAAAGGAGCCTTTGTGAGGTGCACTTAATTCCAATATCCTGATATCTGAATTTCCTTCATGTAACACCAGATCCGGTGTCCGCCAGGGATCATCTTTAGGGCCACTTCTTTTCTCCATAGTTATTACTCCATGCGGATGATGTTAGCTTTTACACAAAGTTATTGATCTGTAGATAGATCTCATTGCAGGACAGCTGTGCAGTTATTGTTTCCAAATGCTAAATCATTTTACTGCAACCTTTATCTATACCCTTTATATTGAAAGGAGAGAAATATTGTCAAAGATTTGTACTTGGTTATTTTTGACTGTTCGTGACAGCATTTGAAAGCTAGCAGTGTGTGATTTGAAAAGGTTAGGTTCTTTTATACTGCATTTACTCTCTTTCATATATTTTATAATTTTATGTTAGAAAATATACAAAAATATTTCAATTTTTTACCAAAAAAAATGAGTAGGACCTTTTACATCTAACTAATATCTTCAGCGAACACAGTAGTTAACTCAATGAAGACATGATGACTGTTTGATCATGTTATATCTTTCCTGACTGGCCCCAGTGCTCAGCTCGATAGTGACCTGCCTTCTGAGCTGTAGGTTGTGGGTTCAATTCCTGCCCAGGGGCTTATCCCATAGTAGCTTGCTTAGGTTGGGGCTAGATGGCACTTTGTGAAATTTTCCCTCGTTATTAATTATGATTAAAATAATTTTTCAGGGTATTTGCCGAGCTTCCGGATAAATACTATTTGTCTCCAGAACAGCGACAGTACTATGAGGACAATGGCTTCTTAGTTATCAAGGATCTGATTGACTTTGCATTGCTTTATACATTCAAGTAAGGTATTTACTGAATCACAAATTATCTGAAAATAATTTCAGATAATTTGTGATTAAATTAAGGAATGAGCAGATGGCCCCCCCTGCTATGAAGTGGTAACTTCTGCCCATAACAAGCGATACGACTTGGGACCTCTCCTACTTAGGTATTTCAAGACTGAAGTCATATGGCTTGTAACCCTGCGAATTGAAGGTGAAATGTCTCATGTGCCTGTAATTTCACCGGCACAATAATGCGAATGCATCAAGTACTGTTTGGCGGTAGAAATGGCTATGTGTCTGATATCATGGAGGTTACTTTCAGGTCTTAAATATATATATTGCTTAAGCCTTAAACGTGGCCTTAGATTACATAATACCAGGATTTTGGGAAATAAAAAAGAGGCGAAATTATGTGAAAAAACTTATTCAACAAGTAGATAACCCATCTGATGTTTAATAGTTGTGGTAACCCATAACAACAATACGACATGGGTCGTCCCCTACTTAGGTATAGGAAGACCCAAGTCGTATTGTATGCTCCAGTAACTGAGACGTGAGTGCGTAATGTCTCAAGTGGCTGTAAAGTAACCACACTTTTTAAGCCAGAACATGCTTAAAATCGAAATGCGAACGCTTAGTATCAGAATGGGTATGGTGGCAGTACATCTTGAACGAACTTTGCATTGTAGTAAACGTGTAGTTTATTAATAAACCACAAAGTATGAAAACTTGGGGCCGGTCTTAACGTACAAGCTTTTTATCTCGTGCAATACCATTGAACCCTAGAAAGTACTTTACTAATGAGATAACAAAAGTAGTTAAAATATACCAAGTATCGAGTTCATTGTTTACGAGTTAAACTATATAGGTAAACCTGATATACATTACTGTGTTTAATGACTACAATCCACAAGGTGAAAATTTACCTACTGTGTACCCCTTCGGTGATAAAGGCGCGAATCTATTTATCACGCCATGACTTCAAAAAAGTTTTTTTTTATCTCCAAGCGGACTCTATAAAATTATGGTTAATACTATTTTTATTTTGCTATATTCCACAGATTTTATTACAAAGCCGCCTATATTAATGAAATTTCCCAAAGCTAATCTTATAAAAAAAATACCTGTTTTATAAATTATGAGAAACTGTATATATAACGTTATTATATTTTATTTTTAAATGGGGACAAAAAAACAAGTACGCAATTAGATTACTAGTAAAAAAAATATGAATTGTTCCAAAGTAATACAAATATGTACTTAGATGGAATAGTAGTATCATGAATTCCCAAGGAAATAAAATATTTAAATTTTCAATCTAATGAGTTAATAAATATAAAGAAACAACATAAACTAGTTATAATTCGCGGAGAAACAAAAAATGGATACTGTGAGGACTAAAAAAAGTAAGGTCAAAGTTCGAAATACGTTTATACTAAGTTACAAGTGTCCAAGTTTGTAAGTTTGGATTGAGGATGTAATCTCCTAAACTATTGACGGATCACTAGTTTAAGAGATTACCTCCTCAATTCAAACTTAGTATAGATTATCTCCTACATCTAATTCATAATAGGAGTTCTGAAAATTCGTATTTAAGAACCGCCTAAAAAAAATGGCTTGTCGAGCAGTCTTTTATACCTACTGTGAATTCTTAAGATTTAAAAATAACCATCTGTAGTTTAGTTTTTTAATGTATTGTAATTTATAAGTATGACTAAGTTATTATTATTTTATGTATTTTTTTTATTTATTTAATTTGAATTGAAATTGATAGACAGACTTTGAGAGACTTTATAACCATTTTTTGTTTAACATGTAATCTATATTACTAATAAATGACTATTATGTTTTTGTTCTGATATTCTGAACAGGCCGCTACTGTATATAAAATCTCACATAAAACCTTTTCACGTAACATGAAAGTATATAGGTACAGTAATTATAATAAAAAAAGTTTGTCTGTCTTTTTCTTCCGTTTTAATCTCTGAAACGATATCTGATCTATAAAGACTAAAAATGACTTAATAACAGTGAAAATGTAACGTATCCCATAAAAGATGTTCCTATTAATATAATTAAAGAATTACCTCTATATTTTAAATAAATAAAAAAATCATAATAAATAACACTTAAAGAGATTAATGTGTGGTATTTTTTTTCATGGTACGACGTTTTAATTACCTGCATTTTCTCACAAGATCATGTCAGTGTGATATTACAATGGATTATTTTCTATCGTTTTCAGACAACGCTTCATACAAATATGTAAAGGCGTAGTTCCCAAAGGGCAGATGACTGTTTACAAAGAGCCATCGCTTGTTGGCAACAAGAAAGACCCGGAAGATTATGTAAATAAGGTAATTATATTGTATGTAACTAGCCTCACAGCTACATAATCATAGAACAAACACCTATGTTTGCCCTGGGTGGGAATCGAACCCACGACAGCGCAGAAGGCAGGGTTACTAGCATCTGAGCTGTGAGGCCAGACAGATATGTCCCATAGATTCGTTTATAGCCAAAACTGTGTTTTTTATTTTTATTTCGTTGTGTATTTGTCCTTATCTTTTACTTTTTGTGTTACAAATTGTTAATATATTGTGTGCTATTAAGTAAATAAATAAATGTCTTATGTGTAGATCCAGGAGATTCTGTATGACGACGTATTTATCGAGTATGCGCGCGCGCCGCGGCTGCTTCACGTGGTGCAGCAACTGATTGGGGATGACGTCACCGGGATACACAGCATGTTCATCAACAAGCCGCCCGGCACCGGCAGACACCCCCCACACCAGGTTGGAGATTATTTTTGAGCTGGCAACCCACCTCACTTTAAGTGGTAACCCCCGCTAGTCGACACCCCCACACAAGGTTGGATATTTTTGAGCTGGCAACCCACCTCACTTTAAGTGGTAACCCCCGCCGGCCGACATCCCCCACACAAGGTTGGATATTTTTGAGTTGGCAACCCACCTCACTTCAATTGGTAACCCCCGCCGGCCGACACCCCCCACACCAGGTTGGACATTATTTTGAGCTGGCAACCCACCTCACTTTAAGTGGTTACCCCTGCCCATAGACAACAGCAATACGACTCAAGTCCTCTCCACCAAAGTACGAGATGACTCAAGTCGTATTGCGTTGCGTCCATCAACTATTTTTACATGTGACCAATATGAGAAATAATTGTTAATAATCATAATAATAATGTTTTTTCGTTTTTTATTTGTTATAATTAGTAGTAAGAAAAGTTTAATAATGAGAAACAAATAAATGATGTGAAATAATAACTTTTCAGGATCTATACTACTTTCCGTTCCGTCCGGCTGATAATATAGTGGCGTCTTGGACTGCGGTAGATCACGTCACGTTGCACAACGGATGTCTCTACGTGGTGCCGGGCTCACACAAGTGCGCCAAAATATATCCACACGGTAACGTTAAGGTATGTCCGACATATCCTACTAATATAAACGTGAAAGTTTGTATGTATGTTTGTTACTCTTTCACGCTCAAACCACTGAATGTATTTGGATATAATTTGTGTTTATGTTCATCGTATGCGCTCGTAACTCTTGAGACCTGTTATCTCTGTGTGCCTGTAATTTCACTGGCACCTACACCTTTCAACCCGGAACGCAGTAACGTGAATGCATTACGGTTTGGCGGCAGAAATGGATGTGGTGGCAGTACTTCCCGGATGAACAATTACTGCTACTGAATAATTTGTAAATTAAATGAACACGAGCGTAGACGGGTGGCGTCGCTAGTATAAAGAAAATATAGCAGTGATATTGGTAATGCGTTCTTATTTAAATAATATTAAATAAATATGTATGTACATTCAGATAAAGCTGATAATGGCTATTACGCAACTTTGTCTGGCATAAGTGAATTTGTTTCTGTATTTCGCGGCGTCTGTCAGTTGCGTCGGTGGTGTAATGGTCAGCATAGTTGCCTTCCAAGCAGTTGATCCGGGTTCGATTCCCGGCCGACGCACACTTTTTGCATTGCTATTTTTTTTGCTTTTCATTTATTTCTTTTTATTTTGCGTTATGTATATGTTTTTAGAGTATTGGTAAATTTATTTTTGGAAATGTATTATGTTTCATAGACCGCTTTTAATTTAATTTGATAAACATGATCAAACAGTTACAGTTACTTGTAGTAAAAACAAAATTAATGTAAGTAAATTTTGTTTAAATGTGTTTTGTTTTTTCGAGTATATTTTGCAACATTTGATGTGTTTTCGGCCATCATTGATTTATTTATTTAACTATCATGTCACAATTTCAAAGTAGTTAGTTACTGCATATGATAACAAAATATAAATGAATAAACAAAATTGGTTTATATTTCAAGAGATAAATTCTACGCAAAACTTATAAATGTTGTTCATGTGATTTGTTTATTTCCTGCATTTTTTAATTTTCTTGTGAAATACAGCCATCATGGGTATTATTATTTATCTATCATTATGTTGTCATTAGTTTGAGCATATAAATAAAATTAAAATTAAATTGCCTCTTAAAATTGTGAAAATGACAGAACTTATTCATTTAATGAAATTGAAATTACATATTACTGTAAATGTATCCCCAGGACTCGAAAGTGCTGTACCATGGTATATTGGCGGAAGATGAAGTCGCGCCGGCAGATCAGCGAGTTCACTTGGAGATGTCTCCGGGGGACACAGTGTTCTTTCACCCCCAGCTTGTACACGGCTCGGGGCCTAACGTCTCTCAGGTATCTACCACACTGGCCAGTTTATCTACCACCCCATCCAGGGTATCTGCTCTACCAGTCCTATAGTTATAGCCTATATTTTTGTTATTATTTAATATTACGAACGAACCCACGACCTCAGAAGACTGAATTTAATTCCAGCTGAGCTGTAAAGCCAGTCAAAAATATTCTATAAAAAAGTAATTTGGTTTAAGGTCCAATTTATCCGCATTTTTGTCATAGTAATAATAATATTGGTGGACAATTCCCACAGCACCATCTAGCCCCAAACTAAGCATATCTTGTACTGTGGGAACCAGACGCCTGATAGAATATATATACATATACTTTTTGTAAATACATACATTACATACCCATACAAAGAACAGACAACTATGTCGATAATAACTATAGGCGGCCTAACTTTCACTTCAGAAAGGAATAATATTCAGCCAGACACAGAGTGCTGTGCTATTAGACACGGCACGCATCATTAGGAGGTTCCAGCCTTACCCACCGATTGCTTATGTCTTCCAATCTGTGGTTATCTGTTTTATGTATGTTTTTTTTATTATAATGTTTTTTTATAAATCATATTGAATTTTGAAATGTAATACGTGTTTTTGGTTCAAAGGTGTAATGACAATTGCTCTTACAAAATGTTACATATAATAGGTTATACTAGCAATGTACTTATGTTACGATACATCAATATTTTGTATAAAGAAAATTTAATAAACTGAGAATTCAAAAAATGATCAGATTTAATTTAAAAAAAATGACAAGAGAATTAAAAATAAAATTTATTTTTTCAGAATTACCGCAAAGCTATAACGTTCCACTTCGCGAACAGCAACTGTGAGTGTGTGGACGTGAGCGACGGTGTGCAGGCCGCGGCCGCCAGGGAGGTTGAAATGTACGCCAAAAAACTGGGATTCAACCTCACATTCACGGTAAGTCACCACGACACGACACCTAAGTGCCAAGTGCTAGCGCGCACCACGCGCACTAACTTTATACCTCTAGGAGAAAAATAAAAAAAATCGGGCCCTGTAACAGTATTGCTAGAGCGTGCTAAGCGTCGTCGCCGGTTCAAATCCCAACGTGCACCATTGATAAGTCTACTAGAAAAATTCATTAGCTCTATACCACGTGATAGCACGCAAAGCGGTGCAGGAAACGACGTGAGCCGACATGACCTAGATCCGAAATATCGAAGAAATGTTTCAGGAGGAAGTCGTGTGCGAGATAGGAGCCTCAAATAGGCTCCTATCGTGTATTACAATGCCGGATACACATGCTAACATGCGTGCATGCGTTAAGCCTACTACAACAGATCATTAGGATGAGAGTGTTGTGTGGGATTAAGATAATCAGACAGTCAAATGATGATTAGAGATGAGTTATGCCAAGTGAGTTTCGGACGAATGATTCTTTGAGACTTAGCGAACGTGAGCGAACGACGCTTTAAACAGAAGTGAACGTGTTCACTTCAAATGTGTTCGTTCGTACACGAATCGTTTGAAGCTCAGTCCGGAGTAATTATAAATTCGTGTTTAAATGTATTTGTTGCAGGATTTTTGGAAATTCAAAAGCAGGGCCATTGTAGGTGCTAAGGCACATTTGTGATTAAAAAATGTAAGAAAATAATAAATATTTGGGGGATATGTATGTACTGTATTGTTTATGGGTATGGTCAGTATTGTGTATGGGTTTGGTCAGTATTGTTTATGGGTATAGTAAGTATTGTATATGAGTTTGGTCAGTATTGTTTATGGGTATAATCACTATTCTTATGGGTATAAGTGTCACAAGATAGTGTCGACCGTAATCTATTTGTTTTTGGAGTTTACTTCTTAAGAAACACTTTTACAAGATTTTTTGGTATGTTTCTTTCGGTCAAAATTTGCAACTGAATTTTAGACCGCTGACCGCATAACCGCTTTTACAAAACAGCTCGCTATGCTGCAACCGAATACAAAATCGAAGACAAATTGATATTGTGCGGTTTTTTATTGAAAGTAACTGTACACAGAAAGAAAAATAGACATAATAAATAAATGAAATATAATTGATTAGGTTAGCTTTGAACTGTGTCCATGCACAGCAGAGTAACTTCTATAGTTATTGACATAACGGAGCTTTTTGTAAAACTGCTAGCGGTTATGTGAAACAGCTAATTGAGCATGCCATCTGCGACATATGCATTATATACTAGAATGTAGCTTGGTATTTGATTTGTATGATATTTAATTTTTATATTCTTAGTATGTTAAATATGATTTAAATATTATCCATGTATGTATCATAAATATGTGATGGGAATATTATTAATAAATAAGTTGTATTTTAAAATTATATTACATTATTATTGTTTCAGGATATATGGAGGTTAAAGAGCAGACATATTATAGGAGTCAAGTCTAAAATATAAAAAACTGAGATATTTTTAATTTGGTGATGGACATTATTCATTGGCTCAACTCGATAGCTGTGATATACCAAACGTTATTACTCTGTAATATATTTACCTGTATATAGCATGTAATATATACATTTAATCTGTATATGGAACATATGTGTTTTTACTCTATATATAGAGCATATTTTTAGATGAAAATTTCATTATAAATATATTATACATTGGACAAAGTCGCAATCAAATCGTATGCTTGTCATAGAAAAAAAAATCTTTGTCAAACAAAGGAGAAATTAATTTTAACTGTTACTTAAGATGAACAAAACATCGAAATATCAAATAATTACCAAAAGTGTGATTCGCTTTTTTTAACAATAATTGTAAAAAATAGCGATAAAATATAAAGCTATATATTATGCTTTAATTACCAAGTAAATGACTAAGTAATGATTGTGAAATGTTAATCTATGAGTATTTTAGGACTAAATTTCCAATCGAGAGATTTGAATAAATATAAATTACTTAGTTTTGGTGTGGATTAGTTTTTATTCGAAATTATTACACAGTAGTATTTTGTGAAGGGTAAATTGTTAGTTGTATTAAAATTTTATATTATATGACATTCCAAATAAACTTTACATTTACAAATTGAAATGATTTACTTTCTGTTATTTTGTAATGTAATTAACCCCCTTATTTGTTGACCCGCGTAACAAATATTTAGTTATGAGTACACAGTAACATTTAGAGAGCGTGGTAGCCTAGTGGTATTGATCCCGAGTTTCAATCCTGAGGTAGCAAGTTCAAATCCCGACGTGCACCTATGAGTTTTAGATTGAAAAATTTATGTGCGCAATACCACGTTCTCAAAACGGTGAAGGAAAACATCGTGAGGACCCACATGCCCTAGAACGAAAAAAACAGACATGTGTCAAGTGCACGAAAGGAGCCTCTTTGAGGCGCACTTAAAATCCTTTCACCATACTGGTTCGAATCAGTAACTCGAATATAATTAACATTCAAATACTGAGCGCTTTGCCGGTGCAAAGCGAAAACATTTTCCAAAGAAACACGAGTCGTCTGTTCGGGTCGGGAACAGGTAAAAGACCTCTTGGGGCGTAATTTACACCATATACCGAGCCCAATTTTGAAGTGTATGCCTTGTGATATAGCTCTTTAAAGGCAATGTTACGGAACGAACACGTAAGTAGTTAAGTATGTGTAAATTGGACACAGAATAAATATCTATGTTCCTCACACAAATGTTTCCCCTGGGTGGGAATCGAACCTACGACCTAAAAAAATGCAGGGTTGCTACTAACAGCCAGTCAAACTGCGAATATTAAGTAAAATCATTTTTTTTTATTTCTTAGTTTCGAATCAGAACAATGATACTAACATTTCATTTAAATTATTTTATTACAAAATCTTAGGTCTTATTTTTACATTACAATTCTAAATTTATATTAATACTCTGTTTGGTGTAATTCTCAAAAAATATTTAAATTAGACGTAACACAAAAGTGAGCATAATTATTTCTGATATTAATAACTATTTTAATTCGGCGTAACTTAATTACGTATTTAAAACATAAACTTAACTAAAACTTTGTGAAACTTACGATTTTTATTTGTGTTTATTACAAGATTTGCTTCGAATTTTGGAAATATATTGAAAAAATGCAATAATTAAAGTACAATATGAAATATCTCTAGTCATTCCTGTTCCCTATAAAATAGATGTTACATTAAATTTTAAAATAATTATTATACAATACACATTAACAAAACTAAATGAGGTTACAATTAATTTAATTAATAACTAATATATACAAAAAAAATAACCCTAATTTGTTCAATATTATGAAACCCCTTTAGAATATATATTTTTGAGCTAATTATCTCTTAAAAGAAATTAAATATATTAAGAGAAATTGAAAATAACTTATTTTTTTAAAACTGTGACATGAGACTAGATCTGTTTGAAGATAATTAATAATATTAAACTGCATTCTTATATTATATCGGTGTAAAAGAAGATATATTATGTTGGTAACTTATACTTATTTTTTAATCACCCATCCTCCGTCAAAAATCTGTAAAAAATGTATAATCCGTTAGTTTTTAAAAATATCTAGATAATAATATGGTAACAATTTAACTGCAATAGGCATTTATTTGATAACTGAAACAGATATCAAGCAGCATTATAAATAATCGAAAATATATATAGAGCCAAAAAATATTCGAAACCGTTTTGTTTTTTGATTACTAAAAAATGTTTTAAGCTTTGGTAAAATACTTCAAATGTAAAAATAAATCTCTAGACTCTCACAATCATGCGATAATTAATTCAGAAGCCAATAATCAAACAAAGTACTTAATTAGGTAAATATACCCAAACTAAATAATATAGTAAAATAAAAGCGTTTAAGGATTTTGCCAACTTTTAGGAGCACAGCGGTGCCAACCAATACTAAACTAAACGGTATCTCTTTCTGTGTTGAGCGGTCTAAGAACACACACGATTTAGTGCTGTCCATATATATTTTAGTAGGTATGATGGCTACATAATAAGAAATTTTTTCTTGTTGTATTCTCTGACTCAAATATTAATTTAAAAAAAAATTACCCTTTACAACCATAAACGGAGAAAGTAGTAAAGAGATCCCAAAAATTCCAGCCCCAAGTGAAGTCAGGTGTCGAAGTTTGTATGGAAGAAGGCATACAGTCATATTACACACAGATAAATTCGTGGGCTGGTCACTATTAATATTATACATTATAGAGTGAAAAGTCTGTCAAATTTAGCTTTGAATTTAGGGAAAGCAGTACAAACTATAACTAATACTCTGTCAAATAAATAAAGCCATACTACTAAATGAAAAGCATTTAACGGAAGGATTAAATCAATTTATTGACCATATCGTAATATATTGTTATTCCTGGTAAAATTAAAGCTAAAATATGATTTGAAAGCCAAACTAATATACCGAACCATTTTCTAAAATTTATAATCATTATTCATACCTCTAATAATACCTTTCTTAAGCCCCAAGTAAGTATTAAACGCATATTGTACAATAACCCTAAATAAGATCAATTAAATACATATTAATACTAATTCTGTCAGCGCCGAATTAAAATAAAAAGCATAAATAATATTTTTCTTGTAACAATAAAAATTTGCTCAAATAAATGTTTTAAATTGGTTAATATTTTTTTTTATATTTAATTTGTTAATAAGCTAATACTGGCACTCGAATTACACAAAGTCAATTATTAATATTAGTTATAACTATTATATAAGTATATTAAGCTAACTAATAGAGTATAAAATGTTAATTAAAATTACTAAAAGTTATTTATATATTACTTAGATTGTTGATTGTATAGCAACGAATTGACATTACTATAATAATATATATAATATAATTATATATTTAATTTATCCAATATTCTTGAGAGTATACACAAATAAAATAAATAATGTTTTGAGCAACTTATGCAACAGTAAATAGGTACATCGAAAACTTATCAGAATCATATATTTAGACTTTAGATTACTTTAAATGTTCTAGCCTCAGCTTAGGCCGGATTCAGTCTATTTTTGATGTGAAACATCTATAGCCGCACATAAAACCGATTTCTGGCGTGGCGACGCGTCGCCACAGCATGCGTTGCATATTACTTTTACAAAATAATGTCGATGTTTCACATCTGCCAGGCGTCCCGTGACGGCTCACATTTTTTTATTCCATCCTTTGCATCCTACAACTTTTCTATAGAAAGCATTTATGTATCCCTTAACGTTATGGTAGCTTTCGGTGTGGGACGCTATTTCGTAGAGTTCCGTTGCAAATTTGGTCTCGCTAACAGCGTTATATTTGAACGAGATAATAAAATAATAATAAATAAATAAATATTTTTAGCTTTAAATAGTTAGCCATTTCACACAACGCCATCTAGCCCCAAACTAAGCTAAGCATAGCTTGTATCATGGGAAACAGAAAACTGATATATAATACTTATATACTTTTTGTAAATACATATTAACATCCAGATACAGAACAAACATCTATGTTTATCACACAAATGTTTGTCCTGGGTGGAAATCGAACCCACGACCTACAGCGCAGAATCCGTCCATAAGTCTTTAAATGTTGATGAAAGAATTTTTGAAATTGGTTGATTTATATCGAAGTTTTTTTTAAAATTCTAATATGCTCAAAAAATTTGCTCAAAGTTGCTCATAAAATACGGACAAACAGACATTGTTAATATTAGAGTATTATGATTTCGACAGGTTTCCGATGTGAATAACTAATAACTACTGTGACACTAACTACTCTGCCTACTATTTACTACTATTACTACTACTCTCGAACGACGCGGTGAAAGGTTTAAAGTGAGCCTCAAATAGGCTCCTTTCGTGTACTACGTGGGTGTACAGTAACTACCGATCCCTCCTACTGTCTACATACACCCTGACTACTTCACCTTCGTATTTCCGCTGCGACGGCATGAAGTAGAAGTCGGGGTGGGGGGATGGCCCACCCTCCGGGCGGACTCCGCGCGGCAACGAGTACGTGCTGCGCTCCGGACGCACCGAGTACCTGGAAACAATATGAATGAAGTATTTAACTGGCCTCACAGCTCAGTTGGTAACCCTGCCTTCTGTAGGTCGTGGGTTCGATTCCCAGGACAAACATTTGTGCGACGAAAAGTGTTTGTGCTGTGTCTGGGTGTTAATATGTATTTACATACATCCTGGGTGGGGATCGAACCCCTGGCCTACACCGCAGAAGGCAGAGTTACTACCAACTGAGCTGTGCGGCCTGTCAAAGTAATCTAGATTTAGTTTATTTCTGCAAATCTACACAGAATTCATATACAATAAACCATTTTAAATTAATGTTTGATTGCAATGAAAATTACGAATTTGTTTGTGGAATAATTAAACTTTATTAAAAATGTTTCCCATTTCGAATTGTTCTATAACAAAATATTTGAAAACATTGCAAAACGCTCTGTCTGAAGTTTCGACCGTGACAGGACTCGAACCTGCAATCTTCGGATCCGAAGTCCGACGCCTTATCCATTAGGCCACACGGTCGCTTAAAGATTTAGTTGAAATTGCGAAACATTATTTGACATTTATTTGACTAACCTTTCTCGGTAATATATTTATTTTAAAACAATTGCTACATAATATTTACACAATTAAGCCATCTAAAGACCGTTTCCAACGATCTATAGATAGCTAAACTGATCCAATGAACTAACAGGTGGAATTGTGGCCAAAATATGGTACTTTTATATCTGCATAGTAAATTATATCTATTTTAATAATTATTATTATTAAAATATTATTTATTATTTTATTTTATTTTTTTATTATATTATTTTATAATTTTATTTTATTTAGGCTTTTATTGGTATTTAAGGCCTAAATCTGAAAATAAACTTTGCTTTTTCAACTGTGTTACGGAAAGTTAAGATGTCAAGGGTAAATAATTAAATACTTTTACTTACATGTTGTAAGTAAATATTCAATGTTTGGTAACTATGTACCTACTACTAGTCGAGTCGCTGATTCTATAGAACCAGTGCGGTGAAAGCATTCTAAGTGTGCCTCAAAGAGGCTCCTTTCATTTGGTAACTAAAAATAGATAAGCGATGAGGAATCCTGAACCCAAAATTAAAATCTTGTAAAAAAGTAGCACATAAAAAAAGTTGCTATAAAGGTACAATATTATCCCGTGAATATATAAGCGGAATATATATTTAAAACAAATTTATGTATTATAATTAAGTCACATTAATAGATTATTTACGATAGAACTTTACTATTGCCCCCATTAGGAATCCCTGTGTTGTGCGTGACTGGTCCCTTCCAGGAGAAAACAGTATTCTTAGACTATTTATAGACCAAACATTTAAGGGGGGGTAGATATTGACTTACCCATATTGACCCTGTCCTTGCCCTCTGGGCCGCTGCAAACTCCTAGTCTCGTGGTAGTACTGCGCGGCGCTGTTCGCGTGCTTCGGACGCCCAGTCGTCCCATTGCCGTTCGCCTTCCCATTGGGCGATCTGTGTCCGTTATGGGCCATCTCCTGGCCGTTTTGAGGCATTCTGTGGCCGTTCTGGGACATCTCCTGGCCGTTCTGGTGCATTCGGTGGCCGTTTTGTGTCGTTCTGTTGCCGTTTTGGGTCATTTCGTTTTTGGGCGTGCCGCTCGGTCTGGGGGGCGGCGGGTCGGTGGGGCGCAGGGGGGCGGAGTGGGGGCGGTACCGCGGGGGGGCGCTCGACAGCGTGTTCGTGTATTTATCGTCGTTTTCAAACGGCTCGAATGCGTAGTTCGTGTTCGCCGAGTAGTCTTTCCAGGCCGCGTTCGGTATTAGTTGTTCCTGGAAGGGTTTATTTATACTTGTTACAGTACATATATTTTAAAATATTTACTTATAAATATAGTTAATAATATATTTAAGACGGAAACAGTATTTATTTTAGCCAAAAACAACACAAGACATTGTAAATACTAGAACACATTTAATTCTAAAAACATACAATATAGTTTGACACAATAAAACGAATGTGTTGAGTGAGCAAAAAGGGTCCTGTCTCAGCATAGTGAAAAAGAGTACAAAGCTGGTTTTCAGGCAGTATTTAACATTTTTCATTACACCATATATCCCTAGGATCGTCTGTTGCGCAGGTGACATCAGTACGCAGATACACGATGCAAATCCCGTTAAAATTCTTTATTCTCGTCCCAAAATGTCTCTGGCTGGCCATCGAACCTGGGACACCTCGCTTCCTAAGTATGGGAAGAACACATCGCATTGTATTGCGCCCGTAATCACTGAGACGTGTAGGTGGAATGGCTGTGCGCTAATTTCAGCGGCAACCACTTTTCAAACCCTAACACAGTAACGCGAATGCGATACCGCTTGGCGGCTGAAGTAGGTATGGTGGCAGCACTTCCCGGACGAATTTGATAGAAGTTCTGCCTCAACAAGCTGGTAATCACTGAATGGTTTTTTAAAGTTAGTAATTTTGACAATCATTCCTACCTTTGTTTTAACAGTACTTTTGCTTCTATATAATGTACAGCCAGCTTGCAGCAACGCGACTAAGATAAGGGCGGCCACACATCCCACAACTACGTAAAGTTTGGTTTCAGCGCGACCGAAGAAGTTGCGCGCGCTCGCGTCTGACGTGTCCACAGGACGCTCCGACAACACTGCAAACAAAATCATCAATATAACAATTACTTGAGAGGAAATCGGTTCGTAATACGATAGACGTAATGCGACAAGTAAAAGAGATAAAATACATAAGAGCCTAAGTATTTTGTCTCTTTTCTTATCGCACGCGCAATAATAGACAAAAGCAGGTAAGTTGAAAGACAGAAATAGTATTGAAATAGACTTGAGAGACAACCACTAAATCAACATTATTAGGTTACATCAAAATTGTGTGACGAACGTGGATATCCGTTTTGTTTGGTTGGAAAATGTATTATATGTTTTTATATAAAAAGTATATAAGTATTGCGTGTGTAACACTCACAGCTCTGAGGTTGGAACACCAGGAACTCCGGGTCTACATTGAGGTTCCCGACCCGGCCCTGTGCGAGCGTGTCCCGCACCGCGCGCCGCCACTTCTCCGTGTGGCCCGCGGCCGTCTCGTTGCCGGGATCCAGCGACCGGCCGCTAGAACCCTCTATCGTGTTCGACTCTATCGACTTGAGGGTCAGCTCAGCTATTATCGCTTTGGTTTCGTTTCTGTTGAACATAGATAAGTTGATAAGGAAACCTGTGTAAAGCCATTTTGGAGTTATTCGTCGGGAAATTAACTTTGGAACTTACCTTTAAATAATAATAAAACAGACCAGTGATCCATATTTTGTTGGTAGAAATTAATTATTTAAGCTGAATGTAAAAACAGTTGAAAATAAAACAATCAATTGTCTCTTTTTTTTATTTAATTTATTTTTGTGGTGTGAATAAAAGTGCCACTCTGAAATTTCACAAGGTGCAAGCTCAATTAAAATTCAAATTGTACTGAACATTAAAACGAAAATTTAAAATTAAAACCCTCTATTTTATTTATTCAATCGGGATATATATAAGATTTATACTCACTGCATAAAACCGTTAACGAGCAATCCGTGGTAGCCTTTATTTTTGCCGATCTCCTGAGCCAAATTGTCCACAACCCTTTTACTCAGTTCCTCGTATTCCTTGCTACCCGCCGCCGGCGGCTTGAAGCTGTCCGCTAACCCTAAAACCGAAGCATTTCTTAACTAAGTTAACGGACAAGTAGATAAATAGAAAAGCTGTATATTCTGCGCGCAAAAACAGTACTTATTAATAAATAATAGCGCCATCTATTGACAGCTTGATTAACTAACTCGCAAAAAAGGCGGTATTGTATTCCGCCATCTATTGACAGCCTGCTTAACTATCACACAAGAAAGATGTTCGAATTGTTTAGATTTGCTAGATTGTTTGACCCAAGACGATTTGCTTTTGTCAGTTCATTGCTCAACATCCATGGTGGGCCATCTTGCGCTGGTGAAATTAAATTTTCACGTTAATCGTTGAAAACTCGAGAGTCGTTCTTTGCGATAAATGTACCTGTGATTCGGATCAGCATAGTGTATGACGTCACCCCCGGGACCACAGGTTCTACAGCCAGTTCTTCTTCTGTTGGTTCTGCGGAATCAAAACGTTATCATGTTTGAAATTAAATTCAATCGAACCAAATTAAATGTACTGATGCCGTTTTTCGATAGTCACTATAAAATAAATAAACCGCGCCGCAAAACGGCTTTTACACTTAAAACATTTGTGTGCAACACCAAGTTCACAAAACTGTGAAGGAAAAATTTGTGAGGAAACCGACATGTTCTACAAGCTTTGAGCTTTTTTGCTTTGAGGCTCACTCTAATCCTTTCACATGGTTCGTGGAAGCTAGTGCCACGAGAAAAGAGACCAATAAGTATTCTACCATTCAACCAGTTCCCAAGCTATTCTTAGTTTGGCGCTAGATGGCGCTGTGTGAAATCCACCAATATTTCTGACAATAGTTCTGTTTGTCCAACTCACCAGGTCCACAGGGTTTGATGCAGACCCTCTCTTCGGAGACGACAGGCGTCTGTATGTGTTTTCCGGTGCGCTTGTTCACGGGATCGAACTCCCCACCCTGGGTTATAAACATCATGTACCAACACTGCGTGTCGGTGAACGCTAGGTCCTGAAACAAAACATTACATAAAATAAGGTTGGATAGAAAATTCTAGAAAACTAAGTACACATGCGAACTTAATGCTACTTAGCGTGCATTTTGTTCCAGCTAACCTTTAAAATATTATGTAAGAAAATGTTCGAAGGTCCCTTTTTGTTTTCGAAGGGACCTTCAGTTCACTACCAAAACAGTGGGCATAATACTGAACTGAATCTATTTGTGTTGCTGGAGCACGCATTATATAGGTTTTGTTTTTGCAAACAATGGCGTTATATTTCTTTGAATTTTTTGTTTATTATTTATTGTTTTCACTTTGTTTTTGTTTTAATCTGATTTCTATTGTTCTAAATTGTTACATTATGTGTGCAACATCAGTGCATAAATGTATGTATATGTCTGAGACAGATGACCGGACAACAGCTGTTCTCGCGCTCACCTTGTTATCTCCGGTGTTCCGTTTCCTGACGAAGCTGAGGGTGGCGACTCCGTCGACGAGGCTGCCGGTCTCCCTGGTGACGTCTTGTCTGGGGTCCACCCGGGGGGCGGAGTACCCGGACACCCAGCTGTCCATCACGAAGGGCCGCCCGGAGCGAGAGTCCACCCAACCTATGACAGCGTCCGTTTGCGACTGAAACGAACAATACAACAATATATATTTATTTATTTATTATTAATAATGGCGGGCATTCACTTTCCTTTTCGTTCTAGTCTTTATTTTTTTCTGCATTATTTTCGTATGTAACTGTGTCTTGTGTTGAATAAATGTTTTTTTCTTTCTTAACAACTACATAGGTTTTTCTCTATGTGACACAGTTACCGACCGATCAGATTGCTCAACTTTTGTTAAGTGGTACTCCCTAGCAGGGAGTGCCTAAGTTAACAAGCAATAAGACTTGGGTCCGTCAGGAGTTTCGTTTACAACTTGAACAAGCCAATAGATGGCGCTCTAAACAAGTTGAATAAATGGACCGCTAGATGTCGCGATTAAATAATTATGTAAACGAACCGCTAGATGTCGCGATTAAATAAATTGTGTAAAGAGACCGCTAGGTGTCGCTTCACATACTCACCATTTTCTTGTTATCACTGAACCCGATGCCGGTCCAGTGCTTGCTGTTCTTCGTCGTGATCGTGAATCTGACGCTGTCCTTCCCCCGCTTTTGTCCGAGGTACTCCCACGTCGCGTGATACTCGCAACTTTTGTTCGCGACGTCGCAGTTGGTGGGATGCTTCCACTGGCCGCCACATTTGTCTTGGAGCGGGATTATGCCGCCGGCTAGAGACGATTTTGTCTCTTCTGTAAGAAAAAAAAATGGAGGTTAAAAGACTTTTAGGGAAAACTATGTATAAAGATAAACAGTTTAAGGACGATACGTGGGCAATCAGCTTGTGTCACACATCAAAAAAGGTCCAAAAAAAATTCCAAAATCTAAGAATCTCGTTTCTTTGAGTAATTTTTAATTACCTTTACCTTAGAAAGTTGCTTAAGCTTAGTACTTTAATTACTTTTGTATGTGATGAATTGACGAAACAAGCAGATGGCTCACCACGTGTCAAGTGTAACGTAACCAGTTTGCCGGCGGAAGCGCGGATCAAAGTATATAAGTATTCTATAAGTAGTATGGCTCCCTTTTTCATATTTCCACTTTTTTATATTTGTATAGCTTGTATTATACAAGCTATACCAAAACTATACAAAAATTCACACTGTTCTCTGAAAAAAATCGCTTCCCAGCAACAAGACCGACCGTCTCAATTCAGAATGGTTGGTAATATTTAATTGTATAGATGTATTATCTATAACTCACCGAAGAAGTTGATCTTGGTGACTCCCCTCTGTCCCCCGTGGCCGTGATACTTCACTTCGTCCTGCCTGTAGAAGTCTCCGGTGGCGGCCGGCCCCCTCTCTATCCCCGAGGGGGGGGAGTGCACGTACCCCCCGGCCTCCTGGCCGCGCGACCAGATCACGTGCATTACATCATCAACCAGGGAATGGTCGGTGGGTTCTTTCGCCTGCACACAAATAAATACATTTCACTAGCCCGAGACTTCGTCCGCGTGGAATTCGGTTTATCACGCACCCGTTTAGCCCTCGGAAAAGTGGCCTAAGCTACTTCTTGTTACATCAGCTATCTGCCAGTGAAAGTCCCGTCACAATCGGTCCAGCCGTTTCGGAGATTAGCCGGAACAGACAGATAGACAGAAAAATTGTAAATAATGTTGTTTTAGTATATGTACCGTGTGTACATCCATATGCACTTAGTAAAAAGCGGTTATTTTAATATTACAAACATACACTCCAATTTTATTTATTTTATTTGATTCGGCTGAAATTTTGTACATAGGTAAATAATGAATTACTTATGACGTAGACTGTTTACCACTTACTAGGCAGGCGAAGACGCGAGCAGCAGCTACTAAGGGCTACAAAATAAACACTTATTGTTTTTGGATAATACTATATGAATGCAACAGTGTACCTTGATCTTCTTCCTAAACATGATGGTGGTAACTCCGTTGTCTTCGAACCCTGAGGCAGCGGTCAGATCGTCGTGCCCGCCCCAGAACGAGTCCACGCGTGGTGTAGACCTGGTGCGAACACATATTTAATTATCATTTATTCATCAATAATCATATATTTGCATACATACATCTATCAACCTGCCTGAAAATCAGCGCTGCGCTCTCTCTCTTTTAGTGTGTGCAGCACTATGCTGAGACAGGGACCCGTTTGCCCACTCAACACGTTCCTTTTACTACGTCAGTTGGCCAAATAATACTGTTTTTAGTTTTTAATATGTGTTTTTAGTATTACAGTATTGTGTTGTTTATGGCAAAATAAATACTCTTTCTTTCTTTCTTTCAAGCATTTTTATTATCGTTTCCTTAGTAAATCACAGACTTCCAGTTTCACAGATTGTCGGATTTTGAACCTACTCTATTGAAATCGTATTCCCGTTTCATCTCAACCAAATCAAGATAAAACACAGATCTGATTATAATCACTTATTCTTAATCGTGACTTACCTATCCCTCGTGTAATAGTCTAGGACCCTGTGGTAATTCCCACGTGCGGTTCCAATAACGATGTCCGTGCAGTCCATGGGATTGAAGTCGAATTTTGGCACATATTCGTGTGCGGGGAAATAGCCTGGAATACAATCAGTTGTTGCATTAAAATTATGTTCTGATAATTATAATTTCCGTCATCTTTTGTATCTCAAAGTAAATGTATACTTAATCTGTCTCTATGTACTACATACATTTTCTGTAACGAGTGTTCCTTTGACAGTTTATGGGCATATTTGCCCCTCAATAAACAAATTTTGGAGTTAAAATGATAATTAAACGTATAGAAATAGACGGAGTAAGAATGCATAAGAGTTTTAATAGAAAATCAAATAGAATACTAATCATATTTAAATCGAGAAGTTACGAATTGGCTGATGGCCCACCGCGTGTTAGGTGGCAACCTAAACAGCAATCAATACGACTTAGGTCCCCTCTGCTTATGTACAAAAAGAACCAAGTCGCATCATCATATGCGCCCGTAACTCTCAGACGTGAAGGCAGAATGTGCCTGACATATTGTCTGACCCGTAACCACATCTTTAAAACCGGAACCCTGTTTGGCGACAGAAATGGGTATGGCAGTACCTCCCCAACAAAAAAATTCAAGTATTTTGCCCAGTTTCGTTAATTCATAAAGTACACTTAAGTCAGAGCAAAACAAAGGATGACTTTGGAAAGCTAACATTAACAGTTTACAATTCATGGTTTCTAGCTGTCTAGTTGTAGTCTATTTTAACTGGCTGATAAGTCCAGGATGTCGAAGGCTGATTGAGATTAATTCAGGGCTGAAATCCACTCACACGAAACTAATGTCATTTTTTTTAATCAATCGAAATATTTCGTCAACGCTAAGACAGTGTCAAAAAGCCGTTTGGTGAAAAAACTATCAACCCGTTTGATTCTCTATGATGTTTTAAAACTGTAAAGATATTACAAAATAGTATAACATTTAATAGTAGGCATGAAGAAAGAAGAGGACAGGTTCTGAAGAAGGAGTGTGAAAGAGGAGTCGAAAGCAGAGCAAGCATCGCAAAGCAGATTCGAGAAATATTAAAAGCTGAAAAATAAAATTAAAATATCACGCAGTAAGATATAGATAATAATGTCCAATTTCCCCGAAATCTGATTCTTAATAAATGAGATTAACATTGTTAAGGGACTCGTAAAATCAGTTGTAAAAATGTACAATATACGAAATTGGTAGATATTTAGATATTGTTAAGAATTTCACATCCAAAAGCAGGTTAAATTAATAGTTTAAAAAAGTTAATTCTTGTGAATCAGTTAGTATTAATTAATGAAGTAATTAAAAATGTGCTACAATTGCTGTACAAATAATATATACAAATGACCATCCTACGTTCAGTAAACAGACAAATATTATGTAACATATTTTAAAAAAATAAGGTGAATTAATTGACAGATGATTTTTGTAATCATGTACATATCGACCATAAAGTTATTTCTTCCATTCGAATCGAATAGTTAATTTTTCCATACAGCTTCAGTAAAAAAAGTTGTTTAAATCAAATATTTCGTTTACTACTTGTTATCAGTTTAATTCGAAAATAAATTAACTTAAGACACGACTTTAATGATATAAGTGTCTACAAGTTAAAATGTTTTAAAGTAGTATTTAATTTCATTTAAGATAATAGGTTGATATTAATTTATGTTGTGTACTGAACGTGGTGTGTGCTAAGCTTGTGCGTTACCTGTATCTTCTCTCAGTCCTTTCACTAGCAACGACTCGGTATCTTCAGCGATGGGTTCAGAGGAAGGTTCCGGTTCGGATTTAGGTTCGGAACTAGGTTCTGGCTCAGATTTAGGCTCAGAGGAAGGTTCTGGTTCGGATTTTGGTTCTGGACTAGGTTCTGGCTCAGATTTAGGATCAGCGGAAGGTTCTGGTTCGGATTTTGGTTCTGGACTAGGTTCTGGTTCGGACTTAGGATCGGGGGAAGGTTCGGGTTCAGATTTAGGCTCCGAACTTGGTTCGGGCTCTGATTTTGGTTCCGGACTTGGTTCTGGTTCCGATTTTGGTTCTGGAGTGGGTTCAGGTTCGGATTTTGGTTCGGAAGTGGGTTCTGGTTCGGATTTTGGTTCTGAAGTAGGCTCTGGCTCTGATTTAGGTTCAGGAGACGGTTCTGGCTCTGACTTAGGTTCAGGAGATGGTTCTGGCTCTGATTTAGGTTCAGGACTGGGCTCAGACAGGGAAGCTAGTGAACGCTTAGGCTCCCTAGACGACGGTTCCGCAGTTGGTTCAGATTTAAGTTCAGGATTAGGTTCTGAGGTGGGTTCAGGTTCTGCTGTAGGCTCATAAGTAGGTTCTGATTCGGGTTTAGGTTCCGGAGTTGGTTCCGGTTCGGAGTAAGATTTTGGATTCTGCTCCGTAACGAAAGTGGGTTCGGCTGTAGGCTCTTTGGGTTCTAGCGGAGGCTTGGAAGCTTTAAGTTTAGGCGATAACTTAGATTTTGGTGTAAACTTTGGTCTAGGCTTAGGTACCGACGGCTCAGTGGGTTCGGAAGGGTCAGGGGATAAAATATCGGTCGTTGTGTTGTCATCTGCAAACAATGTAACCATGCGTCATAAACATTAGTAGAGTGTTGTTTTTTTACATTGCAATGTTAGTTTCGCCTTTATTTTCTATATGTTACGGATCAATTTTGTCTGTGCTTTCCAATTGCGGTTGTGGCTTTTAGCTTTTGTGAGTTATTTTGTGCACTTATCGTTTGGTATTAGAATAATATTCGATATTCACTACTTACCGATGGAATCATTGGTAGCACGTTTCGGTCGACCTGTCAAAATAACTTCAATTAGTTTAGACTAGTCATAATAAAAGTGTTCCTTTACTTAGTTTATTATACATATAACGTCAATAAGTTATGAGACCAATTCAAAGCCCTACCTATTGGTTTTTCTTTTGTTTACTAAACCTGCATATATTTTAGTGTAATCCATTCAAATATTTTATTTAGTTATCAGATTAACATTTTTGAAATGTGTTTCAGGATCTTTAGTTAATAATCTTATAGAATTTTTACCTTTGGAACTAGACACTTTGTAAGAAACGCTAGTTTTAACAGTGACATCATCTCCCAAATTCTTGAAGTCGAATCCATCGAGCGAATGCATTGCAACCCTCTTGTTTCTGTCATTCTCCATGGGAGTTTGTGTAGGTTCTGGTTCCGCTGAGGGTTCTGGTGTAGGTTCTGAAGTTGGCTCCGGTTCCGGTTCAGCCGTTGGTTCCACTTTCGGCTCGGGACTTGGTTCCGGTTCGGAATTCGGTTCGGGGCTTGGTTCCGGTTCTGATTTAGGTTCGGGACTCGGTTCTGGTTCCGATTTCGGTTCCGGTTCTGGGAGAGGTTCTAGCTTTGGTGAGGCTGAAAAGTTAACTCATCAGTTTATTTTTGTAGTATGGATAATTTATTTAATGATCTCAGATCAGCCAAAATTTGGTTTTATTATTAATTTGAATTAAGTTGAGTGTCTTTAGATTTGTCTTCTAAGCATTTCATCAGAGTTGAGAATTACCAAAGTTGAGTACTACAAACTTGAGTTAGGCGCATAGGGACAATTTTTTTTTGTTTTTAGTATATTGCGTTTTCTTGTAATTGTTGTTCTTATGTTTGTGCTGTCTACTACTGACAGAGACATTATTAATTATGTTTACTTAACAATCAAGCTAATTAATGAGCTACCTGTCTCCTCCATAACAGGGCCAAGCACTGGGAAGTTCTTGCATTGCTTCGTGAGCCCGCTCGGACGCCAACCGACAGCTGAAATATATACATTATTTTTAATTATACATACATACATACATAAATTACGCCAGTTTTCTGGAGGGGTAAACTTGAACATGTGAATTTGTTGGGCGCACTGATATCTACATCTGGGCCGTTAGGGGGCCGACATCAAATTTCATCCAAAACCGTTTGGCCGTTTGAGAGCGAAGGAGTAACAAACTTACACCCCCCCCCCCCCCACACACACACACACACACACGTACCTACATACACACTCTCACTCGCACACTCCCCCCACATACACCCCCGCGCACCCCCCCCCCACACACACACGTACCTACATACACACTCTCACTCGCACACTCCCCCCACATACTCCCCCGCGCACCCCCCCCCCCCCCCACACACACACACACACTCACACACACTCACACACACTTCCTATCACACTATCGTAATATATATAAGAGTAACAAGTGATCACTCACCAGCATAGGATGTACCGTTGACGATCATCACCACTTCTATCTCCGCGGACTGTCTGATCACGCGCCAGTACAGGGCGAACTCATCGGAGAGAGACCGCTTGCTGTACAGAGACAGGTTGATGCTCCTGTCCTTCCACGGAGATTCTGAAATACAACGCCGGCGTTATAAACAACCGTTATACACTTGTATAATATACTGATTTATATTTATCCCCTCGGGTCTGATGTCGCTCTGCTCAACGACACACAAAACATTCTGTAATATCTTATTTTAGTATATTATGTAGTCATAAATGTAACATAGACCTAAGTACTCAATTGTAACAAGGATCGTGCTCGCGAAAAAAAAAGGAATCCCTCCATTAGGGGTTTCTTGGCTGTTCTTCCCCATGGAGAGTCGGATAGGGTTTGAACAGCCATCAAACTTATCAATAAATACGCGTGACCTTATGTTTTGAATAATATTGACGTTTCCAAGCCATTTCTTTATGAATTCTATGGAAATAAAAGTTTTGACTTTGACTTTGACTTTACCACTCGCTACAAGTTGAATTCACCGTTTGGACTCTAGGTCTTGTATTTGAAAGATATTATGTACATTTTTTAATTGTTTTGATAATGGGGTCTCACTTTTATTGCATCCCTTCCCGTAGAAGCCGTGCGGGCAATAGCACATGCGGCTCGGGGCTTCGGTCGCGTTGATGTCGACGCATTTGCCCCTCAGCCCGCAGTCGTTGTCCTCCGCGCACTCGTCGGAGAACTGACAGCGCGGGCCCCAGTACATCTTGTTGCACTTGCACCGACCGAGGATGTGGAAACCGTGCCCGGAGCACGTCTCGTGGTACTGTTTGCCTGAAATCAAAGTTATTGTTATTGATTATAAGTCATAAAAGAGTTAAGTCACAAAAATTTAAGGAGTCCTAAAAAATGTTGGAACTGTAATAAGGAATTATCAAATGCCCAAAAAGACGTTAACAATTTGGGATAAATTAATAAGAAAAATAAACAATTTCAATTAGTGATGCCATCTCGGATATGTGACATATTTTTTGTAATATAATTTGTCTAATTTTACTTACAAAAGTAACAGTATCTATGGAAACATGAAATATCCTTTGTAATTAAACTCTTTCGTTCAATGAACAGTGGAAATATGAAATCTGTAAATCGAACAAGTGCATCCATTATATTTTATATACGAATATTATATTTGGTCTTATAATAGACAATAAAAAAAACTATGATGTCAGTAAATAGTAAACAGCAACGAAATAAAAATCAATTTTGAATCTTGAAATTTTATATCATTAAACATTAGCTATACAAGTGGTAAGATAGATATCTAGTTTTAATCAAGCGAAATATATCCTTATTTGAGGTTGTAAATTAATACGTTTTGTCCGAAATGTTTTAAAATATCGTAAACCAAGACACAAATACAAATTTGCCAATACATGGGACCTTACCAAAGCCATGATCGATCTACTGAATTCAAAACGCGCTACGTATGGTAATTAGACAAGATTATCTAGTTGAGTTGTCATTCGCATGCTAAGTGATAAATCTGAGAAAATATTTCGTCGGTCAATTACCATAATACCCTTGATGCTGGCACAAATGATTTTTAATCTTACAACGCATTGATTTATCTAGCAGGACAGTTGTCGTAACGGGGTGTGTCAAACAAAGGATTGAATCTATTTGCATTAATAAGAATACCTTGTCAAATGTGGATTGTTTAATACGTGGACAGCCTTGGTATGTATTTAGAATACGCAAGGAATGCGGTCGTTTGCACAAATGTTTCTCATTTAATCTATGATTTATTAACCCATCAGTTCTGAGCTTAGAACTAATGGCAAGTTCGTCCGGGGAAGCACAGCCGCCATACCCATTTATGTCGCAATGCACTGATGCACTGCCATTAACTAGGTTCCGGTTTGAAAGCTGTGGTTGCTGGTAAAATTATAGGCACATGAGACCTTCAAGTCTAAGAGTTACGGGCGCATGCGATGTGACTTAGGTCTTGTATCTAAGTAGGGTAGGATACAAGTCCTATCGTTTGTTATGGGCATTTTACCATTTAATACCAGGTATGCCAACTGTCGTTTCGTAACTAATAACATAAAAAACAGACGCACAGACGGACGGACGGACAATGTAGGTTACGTAACTGTTATTGACTGGCCTCACAGCTCAGTTGGTTAATAACTCTGCCTTCTGAGCTGTAGGTCGTGGGTTCGATTCCCACTCAGCACAAACATTTGTGTGACTAGCATTCATGTTTGTTCTGTCTGGGTGTCAATAAGTATTTAAAAAAAAAACTATCAGTCATGTGGTTCCCATAGTACAAGCTATGCTTAGTTTGGGGCTAGATGGCGCTGTGTGAAATGTCCACCAATATTAATTTATTACTAGCCGTTGCCCGCGACTTCGTCAGCGTGGAATTTGGTTTCATCGCGCACCCCTATTTTATCCCTTGGAAAAGTAGCCTAAGTTACTCCTTGTTACATCAGCTATCTGCCAGTGAAAATCCCGTCAAAATCAGTCCAGCCGTTTCGGAGATTAGCCGGAACAAACAGACAGATAGACAAAAATTGTAAAAAATGTTGTTTTCGTATATGTACCCGTGTATCCATATGCACTTAGTAAAAAGCGGTTATTTTAATATAACAAACAGACACTCCAATTGTATTTATTTGTGTAGATGTACAGATATAGTATGTAGAGGTACATACGCGGTACGATATCGATGTCGGCACACGACCAGAACCGGTAGTTAGCTCCCCACTCGGCGGCCTCCCGCTGCAGCTGTAGCGTGCAGTTGTCACACGTGAAGTCGCCGGGAAGTCGCACCTCGTACTTTTGACCACTGAAACCAACACGCAAATTCAAGTATCAACAGTCTTTAGATAGCTCAGTTGATTTCATTGTATTTTGTAATGTAATGTTGGTACATATCTTCGTAAATAGTTCAATAAATTGCATTGAAATTGCAGGCACATGATACATTCCACCTACACGTCTCAGAGTTACGGGCGCATACGTTGCGAATTGGGTCTTGTCGTACCTAGTAGGGGAGGACCCAAGTCGCATTGCTTGTTATGGGCAGAGGTTACCACTTAATACCAGGTGGGCCATCGGCTCCTTCCGTAACTGTATCACATAAAGAAAGAAAATCACGTAAAAATTACATTTTAAGAACTTGAACTGTTACAAGAATCAAGCTCGCCTAAATAAATCCCTTCCTTAAGAGTGTCTTAGCTGTTCTTCACTTAATGATCGAACAGGGTTTGAACACGCGTCAAACTTAGCGATAAGTACGCGTGACCTTGTTTTGAATATTACTTATTGACGTTTTTAAGTGTATTTCTTTTTGAATTCTGTGGATAGCAAGTTTTTGACTTTGACAATTACAGGCACTTGAGACAACGATTCTTAGAGGTATTGGCGCATACGATGCGACTTGTGTTTTACCGAGTTAGGGGAGAATCCAAGTTGTATTGCTTTTTTATGATGTCACCACTAAACACAAGGTGGGCCTTCTCCTTGCGTATACGTTCAAAGAAAAAAAAAAACAAACAAAATAATTACGTTGTATCATCCCGTACGAATTCCGTTCCTCCCGCTCTCGGAGTCAGATCCAATACTGGACGTTCCAAATAGTCCAATATCCTCAAGCTGAACCCACCCTGAAATAAAAGTCATGAAATTAAAATAGGATAAAAACCGATAAGTTATGCCACAAAAAAAATACGATTTGTCGTGTCTATAAAGTTTAAAGAAAAAAAAGTACCGCCCAACGTGGGGCTCGAACCCACGACCCTGAGATTAAGAGTCTCATGCTCTACCGACTGAGCTAGCCGGGCTATGAGACACTGCACAAAATTTAAAATAACTTACTCTGTGAGCGTATGCCAAATGCCAATGTACTGTAAACGTTGATCCAGCTACAAACGAAGTCTTCAATGAACCTGTAACAATGATATGTTTTTTATAACATCGAATCGGTACACAACATTTTCGAATTATCGAATATAAACTATGCAGAACCCTGCCATCTCGTGGTGAGTAGCTAAACTTATACTACGATGACACAATCCATCAGTTTTACATAACGCCTGATAGATGTCGCGAGAGATAATTGTTTCACGTGGGAACAATTTTATCCATTACGGTCGTTTTATTCTCGGCACAAGTATTTATTTACGTTCTTTTGTTGAAAACATATTCCCACGGTAGACATTTCACACCCACTTTTAGTAAACGACTTGAGTTAGAATGAATTTCCTGTCATAGTAATAATACGAAAGTAGTAAGTAACAAAACATTAAACAATAAACAGACAAATGCTGTTTTTCGGTAGTTTCAATAAAAAGGACGCAGCCGGTAGGATTCGAACCTACGCTCCCAGAGGGAATCTGATTTCGAGTCAGACGCCTTAACCACTCGGCCACGACTGCTTAATGACGTGTCCTCAAATTAAGCAACTATCTCACTATTCTATAAGTTGTAAAGGTCAAAGCTACATACCATCGCTAAAATAAAACTTTAAGGGGGTGAAATAAGAGATGAAATTTTGTATGGAATATCAAAGAAACGATAGAATAAATAAATAAAATTTATTTATTTAATAATTTCTCAAGTGAAGAATATAAAACTCATCACAATTAAACATTACTAATTTCTTACCAAATAGAAATAAATAATGTTTCTACGTTTTTTACCAATCAAGTTAATTTGGGGATGAATTTCAAGTTAACCGAAGTACTGATTCTATACAGACGAAGTTGCGGACGACAGCTAGTATCTATATAATACCTGCCTCTTCTGGAATGGAATCTTAGAACCTGTTTCAATAGAAATTCAAATGAAGGTATAAAAATACATTCAAAGACCCACGGTCAATGTACCCAGTTGCAGTAAGCGCGTTGGGTACATGCCTGCTGCCTATGTCTCCAAACAAGTTGCAAGCAGTCTGTCTATAGGGAATATCAATTCAAATTACTCTACAACGCGAAGTATCAAGTGATTTGCATGTAATGTAATTTACACATGTTTCAACAAATAAACTATCTTTTATCTTTTTTTTAGGCATTGAAAGGTTATAAGATTATAAACCGTTCGTATTCAGAAACCACAAAGCGAAGAATACAATGAATAACCAGAACAATGAGTAGTACTAAGGAAACCGATCCATTCTCCTGTCAAACTTAAAAGGAAGGAGCGTTCAACAATTCTGCAGGAAAAATATTGCGAATCGTATTACATACTAAACTCAGTTTCAGAGCCAACCATTTACTTAATAAATAATAAAAGAATATTAGTGGGCATTTCGCACAGCGCCATCTAGCCCCAAAGTAAGCTAAGCATAGCTTGTATCATGGGAACCAGACAACTGATATACATACTTATATAGTTTATTTGTAAATACATATATAATACATATTAACACCCAGACCGAACAAACATCGCGTATAAATATAAATTAATTACGAGTATTTATGTATTCCGTTTTCAAAGGTGTGGGTGCTGGTAAAATTACAGGCACATGAGACATTCCACCTACACGTCACAGAGCTACGGGCGACCATACAATGCGACTTGGGCCTTCCCGGGGGCGAGTCGCTAGTTCTGAATAACAATATCTACGTCGTGGGTTCGATTACCACCCGGGACAAACATCTTTGTGACGAACGTAGGTATTTGTTCTGTGTCTGGGGGTTGATATATATTATATGTATGTATTTACAAAAAAGTATAAAAGTATCATATAAGTTGTCTGGTTCCCATGATACAAGCTATGCTTAGCTTACGTTGGGGCTAAACGGCGCTTACTAAATGTCCACCAATATTAATTTATTTTTATTATAAAAAGGCTCTTTTTTTATATTTTAAACCGTAAAAATATGAACTATTATTTCAGAGATAATAAATTCGGATATTGCCTAATTTTATCCTCCTTTGGAGGTCGTTGGAGTGACTCATCTAGTACCTAGGTAATGGCAGAAGTCTACAATTTGCTGAATGACTATTATTACCCGTTGAGGTAGGTCTGATCGTGCTGTCTCGAGTGATCCGTCATCAACATGGCTGTGTTTACTGTTTTAACAAAACAACTCGAGTATTCACTGCATTATGCTTGTACTATAAGTAATTTTTGATGTGACTACGTATGGCTGTTCAAATTTAAAGACTACCATTTGAATAAAAAAATGAGAACGTTATCAATATATTGTAAAAGACAACTTATTTCTTGTAAATAATGCTTCTATTCTTCTTCAGTTGACTGGCCTCATAGCTCAGTTTGTCAGTAACCCTACCTTCTGCGCTGTAAGTCGTGGGTTCGATCCCCACTCAGTACAAACATTTATGTGACATTTGTAACATTGATGTTTGTTCTGTGTCTGGGTGTTAATATGTATTATATGTATGTATTTACAAAAGAAATGTATATAAGTATTATATTAGTTGTCTGGTTTCCATGATACAAGCTATGCTTAGCTTACTTTGGGGCTAGATGGCGCTGTGTGAAATGTCCACCAATATTTATATTTATTTATTATTAAGTTGTAACTTTTTGTTACTTTCTCACCTTTGGGCATCCCACATGGCGGCTTGGTGCGGCTGTTGTCGAGGAAATCAAGGTCCAGCCGCCGAGCTGGCGGGAACGTCAGTGCGACGTGCGCGTGCGCACCCAACGCGCACAGCGCAACCAACAACAAACGTAACATCGTTGCTTAGTCCCTCATCGCTTGCACACAAGTTAAACTAGTTTTAAGTCGTCTTTGGAAGTTATTGCACCATTTTTAAGGTCACGTAGGGGCACTTAATCACTTGGCACTTGAGAACTGAATTAAGAATATTTACTTTGCGACTTTGCACTTTATTATGCAAGTACCTTTCACTTGATATATAGTTTCGTTGGCCACTTTTACTAATGTCAAGTTTTCTTTTCTGGATTCCTCTTCACTCGATATTCTGAAACAAAGAAATTTTGATTGAGATTGTGGAAAATCATATCTTAGAATGTTTAGAGTCCTTTGGAGACCATTTTCACTTTGTCTTCACAGTATCAGTGTGAAATTGGAACTGACAATGGCTAAGCACAGCTTGTATTATGGGAACCAGACAACTGATATATAATACTTATAGTTTTTTGGAAATACATTCATATAATACATATTAAATGTATAATGTAAATGTACATAATAATATGTATGCAATAGTAAAACCACTACATAAAAAAGGTGATAAAACCATGTTAGGAAACTACAGACCAATTACTCTGATTCCAGTTATTTCAAAGCTATTTGAACAGTCCATGCAAAAACGTATCTTATCCTTTATTGATAAATGTAAAATTTTAAAAACTGAACAATACGGCTTTCAGAAAGGAAAATCGACAGTACTTGCCTGTTTTAGTTTAGTGAAAACTGTTATTGATGACTTAGATGCCGGCAAATTAGTTACAGCTATTTTCTTTGACATGTCATAAGCATTTGATTTTGTATCACATGACTTATTGTTCGACAAAGTTGAAATGTACGGAATTAGAGGGCCAGCTCTAAAATGGTTAGAATCATATCTAAGAAATAGAATGCAATGTGTTGAGATTTTAAGTATTGGCGAAAACAAAGAGCTGAAGCCAGTTCGATCAAACTTTAGACCAAACAATTGTGGAGTACCCCAAGGCAGTGTTCTAGGTCCACTTTTATTCTTACTCTATATTAATGACCTTCCTGAAATTACGCCTTACCCATGTACTCTTTTTGCTGATGACATTTCAATTATTATTTCATGTAATCCTGACATTAAAGAAAACTACAACTCTGACATAAATAATACAGTTGACATTATACTAACATGGCTAAATAAAAATAACTTACAAGCTAACATAAATAAGACGAAGCTCATACAATTTGGTAATTATAGAAGACATCAAAACCTTAACATTCATTATCATGGACAAAATTTAACTCAAATTAATGAGACCAAATTTTTAGGCATTAATTTTGACAGAAATTGCAACTGGAAGTCCCATGTTGACCTAGTATGCAAAAAGTTAAATAAGTTTGTTTATGTTCTCTACAAGCTCCGGAAAACAACAAATCAAGCTACAGTCACTACAGCCTACCACGGATATGTGGCTTCTGTTTTGAATTATGGACTCTTACTTTGGGGTAATTCTACCGATGTCAACAGAGCTTTTATTGCACAGAAGAAATGTGTACGTGCAATTGTTGGAATACCTCCTTGGGAATCATGTAAGCCCGTTTTTTCAAAGCTTATGTTACTGACCTTGCCTAGTATGTACATCCTTGAGGCTGCTAAATTTGTTAGAGAACATCCTGAGCTCTTCACAAGAGCGCGTGATGTCTACTCACGGTGTGCTAGAGATCCTGATAGAATTGTTCTTTCAAGAATTCCTCGAACTACTCTATATCAGAAAAGTTTTTATGTGATGTGTGGCCTTATATTTAATAAAATACCCAAGGATATCAAAGTTCTCCCATACAATTTGTTTCTTAAAAGATTGAAAATATGGCTGAAATGTAAGTGTTTTTATAGTGTTTCAGATTTTCTAGGTTCTAATTAGCAAATTTATCCCTATGATCTAACGAAATGTATGTTATTGTTGGTGTTATTTTTGATTTTTTTTAATTATTCTACATTTTTGACTTCGTTGTATTATTATTATTTTTTTGACTGTATAATTTTTCTGTATTAATTTTTTTTTTATCCTTAATTATTGCACGTCATGTAATGACAGAGTTTGTGAAACTATTTTTGTAACTGTAACATCTTGTACATACTACCAGGCTTTATGCAAATAAATGATTATGATTATGATTATTATGATTATGTATTTACAAAAAAAAATGTATTATATCGTTTGTCTGGTTCCCACAGTACAAGCTATGCTTAGTTCGGGTCTAGATGGCGCTGTGTGAAATGTCCACCAATATTATTATAACACCCAGACACAGAACATCTATATTCGTGACACAAATGTTTGTCCTGATTGGGAATCGAACCCAGGACCTACATCGCAGAAGGCAGGGTTACTACCAGCTGAGCTGTGAGGCCAGTCAAGAATGTAGTTTAGCCTAGTGGTAGCAGGTAGCAGGCGATATTGTAGTCAGTTGCATTGAATTCCGAGTTGGAACTGAATTGTGGTGCAATGACATTCCATAGACAACATTCAACTAAGGGGCATACTTGAATATACTTAAATGTATGAGGGGATTTCATAACACGAGCGTTTCCAACAGTGGCTTATGAGAAACTCGGTGATATAACGACACAGAACTAAGCAGCCTGTCGTCCAACAATGTTAAAGTTTCAGAGACAGAATGACTAAGTTTCACAAACATCTTAAGAGATATGATTTCACATTCGTAATATCATATGTTACTTTAATTTTAATATAAATATTGGTGGACATTTCATACAGCGCCATCTAGCCCCAAAGTAAGCTAAGCGTAGCTTGTATCACGGGAACCAGACAACTGATATAATACTTGTATACTTTTTTGTAAATGCATACATATAACATATTAACACCCAGACACAGAACAAACATCTATGTTCCTCACACAAATGTTTAATCTGGGTGGGAATTGAACCCACGACCTACAGCGCAGAAGGCAGGGTTATTACCAACTGAGCTGTGAGGCCAGTCAGAAAGCTACATACGAGTAATTCTTGTCTAAGTAGACTACATTATCCCAAATTGGCATATTGCCAACATTGGCTCGATACAATTTTCTTATGCCAACACCAGATAATTACACCTTTTGCAATCTGGGCTGTGTTTTTTACTTATTTCCCTGTCCTACTTAATACAATATTTATTTTATTAAAATATGGCAGTTTTATATTTATTTTATTTTTTACTTAGGTCACAATGTCTTCTTACTTCTTTAGATATATATATATATCTAACCCCCATGGAGGGTCGGATAGGGTTTGAACAGGCATCAAACTTATCGATAAGTACGCGTGACCTTATGTTTTGAATATTGACGTTTCCAAGCCATTTCTTTTTGAATTCTATGGAAATAAAGTTTTTGACTTTGACTTTAACATACTGGCCTCACAGCCTCAATTGGTAGTAACCCTGCCTTCTACGCTGCAGGTCTTGGGTTTAATTTCCACCCACGACAAACATTTGTGTGACGAATATGTACGATATGTATTAACAAAAAAAAGTATATATGTTTTCTATCAGTTGTCTGGTTCCCATAGTACAAGTTGTGCTTAGTTTGGGGCTAGATGGCGCTGTGTGTATTGTCCACCAATATTATTATTATATTATTACCCAAATGTTCTGAGATTACATCCAGCGCTGAATACTGATCATCAAACTTTACGGAGCGAATAATTATAATGTGGCAAGATTAAGTCATTTCTCAAAACTGTTACCATAACATTTTAAATAACAGGTGTGTAGCGTAACGTAACCTCAAAAAATTAACTACCTTGCTATACAAATTTCAGCTTTGTTTATTAGAGTATAAGGTCGGTTTCAGATCTGTATTTAGTCTTCTGTCCGTCACACTTGACGGTCACTTTCGTTACTTTCTCCGCAACAATAGACGATTGTTATATTTATTAATATCATTAAGTTTTGTTTTCACTTTATCTCTAACTACTATGTTCTACTATACTCACAACATGATTGGCTAACTAGCCGTCATTGATCGACAGTTTGAATGTTCAATTACCGTGATGTTCGCACAGACTGAAATACTATGTTTTACTATTTATATGTATTGGCAATTGTAGGAAATTATAGGGTGCTTTTTATGATTAAAGTACAGAAAAAGCAGATGGCCCACCTGATGTTGAGTGACTTCTTTGGATAATTTAATGAGTCCTCTGAAAAGGACTTGACGTTTCCAAGCCATTTCTTTATGAATTCTATGGAAATAAAGTTTTTGACTTTGACTTTGACTTTGAGGAAAGATCGTATATGGAGGGGGTGTTATGTAATGTTATATCATATTTAAAATAAGTTAAGAATAAATAAGTAACTAATTTTTTTATGATTGTATATGGATTATGGATTATTATGTGAAATAAAATTATTATTATTATGCTCGGGGTTCATATCTAACCATACAAATCAGGATTGATTACAAATTACATCATACTCTCACTTTTCGAGAGTAAATCCGCCCCTACACATAAAATAAAAATAAAATAAGAAATAAGGTCACATAAGTAATATTCAATACCTAAGGTGACGCGTACTTATTTCTAAGTAGGACGCCATAACAGATCGTTGTGTATTTGGTTTTATTTCACCACTAACTCTGACTGAGCAGAGTAATGGTAGTGCAGTGAGTTAGTTTAGGTGACGTCACACCAGGAAATGCAGCCTCCGTAACGCCAACGATACAATCACTCACTAACAGATATATTTACAACATAAATAATTGTATATTTACTTCTGTTCTTTTTTTATGTTATGTAGTTACGGAACGAACCGACCGACGGCCCACCTGGTGGTAAGTGGTAACCTCAGCCCATAACAACCGATGCGACTTGGGTCCTCCCCTACTAGGTACGACAACACCCAAGTCGCATCGTATGCGCCCGTAACTGTGAGACGTGTAGGTGGAATGTCTCATGTGCCTGTAATTTCACCGCCAACCACATCTTTCAAACCGGAACACAGTAATGCGTATAGGTTACTGCTTGGCGGCAGAAATGGGCATGGTGGCAGTACTTCCCCGGACGAACTTGGCGAGTTCTACTGCTCTTACTGTTCACTCGGTGTGCAGCTCTCATTGCTTATATCGTGCCCGTGAAAATGAAGCCCTCCTTTAGGGGGTCTATTCTCCCAATGGAGGGTCGGATATCGGCCCCACTAAATACTAAGTTTATATAATATGTACTTACTTATATACTTTTTGTTTTATCTATTTTGTTTCTCCTCTTATTAGTGTGTATTTGTGAGTGGTCAAAATAAATGTTTTTCTTTCTTTCTTTCTTTTTGGTCGGATTTACAAAAATGCTGTGTCAGGTGTGTCGCGCGTAGTATGATATTATCTGCGTATTATTATCGATACGTACATCGTATCGATAACAATCGATAGTTTTGTCTCGTTAGAGTCAATCACGGAGGAATGTGAAAGCGGCCGCTGCCGACTGCCGATGAATATTATATCGATTGTATTTCAAAATAAGGATTTAGACCAGGGGTTCCCAACCTTTTCTAGGTCAGGGACCACTATTATATTATTCTTGTTAGCAGGGACCACTATATAGGTATACATAATAAAAATAAACTGTAATAATGAAACTGAAACTTTAATTAAAAACTCAATAGGAAATTACATAAAAAGAAATAATAATATTTTTAGGATAAACTTCTGGAATTTAGTATTAATGTGACTTCTGAGCTTGCATCTTCTTCACGAGTTCGTCTATCCTAGGACTAATATTGTAACTCAAAGCTACATGCATTTAAAATCATTTGCGGACGATATTTTGGCTTCTGCGGACCACTGGTTGGGAACCATTGATTTAGACCAACAAATCTACTAACTACTTAGACATCTTACGCCTACTCTAAATACTTATTATTATATTTGTATTCCCTCTAGTTGTAAGACTATCTTAAGATAGTTTTTAGGTATATAGTTTTTTATAGGTTAGAATCTAACCTATATATCTTTATCACCATGTGGATAACGTAGTGGGCTACGTAATTAATAATGTTCCTTAGTTTATGTATGTAATCATACTATTATTAATATATATTACACAGCGGTATGTTTTAATAAAAAAAAAGTGTATTTACCATAACATTTTTAGTACTTTAACTCTGATCGTATTTTACAACTTTGGATTGTCTAGACAAAATATCCTCTTTAGACTCCCACGAAGACTTGGACAAGCAAAGAGCTAATAATATTCTCTTTAAACTAAAGGAAAACTTGTATTAAGGATCGCATTACTGTGTTCCGCTTTGAAAGGTGTGGCTGCCGGTGAAATTACAGGCACTTGAGAGTTCCACCTTCACGTCTCGAACGATGCAATACAATGCAACTTGTGTCTTCCAGCGCCTAAGTAAGGGAGGACCGTAACTGGGTTAACTGGCTCTCAAACGAGGCCGGAACGCACTTTTTTTTTCGTTAATAAATAATGGTTTCACACAGCGCTAGCCCCAAAATAAGCTAAGTAAATAGTTTGTATCATGGGAACCGGACAACTGATTAAACACTTTTTTGTTAATTCATAAATATAATACATATCAACACCCAGACACAGAACAAACATCTATGTTCGTCACACAAATGTTTGTCCTGGGTGGGAATCGAAACCACGACCTACAGCGCAGAAGGCAGGGTTAATACCAACAGAGGCCAAGAAGACTTGGCGGCAGATTTTCAGGCAAGTTATTGTATAAGACTACTAATAAACAGTGGTCTGTATACTCAATACAAATGTATATTACGAAAGCATAACCAACTAGCCTCATTATATTACAAAATGATTATTATCTAGATCCACCATTCATACATTCTTACTTAAAAACTTCACGGTGTCGTACAACATTGAGTGCGTAAGTAACAACGGTGGGTAACCATTCGTTCTGTGTCAAACCATAACAATAGTATGTCAAAACACTGTTATGGAAACACGACGTGGGATTTTAAAGCAAAATTGATCCATTTATTAAATATTAGCCGAGAACCGGATCAAACAATATTGATACTGTGAAATTGCAAACCGTAGTTATGTTTTCCCCGCCAACCGTGGGATATTTCGGGATATTCAACTTTTATTCGTTCAAATAGGAAATTTATTTATTATACTACTATTATACTAGTACCTACCGAGCCATTTTGGAAGTCTGCCAAATATTATTAGATAATCAGATTAAAGAAGCTAAAAATATTAGTTTAATAATTTCAGCTTCCAAGCATCATCCGATATGGTCTAGTGGCTAGGATACCTGGCTCTCACCCAGGAGGCTCGGGTTCGATTCCCGGTATCGGAAATAAGTTTTTGCTCGTTTGAGATTCGAATTTGTATAAAGTTGCTGAATAAACAGCTGCAAACTTATCGATAAGTACGCGTGACCTTTGTATTGAATATTATTAACGTTTCCAAGCCATTTCTTTATGAATTCTATGGAAACAAAGTTTTTGACTTTGAATAGCTTGTAGTTAAATTTTAGTTTTATATAAACCAAGTCATTATTGTGACAACGGCTCCGCCTTTTCATGTTTTAAATGTTATCCATCCAAAGGTTATCTGGAAGAGATAGCCTTAGCTATAAAGCCTAAGAGAAAAAATAAAAATTTCCTTGTAATTTTTTCTCCGTGCAAAGATGTTTATGTTTTTGGCGTAGACAAAGATTACTTAACCATATATTTATTATTCAGTATTCATTCGCTTTCTCTCATAATTATTTATTACAAATTATAAAATCATTAAAGATGGCACATAATTATCTTCAATTTCAAATCTTCATTTTGAACGAAGCATGAATAAAATAAAACCAAATGTTATTAACGCCATCTATCATCGAGCAGCCCTACTAATCGACAACACCTGTCGTGCTAAGATTTAGTAATTCATGAATTCGATCAAAACACTCGAGTGTTCTTGATGTCTACTGATATAAACATAATAACAAATCGATATCAATTATTAAAATAGATATAAAACTGTGGAAACTTCCAAACCACCCGCCAAAAGACAATACAAAAGTCCAAAACAGTAGAGATTCTGCTGATCAACATACCTACTAAAATATAAAAAGCGAAACAGAAAAATGACATTACACAAATAAGACTCGTTTTTATCGAACTTTTTATTCGATTTTCGAAACAAAACTTTGTAAACAGTGTTAAATCGATATAAACGCTTGATGATCGTGACAAAGTGATTTGCAAGCGTCTATGATTAGATTGCGATTAATGAAATGAGGTTTTATGCTAATAGGTGTAGAGTGTATTTTGCGCTGGCAACACAAATCATTAACTGTTAAATGAGACCTTATTGCGAAGAGTCTAGATCGTCGGGCCGCCTTACTGTAGTAAGGAAGTGCTAACTTCCGTCATATTACACAGTTAAATGGTGGGAAATATCCTATCAATTGGTTATATGACCTTCCGTGAAGGCTCTGGTCGATGACAAGAGTTAAATTAAATCTTAAAGTGTTGACTGGTCTCAAAACTAAGTTGGTAGTAAGCCTGCCTTCTGCGCTGTAGGTCGTGGGTTCGATTTCCACCCAGGAAAAATATTTGTATGACGAATGTTTGTTCTGTGTCTGGGTGTCAATATGTATTATATGTATGTATTTACAAAAAAGTATATAAGTATTATATCAGTTGTCTGCTTCCCATGATACAAGCTATGCTTAGCTTACGTTGGGGCTAGATGGCGCTGCGTGAAATGTCCACCAATATTTATTTTATTATATTTATGGATGAAATACATTTTTTTTTAAATTTGAAAAAGGATATTTCCATTTTTTTTTGTTCTAAACTGTTCGAAAGGGTTCCCTTGGTTATTGAAGTTCATATTTGCAAGACATCATTTAGAACACACATAACCATGAATCCATCAACTGTTAAAAGGTATCTTAAGATCTTAAAATCATACCTACGCGTAGTACTTACGTTTGGGTAATGAACAACGGGACCAGGTTAAGTACAGCGTGAGAATTACCCGCAAATGCTTAATGACCGGAACGCGATGTAATTACAATTACATAACATTACATCACTTATTTTGAAGGAACATCCCTATCGATTACATTCTTTATTACGAGCAGATGGTCCACCTTGTATTAAGCACCTCTGTCCATAGGTCGATTGGCCTCACAACTCAGTCGGTAGGAACCTCGCCTTCCACGCTGTAGGTCGTGAGTTCGATTCCCACTCAGGACAAACATTTGTATGACTAACATAGATGTTTGTTCTATGCCTGGGTGTTAAAATGTATTATATGTATGTAGTTACAAAAAGTTTAAATCAGTTGTCTGGATCCCATGATACAAGCTATGCTTAGCTTACTTTGGGGCTAGATGGCGCTGTGTGAAATGTCCACCAATATTTGTTATTATTTATAGTAATACGACTTGGGTCCTTGCCTACGTAGCAGGCGAAGAAGTAGCATTAAGTAGCTTTACAGTAACTCAACTAACTTGAGTAATAGTCATTTAAACCTGTTCTTTGTGATCACTATCTCTATGGAGCAAACTAGATATTAATAATGGGGCTTATACCAAATTAGAACAAGTTTGTAAGTTTTTGCGGTTATTTCTTAAGCCTTGCCAACTACCAATTAGCCCGAATAAAGAATGTACTTTATTTTAGTTCTATATACGAATGAGTAGGCAAAAAATGTAAAAATTCTTCTAGATATCATATTTGGGTATGTATGTTCTGGAAATTAAAGCAATAAATAAACAATGTGTTTGTCTTCTAGTCCCAATATAAGTATAGGTTGTACTATTGTACTACTGACAACATCACATTCAGTTCCAAAGTTTGACCTATTGAAACAAACATTGCAAGTTAAATAATTGCTGGTAAAAATGGCGGCAAAGTCGAATAATATTGCTGGGGATTAATTTGTAACTATCATTAACACATTGAAGTATTATCTTCTTTTTTTTTACTATTTTTACAAAAACTGCTTCCCTCTAAAAACGACTTCACGTCTGACAGTCCCTTACCTTCCGACGGAAGTTGGCCGCAAACGGTTTTACCTCTTATCACACAGATGACAGTGACAGCAATATAATTAGACATTTCGCAACTAACTTCAGCCTCACTGTGAACCACTGCTGAATATACCATGAAGGTTCTATACCAGAAGCGAGGTATCACGATTTGTTCAGAGAAAGTGTTGAATAATCTTCATTTATTCATCATCACTCCGGTTCATAGACACGGCAGTGTTGATCGACCAAATAACATTTGAAAACATAAATTGGACAAAGAAACGCTTAAATCATTCGATAAAGCTACAAAAAGTGCGTAAATAATACTAATCGCTGTAAATTACATCAGGAATGCTTCGAAGATGGCAGAACACATTAAAAACGTGTTGATTAATTCATTAATAGCTCCGAGATGCGTTCACGCATCACTTGACGAGGTGATTATCGGTATTATCAATAATGAACAATCACTGGTCAATGAACTGTAGCGTGATGTAATCATTTCATCATTTCATTGGTTGTGTACGCACAAACAAACACTTTACCAAATGGTTTTATTAATTTTCGTATCTGCACTATAAAGAAGAGATGATTTTATATATTTATATATGGAAGAGGTAATCTTTAAGTCAAGTCTAGGGTTGCCAGGTCGTAACACCGAAAAGCTGGACAGACCGGCTAGTTTAGCCGGACATTTTGGTAAGAATGTCGGACACCTCCAAACTTTTTCATTATAATATCAAACCATAATAATTTTACTTTTTCATGTTCTTAAATTCTAATGAAACAGCAATAAAATTGAATGAATAAGTCTTCTTTATACCAACATGTGAGTAATTTAAAGAAACTGGCAAAACATTAAAAGCCGCTAGTTCTAAATAAAATGTTTGTTTATGTCTGTATGTCATAACAAGCTACGTAAGTTAAACCCTCAACTGTATTGGCAATTGTGGTGTCGTGAGTTTATGATGTGTAAATTGGTAACCGGCCTGTCTGACTAAACAATCGACGGACACTTTCTCCGCGTGGCGTGGCGTCGCGTGGCGCAACGCTGCATACAAAGTACAGACCGGACTGTGAACGAAATCGGGTACACACTACGCATCATACGTGTAAAATGTGAAACCCTTGGGAATTCACACTATTCGTAATAATATACATTTTAAGTTGCAGTCAAGTTTAAGTAAGAGCTATGTTTTTGTACTTATATTACGTTATACACATGTGAAATTCCACCCACACGTCTCAGAGTTACGGGCGCATACGATACGACTTGGTTCTAGTCGTACCTAGTAGGGGAGGACCCAAGTCGCATCGGTTATTTGTTAAAAAAAATCTCCGATTTTATCTAACGAATTAAAATTTCATTACTTTTGTGAATTAAACCTTATTTTCACTAAGTAATTGAAAATTTTAAAAGGGAAACTTCGTAAATGAAAGTGAGTTGTAAACCATATCACAAAGATTCATACGTAAAATAATAACTATAATTAGTTAGCTAACGCTTCGTATAAACTCATGAATGTAGGCGTTAAATATTTATAATTATAACTAACAGCCACACTAAATTGAGTGCCCACACATTTCGAAAACACAACACAACTTGACTGAGCAATTAACGACCTTGTATCGAATGAGTTGTACCATCTAATCGCAGGTCGAATTTGAAGATTCAAACTGTCTGTGTTCTCTCGTTGAGGTCAGATAGGTCTTGACCTCAAACATTACGTAAAATACATTGACGTGTTATTACTGATCATAATATTACAAGTACATGCCGACGGCCCTTATTGTAACATACAAGCATGGTATTATTATAAAGAAATAAATATTGTGGGCACAGCGCCATCTAGCCCCAAACTAAGCACAGCTTTTAATATGAGAACTAGGTAACTAATGTAATGGTACACTTTTTTGTAAATACATATCATATAACACATACTGACACCCAGATAGAACATGGGTTGTCCTGGGTGGGAACTGAACCCGCGAACGCAGAAGGCTCGAGTTACTGCAAAATGAGTTGTGAGGTCAAAATATTAAGAGCTGCACAACAAGAGAGGTGAAATGAGACGTTTTATCTTCAAATCCAGAGTGAACGATGTGACGCAATGCAACTTGGATGTTCCCTTACTTAGTTAGGGTTTAGCCAAGTTGTATTGATGTTTTCAGCGTCTATTTTGTACATAATATCTGATTTCATGTCAAAATATATATTGTTTATGAAATCAACGCAAAATAATAATGATTAGTTGTAGCACTTACCTTACAGAATAAGTATGTTTTTTAAGCCTTGGATTTGGAGTTGGGAATGTCCTACCAACTGTATATAAAGTTATATTTCTGCCATCAAATAATAACTGTATTCTGGATTTAAACGTATGGAATCATCCGATGGCATCAAATTTGGTTTAATATTAAATAAAAAACAAATTTACTAATTTGTACTTAAAATAAAAGAAATGCTTTTATTAGCTAAATTGAAAAAATATATAAAAAGTGAAATGAAAGTTAGTTTTATAGAACCTGTACATTTATTAACAACACATTTCAATACAATGCATTTCACAAGATGTTAAAACAAAGTGATTTATCTCGTGCGTTTCAAAACAAGTTGAGATGTTAATCTGTTAACTGGAAAGTTGACAACAGAACTGTAAATTATTAGGCAAGATGACCGCTTACTTTTAAAAGTACCATACAACTAGCGTGAGACTATTAAATTGTATGAACATAAAGATGAATCTGAAAGCTGCAGAAACGTGTAAGTCCATTTTTATCAAGTAAATCCATTACTAGACGTAGAAATTAGTAATTAAGGTTAGCATATTTTTTAAGACTTGTGGATTTTATGAAATAAACTAAATATATGAATAAATGTTATTTATTATTTAATACCAAAATCTCTAGAGTAAAAAATAAATAAAGGAGACTAAATTATTTTTAGTTCCAATAAACTTAAGCTCCAATAGTTTTATGAATAAGATTTTTAAGTGATTGACTAAAAGTAAGCTTAAATGAAACCGACTCTTGGACACCAAGATTTTATCATAACTGTAAAAAAACCAGTCGGAGCATCTTGAAATGATGTCTTGGAGTCAAGAATTCCACGAAACTGGTTCTCTCGTATACATAACGTTTAATTTCACGTAACTGTTGAATAGTGGGTATGTGCTGAGCTCTTCCGCGAAAGTACAACCACCATACTGATTTCGTGGGTACTACTACTTAAGGCTCCTCTCGTGCACTTGACAAATGTTTTAGAATTTCCAGTTAAATAAATGAATAATACATATTGGTGGACATTTCACACATCGCCATCTAGCCCCAAACTAAGCAAAGATTCTACTATGGGAACCAGATGACTGATAGAATACTCAAATACTTTTTTGTAAATACATACATATAATACATAAACACCCAGACAGAACAAACATCTATATTCGTCACACAAATGTTTGTCATGGGTGGCAATCGAACCACGAGCTAAAGCGCAGAAGGCAAAGTTACTACCAACTGAGCCAGTTCTAGGATATGTTGGTTTCCTTGCGATGTGTTTGGAACGCTGTGTAGGGCACATAATTTTTCATGCGAAATACTCCTTCGACTACTGAAGATTGGATCGGTCACTTCATCCGTTCCGCGTTACTGTGTTCCGGTTTGACAGGTGTGGTTGCCGGTGAAATTACAGGCACATGAGACATTCCACCTACACGTCTTATAGTTACGGGCGCATACGATGCGACTTGGGTTTTGTCGTACCTAGTAGGGGAGGACCCAAGTCGCATCGGTTGTTATGGGCCGAGGTTACCACTTACCACCAGGTGGGCTGTAGGCTCGTTCCGTAACTACATAACATAAAAAAAAACCAAGGCTACTTTTACAACTACATAATACATACTAATATAATACGGAATCCTTTTCTAGTCGTAGTTCCTAGAACAATAGCCACGGAATATCCTCTCTGATATTACTCAAACGAAGCTCAAGGCGTCATGTGGGTGGATGAATTATGAACAGTTACTCAAACAATGCAGCATAACATTTGCAAGGTCGTATTACATTCATACATAAAAAATATTAATTTGTAATAATTTATGCTGACTGTATAACAAATCTAAGACAATACTTTCGAGAAGACCCCGGTCTGATGATGTAGGTGTAAGAATAATAATAATAAATAAAATTTACTTTAAAAAAACAGTAAAAACATGAAAGTGCATAATCTAAAAGTAATAAATATTTGCCTGCTTTGTGTGAGGCTGGCGGTGAAGGAAAACATCGTGAGGAAACCGACATGTCCTAGAACAAAAAATTCGAAGACATGTGTCAAGTGCACGAAAAGAGCCTCTTTGAGGCGCACTTACAATCTTTTCACCACACTGGTTCAAGAGTACCAGTCACTCGAGTAGAATAGAATCACAAAAAGGCAAGTCCCACCCTTCGTGACGTCACAGCGCTGCGGAAAAGTCCACCCACATCGCTTTCTTTGTACAGCGATTGTGTCATGCCTTTTAGACAGGCGTTTAAATATCACAAATCTGTTTGATGAGTTCACAAAGGAAGTTCAAAACATACATATTTATTTTTTATATTGTATAGTTGCGGCTTGAGCAGATGGCCCACCTGGTGTGAAGTGCCTCCGCCCATGACAAACACGACTTGGGTCCTACCTAAAAACCCAAAAAGACCCGTATTGTAACTCTGAGACATAAAGGTGGCTCGTCTCAAGTGCCTGCAATGTCACGGGGAACTATAACTTTCAAACGGGAACAAGGTACTGCTTAGCGGCAGAAATGGGTACGGTGGCAGCACTTCCACAGACGAACTTGGCATAAGTTCCACTGCTACTAAATAGTAATAAAACATATAACGGAATATTGAAATCACGGAACGAACGTTTGATTAAAGTATGTAGAAACCTGGCCTTACAGCTCAGTTGGTCGTAGCCTTCTGCTTAGGTCGTGGGTTCGGTTTCCAACCAAAACAAACATTTATATGATGAACATATATGTTTGTTCTGTGTCTGGGTGTTAATATGTATTATATGCAAAAAAAAGGTATAAGTAATATCAGTTGTCTGGTTCCCATGATACAGGCTATGCTTGGCTTAGTTTGGGGCTAGATGGCGCTGTGTGAAATGTCCACCAATATTAATTTATTATATACTTATTATATACTTATTATATACTTATATACTGTCATTTCACTTGGTTACGACACCATTACGTCTTCTTTTCAATATATTTTGAGATGCTAATTAACTCTTATATTATTCAATTCACGTAACTATAATGCACGCGGGTAATTTACTTTCCAAATTGCACAATACATTTCTGTGTATTTATTTTCAAATTGAGATAGAAATACTTAATCTCATACATTTATCTTCTACTAGCTGCGCCCCGCGGTATTCCCCGCGGTGAGTAAGTCAACCCACGGGAACACTGCACTTTTCCGGGATCAAAGTAGCCTGTGTCCAGGATATAAGCTATCTTGGTACCAAATTTCATTCATTCCGGCTGAATAGCCGTTTGAGCGTGAAAGAGTAACAAACATCCATACAAACTTTCAAGTTTATAATATTAGTAGGATTACTTTCGTCCCTCGCTGTAATTGAATCTGCATCTTTAAATTTCAAAAATATTTATATGTAATTTTCTTAGATTAGAACTGTTCTACGTTAGGTACATATTTACAAGTATTAGAAAGCATAATGGCTCAGTGCAACAGCCCTGGGTTATTCGGAGGTCACTAGTTCAATTCCCGACGTGCATAAATGTTTTCAACTTTAAAATTGTATGCGCGATAAATGCCTGTTGCTCTATGTTTTCAAATTTTAAAGGTAAATATTGTGAGAAAACCGACATGTCCTAGAACCATAATTCGAAGACATGTAACATATTCTCATCTGTTTCTTTTTTGTGTTATAAAGTGTTAGAATATATTGTGTGTTACTTAGTAAATAAATAAATCTCTATGTCTTAAGTCCACGAAAGGAGCCTTGTTGAGGCGCACTTTAATTCTTTCAGCACATTGGCTCAAGCCGGTGATACGACTCAACTAAATAAATAGAAAAACTGATATTTAAAAACAAATTATTATTTATTGTATTATCATTTTTATTATTTAAATACATTATACTTTGTGTTAATTGAATGGAGTGCTAGAACAATATATTTACGGATTATACAAAACGACCCTATGTTCTATTTAATTGCTTTTACCACGACTCCTCTGATATCAAGATGAGATCTGATAAAAGAACTTATTTCCATCTTGCGTTTCAATACATCTTTTTTATCTTATAACAACCTCGATCTAGATCTTACTTCAATGCCACAAATACCTTATAATATTATCAATTATATTGTTGAACTAATTGTCACGTAAAATGCATCAGACATGCAGCTGTCACGCGTAGACCAATGACAAGTATGATAGTGACAATGATCGTGACAAAATACAATCTCAGTATGATAATAAAAATATGAGATTAATAAAATATGAAATTGTATCAAAGCACGCGCGGTAATTGATAGTGATAGTTTTAATTGGAAAAGAAATGGTTTATCGTATCAACATCACAATAAAGCCATAGCGTTGCGAATACAGCACGTCAGAGCTGCAAAGTTGAAATTACAGGCACATGAGACATTCCTTCACGTCTCACAGGTAGGGGCGCAATACAATGTGGCTTGGGTCTTCCTGTACTTAAGTATCTAGCTAAAGACCCAAGACGCTTTGCTTTTGTTATGTGCGAAGGTTACCGCATAACATAAGTAAGCCATTTAGATTGTTTAATATTTTATTCGCATAGAAATGGAAACTTGAAATCTGTATTGTGATGTTGAAAGTGAACATATAAAATACAGTTCTTATAATATAACCAAAATTAATTTAGTATTAACATATACTATTTTAGATGCATTTTCTTATATATACCTGTTTTTATGACAATAAATTTGATTTATTATTATTATAACTCTCCAAAGTTAATATAATTTAAATATACTCGTAGCATTCACTTGTTTAGATAGATAGATAGATATACTCTTTATTGTGCATAATTTACACCGTAACTAAACAATTACAATCTTAAACTAAAATAATATAACAAAAAATTAAAAACAAATGCACAATGGGCGGTCTTATCGCTTAAAGCGATTTCTTCCAGACAACCTTTGGATGGAATGGATTATATTATAATAGTGGACGGTGGTGTCAAAGTAGTAAATAAATAGGGTAAAAAATGATCTTAATACATAAACAGAATAGACAAAAAAAAAAACATATACCTAATACCTTATCATAAACATAATACTTACGTATATAACAACAATAATTCAAAATTGCTAGTAACAAGTGATAATATCTCAAATTCCGAAAAGCAATCTACTGCCAATGTTAAAAGCGACCTTACTGCTTGCATAATATTCGACCGTTTAACTTTTGCCAAAAGTATGAAGGAAGTTTGCGAAAATCAACTTTATGACGTTGCAAACAGAGTTGAAAAAAATAAAGCTCGGTAGAGATACATTTGCCAAATCTATTCGAGTCACTGGTTCTCTCGAACCAGTGCAGTGAAAGGATTTTAAGTGCGCCTCAAAGAGGCTCCTTTCGTGCACTTGACACACGTCTTCGAATTTTCAGTTCTAGGACATGTCGGTTTCCTCACGATGTTTTCCTTCACCGTTTTGAGAACGTGATACGCCGCACATCTTTCAATTGAAAAACTCATAGGTCGGGATTTGAACCGGCGACCTCCGGATTGAAACTCGTGGTCAGTAATTTGCAAAATGATTGTTTCCGAAGGAGTAAACACCATCCGATAATTTAAAGATGGCCTATTGATAAGTAACGGTGTCCGGGTACCAAATAAATTGTTTGGTTAATGTCGAAACAATAGAATTTTGATAGTGGGCAGTATAATTTAACTGCAATACCAAAATATGATGAACTAACGACCCGCCCCGGCTTCGCACGGGTGCAATTTGGTCTGGCCTCACAGCTCAGTTGGTAGTAACTCTGCTTTCTGCGCTGTAGGTCTCGTGGGTTCGATTCCCACCCAGGACAATAATTTGTGTGATGAAAATACATGTTTGTTCTGTGTCTGGATTTAATGTATGGATTTACAAAAAAATCCGTTGCGTGGTTTAGAAGAAGTAAGCGGAGAAATAGAACATAGCGACTTTATTTTATACTATTTAGAGATGTACTTACGTCGTCCTCTCCCACTCAAATCTGAAAACAAAAACAAATTATTGAAACGAAAATAACTAATAAACTATTTACTAACATAATATATTAACAATTTAAATTCAAACAAATCATAAAATTCATCAACGCGTCAATAGATGGCGTTTATTACAATTTCTCAACAGTTTCGTGGTAGGCTTGCGAAATGTGCACAGACCTCAGATTAATTGCTATTGCAATCTCATTCTCATTGACGTATGTAAACAAATGGCATGAATGCGACGTGGGTTGACTTTGCGTTATTGGAATCCACGGGATTTGCATAACTTTCGCAACGAGCTGCACATTACATTGGAACCGAGGACATTTTACGTATTGCTTAAAATTTGTTTTTTTAAAACATTGAGAAAAAACGCAGAATAATATAAAAAATAATATAAAAAAAGTTCTGGATATAACTTATACATAAATAATAAATATTGGTGGACATTTCACACAGCGCCATCTAGCCCCAAAGTAGCTAAGTAAATAGCTTGTAACATGGGAATCAGACAACTGATAAAATACTTACATACTTCTTTTTTCTAAATAAATACATATAATACATACCAACACCCAGACACAGAACAAGCATCTATGTTCATCACACAAATGTTTGTCCTGGGTGGGAATCGAACCTACGACCTATAGCGCAGAAGGCAGGGTTACTACCAACTGAGCTATGAGGCCAGTAAGTCACTTATATAACTATACATAATATAATCTTAAATACTATAAATAAACATATATAAATTGTAATAATGACTTAAAACACGGAGACTATTACTTTATCTTGATCTGTGGCTTCCACTGATTGTCCACACATTCAGACCAAATACTCAGGTTGACCATTTGATACGCAGATTGTTTTTTTTTATGTTATTACAGTTACGGAACGAGCCGACGGCCCACCTGGTGTTAAGTGGTATCCTCTGCCCATAACAACCGATGCGACTTGGGTCCCCCCTACTAGACGACAAGACCCAAGTCGCATCGTATGCGCCCGTAACTCTGAGACGTGTAGGTGGAATGTCTGTTGTGCCTGTAATTTTATTGGCAACCACACCTTTCAAAGAACACAGTAACGCAAATGCGTTACTGCTTGACGGCAGAAATGGGGATGGCGGCAGTACTTCCCCGGACGAACTTGGCGTGAGTTCTACTGCTCTTAAATAGATGATATGATGACACTACATCAGTATCGTCATTGTCAGCACAGTAAAGTCGATAAACAGAGCACGATCCGACTGTATCACTTTCACTTCGATTATGCGGCACGCGATAATAGTAATCTTCTATCGGAACCAACCGTCGTTTCTTTTGTACTAAGGCTTGAAATGAGAGAAAATTATTGTAAAAACACATCACTCGAATATAATTACTTTGACAAAACGAAATACCGACTTCATCGCCAATTACGAAAATGATTCCTCAATATCTCGGACTTGAATACATATTTTTTCCAATTATTTTGATTTTAAAACCAAAATACCTAAAATTTTCTTTGTGACCAATATGAAAGTATATCCTTTCAAATATAAAAGAGTTTTCCAATTCGGTTTATAAATGACGTAAAAAAACTACCGAATTGATACCGGATTGAAAAAATTACCTTTGAAGTATTCTAATATATTTTTCTTACTATACATAACTATAAAAATTCTAATCTCATTACCACTTAATTCTAATAAGACATGCCAAGGCATACACCGTTTTTGCTCGACCATTTTCGGAGGATACCTTATTCAAGTAAAGCTTTACGTGAATAAGGCAGAGAGTATTCAGGACACATAGTTTATTCTCATACTTAATTAAGCAGGCCATATTTGTTTGAAAGGCTTGGTAACTATTGCTAATGGAATATTCCACCCATTAACCGCTGCTACCTCCATCTTAGCATAGGCTTTAGCCCCCGGGGTTGGGTGTCAAGGCAGCGATCACAATTGAACCAGTTAGATCCACTAGAGATTTTTTTATGTGATAAATTTACGAGTTAAGTAGTCCCTCTATCCCACTCCTCCCATAACTCCTCTCTTCTCTATCTCCTCCCTCTGCCCATAACATGCAATACGACTTGGGTCCTCCCCTACTTAGACACGGCAAGACTAGTCGCATGGTTTGTGTCCGTAACTATGAGACGTGAAGTAGAATGTCTCATGTGCTTGTTATTTTACCGGCGACCACACCTTTCAAATCGAAATAGTAACATTACTGTTTGGCAGCAGAAATGAGCATGGCGGCAGTACTTCCCCGAACAGGGCCAAGTTATAATGCTTTTCTACTTAGATCCTCGATCTCCTCGAATACACGGGGGATTTGTTCAGATCAGTTTTTTTTTATTGATTTATTAAGTACATAAATTTTCTTATGGTCGTCCTCCAAATAATTTCAAGCCAAAATGTACTTTTATATTAGTCCAAAGATCAAATTCGGCCAGAATGACACAAAGTAATAGTTCTAAGTATTTCTATCAACAACAGACTATTCATATTCATATTAATTATTCATATTCCAAAGAGGTAGTTTGTATGAGGGAGATAACTTGAAACCCGATACAAGACTCAAAATTCTTTTACTAATAATAAATAAATAAATGATAAATATTGGTAGAAATTTCACACAGCGCCATCTAGCCCTAAAGTAAGCTAAGCACAGCTTGTATCAACATCAAAAGCAACATTATCCCTGAGTTGGCTAAATATTCTGATAAAGATGAGTTACAGCCGTAAATACAATGCTACCCATGTGAAGCAGAGTAGGCCGCTAGACTGTATATTAGTAACTTCAAATCCTTTTGTTACATCCCACACAATAAGTTTCTGACTATGTGTTCTCGCCCTCAGACCTTGTACCTAACTATTATAATTTTCGATATAATAGCTTTAAAACAAAAAAAATGTATCTTCAAAGATTTTAAACATTCGTGCTTCCAGTTTTTTTAATCCAATCATGGTAATCGCCATTAGCTCATGTCGAAGCCATTACAGTTTGTTGTTAGATGTCATCACGTATTAGATCACTAAGTCGCACAAGGTCGTCTGCTAACACCACTAATATATGTACATATGTGTTTAAAAATTACCGTAACGTCAAGCAAATATGCTTGTATATAGGCTCGTCGATAAGTCACATAACCAAATACCCAGTTCAATGATTAATAAATAAAAAGTTAAATTATGTAAGTACGTTGGAATTTCAAAATTCGTGGAGTATATTTATACTAAAGAAATGATATTTTAATTGGCATCAGACGAAATTAATTTTAATGAACACATTTATTTAACTTTTATATTAAGAAACTTAATTTTATTATTCACCAATCTATACAAATAAATAAAATTGGAGTGTCTGTTTGTAATATTAGAATAACAGCTTTTCACTAAGTGCATATAGATGTATACATGGTACATATACATAATTAATAACATTTTTTACAAATTTTGTCTGTCTGTTTGTTCCGGCTTATCTCTGAAACGGCTTAATCGATTTTGACGGGACTTTCATTGGCAGATAGCTGATGCAACAAGGAGTAACTTATGTTAATTTTTCGAGGGGTAAAATAGGGGTGCGTGATAAAACCGAATTCCACGCGGACGAAGTCGCGGGCAACAGCTAGTATATAATATACGTATACAACTAATGCAGCCAACTACACTACGAATATTTGGCTCAACAAGAAATGCAAATTGATTTTAGTCAGTGAAACTAATTATTTGCCACAAAACTTATTATGGGTTTAATTCACTTAATAAAAAAACGACTTAAGGTCTGAGCGCGTTGATGTCTTTTCTATGGAAATCACAATTTAACTAAATTTTAAAATTATATATCGTATTTTATATTTCGTATCAGCGTGTCTGTTGCTTATCTGGGCTTAGTTATATCTTGAAAACCTTAACTAAACTTCGCTAACGCAAATACATTCATGACATAGTTATGCTCGGCCGTTACGAACAAGTTAAGTAATACTTGAGCTGCGTTTAGCACTTGCATATGTGGAAATTTTGACACCGTCTTCAATTAGGTATTTATTTACATGAGTTCTGTTCAAAGATCAAGAGGAACTATAGGCGAACTATAGACGAACATCAGTGAAGGCAATTTAGAGTACCTTTATTCGGTTAACAAAACATGATTCCAGTGGAAACCACAATGCAGAACTCGGTGCAGCCTTGACATACGAAGGTCGTTTACGCAATGACAAGCCGGTTTAACTAGGAGATGAGCCGATTAAATATCGCTTACGAATATAAAGGATGTTCAAGAGATCCACACACAAGACGGGAGATCGACAAAAATAACATTTTAAAATTTGTAACACACAACTTTGCAAAAAAAATGTCTTTCGGACGGAACTCAAAATAGACACTTAGTATTTTTTTTAGTTTATACTTACATGAAAATCTGTCGTTTATTGCATTTTATATCACTGACTTTCAAAGTTAAACTTCAATCTGGATAAACAAGTAAACCTTTCAGTTAACGCCCATTTAACAAATGAAATTAAGAGTTCTCTAAACTCACACAATTTCAAAAGATGTAGTAACAATGTTGTGGGCTGTGTACTGCATCACGTATAGAAGTGACCCTTGATAACATTTATATAACCCTGTACCTTCGTATACAACAAAAGCAGCGCGATTTTATACAGGAGTAGCGTTTTGTTTGCGTTTTTATATAATTTTGTGACAATTTCTATATAAAATTATGTTTTTATTTCGTTTATTCTATTTGTATTATTAATTTGTCATTCTACGGCTAATTTGTTTTAACGACTTCTATAATTACAAAAAATAACTAGAATTTGAAAATCTGGGCGCTTTACTTTCATATCAAATTCAATGCTTCGCTTTACTTTATGTGATAAACAAAAAAAAAGAAAGAAAAATTTATTACCAGAAAACATAATTTGACTGATATGTTGCAAATATTAACATTTATATGAAACCAATGCTATACAGATAATTATAAGTTCCAGTTCGAAAGAATGAATGACGGCGCCCCCACTAGACCTAGCCTATATCGGGGAAGCTTAAGAACCAATACAAAAACAAATAAATAAATACCCGCAGTGCGTTCGGGGTGCGAACCTCCTAAGAATTCAGACATGCGACCGTGATAGCCAGATGCTGCTAAGGCTTGAGGAAAATCACCTGATAAAGTCTACGACCGACATGCATGCTAACAAAATGGCCGACTCTTTGTCCTCAGCCCGGAACGTGTGACTTTGCTATGACCCGAACCGATAAAGCCTCCCAAATTAGAGCCTAAATTATACCTCTAACGCATTACGAATATTTTTATGCGATTGAATTTATTAGTCGACTAGCTATTGCCCGCGACTTCGTCCGCGGTTTCTAATTCTGTTTTATCACGCACCCCCATTTTACACCTCGGAAAAGTATCCTAAGTTACTCCTTGTTACATAAACTATCTGCCTAAGTCCCTCCCTTCCTCCGAAGAAGAAATATATGTACGCAATACCACGTTCTCAAATCGAAGAAAACATCCTGAGGAAACCAGGACCATCTCGAACCAAGTCAAGTGTATGTAAAGAGCCCCTCAAATTATTTACCTCTTTGGTGCATTGTGAGCATGGAGGTCAAAATAAATGAAAACCTAATATATAAAACAGTGTTTCACAATACCAAGCACTATGATTTCTCAATTAATCACATGTTATAGAATGTACCAACCCAAGGCACAGCCACAACATGTGAACATAAAAAATAGTCTAATTAAAATACTGACACCATTCCTACGATTCAATACGACATTAGCGAATGTTGCAATGGTACTCTTTGAAGAAATATTGTCCATTTATTACTCGACTAAGTACGACAAAGCTACAGTTGTGGTATGAAGCTGTAAACTTATTGCTATGCTTACAAATCCTTGTCATCACTCGTGAGCACAGCAATATGGATGATATTGAGTGTAAATATAAATGTAAATGAATAGGTCACATCCGGCATATATAGAAGTAGAAATAAATTATATGAACTGATTATGATTATACGAACTAGATTAGTTTATCTTATTGTCATAGTGTTATGACATACGGTATCCTGCTTTGGGGGAAAGCAGCAGATATCTAAGCCATACTTGTTTTATAAAAGAAAACAATACGTGCAATTTATAAAATGATAAAAGGAAAGAAAGAAATTTTTTCATAAATAAATGTCTTAACAGTTTCATCACAGTATATATAAGAAAATGTATTATATGTATGTTCATAAAACATATCTAGTTTTGAGAAAAAAAGATGTTCATAGCATGAACACTAAAAATAAAAATAAATTCAGCATCACAAGATTCCGATTGCAAAATATCAACGGGTCTTTTATGGTAATTGTATAATCTTTCGTAATATGCTTCCTGAAAATTAAATTCTTTAGATTTTGCTCTCCATATTCATATGTGATGAGCACGCCATTTGTCACCTCGATGCTCCCACGATACTGAAACCCACAAAGCGAATGGCCTGTATAGGCTCTGCCTACCCCGTGGGCGTCGTTATATGTAATTTTTTTTGTGTGATATGAGTGTTGGAACGTTCTGACGGCCCACCTGATGTTAAGTGGTAACCGCTGCCCATAGACAACAGCAATACGCCTCAAGTTCACTCCACCACAATTTAAGATGACTCAAGTCGCATTGCGTTGCGTACATCACCCCGAGACGGGGATGTTACGTCTCATGCGCCTGCAATTTCACCGGCACCCACTCCCTTCCACCGGAACACAGCAACACGAGTGCATCACTGCTTGGCGGCAGATTACCAGGTGTGGTAGCAAATTATAAATTTTAGTAAGTCCCTATGATTGTTTCTGCTAAGAACAGTATCTATTACTATTGTCACAGAAACCAAAAAAGAATAGTGAATTGAACTGTGGTCGTCATTTTGTAGTAACCCAGTTGTCAACATACATTATAGACTTGCTAATAATAAGAGAGGTCGTTCAGTGGTTAGTACGCCGCTAAACAGTTTACAAGGGTCACGTAACTCACGTCAATAAATAACCATGTCAATATGATCATATTATATTATATTACGTATAGGTAAGGTTCTAAGTGACTGTTTTTTTATTTTATGAAAAGATAGATAAACTCTTCACGCTACATTTATTTATTTTTTCTAAAATATTAATATATTAATTATTTTGATGCAATGATCTCTTCCATACAGCCTTTGTATGGATACAATATAATAATAATAATATTGGTGGACAATTCACACAGCGCTATCTAGCCCAAAACTCAGCATAGCTTGTACTACGGGAACCAGACAAATGATAGAATACATACTTACTTTTTTTGTAAATACATACATATAATACATATTAACACCCAGACACAGAACAAACATTTATATTCGTCATACAAATGTTTTTCCTGAGTGAGAATCGAACCCACGACCTACAGCGTAGAAAGTAGAGTAACTACCAACTGAGCTGTGAGGCCTATCGAACAATATTTGACGGCGGTCTACATAATTACTTTATAATTAAAAAGTTACTTACATACATAAATACATACATAAAACTGAAAATTGAATACATCTGTATATATGGTAATATGTGGCCTGATGTGATCAGGTAATTCAGTCGCTGACTGTACCTGAGTACGGGTACTGCGAACATTAAGTTAACCTCATGCAGTACATGTAGTCAGTAACATGTCCTACAAATGCCGATTCGTTGCGTCATCTCGCATGCCTGTCGGTTGGCTAACAGCTAGCGAGACCACCCGGCTTTGTTCGATACCTGTTCACCATTACAGTGATAATAATAATAAAATCTGCTAAATACAATATAAAAGGGACATTACGAATACAACGGACACAAATTAACACTGAAAGTTAATAAACTAAATACGGTGCCGCAATTTTCAGTGCCCGACCTTAGGAGTAAAGAAGATTGTTAACTTCCTTAGCACGTAATGTACTTCATGAATGTTTTAATACGAAATAAAATCATAAGTAAAAAAAGAACATTGATAGTTTAGTACTACGTTGTAAATTCTAGTCAAAGTCAAAGTCAAAGTCAAAAACTTTATTTCCATAGAATTCATAAAGAAATGGCTTGGAAACGTCAATATTCAAAACATAAGGTCACGCGTACTTATCGATAAGTTTGACGCCTGTTCAAACCCTATCCGACCCTCCATGGGGAAGAGTTACTCGACTATTAATACATAAATACCATCATAAATATATTAATCAAGTCTTAGGTATTACAAGATCCAGTCGTGTTCCACAGAGCATCTAGCCCCAATCTAACTAGAGAGGAAAGGATTATAGTACGCCTTAAAGAGGCTCTTTTTGTGCATTTCACACGTGTCTTCGAACGTTTGGTTCTAGGACCCGCTGGTACCCTTTATGCTTTACTTCACCGTTGTGACCCAGTAAAAATAACCAGCGAACAAACTAGTTCACATAAACGGGTGGTATATTGCAAAAGTTGTTGATAAAAACTCGTGTGGGATAATGATAATATTTCGCTCGGCAATTGCAAAACCAACTATGTTTATATTACTATCAGAGCCCACATCTTCAATAATGTGGTACACAAACAGATATCCATTGTTCCCATGAGTTATTGTGGGTAACAATAGGTGGTTACGATGTCATAGTAATGTACTCCGGCTATAATTATATATTCCGGCTAATTTTGCATGAAATTAAACTTACAGGTTTACTACATAAGTTCTAGAGAGCGAGTAACACGTAGTAGTATCCGGCTAATAAATCGTTTTCGTGACTATCAATCATGTCATGTAATTTTATTTCGGAATGTTTTTTAACCTGTAACTTGTTTAGTTTGTTCAAAGTTTAAAAGCTTTTATAAGAGCTTGTATACCCTACACTTTTATTAGAATTCTCATACCTCAGTCTTCATAGGTCAGAATCTTCATCAGCTTCGCTCATCAGTCACAAAAGTTGCTTATCGAATAAGTGAGCTATTAACGGTGTATTCATTAGTAACTCCTCAATAATTGGCAACTATAGAAAAGCCTGGCACTAAATTGATGTCAGTCAGCATTCTGCAGTTCACATGGCAAGGCTAGAATTTTCGGATACGCTAATAATATATTGCATATCAAATCTAAAATGTCTTATTAAAATTAAATAGTTAAAATTATAAGTCATCTTAGAGAAGGAACGTTCCAATGCACGCTACGATGCAAATCGAATGATCGTTTTTGAACAAGGTTTCGTCCGTCTTTCTATAAAGGGACTACTAAGCACATCTCTAGCAAATGTTCGTATAGGATAGGCGATATAACCAAAATACAACCACAATGGAACAGTAGCACTACAGTTTGCGATTGTTGTTGATTCACCAGTTACAATTGCCACAAATCTACATGATTCCAAGGTTTACCAGAGATGTTATTCAAAAGTTGACTTATGAACAAATACAATAATTTCGAGTCATAAGTACGTAATTATTTTTTCTCCGAATGGGATATTATTTCGTTTAGTGCTATTCTCTTCCGCAACGTTATTTACAGTAGGAGATGTCGAATCAAACGCTTGGCAATTTTACTGAGTTAGTTGATAAAAGATGTTCTTTTGGACAGAGATTTTAAATCATTTTCGAGTTAGACAGGGGAAGTACCGCCACCACATCCATTTCTGACGTACAACAGTAATGTATTCACATGAGTGTATCCGATTTGAAAGGTGCGGGTGCCGGTGAAATTACAGGGGCATTAGACATTCCACCTACACGTCTCAGAGTACGGACGTTACGACTTGTATGTGGTTGGACTTATGTAAGTAGGTTAGGACCGTCGTATTGGTTCTTAGGGGTAGATATTACCTCTTAACACCAGGTGGCCATATGCCGTTGCGTAATTTATAAAAAAAAAACATACATTTAGTCTAGTCAGTAGAAAAAAGCTAAAGGCTACAGAATTATTTATCACATAACAATTAAACTCTTATATAATCACGTAAACTATTTCCTGGGAGAAAAAAGATGAAATATGTTCATTGCATCCATGAATGTAGATGGCATCTGGATCTCGGGGATAATGAACCTTATTACAACGCAATTAGGTTGATGTTAATTACATATCATCAAGTGCCGGTAGTTACGAGACTGAAGGCGCTCTAGGGATGGGAGAAATACTTCATGATGTAAAAAAGAAACGCAATTTTCTCAGTTTATTATGTAATAGCACCGTTCTCCAATTAATATATATATTGGTGGACATTTCACACAGCCCCATCTGCCCCAAAGTAAGCTAAGCATAACCCGTATAATGAGAACCAGACAACTCATATAATAATTACTTTACATTTTTTGTAAATACATACAATACATGTTAACACCCAGACACATCATCTTGAAAACATTTATGTTCGTCATACAAATTTTTGTCTTAAGTGGGAATCGAACCCACGCCTACAGCATAGAAGGCTTACTACCAAATGAGCTGTGAGGCCTGTTAAATAAATAATAATAATTTATTGATTAATTGATAAATCAAATTAAGTAGTGGATTGAGCAATACGATTAATGTAGCGTGAATATCAAATCTTGTACAATACAAGCTAATGAAGATTACTGATAATATTATGTGCTTACATACAGGCAAAACCTAAATGCTACTGATCGGATTCGATAAATACTCACCCCCTTTTAAATAAATTTAAAATTATGTTATAGTTAATGTTAATCTTAATTAATTTAGTATAATTTAGCATTAATCTAATTATAGTTAACAAATGGAATTTATTATTGATTTACAATAAAATGATTTGATTTTATTTGCAATAGTAATGTAATCTCCCCCTCCCCGAGACGGGGAACTTACGTCAGAGTGTATCAAGTCGGCGTGTGAAATGACGGGTTTTCTCACGCGCGTGGTTATCTCACACGAGATCCGCGACCCTACCACCAGATTCACAGAGATTACTGCTTCGTGACAGAAGCCGGGCCGCATTCTGTATTACTACTGATGTTTTTTATGTGATACAGTTACGGAACGAGCCGACGGCCCACCTGATGTTAAATGGTAACCTCGGCCCATAACAAGCGATGCGGCTTGGGTCCTCCCCTACTAGGTACGACATGTCGCATCGTATGCATGTGAGACGTGAAGGTGGAATGTCTCATGTGCCTGCAATTTCACCGGCAACCAAACCTTTCAAACCGGAACACAGTAACGTGAATGCGTCACTGCTTGGCGGCATAAATGGGCATGGTGGCAGTACTTCCCCGGACGAACATGGCGTGAGTTCTACTGTTCTGTATGGTGGAGTCCTAAATGCGAGAAGCGGTTTGTGGTACAGGCCTTATCTTGAATAGCTGTGACTGCAGGGACGAACAATTTTAACCTTTGTATTTTGTAAATGCATAAATATAAAACATATAAACACCCAGACACAGAACAAACATCTATATTCGTCACACAAATGCTTGTCCTGGGTGGGAATCGAACGCACGACCTACAGCACAGAAGGGTTACTACCAACTGAAGAGTATGTATATCAGTTGTCTGGTTCCCATGATACAAGCTATGCTTAGCTTACTTTGGGGCTAGATGGCGCTGTGTGAAATGTCCACCAATATTATTATATCTATTATCTAAGGTTTGCCGTCAAGTGCGCAGCCATCGGCGTCGTTACGTGGTTCCGCATGTTTTTGCAACGCATGGGAGATTGTATGGGAACGGGTAACAATTCGCTGTTTGTATGTAATGGTTTATTCAACGGCCTTGGTTCTAGCATGTTGGGAAAGTACATAGTACCGTATAATACGGTTTATTTGATTGCAGCTCCATCTCCTATTCATAATTTTTATGTGTGAACGAGCCGACAGCCCACCTGGTGTTATGTGGTATCACAGCCCATAACAAATGCGACTTGGGTCCTCTACTAGGTACGACAAGTCGCATCGTACGCGCCCGTAACTCTGAGACGTGTAGGTGGAGTTTCTCATGTGCCTGTAATTTCGCCGGCAGCCACACCTTTCAAACCAGAACACTGATGCGAATACATTACTGCTTGGCGGCACAAATTGATATGGTGTCTGTATGAAAAAGCTTGTGAGGTGGTTTCAAATGTATTAGGTTACACAAAAACCGTATATATATTATATCAGTTATCTGGTTCCCATGATACAAGCTATTTTTTAACTTCTTTTTTAGATTATTTATTGTGTTTTTTGTGTTATAACATCGCTTTGGAGTTGCTACTGCTATGGTGTTATAATCAATTCTAAATAAATAAATAACTAACTTTGCTACTACTATAAAAAACTAATATAAAAAAACCAAATCGTCCTGTTTTAACATAATATAGTCCGGTAATAGACGTCATTGTGATATGGAAATAATCTTCGTCACCAGATGTTCAACAGACTGCAAAAACCATAAATTAAAGAGTATATTCCGATAACAGGGTGCGGTGAGATTACCATACGTGGAATTTACATAACAGTATATAAGAAAACACCACAGAATAATAACGAGTGTGTAAGAAAAAACATCGAGTTATGTAAGAGAAAGCTGGATGCGTTTAACGTTATGCTAACCATGCGAAAGTTGGTTTGCGAAATTCTTTAATTTACTTTCGTCAGATAAGTTAGACGAGTTTTGAAGCATGCGTATTAATTTATTTATCAGCGGTAAAGTCAATCTATCTATTCGAGTCCCTGGTTCTCTCAAAACAGTGTGGTGAAAGGATTTTAAGTGCGCCTCAAAGAGGCTCCTTTATTGCACTTGACACGTCTTTGAATTTTTAGTTTTAGGATATGTCGGCTTCCTTCACCGTTTTGAGAATGTGATATTGTGCACATAAATATTTCAATCGAAAAACTCATAGGTGCAGTCGGGACTAGAATTGGCGATCTCCGGTTTGGAACCGGGGTCATTACTACTAGACCACCACGCTCTCAAGTTATAGTTAGTAAACATAATAGTATGAATTCAGATAGTGCGGCTAACTACATATGTCCACGGAAGTTACCAATGCAAAATATATAACCCAAATTAGCAGTAAAACTTGCTCTAAGTTCACCCTTCGCCTATTGAAATAACTAGTATTTGCTAAAATTACACACAGATTTACGAAATTGTGTTTCTTATCCGAGTTCAAGAAGGTCCGACGTTAATTTGCTGGGATTGCATTTTATGGTAGTATTGAGTAATTAAGTGTATATTAAAATTTACCTATAAATTAGCTAATTGTTTGTTTTATTAAGATAATAATTTAAGACGGGGGGGAATAATAAATTAAAACGATAGATATGGTGTGGTTGGGAAATTTCATATTACTATTGTTAGAATGAAAAATGACTGCATTCCCTGATAAATTTATTGTGTATACATTTCTCTCGTGCGGAAATCATCACATGTAATCCCAAATTCAAACTGTAAGGAACCCGAGTGTTGTGGTTGCCGGTGAAATTACAGGCACACGAGACATTCCGCCTTCACGTCTCAGAGTTGCGGACGCATACGATGCGACTTGGGTCTTGTCGTACCTAGTAGGGGAGGACCGAAGTTGCATCAGTTGTTATGGGCCGAGGTTACCACTTAACACCAGGTGGGCCGTCGGCTCGTTCGGTAACTATATTACATAAAAAAAAAAAAAAAAAAAAAAAAACCCGAAATACACTCTGGGAAGTCCAGTTCAAATTTAAGGACTTTATTGCTCTTTTGGACAGACTGATTATCTTCCACCAAGCAGTGATGCACTCGTGTTGCTGTATTCCGGTGGAAGGAAGTGGGTGCCGGTGAAATTGCAGACGCATGAGACGTAACATCCCCGTCTCGGGGTGATGGACGCAACGCAATGCGAATTGAGTCATCTCGTACTTTGGTGGAGAGAACTTGAGTTATATTGCTGTTGTCTAAACTCAAATAAATAAAAACGGATGCTCAATTTTATGGGCACAACTTTGAGAAATAAAGATTATGAACATGATATGAACATGATATGAATAAATAATAATAAATAATATATGAATATTATTATAATAAGTAATATATGCTATATGAATATTTGATACAAGTATCTAGCCCCATTATGTAACATATGACCATCAACATCTAAACAAATAAATAAAATTGGAGTGTATGTTTGTAATATTAAAATAACCGCATTTAACTAATTGCTTATGGATGTATACACGTTACATATATCAAAACCACATTTCAAAAATTTTTGTCTGTCTGTCTGTCTGTTTGTTCCGGCTAATCTCTGAAACGGCTGCACCAATTTTGACGGGACTTTCACTGGCAAATAGCTGATGTAACAAGGAGTAACTTAGGCTACTTTTCCAAGGGTTAAAATAGGTGGGCGTGATAAAACCGAATTCCACGCGGACGAAGTCGCGGACAACATCTAGTATATTATAAAAGACCTGTTTATAACACACCTACTAAGATATACTTGTAAGTAGTTTTTGCTTTGTACAATGGTGCAATCTCAAAGATATCATAACTAGATATCAATGGAATTACAGCTGTAATGGGCTTACGGTCAGGTAGGCCATCCACTGGTACATTAAATATGTGTGCGTCTAACACAATTACATAGATAATACTGTATTTATGCAATACTAGAGTAATAATGTGAAATTACCCCACTGTAATCATTTCAAGTTAGGTAAAAACTGGACGCCATCACTTCTAGTTTTAGGGAAGGTTTCACATTATCAGTCTTTTTTTAATGTGTTATGTGATATTGTTACGGAACGCGACGTCTCACCTGGTGTTAAATTGTAACCTCTCCATAACAATCGATGCGACTTGAGTCCTCCCCTACTAGGTACGACAAGACTCAAGTTGCATCGTATGCGCCCGTAACTCTAAGACGTGTAGGTGGAATGTCTCAAGTGCCTGTAATTACACCTGCAACCACACCTTTCAAACCAGAGCACAGTAACGCGAATGAATTACTGCTTGGCGGCAGAAATGGGTAAGCGGTGGCAGAGGAACAGTTATTCTAACCAGTTCCTCAAAATGGCGGATCAGTTTGGCTCTACCTATAGTTTCTCTCTTTGTTGTGAGTCTCTTTGATTTAGGACCTCTAACCAATTCCAATTAGAATTTTAATCTGCTTAATAATTTAATTTTAAGCTGTGTTCATTTCTTTGTTTATTTCCGCGAAATTATCAACTTAAGTGGTAGTTTTCGTTAGCAGTAATGTGTGGAGTGACGGGAATGGATAAAGTAAGGAATTAATATATAAGAGGAGGTATGAAAATACTTTTTAGCGCCAGAAAAGGAAAGGAAATCATTTAGGTGTGGAGATGTAATGCGGAGGAAATACGTGTAATAAAAAGACTGTGTGAGTGAATATGAAATTTGAAGGAAGATGAACACAAAAGAAACAATGGATGGACCGTGTAAGGGGCGATACGAAAGTGAATGATTCGATAGCGGCCGATAGAGGAATGTGGAAGCAAAAAACATACTGCGCCAACCCTAAATGAATTGGGGAAAGGGCAAGAAGAAGAAAGTAGTACAGTGATGAAGAAATACCTAAAAAATTAAGCTGTACATGAAATTAATGACGTAATTAAGGCCGAAGTAAATGTAGCTTCATATAGTAAATACAGATCTCTAAAATATGTGCGCACTGAGGGGACACGTTTTCTGAATAAACATTGCATAGTGTGCTGTAGCGATTCAAGCTGTTTCGTTTGCGCGTTAGGTTCATAAATAGTTATGTCAATAGTAATCCTAATTGATACATAAATGCGAATGTGTTTGTTCGTTTGTTTGTTACACTTCCATACCGTATCTACAGAATAGATAATTATCAATTTTTTTGTACACGTTGTCAGGGGATGAGTACATTATTTTGCGTTAATTTGGCGAATTTATTGATTTATTAATAAATATTAGCATTCTAGTGAAAGGTATAAAAAGATGTATGTCATGTTAACTTAGGTATTGTTATAGGTTTTAAGATATCAGGTTTTAAATGAAATCCAAGTTTTGTTGTATGTAGTATCTAATACCAATAGTAAATTCATAAAATACAGTCCGTGTAATAACCGCGCGAATCAACGAGGCGCTGGCGAATAACTGACGTATGTATGGTCGTAAACTTAGGTAAATAATGTATGTACTTCATAAAGATATTGATTTTAAATTATCTACTCATCATTTACCTATTTACCTGATTTACCAATTCGTGAGTCAAGACAGTATTGTGTGATTCAAGAATGAATATGTAGCTACCTACCACATAAACTACTACCTCTTTAGTCTACCTATTGGTCTACCTCCTTAGGTACCAACCTCTTTCGTACAAATTTACATATTATCTGCGATTCGAGTGATATATCCTAGTAATATATTTACCACTAATTACACCTTTGACTGACACAGCAGAAAATATATGATAATATTTTTTGGTGTAGCTTAAAGGTATTAAAACATCGTGCAAACAAGACTAGTTGGTATAATTTAGGATAGATGTTAGTGATGTCTATTTCTAAAATGTCTGAAAAAGAATATTGTCCTATTTAAGACAATTATTCACTGAATTAAAACATAAAATGTAATTTTATTATTGTTGTGAAACAGCCCTGACCTTCGCGAATGACTGTAGTTACCTACAGCAGGTAGGAACTGCTTATATACAAAACAATATGACTCAGGCAACTACAGGCATTATGCTTACCTATGTAGGTAAATGAGACAGGTAGATTAGGTAATCGATACCTAATTAGGTAATTTTATGTGAATAACGCGCAAGATGGCCCACCTAATGTTAATTGGTAACTGTCCATAACTACGTCAAGAAGTAATCCCCTACATAGGTACGGGAAGACCACGTCCCTTTGCATGCGCCAGTAACTGAGACGCGAATGTGTAATGTCTCTGTGCCTATAATTATACCGGCAACCACACCTTTCAAACCGGAACATTCATGCGTATAACAGGTACTCCTTGGCGGCAGAAATAGGTATGGTAGCAGTACTTCCGGACGAGCTTGGCAGAAGTTCTACTACCTGTAAAACTCAGGTAAGGTTGGTTAGAACCGATAGACGGCAGCTAAGCATCTAGGTACTTAAGGATTCACTCTAAACAAATTCAGTCCAACTAATCGTAGCTAAGAAATACTATATAAAATCAATCCCGTATCCCGGAGGAGTAGGCAGAGAATACGGTTTCCCACCTACTATCCGAACATAACTCCTTTATTTCATGTCGAAACTCGTAACATTTTTCATGCATGCGCATGATGCATGAGAATGTTAGTGGATGCAATGCAGGAATACTTAAATGTTACTTAACTAAGAAAACACTGAAGATGTATTTACACTAAGAACAAACAGCCAATATGGTTCAGCGCCATTCGACAATGTGGATATTAAGTAAAAAAATGAGGTTACTAAGTATATGTTATACCTAACTAAGTAGGTAGCTTTCAATCAAATGCACCCGCAACGAAATTAAATTACTTACGAAATGAAATTCATTTTTGTAAACTAACCTTTCTAAATGAAATCCAATATGATTTCGTCGTCCGAATGGTAAACAATCATTCGATTGATATTTTCGATCGATTACAAAATCCGTAAACTTAGACGAGTCACAAACCTGTTTCGTATAAATTCCAATGTTTTTTAACACACTTCAACGCTATAAATCACTTGTTTAATTTGTTAAACAATATTGGTATAGTTTTTAAATTATTATAGTCACTATTAAAGGTTTATTTTAATTGTAATAGTACTAATAACATTCACTTTGTTCGCGCATGCGCGATACCACAGCGCGGTCTCAACGCTCGAGGAAAGACTGTTCTTCGATCGCCTTCGCTAATCGGCGTCTTGCATTCTCCTAAGATCGCGTATAACACGAACAAATTCGATAGACCGCTCAGCTGTAGTACATAAAGAGTAGCTCGCGCGTTCTTGTAAAACCGGATTATACACTTATTTCTCACTGCTGTGATCAACTTTCAAACGTACTCCACTGATTTAAGACTTTAAAATGGATTGTCTATACGTTTTCTTGCACAGGATTTATTTAGTAAGCAAATCAAGTTTTGTAAACGAGGACGTAGAGTTGAAACTTGAATGATGAATATACATTTCAATGAGGTCGTCAGTCGGAGCCAATGTGGTCGTTATCGCTTAGGCAATAATGTGTAAAATGGATTGACTTTATAATGAATCTCAAAGTTGATCACCTTAGAAGAAATGGCCTCGGTTGGTATGCGATGCCGGCCCGAAAGCCTGCGCTATTCTTGACTTTAATAGTGTTACGTCATACACCTGTGTAAAAGGGGTCTCATTATAACCGATGGGTGTAATGATAATTTATAGTATACCTACTATTAATTTATCTGAAATTAATCGTTCTTGGGAAACCAAAAGGCTGGTAGATAAAAAAACAGCTTAGGAAATTTATCTATACCACCTTATTAATTATCTATATTGATTTGAAAACACCTGCAAATAAATAGTAAGCGGTAACTAAAATATTTTGTGATCGCGTTCGGCGATGTCTGACTGAAGAACTGACCTGTATTTATCGCTACCTGTCACAGTTGAGGTTAGCGGCGCCATCTAACGGTAACTTAACCAAATATGACAATCATTATTGTCTTACTTGTGCTCGATAAAATAAATGCATGCATGTTAGTAATTTATTGTAGTAAACCGACATAAAAATAAACGTATAAAATACAAATATTACTACTTAAACGAATGTTCAAAGAATGTAAATTAGGTTCGTTAGTTTTACTACTAAACACTAGATGGCGGTGTAAATCCAGACAGAATCCCTTAAAATAATTTCTTGTAAATAAGTTACTTCAGATCCCATGTTTTAAACAGCTGTGTAGTGAATAACTAATCAAGAAATATATTATTTTATCACTCAATTCGTGTTTAATTCGAATACAGGTGGTATATTAAATAAATAAATTACATGTCATCTGAGTTGCATTTACATTCACAAGTAAATATCGTACTAATGAAAAATAGTTACAATTATAATATATTGTTATAAATTTTGCCTACGTTAAAGTGCAACAAGAAAAACAAACACGTTATAAGACTCGCTAGGTCATTCAATTTTTAGTTACCGCTTAAAACAAATATCCAAGAAGTTTCTCAAAACAACGCTGTTTGTACAATAGAAACCAGCTGTCGGTCACGGCGGGGCGGCGCGGCGCGGCGCGGCGGGTCGGGGCGGGGCGGCGCGACTTCCGTCAACAATATAAACGTGACTCCCACACTAATGAATCGACAAGATATCGAAAACTCGTATTAATAAAGAAATTGGTGCACACCACATAGGACCAACTTAGCCTCAAACTAAGCATAGCTTGTACTGTGAGAACCAGATGACTAATAAAATCATGCTTTTTGTATATACATACATATTAACATCCAGAAACAGAACAAGCATCTAACTTCGACACACAAATGTTGAATGTCAAAAATCCTGGGTGGGAATCGAACCCACGACCATGCAGAAAGCAGTTACTACCAACTGAGCTGGACGATCAAGAATTACGTCTTTTATATTTATAGATGTCTCAATTCTTACCTCTTTGGAGTGTACTCCGAATATTATTGTCCGATGTATGTACGGGACAGGAGCGGCTGCGACAATCCGTGAATCAAACGGAATCATTAAGTCTTACTTAGGTAGGGGAAGGCCAAAGTGTAACCGCGTTGATTTGTTTCTGAGCCTTGAAAGAAGAACTCTGTCTTCTAATAACACCGGCACCCTTACCTTTACATATTAAATTATCCTACTAATATTATAAACGTGAAAGTTTGTATGATGTTTGTTACTCTTTCACGCTCAAACGACTTAATGGATTTGGATGAAATTTGGTACCAAGATAGCTTATATCCTGGATTAACACACAGGCTACTTTGATCCCGGAAAAGTGCAGTGTTCCCGTGGGATTACTCATTCACCGCGGGTAACACCGCGGGGCGCAGCTAGTATTATATTATATATCTCATAATCAACATACATACACTGCCCTCTATTTCTAAGTAAAACGAAGGATATTTTATAAATTAAAACAAACATTTTATAAACCAGTACAATTTATTATAGTCCCGTTAACTAACCGAACAATCATATTTAGGAAACAAAATACAAATCCAATATAATATACTGTTGAGATCATTTGAATCAAATATGTTCAATAATACTTAAAAATTGTTATTTTTATTTCATTTTGGAATTTATATTGATTCTAAAAACAATACTGACACACACACACACACACATAAAACTATTAGGATTATCACAAAATAATCATTAAGTATACAAAAAATGATTCATGTTAAATTAATCTGTATATAAGGAATAATTTAATTTGATACTACAAGTACTTTCTACAAGTGACACTTTAAGTTACGGCACTAAGTACTACAATAATAATAATAATAGGGAATAAATATATCTCGGCGTACTTAAGATAGACAGATATAGCACTAGCGCATTTCTAAAATAAAATTAAGTACATTATTATTTATAATTAATAAGAATTTTAATAATTTTCAATACATTTCTAATGTCGTAGGAACCAGTTTATAATAATGACTTTGTTTTTTATGTGATAAAGTTAGAAATATGTGAGCAGACGGCCCACCCGCTGCTTAGTGGTTACCCCAGCTCGTAACAAGCAATACGACTTGGGGCCTCCCCTAACAAAGCACAAGAAGGCGACACAAATGGGTCTGGTGGCAGTACTTCCCCAAAAAAACTGCTGTGGGCGTTTATTTAAGACTACCATATTTTTTTGTTTAGTTTCAAACTCTAGACTCTAACTGCACTAAAAGACAAGAGATTAGAAACTAAGATAACTGCGTATATGAAAACAATCAACATAAACATTTTGACGCGGGCGAGAATCGAACACACGACCCTTGCATAATAGGAAAAGATCAAGCAATATATTAAAATACCTACCGAGTTGTTCATACTCTCAGTGTTCATACTGAGCGATCTATATGTTATTGTCACACACTAAAGTTAACTTGATTACTAAAAATATATGAACTCGGGTTCAATTTTGTACAGTTAACATTCCACCTTAGACTAAACTTTGTACTTTACCATAGAACCCGGGACCAAATGAATTTTTTTTTTATTAAATAAGAATTATGAATTACTGACAGTATTATATTGATTTAGATTTGTTTAATTATTAATTTTAATAAAAAAAAATGTCATAATGAGTAGCCGATTTTGAATTAATGAGAATATAACTTGACTTGCAAAAACCAAATTACTAATAAATACTATTGACTTTTTTATGTACTAAAAAGCAGACAGTCCAATGTTAAGTGGTAAACCAATACGACTTGGGACCTCCCCTAACTAGGTAAGACAAGACGCAAATCGCAACGTATGCGCCCGTAACCCTGAGACTTGAAGGTGGAACGTCTCATGTGCCTGTAATTTCACCGGCAATGCGTCGCTGCTTGGAGACAGAAATGGTACGGTGGCAGTACATCCCCGGACCATGTTGCCATAAGTTCTACTGCTACTAAATGCTGTTGGGTAATTTAGAAATCCAGAAACGTTCACGAAAGACGTTCAATATTTGTACAAGCAATAAATAATAAACACTATAATATATATTTAGTTATTCGTTCACACAAACGTATTCTAGACTAGACAATACACGTCAGAACTATAATGCGCGTTAGATACAATACCTAGGACATAATATTCGGTTATTCATTTCATTTAGAACCAAATACAAATATTCGAGGACCATTTCTGATTAAGAAGGAACTGAGCAGAGGAACTTTTTTCACAAAAGAAATGAATTTCATTTCATGAGAGAATGTAAATTATAATTAATTACACAATACTATACTAGTATTGTATGAAAAACCTTCATTGCCAATAAACGAGAGATTCTTCGTTAACTCGTACTATGATGACATATTTACCAGTTATTTTGATTTAAAAACCAAACTACTGAACAGTTTTTGATAATTTCTATAAGACCAATCTGAAAGTATATCCTTTCAAATAAAAATAATTATTTTCCCAATGGGTTACAAATGAGATCTGAGATAACAAACATAGTGATAAATTAACCGAATTGAAAACCTTTTTTGTCTAGTCAGTTAAAAACTAAAAAAAGGAGTTCTTTCTTCATTAAAATAAAATATTTCATAAATAATTTTCACAATTAAAACCAGATTTCAACATCGCACCAGTAACTGGTGCCTTCTAAAGAAATTTCCAACGCATTACGACATCTATTATCAGTTGTCTGGTTCCCATAGTACAAGGTATAGTTTGGAGCTAAATGGTGCTATGTGAAACGTCCACGAATATTTATTTAATAATTTATGTCACAAATAAATAAATAAATAAAAAACAAAGACAAATTCTTTAAATTAAATAAATGTAAATATTGATATACATTTACTACAGCAATTTATACTAAAGATAGCTTGTACTATGCGAACTATGATATATCCGTTTAGTCACAAAATAATTGAACCTAGGATGCTAAATAACCATCTTTGCTAAGCTCCTCTACGCCATAAAACATATTTCGAAATTTTGTATGTGTATATAAATTGATTTAAACAAATATAACGCAAATTTCATGTATCTGTGTACTTTGCGGGAAACTCTTATAAGGGGTAGCAATTGTCACCCCGCAATATTTGCTTAGTTACAAATGCATTATTTTCGGTACTAATGAAAAATTCATTTAGTACACAGTAACTAAATCATCTTTGGTAGAACAAGGTAGAATAAAATGTTGAATATCAGAGTTTAAAAAAATTCCTTCGAAATACCTGTCTCCCTCTCAAAGACACCCCTCTCTCTCTATACAGGTAGTTTAGAAAGAGAGGATGCTATTCGGTAGAGGTGAGAGGTAAACATGATTAGGTACATAATATTTGTCTTGAGCTTCGTCTGAGAGCTAATTTTTAGTTCTAGGAAATGTCGGTTTCCTCGCGATGTTTTCCTTCACCGTTTTGATAAAGTGATATTGGGCAAATAAATTGTTCATACATTATATTACATGTATAAATTTTATATTTTCTATTCCTCAAAGAAAACGGTCCCTTGAACGTCCATTAGTGTGTTAAAGTAACGATACATTTACATTAGCACACTCAGTCCGGCACTATCCAGGTGTCGTAAACACTTTGCCAATCCACCGCCTTGAAGTAGGGATGCCGCTTGATCTCCTCTACGCCGCCGGCGCCGAGACGTTCCGCCGGATCGTACGCCAGCAACTGGGGGAGGGGGGGGAAGAGGGGGGGGGGGGGGGTTACTAGCTGCAGCCAACTGCGACACAGTTGTACCGCAACAGCTGTAGGCACAATTCAATGTGCCGATAGGGTCGCAGTAAAACTTATGCCATGTTCGTCCGGTGATGTACTGCCATCATACCAATTTCTGCCGCCAAGCAGCAACGCATTCGCGTTACTGTGTTCCCGTTTGAAAGGTACCACACCTTTCAAACGGGTGAAATTACAGGCACATGAGACATTCTACCTACACGTCTCAGAGTTACGGGCGCACATGATGCGACTTGGGTCTTGTCTTACCTAGTAGGGAACCAAGCCGCATCGGTTGTTATGGGCAGAGGTTACCACTTAACACCAGATGGGCCATCGGCTCGTCCCGTAACTGTATCACATAAAAAAAGTGATGTAACCAGAGATAAAATATATATTTGAGTTTGGTATCTGTGCATTTATTATCTGTTGTCTGTAACTGTCTGTATTTATCATCTGTTGCGGCTGAGCGTTACACAGTTGGTTCATTGACTCGGTCTTTTATTCGTGTAGCTCCTGTCAAATTATCTCTAAATGCCACTATGAGGAATAATCACAAAACCTTATTAATATATATATCATGATGTTGGCCGCAGATGGCCTTGGCAACGTTTACACAGGCTTTTGGTGAGAGCGGACGGCTCTCAACCGGTGATATACATTACCAAATATATACCAATATGTTTAAATCAAATATATATTTGTAATTAGTTACCTGAGTGAGAAGCGACTCCGATTCTACGGATACACCTTCCGGTACCCTCAGTATGGTGTGACTCGTGAACACATCACCGTGATGGTGGGACAGCGGCTGCCAACAAACAAACAAATATTGTTAGACATTGTGACACAAACTGTGAGTCTATTCTATTTTATTAAGAGTCACTGGTTCTCTCGAACCAGTGTGTTGAAAGGATTGTAAGTGCGCCTCAAAGAGGCTCCTTTCGTGCACTTGACACATGTCTTAAAATTTTTTATGCGAGGACATGTCGGTTCCCTCACGATGTTTTCCTTCACCGTTTTGAGAACGTGGAATTGCGCACATAAATCTTTCAATCGAAAAACTCATAGGTGCACGTCGGGATTTGAACCGGCGGCTTCCGGATTGAAACTCGGGGTCAGTACCACTAGACCACCACGCTCCCACTCACCAAACTCCACGTCCCACGTGCCTGTAATTTCACCGGCAACCACACCTTTCAAACCGAAACACAGCAACACGAATGCGTTACTGCTTAGCGGCAGAAAAGGGCATGGTGGCAGTACTTCCCCGGACGAACTTGGCGAGAGTTCTACTGCTGTTAACAACTCAACTCAACTGAGCTGCAGAAGGCAGAGTTACTACCAAATGAGCTGTGAGGCCAGTAGTAACTAGTAAGTAACTAAAAACTCACCACTCCACATATAAGTTGGTACATAATGGCGCCGTAACTCCAATAATCGCACATGTGCTCTGTGCCCTCGTCCGCGCACCTAATGACCGTGTGCCTCAACTCCGGCGCGACGTACACGGTGCGCCCCGGGTGCGCGCGCGCGCCGGGGCGAGCGGTCACTATACCCGGGTACGAGTACAGGTACGTCACGATTATCTGACCGCGGTCGCCGAGCAGGATGTTCGAGGGGTTCAGATCTCTGTAACAACATGTGGACATCGTTAATATCGACTCATAAAGGTATAGAGCGGGAAATACAAAGAGAAAAAGAGAGAGCAAGTGAATGAGAGAGATAAACAGAGGGGGAGAGAGCTAAAGAAAGCGAGAGAGAAGAAAAAGAGCGGAGAGAGAGGAGAAACAGTGGAAAGAGAGAGAGAGATGAGTGAAAAGAAACAGCGGAGAGAGATGAGCCAAAGTAAAAGAGGTGAGTGAAGGGAGAGAGAGATAGATGTGAGATTTGCACAGAACTCAAGTTATAATATATTGACCTGACGACGACGCCGCAGTTGTGCAGACTCTCTAGCGCGGTCAGCATCTCCGCGCCCCACCGCGCGACCGCGCCGCCCGGCAGCGCGCACGTACCCGTACCGGCACCGACGTGCGCGTGCACGGGCGCGGACGCGGGCGCGTGTACCTAACAACAGACAACACTTTATTACATTTAAATAATTTATATTTTCCATAGATCATTCACGAGCAGTAGAACTCTCGCCATGTTCGTCCGGGGAAGTACTGCCACCATGCCCTTTTCTGCCGCCAAGCAGTAACGTATTCGCGTTACTGTGTTCCGGTTTGAAAGATGTGGTTGCCGGTGAAATTACAGGCACATGAGACATTCCACCTTCACGTCTCACAGTTACGGGCGCATACGATGCGACTTTGGTCTTGTCATACCTAGTATGGGAGGACCCAATTCGCATCGGCTGTTATGGGCCGAGGTTACCACTTAACACCAGGTGGGCCGTCGGCTCGTTCCGTAAATGTATTACATAAAAAAAAAAAAAAACACTTAAGGAGAAAAAAAAGAACACTAAATAATTCTTATATTTTAATTATTTAGTTTGTTGCCTTGCAATGTATACAGATAAAAAACCAGTTTACCCAAGACACGCAATCATATATATTTCCATTCAATTCATAAAGTAATGGCTTTTAATTCATAAATCCAAAATATGATAATTGTAATACATTAACTGACTGTCCATGCTTTCTGCGCTGTAGGCCGTGGGTTCGATTCCCACCCAGGACATTACATTTGTGTGATGAACATAGATGTTTGTTCTGTGACTGGGTGTAAGAATCATATGTATTATTTCGGTCATCTAGTATCTTAGTTTTTTTTTTTTATGTGTTACAGTTACGGAACGAGCCGACGGCCCATCTGGTGTTAAGTGGTAACCTCTGCCCATAACAACCGATGCGACTTGGGTCCTCCCTTACTAGGTACGACAAGACCCAAGTCGCATCGTATGCGCCCGTAACTCTGAGACGTGTACGTGGAATGTCTCTTGTGCCTGTAATTTCACCGGCAACCACACCTTTCAAACCGGAACACAGTAACGCGAACGCGTTACTGCTTGGCAGCAGAAATGGGCATGGTGGCAGCACTTCCCGAACTTGGCGAGAGTTCTACTGCTCTTAGTACAAGCCATGCTTAATTTGGGGTTTTTTATTAATTACTAAAGTAGAAAACACTTACCTTATCAGTACTACGCGTCTCATACACATCTTTATCCGTTACAACAATCTCCTCAGCCAACACTTTGTCAACGTTCAACAACAATTTCTGTGATTTCAACACGATCTCATCAACATTTCTGTTATCAACATTTTTATTATCAACATTCTCATTATCAACGTTTACATCAACACTTACGTTACTACGTAAGTTATTCTCGGCGTCCACTTTGGTTTTGGGTTCGGTGAATACGTTTTCTAAATTAACATGTCTGGAGGTTGTGGGTTGAGATTTGGTGTATTTTTTTATATAATCGAATAGATTTTCACCGGCCGCGTACGACAGAATGAGGAATATCAGGTTGTTGGTTTCCACGAACGCGTGTAGCGGCACCATGTACGGTATCACGGTCGGCAGGACGGGGGTTCGAGTCTCCGATGTGCGCTGGAGGAAATACTCGTCGAATTCAGTCAGGTTGTTCGGTATTTTTTGTATCACCTGAAATGTATTTTCAAATATTATTATTTTAATTATTAACGTTTTGAGATAGTAATAGTCATAATAGTCATTAATCTATACAAATAAATAAAATTTGAGTGTCTGTTTGTAATATTAAAATAACCGCTTTTTACTAAGTGCATATGGATGTATACACGATACATATACCATAACAATATTTTTTTCCAATTTTTGTCTGTCTGTTTGTTCCGGCTAATCTCTGAAATGGCTGGACCGATTTTAACGGGACTTTCACTGGCAGATAGCTGATGTAACAAGGAGTAACTCAGGCTACTTTTCCGAGGAGTAAAATAGGGGTGCGTGATAAAAACGAATTCCACGCGGACGAAGTCGCGGGCAACAGCTAGTATTTTAATATATTGTATCGTTACACGATGAATCGTACAATTAATGTTTTCAGTTTTCGCGTGAATTTTAATCTTATCGCATTTATATTTTAATCAGAATATATTAATCTCATAGAAACCGGAATGTTAGATTGGTATCGGGTTATATTAAATCTGCTACTTTGATGTTTATAATTATTGGGGAAATTACACACAGCACACATCTAGCCCCAAAGTAAGCTAAGCGTAGCTTGTATCATATGAACCAGAGAACTAATATAACACTTATATACTTTTTTGTAAATACATATAATACATATCATAGTTTGTCCTGGGTGGGAATCGAACCCACGACCTACAGCGCAGAGGGCAGGGTTACTACCAAATGAACTGTGAGGCCAGTCGAATCAATTATTTGATCATAATTTTAGAAACATTACTAACACTGAATAGAATCCAGCACGATGCAATAAATAAAAATTATTTATTTTTATTTATTATTTTGAATTAACTATAACACTATAACAGTATGACCAAAGTGATGATATAACATAAAAAGAAAACAATAAACACAATATACTGTACTATTAAAAGGTGTGCCATCTGCTCAACACCACTCACCTTCATAGCGTAACAGTTCTTATCATTCTTATGCATAACCAACATCAAGCTAGACCCGAGCACAGCGAGCACCGTGTACAGACCCAGCTCGTCGTAGGGTCGTTTTAGCATTGATATCGGAATAGGGCAATGTAGGGTCGTGCGTGTGTCGCCCTCCTGCACCGGCAACAGCTGAAACATAAAGACAAATGATGACATTTCTGACGTAATAGCTCATTTTGTAGAAGAAATTCACTACAGTTTTTTCATTTTAATATATCAAAGTCAAAGTTAAAAACATTATTTCCATAGAATTAAGGAAATAGCTTGGAAATGCCAATTATATTCAAAACATAAGGTCACGCGTACTTATCGCTAAGTTTGACGCCTGTTCAAACCCTATCCGACCCTCGATGGGAAAGAATGGACAAGAAACCCCTAAAGGGCTTCCTTTTTTTCGTTATGAGCAGAAGTAACCGCTTAACACAACATCTATATGAATTCTATGGAAATAAAGTTTTTGACTTTGACTTTAAGAAGCAATCCAAGTTCGGTCCTTAGTAGGGGTACTCAGGTACAAGACCCAAGTCGCATCATATGCACCCTTAACTTGAAACGTGAAGGTGGAATGTGACATGTGCCCGTAATTACACCGGCAACCACACCTTTCAAACTGTAACGCGAATGCATTACTGCTTGGCATGCAGAAATGGGTGTGGTGGCGGTACTTCCCCGGACGACTTCGGCATACGTTCTACTAACAAGGGGGTTAGAGTACTGTAAATGTAATAATAATAATAATAATATTGGTGGACATTTCACACAGCGCCATCTAGCCCCAAAGTAAGCTAAGCATAGCTTGTATCATGGGAACCAGACAACTGATATAATACTTATATACTTTTTGTAAATACATACATATAATACATATTAACACCCAGACACAGAACATCTATGTTCGTCACACAAATGCTTATTCCTGGGTGGGAATCGAACCCGCGACCTACAGCGCCGAAGGCAGAGTTACTACCAACTGAGCTATGAGGCTAGTCAAATATGTGCTATTTGTGCTGAAATAAATGTTTATATCTATCTTATCTATCTATCAAATTTCTTACAGATCTTTCGGCGTCACTCAAATGTTTCTTGTATATATCTTCAGCGTACGAAAGGTACTTATTGGTCTTTTCTTTAATAAGGGCCTTCCTGTGACAGTCCGTGTCGGCTGAAACAATATATATTTTGAGTGAAACAGGTTACAGAACGAGCTGACGGCCCACCTGGTGTTAAGTGGTAACCTCTGCCCATAACAACCGATGCGACTTGGGTCCTCCCCTCCTAGGTACGACAAAGGCCCAAGTCGCATCCTATGCGCCCCTAACTCTAATACGCGTAGGTGGAATGTCTCTTGTGCCTGTAATTTCACCGTCAACCACACCTTTCAAACCGGAACACAGTAACGCGAATGCGTGACTGCTAGGCGGCAGAAATGGGTATTGTGGCAGTACTTCCCCGGACGAACTTGGCGTGAGTTTTACTGCTCATAAATCGTCTGCTGGAAGAAAACTCTTTTTAAGGTGAAGCCTTACTATATGCCATTATATGGCTTATACAAATAAAATATAAAATACTTGTATGTCAAATAGTTTGTTAAAGATTAAAGATCTATGAATGAAGATATTTTATATTATTTGACCCAATTCTTATATCTCGGATTTGCGATGACTGATAGCGTGCTGATAACACATATTGAGAAAACAACATTTAAATAAATAAATAATAATAATAACATCTGTGTTCGTCACACACGTTTGTCCTGGGTGGGAATCGAACTCACGAATTAATTTTGCACTAAAAACGCAAATTTTAAATAGGTGATTGTCATTGATAACCGTTTGGTTTGTCCATAAATGTTTTATTGTTGTAAATATATGTAATGTTATGCTAATATGTTATTTAATTTATACTAATAATAATATAAAAGAGGAAAAATTTATTTGTTTGTACCGAATAGGCTCCGAAACTAATGGACCGATTTTAATAATTTTTTTTTTAGCTATAGAAATCTAAATTAGGGACATAACAGGAAATGACATAGACTATAATTTATTTTCAAAAAATTAGAGATCCTTATAAAATTGGAAATATAACCCAAATTAAGTAGCAAAATTATGCGTATAAAATTAATTATTTGGCATTATTTGGATACATAAAAAATATGTACTAGATGATTAAAGTACTCATTATTACCTACACAAAATCAACGATGAATATATCTAACATAGTTATGTCACAATAGCAGCTTTTTTGTCCTAAAATTTAATTAATTCGTCGGTAGAAACCAAAGTCGGTTACATTCGTATCATAGTAATTCATCGTTAATTCTTATTCAAATAAATAGTTTTATCATCAATAGTCTTGTTTTTCATATTCTTGATTTGAGAAGTTTATTTTTATGATGGCATACAACTTCCATCTGAGCTTACTCTGTGATTCCACCCACAGATTCATCTCGTTGTTCGAAAGTTTTACAGTCTACCCGCATATGCTATTTATTCCGTTTGTCGACACCAAATTTTATCGTTTTAGACTACAATTATAGTTGTTTTGTATTATTTGGGTACATTCAATCATTTGAGTGATTTACCCTTGAAATCTTCTCTAAATAGTAAAAAACAAAGTCGCTATCTGTGTTTGTCTGTTTCATCGCTTACTTCTTCACGACGCAATGGATTTTGATACTATTTTCACTAATAGAAAGAGCGATAGACGAGGAATGTTTGTGTATATCATTTGTAAATATTTTGCATAAAATAGTTGAAACTATAACGGTGTTTAGTCAAAAAATTCCCGCTAAGCGCATTCCCATTTTCTTTAGTAGTAATTTGCACCGGTGTGAAATGAGAAATTGAGAAATAAATAACCTTTAGATTCGCTAAAACAGTATCAGTGTGAAAGCTCACTCACCTGTGTCGCAGTGTTTATATTCCCGTAAGTAATGACACAGATGTAGGAAATCCATAGTTTCAGCGCGCCACTCACCGACTGAGCTTGTCAGCTGATAACTACAATGCGGCGATAAGCTGAGCAGCTAATCCCCGGATTGTGGTCGGAGTCATAAGAGAATAGCGACGGAAAAGTTAAAATATTTTCTCCATAGAATAAATAGATTAAATGCCTTGGAAACGTCAAATATCTTATACAATAAAACATACTAATATAAATATTGATAAATGGCCTCACAGCTCAGTTGGTTTTAATTGAGGTTATTTTATTTCGACTTAGCTCACAGCTCAGTAGGTAGTAAACTCTACCTTCTCCGCTGTAGGTCGTGGGTTCGATTCCCACCCAGGACAAACATTTGTGTGACGAACACTGATGTTTGTTCTGTGTCTGGGCCTTTGTTGTATTTACAAAAAAGTATATAAGTGATCTATACTCATCTGGTTCCCATGATACAAGCTATACTTAGCTTAGTTTGGGGCTAGATGGCGCTGTGTGAAATATCCACATATATAATAATAATAATAATAATATTGGTGGAAAATTCACACAGCGCCATCTAGCCCCAAACTAGGCTCAGCATAGCTTGTACTATGGGAACCAGACAACTGATATAAAACTTATATTTTTTTGTAAATACATACATGTAATACATATTAAACAACCAGACACAGAACAAACATCTATGTTCGTTACATAAATAATTACCCTGTGTGGGAATCGAACCCATGACCAGCACATAAGGCAAGGTCACCAACTGAGCTGTGACGCCAGTCAGTATTTATTGAAAGGCTGGCAAGTTGTGTTACCGCATTTTCCTATAACTTGTACCACAATACAATTATGAACCCGCCCGACTGTCTTCAGTTCTCAGTATTCAACCAGAAATAAAGGATATGATGACAGTTTACTATAAATATAAGTTAGAATACAATAAGCTTTTGTCCGTGACTTCGCTCGCGTTATTCAAGACAATAAGTTTAATATTCAAGTGATCGGTTCAGCTTTATGATTCAAATGAAGTCGGTTCAAATCCGTGAACATTATTATACGCATCAACACAAAAAAGCAACAGGCAGGCAGTGGAAATAGTGCCAAGTTCGTCCGGGGAAGCACTGCCACCTATACCATTCCTATTTTTGCCTTGTGTTCGGTGGATTTTGTGAAAAACATATAAATAAAAGAAATACCCTCATCTGTATCTATGCAGCATTGGGAAGGACTATGAAAACACTAGTATAGACCTATATCTTTCTAATACCTAATACTCGTGGCTACCTAGAACCGATGTGCTGAAGGGATTAAAGAGAACCTCAAAGAGGCTCTTTTTACGCAGTAAATACACGTCGTCGAATGTTTGTGTCTAGCAAATGGCTGTTCCCTCACGTTTAAAACTTTAAGAAAAAAATTACTGGTGCAACTCAGGATTCGAACCAGCGACCTCCGGATTGAAACTAAGGATCTGTGCCACATCGCCACCACGCTCTCCTATTTCTAACTATTACACAATACGAACTGAATCATATAATCGATTTCCCATTAAATAATAATTAAGTTAATGAATAGTTAGGTAATTATATTAATGACAGAAATAGTTACGGCTGGAATGTCACTTTATCTTTCCTGTGAGGGAAATTCCACGTCTTAGGCCCAAACACACGAGCCAACTTATAAGCTTAAGAGCTATTTTTACTTTAACGCCCTTATATATGAAATAGAAATTAAAAAAAATGTGTTGTATGTTTCAGCGCCTCCACGTTTCTTTTGTGATAAAGTTATGAAACGAGCTGATGACCCACCTTGTGTTAACACCGATGTAACTTATGTCCATTACAAGCAATACAACTTGGGTCCTCCCCTACATACGTACAAGACCTAACTCGCATCGTATCCACTCGTAACTCTTAAGACATAAAGGTGGAGTGTCTCATGTGCCTGTAATTTCACCGGCAACCACACCTTTAAAATCCACCTTAACGTCTTAGGTTTACAGGCGCCTACAATGAGAATTGTGTCTTGTCGTACCTACCTACATAGGTGAGGACCCCAGCTAATATTGCTTGTTATGGGTAGAGGTTACCACTTAACATTAGGTGGGCCATCTGCTCATTCCGTAATTTAATAACATAAAAAACGTATAGTCAAACTAACTAAATTATTTATATTGCTACTCACATTGCACTCCAATAAGCATTTTCTCAATCCCAGACTTGTAGCACTCGAACGCGCGTTGATAATCACCAATATCCTCGCACCTCGCGGCTAAGTTCAGCATGTAACCAGCCTCGAACACATAACTATCCTCCGTCCTCGTCTTACTCTCCACATTAGACAGGGACAGCACGCTCCTCATGCTGCACACCGACAACTTTGAACCACTCCGACGTTCCAAGTCGCACAGCGAGGACGATTCCAAATTCGAATTTAAACTTGACGTCTCATCTGTGTTGCCAGTCTTCATTCTCGGCATCGTGTGGTAGTCCTCGAATTTCGAAGTCGACGGCACGTCGAAATTTATCAGATCTGGCAACATTCTCCTGATGCTCGGCCTGCTTTTGTCTATGGTTAGTTTGTTTAGTTCGTCGTAGAGGTCGCTGTCTATGCTTTCTATGGACGAGAACGATTCGAAACTGGAGTGGGTGTGTTTAGGGGATTCCCGTATTTCTACTTCGGCGGCCTCGTATATTGGTATCTGAGATATGAAGTCCGTTTCGTCATTGCCATGTGCTCTTAATTCTGCGTGAACTGAAATAAATTGCAAAGGTTAAATTACGGACTCCGTAGTTAAGTAACCTGGTGGTTCCCTACAAAGTTAAGTTTTTAAAGATAAGTTAACCATTTTGTTATTTATAATGTTCTCTGGAGTACCCACAATATCTTTCTTATTATTATAATTATTAAGTGTCCCGAATTCAAGTCCCATTGCAGCCGTATAAAATATTTTTGTGATGAGTTTAGGCCGGGGTCTTAATTAAATCTTTATAAAGTTGCATGGAATAATATAACTAACTACTATGCGTGTAATAGAATAAAAAACTGTTTTGACATTTGACACGAACACTTGGGCTGATTAATAACTTATTTTCGGTCACCTTCTATCAGTTTAAAAGTAAAATAATTAAAAGTTATGTAATCAACCCCCAAATAAGGGTGCCTTGTGCAAAATGACATTTCACTCCCCTTGATGAAAAACATGTTATTTAGAATTGATTGGCCTCAAAGCTCAGTCGGACTCTGCTTTCTGCGATGTAGGTAGTGGGTTCGATTACCACCCAGAACAAACATTTGTGTGACGAACTTAAATGTTCGTTCTGCGTCTGAATGTTAGTATGTTTTATATTATATTTACAAAAAAGAAACTGTTTATCAGTTGTCTGGTTCCCATAGAACAAGCTATGCTCAGGTTAGGGCTAGATGGCGCTGGGTGAAATGTCCACCATATATATTGACCTGCGTCAGGTGTCCTGGCGTCTTCATCATCAGTCTGGTACTCGAGGGGCTGCGTCTCCTCGAGGGGCAGGTGGAGAGAGCACCGGATGGAATCTATCACACCGCTTGGCTTCTTCACAGGCTGAGGATATCCTGTCTGCAAATGACAATGTACAATAAAAATAATAAATTATTTTTTACTTGTTACAAAAAACATTACATCGTAGCACTTAAATAGGTATCACAATAGTTGAATACTTAAACTGAATCAGACTGTACCCATGCGAAGCCAGGGCGGACCGCTAATTGTCTACAAATAATGCTTACCTGAAGAAAATTTACAAAATCCGTGCTCGTGAACAGCATTCTATGCTCCGCTATGAATTCCAATAAAGCTTTTATTGTTTTAGCTCTCTCATCTATAACCTGGAACAAAAACATGTACTATTTTACTGCTTTATTCAATCTAAACTAGTATCTGTCACCTTAGTGATTATATTTATGCTATTTTGAAAATACCTTCATATGTTAATTTTTAATATATTAAATAAATTTTAAAAAATACAAATATCTGAGCTACTTGCTAGTGCCTACAAATTCATCTGCTTAGTAGCCTAATTTTTTTCTCCACACTTTCATCAAACTCCATACAAAAGTATGAAAAGATTTCAAAAAATAATTAAAATATCATCACAGTTTAAATAACTGGTTATGTCAAAAACGAAACATCCTTTATTTCACACCAAAACTAAAATTTCACGAGTTGTATATCCCTTACTTAGGAAATGATTGATTCCTCATGGGAATCAAACCTGGGACCTGAAGCTCTACTTACTGACTAGGACTAGATAATGACAATACTTTTTCTTGCTGACTAACGAGTAATTCGATTACCTCCTTCTGAAACCGTTTGAAGAAACTGTATCTTGGCAGAGCTGGGAATGTTCCGGGTAGATGCAGTCCGGCATGCATTGCCTTCATGCTCTTGTGTAACCTCTGCACATCGCTGTACCTCTTCCACACTGACACAGAGGTCACTGCTTCAGGAGACCGGAGTGGGAATAGCTGGAACAAACATGTTTAATTCATTAGTGAAAGTTCTTTATTGTACATGGTTACATTTTGGGGGGCCCTTGTTGATCGCGTTCATATGTGAGATAACCCTTTGAATCCATCCACCACACATCAGAGGACGCCTCCCCGGGTGGTGAGAAAGGAGCAACCCAAAGTAGCAGTAGAACTTGCGCTAAGTTGGCCCAGAGAAGGTATGCCACCACACCTGGTAATCTTACGCCAAGCAGTGATGCACTCGTGTTGCTGTGTTCCAGTATAGATATCTTTAATATAATCTTTTCTCAGGTATTCAGATTCAGAATTCAGAAATTATTGCATTGCACTGAATAATTCTGTGTATTTTCTATCTGTCTATGCATTTAATAAGTTATGTCCCCAGATGCAACCCTCTTAAAATCTTAAAATAGTTTTTGAGTACATTTATCTGGACTGGCCTCAGAGCTTAGGCTTTACCATCAGCGCTGTAGGTTGTAGGTTCAATTTTCACCCAGGACAGACATTGGTGTGATTAACATAGACCATAGGTCCATATAAGGGTATTAATATGTATATAAAAAGTATGTATATGTATTGTTATCAGTTTTCTGGTTCCCATAGTACAAAGCTATGCTTAGTTTGGGGCTAGATGGTGCTGAGTCAAATGTGCACCAAAATTGATGTATTTATTTATTTATTTATAATTGAATATTTTCTATTATATGTATCACAAACAGTGTAACTCTTATGATATTAAGTAAAATAGTTTTTTAGTAAATTTAGCTCGATGACTTATCTCCTATTATACTGTGGTAATCAAGTACCTCATCTATACAATTGTGTATAAGTACAAATCCAATATTATAAAGTCAAAGTGCATTGGTTTTTTAACTTTATTATTTTTCTAAAAATATTATTACTGGTAAGTAAATGGTATAAATAAGCCATGAAAACTAATAGATAAAGCCCATGACTCAAATGGAGTGAAGAGACAGGCGCACAGATAAAAATATGTGACTCAGGTGAATTATCGCAAGAGAAATTATCACACACTTAATGAGTCGTGGCACACTTAGCAAGCACTGAAATTCATATCTATAAAATGGAATTCTCTAACAATTTTAAAACATTTGACTGACCTCACAGCTCAGTTCAGTAACTCTGCCTTCTGAGCTGTAGGTCGTGGGTTAGATTCCGACCCAGGACAAACATTTGTGAGACAAGTATTGATCTTTGTTCTGTGTATGTATTTAAAAAAGTATATATGCATTCTATCAATCATCTGGTTCCCATAGCTATGCTTAGTTTGGGGTTAGACGGTGATGTGTGAAATGCCTACCAATTATTATTATTTGTTTATCTGCATTACAGGCACATGATGAAACCTCACATGTCAGAATAACGGGCCACCAATACAACTACAGGCGGGTCTAGGTGCAATCAACAATGTTGGTTCAAAACAATTACACATAACAGTCAACAAAAAGTTAAATACAGTCCTATTGAGATTACTAGATAGTATCCTAAATGTGAGAACAATTTCTAAACAAATTAATTTTATCTGACATACTTTGAATAGCGCAGCACAAACCTCCATGGTTTCTTAGTAGCTTTTAACCATAATTTGTTATTAACAAATAGAACAGCTGCTTTTAATGTTAGTTTCTATATTTACAGCTGTGATAACCAGGTCTCTAGTAAGCTGCACACCCCTTTAATGGTATGAACAGTGGCAATAAAATAATTCATCTTGAAGAGCCTACATAATGTTACGTAGGAATCCGAAACCATAACGCAGTTTGATTCTGAAAGTAAATGTTACTTACAACAGATGTAATTTTGTAAATTGTAAATCCACTTAGGTGTTTCGCCGTCTCGTCGACGGAAAACCGGCGAATCCATTTGTCTTTTGCCGACATTTTATCCACATAACTATCGGACACACTTTAATCACATAAGTCTGCTAATTTTATTATCATTCTGATGATGTTATCACAACAGGAAAATCAGCTAGAATCCCAGAATTAAGGGAAATATTTTTATTTTGGTCTTTTCATTTACTGTGACTTTGAGGAATTAGGTGTCCGCAATAAGCGAGCCTCAAGTCCCAATTATTAAACTGTAAGAACAGTAAAAACAGTAACCGCGAGAAAAATGAGATTTTCGATCTAAGTAAGCAAAAGGCAGATTTGGATCTAGAGAATGTAATTTTTTAGGTCACTGGTTTACTATTTTCAAGAAAAATAAAAACAAACATTGACAGTTGTTTAGGCCTATCTTCTATCTCTGTCTATTGAACATATTCTTTGGGTATTTGTCTTTGTCTTCGTCTCGTTTTTTTTTTTTTCAATATGACGTTACGTTTCGTTGTCCATCCAATAAATGAGACGCTTCATTTCACGCAGAAAATGTATCTATATAATATATTCAAAAGAATTCGAACAACATAATCTCAAAGTACAAATACAAATACAAATCATTTATTTCAAAATATTGTGTACATGTGTTTGTGAGCACCGTCTCCTGCGTTAGTTTAACACTGTGTTGCTGGAAAAACAGTAGCTTCCCCAGTTCAGTTCAGTAACAGTTACTTTTATGTTTTTAGGAATAACCGTAGACAAGTTACGTTGATCTGTTAAAAAAAAATTGTAATAAGAAATTATGTGCATTATATTGACCACAACAGCCTTAACTTTAGGGTAAATGATTATGTACTCTTTCGTACCCGTTAACCGTTGTTATGCTTCATTTTTGTTTGTTTCATTGTATTTACCGTTTAGTTTTAAATTATATTTAAGTTAAAAGTTTTAATTTTTTTAGTCTAGATGTCGCAAGCAATGGTCGTGAGTGAAATAACAGACAAGACTATCTGAGACACAACATACGATGTCCGCTACCTACAAACAAATTCCTTAACAAAGTATAACCTAATATAAGTATACCTACTACCTGTTTCCTGTTTATTTAGTTTTTTATACCTTGGATTCCAGGCTTGACAAAACGCTTTCAATAAACACGCATTGTTATTTTACAAGAACTAACAACAGAAGGTAACAGGTCAAACTTGCAGCTTCATTGCCCATCCGTCCCTCCCCCCCTCCAATTCATTTATTTAACCGAACGGCGCGCGGCGAGAGGTTGTGCCATCTCGCATTCAGTCCGTGCCGTAAATTGTGTCGTGTTTCTTGTGTCCTCGACTGCACTGTAACAATACTTTTCCTTCAAGACATGAATCGAAAATCAAATCGCTAAACAAAACCAGTGTTGTCATAAACAACCCGTTATAATAAAGATGTGTGAACAATAACCAAGTGTACAGTTTCCGTAAAAAAAAAGTTTTGTAAACAACCGGATATCAACATGGGTTCGAAAATCGAATACGTGGATTCTTCGCATTTATACGCAACGAACTACGTTCGCAATTCAAAAGCAATTGGTGTTCTTTGGGCTATATTCACGATATGCTACGCTATAATCAGCGTGGTGGCCTTTGTGACTCCGGAGTGGATTGGTGATTTAGAAACTGAGTATCCGAGGAAGTTCGGTTTGTGGCAAGTGTGCAGGGCGGACGATGCCATCGAAGACTGTAAAGGGAGGTTGGATGACTTCCTCTCTATAAACGGGCTGGTGTTCAAGATCGCAACTGTGTTAGTGGGTTTGGCGGTTACACTGGCGCTGTTTACGATCTGTTCGATGCTACTGTTCTTCTTCTGCCAGTCCACAACCGTGTTTCATATCTGTGGATGGCTGCAGCTATTATCTGGTGAGTTATGGTTCGATCACGGCATAACTAACTCAAGGATTAAGGATGATAGTACTAACATTGATACTACTAACAGTTACTAACGGAACGCGGTGGCCCAGTGGTACCAGAGCTTGTGTTTCAAACTGAAGGTCGCTGTTTCAAATCATGACATGCACCAACAAGTTTTTCACTTGAATTTCAAAGTATGTATTCCACGTTCTTAAAACGGTGAAGGAAAATAATTTGCGGAAACTGACATATCCTAGAACAAAAAATTCGAAGACATGTGTCTTGTGCACGAAAGGAGCCTCTTTGAGGCGCACTTTGACAGTTTCACCACACTGGTTCGAGAGCGCCAGTGTCACGACTTTTAGTAAACTAAGGAACTAAATCGTACAGAAAAGATTTAACAAACCGTCAAATATTTCTCAGTCGGTCAATTCTTCAAAACCAGCTCCAAACAAAACCACGAAACATGAAGTTCTTAACGGTTTGACATTTAAACAGGTTTCTAGTGAAAGTTATGCATATAGGCGCCGATTGACCTTGCGTCGTCTCGTACTGGTCTATCGGGCAAAACAAATCGAACACAAAATAGCTACCACGCTACTGAACAGCCCTGTTACAAGGCTTTCAACATTAAACAAAATAAAATTCACTCCAAAGAACTAAAGCGCTTAGTTGTAAACTGTTACTCAGCCAAAGCTGTTGTTACTATTGTGAGTCGAAAATTAATACGCTCTCCTATGACAGTAAGCGCTTAGTAAATTGTTACTGCAAAAATTAACACGCATTTCGAGAAACGAAAGCGCCTAGTCGTAAATTGTTAGTCAGCCAAATGCCGACATCCTGTGCTTACTTCGTGAGTGAGCAACACTGCAAGCGCTTTAAAGCTAAATCGTATTTAATTCAAGTAACTTGAAACGTGTCGGCAGGTGTTCTAGTCCATAGCATCCGGTGACGCAGCTGTGATATCCTAGAAGGCTAAGTAAGACTAAGAAAAGAAACGTTTATGTATTTGAATCTGAATAATATTTATTTAACCTTAAAAATAATCGCATGATTTCATAAATATCAAACTAATATGCCACGTTTTGCTAAAACTCAGTACGTAAATAAAAATATGTATTGCATACATCTATATCCTACGGTAATGGAATCCACAACCTTTGACTACCAGCACTTCCGAACTATTAGGCCATAAGGTTGTTAATTAATAAACTCTTTATCTTGCTTGAGCAGCTATGGCTTTGTTTAATAAAGGTAGTATTTCATCGGAATTAAAGAACAAACAGTCATTTTCATACTTATAATTGGATCACACTGAGCCTTGAGAAATCGAAGCCTTGTTGAGGTATGTATGTAATATATGTGTTCGTACATTAACAATGCATTTACGTTTTTCCATTTAAAATATTATATTTACATCATTGATTTTGAGTTTGTGTGACGTCATTACAAGGAAATAAAAAGACTTTCCAACTTTCTAAACATTAATCATACCAGTATCGGCCAAAAAAGTCGATAACAAAGCCGGCAACGAATAATTTTCAACGAGGTTCATTAACTGGCTCATCACGAACACAAGCCGTTCCAAATTTGAAATAAAAAGCGCGCGTTACGTTTCAATTTCAACAATTACGAATGCTGACGAGCTAGTGTGAGTAATTGGCGGCATAACCGGTAAGACTTCTCAGTCATGCAACAAGAATTCCGAACTCGACGAAAATGAAGCGCGACCGACGATAGCGAATCGAAACGGAGATTTTATTCGCATTGGAGCAGAACAATGCTCTTTCTAAAAGTTTCCTCGTCGAATTATTTTAACAATCTGTAATGATAACTTGATGACCTGATTACAGTTCTGAGTTAGACGATTTTGCAACTGATGTTTTGTTCGAAGTTATTACAATCCAAACTAAGTGTATCTTGTAAAATGGGCACCATAATAACTGATAATATACTTAACTTTTATTAACAGGTATACAATACATATTAACACCCAGACAGAAAATAAACATCTGTGTTCGTCACACAATTGTTTGCCCTACGTTTAGCGAACCCACGACCTACAGCGCCAGAGGCAGATATGTTAATACTAACTGTGATGTGTAGTTATATTCAAGAATGCGGATAATAGCTACGTAAGCCATTCGGCCGAGCCGCCAGCGTTAACATAAGAGCACTATCACTCCAACTCCCATGTTTCTCTGACCTCATCACGACCGAGTTCACTAAACCGCTACGTGACCGGCAAAAAATTACATACTGGCAACACCAGAAGCCAGCCAGAAGTTGGCTCCCAATGAACTGTAGCACATAGAAATAAGGTTGAAGAAAGGAGGCAGGTGTGTGTCACGTGTTAATTTATAAAGAATGAAGTTGTTGCTAAACATGGAAAGTTGAGATGTTCAATAGACCTCTTTGTTGTGTACTGGGTAACATTTCGGTTGAAGTACTTAAGTGGAGTGGAACATGAAACGGGAAATTAATACTTACCAGATGGCAAGCGAGGAATTCGTGTCAGGACACGAATGCGTGGTTGATTGGGTTCGAAAACATTAATTCTCGCAGATAAAACTCTTTTTTTTTTATTTGGCAATTATTTTTGCTTTGGTGTGCTTTAAGAGCTATCTATTTTTGTATATTCAAATTATTCGTAATCCCGTTTATAAAAAGGCATTTATTTTTTCTTTGAAACAGGACGTAGATATAATATAATGCGTAATAAAAAATCAGTGCTGTCATTTAAGATATAATAATAATAAAAAACAAATCAAGATGTCCATTTTGCCAAAGTAATTGTGAGTAATAATTGTATATACGCGTTCGACGGATACTGACTGAGCAATACTGAGCACTTTACTCTTACAGTCGGATCGTAAAAAGTAAAAGTTAATGATATAATGACAACAAATCTCAATTTTACGCTTTTCACGACGGTTTAAATGTTCTCGAATGCAATTTAGCGCAACCGAATGACAAATAATAGACGTTTTATTTTCGAAAATGTTGTTAGTAGGATGTTCATCAGAAGTTTATCCTTTCCAGATAAATCTGGTATGTTTGTTTCACGAAACCTGAGTTTTTATCAGCTAAAAACTACTTTATTGTACTTTATTATGTTATGATGCTAAAAAAATATGCTAAGGGAAAAGTAATCTATTTTTTTTACTTGCACATAATAAATTTTTACACAAACAAAGATTATACTATCTAAGTAATGTTCTCTAAGCAAAAAGTATTTTGCGGAACATTTTTCAGTTATCTTGTAGTATACCCTATTACATATAATAAATATCATATAGATATAATATCATTTATAAGATATTGACCTTCCCTTCGTAAACTGGAAAGTAATTTGAATAACATACAAAAACATACATCACACATTGTGATGTCGATTACAAGGACCTCAAGTATATTATATAAAAAAAAACGAAATTACGTTCCTTTCCACTTTCCTAAACTTGCCGCGCTAATCAAAATAGTTTTTATTCTAATTTGTCTACGGTTGAATCTACTCATTCATTCTATCAGGAAAAATATTTGTCCGCTAATAGTTAGTGGTCATTAAGAAAACTGCTTCGTAGTTACATAGGATGTGAAAATGGGCCTATAAGAAAAGCAGATAGAAAGTGGTCCGGTCTAGACCTCTAGATAACTTTGGCGTGTACCATGACGGGTACCTTGTAATCACAGAACTAGAAGTAGCAGGAACTTAGTTTTATTAGTTAGTTACATACGTTCAGATCATAATCATTACTTGAAACGGATCATGGAAAACAAAATGGATATTCCCTTTTTAATTACTTATACTAAAAAAAATATGCTAAAGGATGGTTTAAATATTTCTTTAATAAAATCGGGACTTGCTTTACCATTAATTAATTTTTTCATTGACAATGTGACTACTCTTCACAATCACGGAAGAGTCGAATTTCCCTCCCTTATTAACATAAATATGTAAAATGAGATGGAATGAAAATGTCGCAGCCAAAATGTTTACCTATATAATCCAGTAAATAACCAGTAAATAAAATTGACAGTGTGCGGCTAGTCTTAAGTATAACTAGAAAAATAAAAGAGGAGACAATTGTATGAGGAAGCCCAAAATTAGTAATCGAAAATATATTGGTACTAATAATAAGTCAATAAAACTACTTTAGGTAGAACAACTGATTTTCAAAGAATATGCCCATTGTGGCGGCTGGGAAGAGAACCCTTGCTTTTCCGCTTCAGGGTGCACCTGATAAGGGTTACGGAGAACTTCCATCAAGAACCGGACCTTTGTAAAGTCATCCTTCTCAGCATCGGCGATAGCTTCCTGCAGCATCCAATTCCGGGGAACGTATACCGGATTTACTGACAACATGCGTTGGCGACGCTCGTCCTCAAACAAACCTGATGAGTTCGCGTCCACTGCCTCCTTACCGAGTCGCTCACGGTACTGATCTAACCAGCATATCCAAGAAGCGTGAGACGATAGCCGCTTCACGGCCCATTTCTCCGATACTTTCGTTGCATTCACCATTTCTTTCGGCTCCAATTCAGCCAGTTGTCTGAAAGTGCACGTGAAGTCTGCTCCGGTCTGCTGCATCATATCGAGAAGTTTTTCCACTAGCTGCTCGTCCCCCCATCGCTCTTCTTTCAGACCAATCTTCATTAAGAAAGTTTCCAAGATTTTGTTCTTGCAGTAAGTATCCAACGTCTTCAGTATGTGCGATAAGTGGACCTGTTGTGAAGAAGTCAGCAGCGGCTTTAAGGCATTCGCCAGCTGCCCTATATTCCACACTACCACATCGGGCTGCTTAGCCAGCGCATACCGTCCTTCACCGTCAGAACAATTCGCAACGAACCCGCCATCGTATGAATCAACGAAACCAAACGGACCGTAGTCCAGAGTGAGACCCAAGATGCTCATGTTATCAGTATTCAGTAGACCGTGGGTAAAACCTACGCCCTGCCATTTGGCAACTAAATCCAACGTGCGATGGGCCACTTCAGAAAACAGGCGGATGAAGCGGTTCTCGTCCGTTAAAAGTATTCCTGGGAAATATTCCTTGATGGTAAAGTCGGCAAGTTGCTTAAGAACAGCAATCTCACCATTGTTGGCCAGGATTTCGAGGGAACCAAATCGGAACCAGGTAGGGGAGAGACGGAGCAACGCCGCCGCTTTCTCCCGACGAGGGCATCCGTTGTAAAATATGTCTCGAATAATTGCTTCGTCACCCACAACGAGTGCAGCAGCTCTAGTTGTCGGAACTCCGAGAGCATTGCACGCTTCAGCGGCTACCATTTCTCTGATGGCGGCGCGGAGGGTGAACCGGCCGTCATTTACTCTAGAGTATGGCGTCTGGCCTGAACCTTTGAGCTGGAGCTGCCATCTCGCACCAAGTCTGTTTACATATTCGCCGAGGATATGGGCACGCCCGTCTCCGAGCTGGCCTACCCAAAGACCGTATTGATGTCCCCCATACCTATGCGCAACCGGCAGTGCGCCGTAAGGTAGTTTCCTTCCAGCAATGAACTCTGCGAACTCCTCTCGAGAGGCTATACCTGGGTCCATGTCTAGAATTTCCGTAAGAGCAGTATTGGACTCGCAAACTAAGCGCAGGTTTCGTTCAAGAGGACATGGTGTTACTTCAGAGAATACAACGTTTTTTACGTTGGCCCGAATTTGATCATTGTTTTCGTCAATTGGAAGCAAAATATATTTCGGGTATTGACTAAACCTCCAATCCGTTAGGTTTCTTTTTAATGTGGACGTCTCGCCTTCCATTTTCATAGCAATGAATCTAGTGGCTTCTTAAGTAAGCAATGCACAATTTATTAAAAGTAATTGGATGGCAAACACAAAACTCAAACGATGACATTAATCTCTGTGATCTGTGACACTCAGTGACATGATCTTCAATATAATTAACAACCTTTTTAGTTAAAAACATGAAGCTTCATTCAATGTCAAATTCAGTGTCAAAATCTAGGTGTTGCAAATTTGCAAACTGAATTGGTGAAATGCCATCGTCTGGATGACACAGTTCTTTTTATAGATATTTTTTACAAAACAAAGTTTTAGAATATGGCCGCTCCTCTTACCACCTTCGCTGAAGACGACAAGTGTCCCAAGGTATGCAACGACATTGGCGCTTTCAAAAAAGCTGCCAAAAGTCCAGAAAAAGCTGCCGAAGAAGTCAAAGCTGAAGAGACCAAGATGCCTAGTGAAGAACAAAAACCACCAGAGCCTCCTCAAATGACTCAAAAACCGCCACCTTCAGGAGAAGAGTATTTGCCCAACCTTAGACCAGGGCCAGATGGAAAAGTCGATTGGACGCCTCTGGGGACTATGACTGGAACTAGACCAGGTGTAAACAAGTACTCAATAAGCAGATACTCCTTAAGCGAATGGAGGAAGCATAATGATGAGATCCTAGACCCTGAAGTCATTAACGAGTCAAACATCGTCGATTACAACGCTAAGACGTCAATGATGCAAGCGTTTGGTAATATTGATAAACAACAATCGGAAAATACTAAGAGGCTGAAACAAAAAGCGAGAGACATCTTCCGATGGAAGGTGGAGGTAGAGAAAGCTTGCAAAGCTATCACAGAAGAGGTAGAGCTTTTAGAAATTGAGAGACAAAGACTCAAAGGAGCTACAAGAGTGTTGATGCTACCAGAGTCTATTTCCAAAGAGTGTTTAGATTTACGCTCTAATCGATTTCAACCTGATTTGGTTGCTGATTTAGCTGAACAAGAGCTGATCAAAGAAATGAATCTTGTTAGTGAAGTAAGAGCGAATCTGAAGAACACTCTCGAGAAAATTGAAGAACAAATGGCTATTAATAAAGCAGCTAAACACAAAATCGAATACGATTGGTGTGACAAAACTATGGCGTATAATACAGAGGCAACGAACATAAGTCTCAATCCAAAATCGAATACAATAATGTTCAGACCTGGAGCCACTAAGTTTGGCGACTATTCTGCACCTTTGGAATACTGGGAGTTTTTCTGCCGAGAGACTGTTCAGAACTGCGAAGCAGCTAGACAGAACTCAGCAGATTTGCGCGGCAGTCTAAATGCTATTTTAGTAAATGGTGGAAGAAAACTGCGTACCCAAGCCGATAAGACCGATGTAGCATTAGCTGAAACAGTAGCTATAACTTCAGAACTTTGCACGAAATTGGAAGAAACTTTACTTAGCACGCTGCAAAGACTTGCAGATATGGAAAATCTGATAGACAATTTGAAAGATTCCATCCGAAAAATGGACGCAGCTATGAAACTGGCTCAAACTAGACTGGACAATAGAAATAACTGGAGACCTCATGGAGAAAGCGTAAGGGACCAACCTCATCTCGGACTCATAGATGAAGTGAAGAAAATTCACGAAACGGTGACCTCTTTGCTGGGTCAATTAAAGAATGCGGAGAGAATAAGAGAAGACTTGTTAAAGAAGAGAATAGAACTAGAAAGAGACATAGCATCGAAGAGAAAGACACTGAACATTGATAGAGAGCGATGCGGGATGGTGAGATCGCACTATCCTTCTGCTTCGGAATTAGCTGGATATTAGTTTGACTAATGCCAAATATTTTGTAACAAGCTTAGTGCAATTGTTATTGAGGGCTTATTTAATGTTCCTAAAAAATATTTGAGACAGTGATTGAAATGGATTTAATTTTCCGCTTATACTTACGCACTACATAATGATTTATGTATTTTTGACTGATTATATATTTTGGTTACAAATATTGGATATTCGTTTAAACTTAAGAGATTATCGTAAACCTTGCCCGCATAGATTGATTTCAAGCCCGAAAGTGAAATCTAATATATTGAATAACAGATACTCAGTAATAAGTAGGTTAAAGTTCCAATGGGTGCCTCAGTAATCAATAACTATTAAGTCTATTATAGTTCGCATAATGTATGAACCGAAATGATGTTTTCCTTTCACTAATTTTGACTTGCGTAGATCTATAGTGACGATGTAATTTGATTGAACTGTCAGTTTCATAACCATCAGAACAGTGCTAATATGTCAAGATGAGGCCTACGTAATTCAAAGACCTTATTTCAGTATACGTATGTAAGTGAGAGAGGAAGAGGTACATAGATAGATAGAGTATATTAATACAAATGCTTTTTTATGTGATACAGTTACGTAGCCTACGGCCCACCTAGTGTTAAGTGGTAACCTCTGCTCATAACAGCAGATGCGACTTGCTAGGTCCTCCCCTACTAGTACGACAAGACCCAAGTCGCATCGTATGCGCCCGTAACTCTGAGACGTGTAGGTGGAATGTCTCATGTGCCTGTAATTTCATACAACTGCATTTGGACTACCTGTGTCGTTATTAGACTATTATTGAAGTGATAACTTCTTTAGGCGCAATGGCGTCTTTGAACATCGAATGAAACTGAAAGTGAACGTTGAGAATTTTTTCTTTATTCGGAACAAAAAATTTGCTTTATTGTTATTCTTTATCAACAAAACTATAGCAACAAAATTACAGCGCGCGGTTTAGATGAGAAGGCTTTGACTTTTAAGATAAGCATTTCAAATTATTGGTTTGTTGGACCGAGTAAAGTACAAAAGCTGCAGTGTCGAAACGATCGCTTACAATACACAGCAAGGAAAAAATTCCTAATTGAGACATCGGTAGAAAATGCACTGGCCATTAGGTATATTGACGTAATCGGATACCGCTCAGCAAGATGCTTAGTTCGCGATTTTTGCCGTGAACTGATGAAATTAGCACCTTCCTTGATGTGGCAATACATCGAATTTATTGGCAGTAATATCAACACTAATATAAATAAATATATTGGTGGACGTTTCACAAGCGCCATCTAGTCCCAACCACTTACAATACTTATATACTTTTTCTGTAAATATATACATATTAACACCCAGACAAAGAACAAACATCTATGTCAGTCACAATTTTTTTTGTCCTGGGTGAGAATCGAACCCACGACTTACACCGCAGAAGGCAGGGTTACTGCCAACTGAGCTGTGAGGCCAGTCAATATTTTATTGATCAATTTGTTGTAGGGTAACGTAATCGTAGTATGTGTGTTTGTTGAATTTCTGGAGTTACTAAACGTATTTAAGTAGTTACTATTAAACTAAAAATTATTTTACAATAGTTTGACCAAAGATGAAGTTGCTGTTCAGACGGGTGCCCTTCGTGGAATACGATTTGTTTTTAGTCTTGGCTTGGACACGTGTACTTATTGCTAAGTTTAGCGCGTAATCCCAAATGGTGAGATTTCTTGCGAGACCAAATATGTGATAACAGAGAGGGGCACGTTGGTGTAATATATTATAATAAATAAAACATATATTCAAAACAAATATAAATAAAAACATAGTGTTAAAGGAGGGCAAATGAGAGATGTGATTGATGATTCTAATCGTTATACTTATTAATGCAAAGTAGACGATTAAAATTCTGTGCAAGCATTGCATACCCCAGATTGGACCACATAAAACACGATAATGTGTATAATTGGGCTATCATTCGTGCTTAATCTATACAATATTATATAAATAGCTACCTCGGTTGTTATTTTTTTTATGTAAGCGACTGAACTTGAGTATTGCCTACGTGATCGGCGGTATATGCCATAATAATATATATTATTTGAAGCCAAGCAGTTATATTCTGTTCAAAGGAATATAACCTTAGGTTTTTATATTAACTAGCCGACCCGACAGACGTCCTGTCAAAAATCCCATAGAATAAAAAGCATTTTTTCCATTTTTCGTTCCCTTAAAACTATAATTGGACTATTAAGTTGAATACTTCTTCGACCATAAATATTCCATCCTATAGATATTTATTCCCGCTTATTTATTTATTTATTTATTTAAGTACACAAACATCATATATATTACGCAATTAAACTAAAATAGAATAACAAAAAGACAGTTCTGATACATATGACAATAATATGTGTACATAACATTTACCATAACACATAGAAAATTAATAAAAAAGGAAATAAATACTTAAAACATTGAATGTTAAAATGAATTAAGTAAGACTAAGAAGTAAGAATAAGAAGAGTAAGACATACAAATTAAATTAAACAGAAGAGCCAAAGTGGCTCAGTATTAACTTTTTGAATATTTGTAATTTATTTGAAAATATATCCAAGTTTGTAATTTTTTGGTTGAGGTTATTGTATTCATTACATATACGTGTCGAGGGAAGTTGCAAACCAATATTTGTTTTACACCAAGGTGTATGAAATATATTATTGATAGGTTTACGAGGGTACTTGTGAGGAACAGAAAGAGAGAACCGCTCTAAAAGTTGACTGCAATGTATTTTGCCATTAATTAATTTATGTAAAAAGCACAAATCGAGAAGTTGACGACGATGACGAAGAGAAATCATTTTAAACTTTGATAGACGCTGATTATACGGACATCTGTAGGAAAAGTTATGTGTATGAAAAGCTAAATGTCTGGTGAATTTACGTTGAATGCATTCAATATGCTGTGAATGTTTACTATAAAAGGGACTCCAAACCGTACAAGCATACTCTAAACGACTCCGAACTAATGCATTAAATAGCAAAATTTTTGTATACGGCTTAAAAACTTTACTATTACGTTTGATAAATCCAGTCATTTTAGCGGCATTTACGACAACATTATTTGCCTGAGGGATAAAAGATAATTTATCATCAATTAGGATACCTAAGTCACGTATTTCTTTAACCTGTTCAATAACGATACCACCAAGCGTATAATTTGATACAAGTGGCTTTTTCTTTCGAGTAAACGAAATATAGTTGCATTTTTTTATATTGAGAGTCATGCGGTTTAATGTACACCAGGTTTGAATGGAATTCAAGTCATCTTGAATCAAAGAAGAATCAGCCAAATTGCATAAGGGTTTGTAAATTTTAACATCATCAGCAAATAAGGAATGTAATAATATGTATCTACGATCGTATAAACAATAGAAAAAACCCTACTTAAACTATCTTCAATGCATGCGATGTGAACAAGGAACAAAGAGCTAGCGGCTCCCAGGCTGATTGACAGCTACCTGGAGATAATGGATACCGTTTGCCGGGCACTTCGCTAACGAACGAACACGAATCTCTGAATCTACACTCAAATGATCGTCTAGCCTTTGCTCCACATATAACAGAACGAGATATCATTTAGTTTAGCGCAACGGTGATATAATTATTTCGGTTTTTACCCTCACGTTCCAAGTCTAGCGGCAACTTAGTTAGGTCTCGTTTATCCACTACGAAATAGAAATAGGACCACTTTTCTTAGCTTATGAATAACTGGTCAACATAAATAACTGAATATTCCCGTTACATACCCTCCCTTGACAACTCGCATTTGGGGCGAGAGAAAATATAGAGTTTTCTACTATTAAACTAAAGAAATAAAATTAGCGAATGTTCGCTAAATCTGTATCCGGCATAGTTGTTCTGTGGCCATATTCAGAATCTGCCTAATAGTCCCTGGAGGCTATACATTAAATCAGAACTACATTGCCTCAAACGTAGATTACTTGTTATTTCAGATCCAGTTTCTACACAGAAACACATGTCTACTCCCCAAAAGAGTGATGAATCTTACGCTTTTATTATATTAAGCTAAGAGAAACGAGGTCCGCTGTGGATCTTTGTTGGGGAAAAAGGTGGGACTTTATGTTTATTCGTAAATGAATCCTTTTGGACACTGATGTGAACATTGCTTGAAGTTGGTCTCAATAAATTAAATACCTATGCCACCAAAGTCAGTAAGCAGGTTTTACGGGTTTACAACCTATCAGTTTGCAATCAATCCAAAATGACATTTCGTTGACATTTTATTTTACCTTGCACTGTCTTAGATTTAAGATTTATTATTTTTTATATATATATCTAGATTTCAAGATAATTCTAATAAATTACCGTTGAAATGGCCGATCCCAATATGACTTGTCCCAACATCTGTCCTACTACGCGACAAGAAACAGGGGAATCACAACAATACCTTGAAGCAGGCATGTCCCGAGGCCCCGAGAACCCATACGCAGCACCCTATGTGCCCGGAGTTATAACACCCAGAGAAGCGAAGGTTTACCCTCCTGGATCTCCAGCAACTTACCTACCTCAGCCTACCGATAGTACCAGTGGTGATATCCTAGGCATGGGGCCTATAGGACCCTGGGCCGCAGGACACTTGGACTGGACGCCCCAAGCAGGGACCACCGGCGTCAGACCAGTGGTTGATAAATACTCTATCACTCGATATTCCACTGGAGAGTGGAGGAAGAATAACCAGTACATTCTCACTCCGAGAGCAACTGACAAAGCCAAAGCTTTAGAAATCCAGACTAAAAAGGATATTGAAAATGCTTTCACGAATATGGATAATCAATTAAAGGATACGAATAATAAATTAGATAAAAGAGTCAAAGATTTAACTTTTTGGAAGCAGGAAGTCGAAAAGTCTTTGAATGCAATAACTGAAGAGTTAGCTACGTTGGACGAAAACAGAGCTAAATTGAAAGGTGCTTGCAGGATTCTGATGATGCCCGAATCTATTTCAAGAGAATGCTTAGAATTAAGAACGAACAGATACGAACCAGATCTAGTCAGAGATGACGCAGAACAGGAATTGATTAAAGAATTTGCTATTGTGGGCGAGATCAGAAGAGTATTTCTTAATACTTTAGCCAAAGTAGAAGAAATGATGATGAATCTCAAGGCTGCAAAATCAAGCATAGAATTCGATTGGAGCGATAAAAACTTGACTCTAAAATTGGACAAGACGAACCTGAGTCTATCTCCGGAAGCGAATCTGATTCTGTGGCATCCCGGAGTAGCTAGATGGACTGACAATGCAGTGGGGTTGGAGTATTGGGAGCATTACTGTAGCGAAAGTATTAAGAACTGTGATGAAGTGCGCCAAAAATCAGAAGCTTTACGCGGGGACCTGATGACAGCAATCATCAAAGGTAGCGAAGACATGAAACTACAAGCAGAACGAACTAATATGGCTTTGGCTGAGACCATATCAGCGAATGAACAAATGTGCGAACACCTTGAAAAAACTTTGAAGGAAAACTTGCAGAAAATCGCTGATATCGAAAATCTTTTAGATTATCTCAAAGAATCGTTAAGGAAAATCGATGAAAGGAACAAGCTAGTTATGACTAGACTTCATACGAGAAATTACGAACGTCCAAGTGTCGAAAATTGTAGAGATGAGGCCCAGTATGCTTTAATGGCTGAAGCTAAATTCATCAAAGAAACGAGCGAATCTCTAGCTGACAAGATGAGACAAGCAGAAGCTGTGAGATCGGAGCTGATGAAGTATAGAGGAGAATTAGAAAAAGAAATTGCCTGTAAAAGGAAAAGTCTGCTTATCGATCAGGACAGATTAGCGAGAGTGCGCGCTCATATGCCAACTCCTGAAGAATTTAAAGCCGCTTAAGATATATAATAAATTATTGCTGAATTAAAAGGTTTTCTTATGTGTATCATACTATCTACTATCTTGCATTTACATGTAAAGGCTGTACCCTCTGCAGAACTGGTATATGTTTTTTAAATTTCAATATCCTTATCTCTTACAAATGTACAATTCCAGTGTTGATTTAAACCTAGAAATCTGTCCAAAAGTAAAGCTTAAAATATGAAAAGAGAAATATGTATGCTTTATCTGAAGACCTAGCAGCGATACATATAACGGGGCAAATCTCGCACAGTACATAACCGTCAATTCTTTATTGGCTAACATGATTTAGCAGACTATTATTGACTTGAGCAAGACTTGTGTAGTTTTCAACTTTCTAAAATGTATCTATGACAGGCTTAACATAATTTCCGGAATTATAAATAATTTTGTTGTAAAATATTTTATGTCAGTGAATCTTAATTAACCACTGACAAAATTTGTTAAATCATTTCAAGTTATCAAACGCGCTAACAGGTGCAGCTGACATAAATTTTATACAATTTCCGGTATTTTCTTGAGGTCAATATAACGAATGAGAGGTTCAACATTTCTGACACAACTTCTGCAAATATATCTATACGAATTTCGCATCGAATAAATTACCAACTACTTTAAGTTGGGTTGGGTTGGCCGATTAAGATTATTTCAAAACAGCCGTGACCTTTCTCTTTTTACTCATTCTAAAAGGAAACGCCATCTCACAAGTTTCATGTTAATAGGCGTTAAGTGCAGTATCGTCCATGCTGAAGTTTACTCATACTTGCATTCATCTTTAATGATAACTAAATACAAGTTGCTGGTTATTTCATTTTATTACTTACTCATTACCACTCTGCCTTAAAGCTCCGTAGTCTGTCGTTAAACTTTATTAAAAGGAATGTGTTGTTGAATTTCTGTAAAATACTCAAGTATGATTAGACTATCTCGACCCACTTCGTGTGAAAATGATGTAACAGCGACTGTCAGAACGTGTATTGTTTGGTTACCTTCGGAATAGAATATTGACAATTTGCTATTAAGTGGTCCAGATAAGATCAGCTACAATTATTATTTACATTTATTTCTTTAGCAGCAATAATTTGATGTGTATTACCAAATGAGGCGTAGATATTCTCAGTTGCAATTGAATTTCCACGGACCTCTGTTGTTTTGTTCACCTACTTATTTATTATTATTTGTTTAATATATATTTAAGTTTTATATCTATATTAGTATGTATTTAGTTATTTTATTTAATGTTTTTTCTCTTGTATTTAACACCACCGTCCCATATCATTCCTGTTTTAGTCCAGTCCATCCAAAGGTTGCCTGGAAGAGATTGCTTTAAGCAATAAGGCCGCCCATTGTACTTCACATTAAATTATTATTTCATGTAACATTGTTAATGTATATCTTGTGGTGTACAATAAAGAGTTATCTATCTATCTATCTATCTACTTATTTTCCTCAATAATAGATACCTTTACCTCCGAAGCGCTGACTTTCTCCAATGAAAGATTAACATTGATTCGATGATAGATTTAGAGAGCAATATTGAAGACGTTTTATCACTTTGATTCATCAAACCGAACAAGTACAAACGAACAATATGATAGATTATATAACATCCACTTGTTAATACACAAGAAATGATGAACTAACGACTTAAGGAACGGCTTAGAAGGAAAATAATAGAGATGCATATCAGCTATTAGCTATAACGTACACATAAATACCACGAAGATACAACTGGTTATGTTGAATGGCCTCATAGCTCAGTTGATAGTAACGCTGTCTTCTGCGCTGTAGGTCGCGGGTTCGATTCCGACCCAGGACAAACATTTGTGTGACGATCATATATGTTTATGCTGCGTCTGGGTGTTAATATTTATTATATGTATTTACAAAAAAGTATATCTTCCTCTATCAGTTGTCTTCCCATAGTACAAGCTATGCATAGTTTGGGGTTTATCCACAAATATAAAAAAAAAAAACCACCGCCGCCATCATTCAAATCACGAATAGAATAAATGGTAACAGAAAATGTGTAAGAACAGTGAAAGATGGATAAGATTTAGATTGCAATTATTTGCAACGCGTCAACATTTTATTTCTTAAAGAGAAGTCATAATACACGCTTTAGTGGCTTTTGATGTTATCTTGAGGCCATCACGAGAACGTGATGTTACCATCATGATAGGTCACATATGTGTCACACATAAACACGTTAGGTAATTGCAAAGTTCAGATGTGACGCTTTTTGGCGAAGGTTGTCTGGCAACTAGTGAACCATCAAACTGACTCTAGATCCTAACTGAAACTACTGAACTCTATTAACTGAAACTAATCTGAAATATCACTTGTTCAAATCACCTCTTAATGGCTGCTATTCAAAGATTGTCTATTATTGAACTAGCGCTCTTGATGGATGGGACGACACTTAAGTAAACAGTTAGCTTTTACCAGAAAACACGACCATTTGGTTCACCTATTTTTATTTGTCTTAGGCGAAGTAACGGGCTGACGGCCCACCTGATAAGTGGTAACCGCCGCCCATAGACAACAGCAATACGACTGAAGTACTCCACCAAAGTACGAGACTCAAGTCGCACTGCGTTGCGTCCATCACCCCGAGACGGGGATATTACGTCTCATGGACCTGTAATTTCACGGGTAATTTTGCTTACCCATTACACACAGAAATATTTGTGATATCTGTTCTGCCTCTACTGAATCTTACTTGCTGTGCAAAATACGTACGACCAAACTAGATCTCTTTGATATTTTCTTGTAATTATAAATCCCAAAATGTTTCAACATAACACTCTCTTGCTGTTATTATAAAAGAATTCCTCACTTACATTACATAACTACATCTAGCCAAGCAAAAACTTTTATCGCACGAGATAAAACAGACTAAAGAGTGTTACCTAATGCTAACGCCAAAATCGTTAGAGGAAGTGAAATGGCCCTAATTGAACATTAAATAACGAAATAGCTGGTAACGCCGTGTAATGACAGGGTCGAGCCACGTTATTGTCTGTAAAGGTATTCCGTACACGTAATTTTCGCTCGTAACCAACATTCTCAACATATAGTGTCGAGACGTAACAGCTTTCCAAGACGTTTAAAAACAAGAGTACCCGCATTTATTTTGGGGAGCCACGTTTCTCGCGTCAGTAGGTGATAACCCTTTGAATCCCTACACGTGTCCCCCGGGTGGTGCGAAAGGACCAACCCGAAGTAGCAGTAGAACTTGTACTAAGTTCGCCCGGAGAAGTACTGCTACACACACCTGGTAATCTGCCGCCAAGCAGTGGTGCACTTGTGTTGCTGTGTTCCGGTGAAAGGGAGTGGGTGCCGGTGAAATTGCAGGCGCATGAGATGTAACATCCCCGTCTCGGGGTGATGGATGTAACGCAATGAATGGCGATTTTACATGTCACTTAAGAACAATAATAATATTGGTGGAAAATTTACACAAAGCCATCTAGGCCCAAACTAAGCATAGCTTGTACTATGGGAACTAGACAACTGATATGATACATATATACTTTTTTAAATACATACACATAATAAAACCCAGACACAGAACAAACATCTATATTCGTCACACAAATGTTTGTCCTGGGTGGGAATCGAACCCGCGACCTACAGCTCAGAAGGCAGAGTTACCTACCGACTGAGCAGTGAGGCCAGTCAGTATCAGGTAAATCAAAGGTGTAGGCACAAAGGATTATCAAACGATGCGTGAGTTGATAATGTTAATTACAAACCATTGTTCCACTGGAAGACGATAAACAATAGATCCAGTCCCAGCTTATCTCAAGGGTCTTACAACTGCTTCAACGGTGCTGTCAGTCAGGTATTTTAAGGTATACAAGTATCATTGTGGAATAGAGTTGTTTCATCAGGGGTATGTAGAACTCACGGCAAGTTCGTCCGGGGAAGTGCTGCCCATTTCCGCCGCCAAGCACGCAGATAAGACCTAAGTCGCATCGTAGGCGCCCGTAACTATGAGACGTGTAGGTGGAATGTCTCACGTGCCTGTAATTTCACCGGCAACCACACCTTTCAAACCGGAACACTAACGCGAATGCATTACTGCTTGGCGGCAGGAATGGGCATGGTGGCAGTACTTCCCCGGACGAACTTGGAATGAATTCTGCTGCTCATAAAGTTAAGCAAAAATTACGTATGACAGAATTGTCCTTTAAAAGTTCAAAAAAAAGTCGGCGACAACATAATGATGTCTGTCTTTTAAAGTTGACTCACTAGAACCTTTTTTTTATGGTAATCAAATTTGTTTTCAAAAATAGAATGTTTTGCGAAGGTGTTTTTACAGGATTTTTCCTTAAATTGACGCGAATGAAACAGCGGGGCACCGCTAGTATTTTCTAGTGGCCCGGAATTTAGTAGATCTGTTTCGGAATAAGTCTAAATCGTGTTTTAGGAAGTTAATCACTATGGATTCTGGACGACGCGACGTTGCGCGATAAAAGTCGTAATCAAGTAGGCCGTTACGAAACGGTTAATGTTATAATTGGTTAGAAGCGTGGCGGTCCGTTGCGCTTCGTGTGAAATAACCTACATTTTTATTTGTCATTATTTCCATGTGAGATATTTTCTGTGGGAATTCAATGAAATTCAGTTAGTTTTACTCTGACACGTAACAAAATGAATCCTGAAACCAACGCTTTCAGTATAAGATAAAGTATTGAAAGGCAATAAAACGACTTCGCATTTTGTTAACACTCGATTTTGCTCCCCATTTTATTTACGTCCCGCGGGCTTCATATGAAAGTCGATTCTAGCTAAATAAACTCCAAAAATGCGCTACGAATGTATCCGTTACAAGAGATGCTTGTAGATCATCGCGTCGCCGTCGTTTCGATAAAACGCCCTGGATTCTTAGAAAAATAGAAAACGCTTAAACCTTTTGCTCCCAATGAATCTAAGGTATCCTAAAAGTCTGGCACCGATCCCTGGCTAAGTTACTTTACACGTATCTGTGAAATTTTCGTCCCGAAATAAGCAACTCTAGGATACTCCAACCTTGAAACTATCAGTATTTACAGTACAATAGTTAACCGTTGAAATTCATACATAATAATAAATAAATAAATATTAGTGAACATTTGACACAGCGCCATCTGGCCCCAAAGTAAGCTAAGCATAGCTTGTATCATGGCGACCAGACAACTGATTATATATACTTTTTTTGCCAGAACAAACACCTATGTTTGTAACAAAAATGTTTGTCCTGGATGGGAATCGAACCCACGACCTAAATCGCAGAAGGCAGGACCAACTGAGCTGTGAGACCAGTCAAATTGCGAATGTCAACACTACTCAACCTGTCCTCTAAATACCTGTACCTCTGGGAACAACGCATTACAATTCATTGTTTCCGTACACATTTATTTCCATTGTTAAAATTAAAAAGACAGCCAGGTACATAGTTAAAAGTCAGCGCCCTCGTGGATTTGACGTTAGGGAAAAAACAGTTTTAACACATTAGTTTAATTTCATTAGAACTCTTTAAAAGCAGGCTCTAGAACTAGGATTTTTCAAAATTTTTTGAAATATATATTTTAAATGATTATAATTTAGTTAATAACAATAATATTATTCATTTATTTCCTTCACAATTTCAGGTCTCATTGTCGTTGATAGGTAGCAGGTAAATAATATTATGTAGTACATGCCTTAATGAAACCTACGTTGTGATAGGCTGGTGCCTGAAATAGGCTTAAAACCAAACCTGTGTTACAGGTCACCAGGCCCCACTCCGTGGTTTATTTAAGTAAAGTTGGTACACTATAAACGTGAATTATAGTTTACCAATTTTACTTAAATAAACCGGAGTGGGGTTAGGTAGTTGTGTCTTTTGTTTATGTTCTCTGTAAGCTTAGCTTCCACAAATAAAGTATATTTATTTCTGTTTTTTTTCTTTTTCAAGGAACACCAAGTGATAACTTCTGCCCATAACAAACCAATACGATTTGGGTCCTCCCCTACTTAGGTAAAACAATACTCAATACCCAAGTCGCGTAAGTCATCGTAAGCGCTTGTAACTCTAAGACGGAAACATGTAATTCAAGTGCCTGTAATTTCACCGGCAAACACACCTTTCAAACCGGATCATAATAACTGCTTCCAACCAAACTGTTTGGAGGCAGTTTTGTTAACTGTTTCGGGTCGAGTGACAGTTACCGGATGACGTAACGTCTCTGTAAGATTTTCTTCTCTCGCTAGTCGCTACAGGCCTCTATTCTCGAATAGAGGCCTGTAGCGACTACTAGGCGTCGACAAAATTTCAGCTATCGTCACTTTTTCTACCCTTTATTATTTGTAACAAGAAGTTCGTCGAAAAGTCAAGTCTCCTGTATTCAGTCCTGAAATGTCTGTGTTGGTTCGATAAATGCGCGCGCAGTTTTCACAAACCTTCCCATATTTTTATGACTACAATCTAAGACCGTGTGGCCTAATGGATAAGGCGTCGGACTTCGGATCCGAAGATTGCAGGTTCGAGTCCTGTCACGGTCGTTATGTCTATTATAGCAAGCTTTTTGTCCTCGGTTATGACCGATTTCTCAAAGATCAAATACTATACTTTTTTCTTGAATATTATTAAAGTGTAAATTATATATGCTTAAAGAAATATAAAAATTAATAATTAAGGATTAACTTACATATATATACTTTTTATGGTTTCTTATTAACGATTTTTTTATCTGCGACCATTTTCATACTTCAGGTAATATCGTTTCTACTTATATACGTAACATCATTTTTATAGTTCCAAAAGGTTATTAATATTATCATCATTAGTAATTATTATAAATATTATGATTCTCAACATTCCATGCGTGCTGTGTTTATCTTTAATTAAACTTACATGTAATATTTTGATATTATCCTAGCAAGTATGTAAACACAGAACTTAATGAATGATTTGTTTTATTCTCATGTAAGTGACATTGTCTTTTTTGAGAAATGAAGTTCTATAAACTAAAACATCTTTGATACTTAATTCAATACTTAACTGAATCAGACTGAATAACAGTGCACTAGTATTCCCTGTGTTGTAATGTAAATTATGTTGAACAATCTAATAAATATATAAACAAATTCGGAGGCAATCTATGACATATTCGGAAAGTCTTTTGGGTAATCTGAAACTTACAACATTTGTGGTGGCCATTAGCAAGGACGGAACTTATTTTTCAATGGCGCCGTACGCCTGATTATTTGTCATAAATCTATACATAGTATAAAACAAAGTAGCACCCGCTGTCTGTACGCTTAGATCTTTTAAACTACGCAACGGATTTTAATGCAATTTCAGCAATAGATAGAGTGATTCAAGAGGAAGGTTTATACGTAAAGTTTCATATTGTTTTTATCATTGTTCAAGATATCGGAAGAAATCAAGCATTTACTGGCGTACACTTGGGTAAACCAATAGAGATGTGATCCTTATTAAATTATATAAGACCATCGTCTTCTATTTTAGGCGTATAATGTTTTGCTACTCGTGCGAAGCCCGGGCGGGTCGCTAGTATATAATATTTTAAAGGACTGTCAAGTTGTTCTCTCTATATACATGCAATAACATCGTATATATGTATTGTTTCAGCACTACTAATGGTGGCCGGAGTGGCGGTATACCCCGCCGCGTGGAACGAGACCTCCGTACAGGAAACATGCGGCCCCACCGCAGAACAGTACCACATAGGTAAGCTGCTGTGCTCTGCTGAACCAACAGCCACTAAAATGAGAGGCCAAAGACCATAAAAGCTGAAACACTAGAAGAAACTGTCTAGGACTAAAAGAATATATACAAATTTTATAATAAACTAGAAGAATGTCTGTACTTTAGATCTTGCTTTAAGAAAAAATGTGTCATGATCTGGGAGACAGTAGTTAAGATTGTCTGTTTTGATTTGAGAAAAATGTGTCATGAGCTAAGAAACATGACTGCCTATCTTTCTAGATGTTATTTCTATTCCTCAGAACACTAGGTTCGGTCGGTGATAACCTGGTCCATTAGAAGTCACTCCCGTAACTAAATAATATAATTATAATATAGATAATATGACTAAATAATATAAAATGGGCAATTTTCATCAATAATGACTGGCCTCACAGCTCAGTTGATAGTAACCCTGCCTTCTGCGCTGTAGGTCGCGGGTTCGATTTCCACCCAGGACAATAATTTGTGTAACAAACATAGACGTATGCCTGTGTATGTATGATAATATTGTGTTATATGTATTATATCAGTTGTCTGGTTCCCATGATACAAGCTATGCTTAGCTTACTTTGAAGCTAGATGGCACTGTGTGAACCATCAATATTAATATCAATCAATCATCAATCAGTCAATATCTTGTTGTCCGAAATAATATAATTTGATTGGATTAATGTCAAATATTCAAAAGAGCATTAAGCAAGCACAGACAAGTTATCTTAATATAGTTTTCTCCGCTGTCAGATCTCAGATAAAACGGACACAAACGCATCGCTTCTCCGTCACAATTTGACATTAGTTTTATTTCTGTTATTTAACATAAGAACTGACAAAACTCGGACACTGACAGAGTTTGTGTGGCTAAGACACGAAAGCCAAAGAAGAAGAACTGAACTGAAGAACTGACAAACTTCTGTAGACTTTTTGATAAAGTGCTCATTTCCATTCACATTTTTATTTATTTATTATAATATATTTACATTGTCCTTACCGTACTATAGATAGATAGATAGATGACACTTTATTGTTCACAAAATCAAAATAACAACAATCAGATACAAAGTACAAAAAACAAGTGAAACAATGGGCGGTCTTATCGCTATAAAGCGATCTCTTACAGACAACCTTGGGATGGACAAGAAATACTGGACTTTATATGGGGCTTTGTGGTTCATCTAAGATTGGATAAAAATATAATTGGACAAATTATACATGCAAAAATAAATTATAGGCTGCACATGCTTATACTACACATATACATAAATACATATACAAATATATATTTAAATATAATATATATATAATAGACATACATAAATACTTTAAATATCAATAAGTACCTATGTTACAATATTACAAGGCAAAAATAAAGAGAAAGAATAAACTAATAAATTATTGACAGCATGACAAATAATGTTCCCTTAGCATTGATTTAAATATTGGTAGGGATTTGGCGCGTCTAATAGTAAGTGGCAGAGCATTCCAGAGACGAACAGCCTGTACCGTGACTGAATTATCATAATATATGGAGGTATGTTCGGGAGTCAGCAACTGAAGCGTTTCAACAGAACGCAGAACGTAAGAGTGAGAAAGATACAAAAATTGAAAACGGGATTTGAGATAAGAAGGACTAAACGGAGAAAAAAGAACGTTATACAGTAGCGTAAGAACGTGAGTATTCCGGCGAAGGCGGATAGGCAACCACTTGAGCTTCTTACGGAATTCAGAAATGTGGTCATATTTACGTAGACCGAATATAAATCTAATTGAGAGGTTTTGTAAACGCTCAAGTTTATCGAGTTGCTCAACAGTTAAATCCAGATAGCAAGTGTCTGCATAATCAAGTATCGGGTGGAGGAGAGATTTTGCAAGGGCTATTTTAGTAGCCGTTGGCAGGAAGTTGCGGAGACGTCGGAGAGATGCGGCAGATGCAAACATTCTGCGGCTCACCTCAGATATTTGAGGTACCCATGACATTTGGCTGTCCATGATGATTCCTAGATTTCTGACAGTCATAGTGGGTGCAATTGTATTACCGTCAAAAACAACTTGAGGTAGAGTCATCCAGTCGATCCTCGAAACCATCCTCGAGCTTCCCACTATTATAAATTGTGTTTTTGCTGGATTGACTTTTAGGCCATACCGACTACTCCACTCATAAACATGTTGAAGATCATTATTAATAATACCAATAGCTTCTGGCAAATGTTCTAAAGAGGCTTGTGTATAGATTTGGAGATCGTCTGCATAGAGGTGGTAAGATGAAGTAAGTTGATTAGAAATTGAGTTAATGAAAATAGCAAATAAAAGAGGAGAAAGAACGCCACCCTGTGGCACGCCAGCTGAGATATCACACCAAGATGAGTAAGTATCATCGATGCGAATGCGCTGCCGGCGCCCATACAGATAACTGTGAAACCAATCAATTACCGTTGGAGATATGTTAAGAGTGCTGAGAATTCCAAGGAGAATGTCGAAATCGACATTACTAAAAGCGTTGCTAAAGTCAAGGAGGCAAAGTAAAGTAAGTTTTCGGTTATCCATGCCATGGCGTATATCATCGGTTATTTTAGCTAATGCAGAAACAGTGCTATGGCCTGGACGGAAACCGGATTGGAAGGGATTAAGGAGATTGTTACTATTTAGGAAGTTACTGAGCTGCTGGTGGATAAGCCGCTCAAGGACTTTGGATAGGAAAGGGAGGATGGATATCGGCCTATAGTCTGAGTAAGAAGATGGCTTAGATTTTTTAGGGAGAGGTGTAACTTGCGCTTCTTTCCAGACAGAGGGAAATATGCCAGAGGATATGGAGGAGTTCAGGATACAACGGATTATAGGGACTACTTGGTTTAGGATGGGAAGAATCATACTGCGGCTGACACTATCGCAACCAACCGCATTTGATGAAATAGATGATATGCTTCTCTTAACATCACAATCGGTGAACTGAGTAAAGACGAATGGTGAATAGTCAGGAGTCGGAAAAGAAGAAAGATTTCGCAAAGTTGACATTTTGGTATATGTGTCTAAAACAGAAGAGGAAGAGAAATGCTTATTTAAGGAGACAATATCCAGATCTATTGGGAAGTTGTCATGACGTGATTTTCCGATTCCTAGTGTTCTAAGAAATTTCCAGACTTTAGCTGGGTCGTTATTTTCTATCGATTCATGGATGTGGCGGCGTTGAGCATCTCGACACACTCTATTGCAGCGATTCCGAAGTTTGATATAATGATCTCTATCACGATCCGAGCCACTACGCTTCAGTTTGGACTTGGCTATTACTTTTTTATTCATAGCCGATCTAATTTCTTTCGTGATCCAGGGTGCCGGTAGGTGTTTAAGTTTAACTATTTTAAGAGGGGCATGTTTGTCATAAAGTTTAGTTATAATTTTGTTAAAACGATCTATTTGATCATCAGTAGTAGCCGCGTTTACAACTTCAGACCATTCAAGGACTTCGACGTCTTTCCGCAATTCATCCAGATCCATAGCACCAAAACTACGCTGCAGAAGAGTTTTTGGCTTTGCCTTGGGGGGACGTACTTTATATGAGAGGAAAATTAAATCGTGGTAGGAAAAGGCGTCAGCCGGACATTGGCCGTGATTGGCGACATGATCTACAGATGAGACAATAATTAAGTCCAAAAGAGAAGGATTTGCGTTTGGGAAATGATGAGTAGAGTTGAGCGAGAGAATGGACAGGTTACTGGATTTCACCAAAGATTCAAAGGAGCACGATCTGGAATCTTGCTTAAGCAAGCATGTGTTGAAATCACCCATGATTATGGTGTGATCGTAAGAAGGAATTATATCTTCAAGGAGTTTTTCAAATGAATGGAAATAGTTTATACGAAGGGAGGGGCAATAATACACTCCGAGAAGAACTTTAGTATGGGACAGATCTACTTCAATAAACAGATGTTCTCCAGCACTCGGCGGCGGTGGTTGAGTCGATGTACTGATGATGGAAAAGGGTATATGAGCACGTAAGTATATGGCGACACCACCACCACCGCTACCAGTGCGGTCATTACGGATTAGATTGAACCCTGGAAACGAATATGAGGGGGAGGGGAGACATGGCTTTAGCCAGGATTCAGATACCAAAATTGCGTGAATATTTCTATGATTGAAGGAAGCAAGCAGATCTGCATAGTGAGCCGGAATACTCTGAGCATTAATGTGTAAAATATTTAAGTTTTTAGGGACATCAAACAAGAAAGAATCAATGGAGCTAGAAAGAGAAGGCATACTATGATAACTTTCGTCACTGGTGTCCCCGCCACTACTACCATCAACGGATGGCAAAGATAAAAAATCGTCACTGTCAGAAACGTCGCCGCCTTGTAACATAACTTTATAAACAATAAATAATAATGTAATAAATAATATATATATATATATAAAATAATTATTCTGTTAACGTAAATTTAACTCAAAATTTGTTGTTGTGTTTTTATTGTCCACCTGCCAGTTGTGTAAAGTAAGATATGAGAAAGGAAAAAACACATTCAAAAATACAAACAAATGAAATCAGAAATCACATTAAAGGAAGATAGATATATAAGATAAAAGAAAGGAGAAATCACATTAAAAATAAAATTGTTCCTACAAAAAAGTTATCAATTTGAAACTAGAAATAAAATAAACAGTAGGTATAACTTACATAGAAATGTTTACATCATCAACATTACGAAATAAACAAAGAGATGGAAAAATAACGAAACTACAATGCTCAATTTGGTACAGCGATACGGATGGAACGCAGACATCTTGTAACGTACGTCTATGACACGCGTCACTTGATATGTCAGCTGTCATGTCATATAATTTTACACATGATTGTTGTGTGATACAACTATACAAGTATATAAATATAAACAAAAGAAAACATCTATTATAAAGTTTTACGTTCCTACCGTATGAATCGAAATTAACTACTAAACTGAAATTAGAAATTAGAAATGAACGACGAAAATGCAAAGAAAAAGTGTGTTTTAACTACCTTAGTTTGCCGCACAAAATGAACTTTAATTTATGAGAGTTATACCAGCTCATCATTTACTTCTGGATGATACTGTACGCTTCTGTTTTGAAGTGCCTGCCACCTCCTTCACCGCTGGCGCTGCCGGCTTTGCAGTCACAGTCGATCGGCGCTCGATAACCTCGAGATCCTCAGAACACCTTATCCGATGACGAGCTCCGTCGGGTCCAGTTACGTAGACGGAGCCATCCATCGTCCAGCATTTAGAGATCCCAAATCGCTGACGGGCCTCCATAAATGCATCATGTCGAGCTTTCGTCAGGAACTCTGACACTGTGATGCCAGACCCTTTCAAATTGGATTTAGCGGACCACAGTTCACTGCGGACGGAATGATCCTTTAGCTTGATGAGGATTGGTCGGGGCCGATCCACGGTTGCTGCTCGGCCCATTCGATGACAGCGGCTTATATCACTGGGGGAGAACTTATGTTGTTTAAGCCGCTCCACTATGACTTTGACCGCAACACGTGTGGTATCCTCCTTTTGTGATTCTGCCACACCATGAAGGAGAAGGATTTTACGTCTGGACCGCATCTCCAAGGAGTCGACTTCCTTTGCCAGGAACTCGATTTGAAGCTGCAGAGAACGCATAGTCCCCAAAAAGAATGATTTGAACTCGGCATATTCAGCGGCAAGGCCTGCTATAGTGGATGGAGTGGTACTCTTCTGCAGGCCACACTCCAGCTGTTGCATCCTTTGACTGAAGACTTTGTTCATTTGGGACAAAGATGATTTCAATTCCTCCATGTTTGGTGCACACACACAAAATATCCAGTAAACAGTGAAGTGTTAAAAATACTTAATGTGAAGAATGTGTTTTATTGGATAACACTTATTGGCAGGTGGGTGGTGTTAATAAATAGTTTAAGCCATCTATTACTGTATAATAACTTAATTTACTATTTAAAACAAATAATATCTCCAACCATATGTGTGCACAAATTTGACACCTACCCCCAAAAAAAAAATAATATATACCAATGCGACAGTGAAAACCTTTCATTCTAGTTACAATATACCTAAGCTTACTACAATATGTGGAATCTATTAATTAGCCTTAAGCCTTCATTTATTAACCTATCCAGTAAGATCTCCTATAAGATATCCTGTAAGATTTCTTAAACATGTAAAAATACAATAAAAAAAAGACGTGTGGCACTCGGAGACTGCCGCGGTAAAGCTATTGCGCGTGATATTTCAAAAAGTCATTAAAAGTTCTGGTATTTATCGATAGATGGAAAAACTAAAAAGTATCACCGCTGTGCCGGTCGGAGTGGGGGGTGTTAGGTTTTTTTCGTTAACGGAATTTCTGGATTCGGTATCCACGCTCAAGGCCCACGATAGAAGCTATGCAATAGCTTAAAAATAAATATAAAATTAAATATCACTAAAAAAAACCCATCTTTAAAGACAGCTGTAACTCCTTCCTCGTGAAGAAACTGAGTGGAACCTTGTTGGGTTGCAGGGCGATGTCACATCCGCTGGGCGTACCTCCTCGCGGTGATCGGATCTCTGGACGGGTTGGTGCTGTCTGTGCTGGCGTTCATCCTCGCCACCAGGCACGTCAGGCTACAGCCCGACACTGGATACCCCCCGCCCTCACTCTACAAAGGTAAGATGGCGTCTCTACTTACTCTCTCATTCGATCGGCATCACAGCTCAATTGGTAACGCTGCCCTCTGCGCCGTAGGGTTCGAAATATTTGTGTGATGAATAGATGTTTATTATTACATATATGTATTTACAATGTATGTAATATGTATTATGTCAGTTGTCTGGTTCCCATAGTACAAGCCGTGCCTAGTTCGACCAACTATGGCGCTGTATGAAATGTTCACCAATTTACCTTATTTAATTTATGTACAGCACATTCCAAAAAACAAATATATTTAAACAAATTAGTGATAATTCTACAGTAATTTCGCCAGCTGTAATTACACTGGAGCAACTTCATTAACCGACCAGAAAGTGTTGTGAAATCGATTAACTCTCTCTCTCTGCAGCGAAATCAAATCTCTCATTATGACAGCCTTTCGTTTTCAATCGTCCTACCGTCATGCCGGCGCCGCGCCGCGTCGTCATCAAACAGAGCGGAACCCGACACACTCGGTGATTTCCGTCATCAGTGACCACGCAACCACGCAACCCATACTCTTCTAACGAGCAACCACGACCTAGCCACTTTGAGAAGTCCCGTAGGACAAAGATGAAGATCTTATTTACTACGCATGCCGGCAAATTTAATTTAATAATGTATTTTCTCTATAACTGAATTTTATAATTCTTTTGAGAAATAAATTCTTAAACCGTATCTATCCCTTGTAAATCTATACAAATAAATAAAATTGGAGTGTCTATTTGTAATATTAAAATAACCGCTTTTTACTAAGTGCATATGGATGTATACAGGGTACTAAAACAACATTTTTTTTCCAATTTTTGTCTGTCTGTTTGTTCCGGCTAATCTCCGAAACGGCTGGACCAATTTTGACGGGACATTCACTGGCAGATAGCTGATGTAACAAGGAGTAACTTAGGCTACTTTTCCAAGGGATAAAATAGGGGTGCGCGATAAAACCGAATTCCACGCGGACGAAGTCGCGGGCAATAGCTAGTGATTATATAAATGATTAGCTGTTGCCCGAATGTTGCTCGAATAGATAGAGAGACAGGGGTCGTCTTCCGTGGCACAGTTTCAATGGCTGTTGTTTACGGCCTACTTGCGTCATATTACGCATTTAACTGGCAATTAAGTTTTCACACTTTCCGTTGATTATCAACGGACTGGCTTCGCTGGTCACGTCAAGGGACAGCGTTAATAATGACGCTATTATGTAAAAGTACTACCAAACTGTCATTATTTTTGTTTTATTAAGTTACCGAACGAGCTGATAGATGGCCCATCTGGTGTTAAGTCATGACCTTTGCCCATAACGAGCAAAACTTAAAAGTCAATACATGCCAAAAGCTAGAAAAAAAATGATACTTAACTGCTTTGTCTTCGCCTAGTTAAATATAGACAAGAAATTGTTTAGGTGGCCTCTTAATCCAGTGCTGGAAATCTGGAAACCAGTGCCACTGGATCAGACATAATACTGATCGAGTGTGCATATAAATAAGTAAATAACTATTTCTGAACATTTACCATGGCAAAAACCTAGCCCCAAACTAAGCATACCTTGTATTATGGTAACCATAGTAATATAATACATTTTTTTTTGTAAATATATACTTAAAATACATATTAACACCCAGACACAGAACAAACCCCCCCCCCCATCGGGCTGGGTCCGGGACCTAGGTGGACCACTAATAAAAATTGTAAAAAAAATATGCTTTTATACATTTTTTGTCACAATATAGATTTTATGTAAGTACCTTCAATATAATAAGTACATATCTGTGATTATAAAAATTAAAGTATAACTTCTTGTGACTTGACCACGACTATGTGACCCCCCCTGGGCACCAAAGCTGGATCCGCCCTTGGTCACGTACTTATTATATATATGTGTGTGTGTGTGTGTGTGTGTGTGTGTGTGTGTGTGTGTGTGTGTGTGTGTGTGTGTGTGTGTGTGTGTGTGTGTGTGTGTGTGTGTGTGTGTGTGTGTGTGTGTGTGTGTGTTTCAACCTTCTCAGGAATTCTATTTGGGTTAAACGCTTCTATATAAGAAGACTTTAGTATATAACATAACATTAGGATAGGATAAATGAGACATTCTACCTTCACGAGTTTCGCAGTACAGCTCAGTAAGAACAAGCTTACCTCTCTCAATATATATGTAGCCTTTATAATAATAATGGTGGACATTTCACACAGCGCCATCTAACCCCAAAGTAAGCTAAGCACAGCTTGTGTCATGGGAACCAGACGACTGATACAAATACTTATTTTTTTTTTCTAAATTCATACATAATACATATTAAACACCTATACACAGAACAAACATCAATGTTCGTCACACAAATGTTTGTCCTGGGTGGGAATCGAACCCACGAACTATAGCGGAGACGGCAGACTTGCAGAAGGAAGACTAATAATAATAAATGTTACTTTCCTGTTAACTGAATTTCTCTCTTTTCCCAGGCGAAGTGAACAACGGCTACGTGACGGACGCGACATCAGTATCAGGCTCCCGCAAGTCCCTCGCCTTGCAGCCGGTGCTCATCATGCACCCCCATCCCCACGCCCACGCCCACGCCCACACCCACGCCCACGCCCACTCCCCCATAGACATGGACACCTACTCCCACTACTCGGGGAGGACATCTCGATCCAAACACGGCATTTACGCGAACACTATGCACAACTACCAGCTGTAAACTCCTTATAACGTCGACGTGCATTTTTACTACGTTATAGTGTTGTTTAATAATGTTCTAATGTTTCATTTATTAATTTGTTCTGTAAGGGGGTTGGGAGGCGACCAAGTGACAAGAAGTAAATCAGATTGTCAGTCGCTTGGGGTCGCTAGTATGTCATAAAACCGAGCACCCACGAATCAAGAAAACATTTTAAACTATCAATGAGACTTAGGTCAGAACAGAATCTAATCTAGCTGTGTTTTGTTGTGTTAAATTATGTCAAATTAGTATTTGTTAATGTTCAGCCTATAACGCCATCTAGTGTTCATCATAGATAACCTAAACTGCTGTTTTATTTCAAAGTGGGACCATTTGCTTTGAAGGTTTCTATTTTACAGAAAGTAAATATAATTATTTGACGCTAGATGGCGCTTTTTTTAACAATAAGATACTTTAAAACAAGATCCACATACGTTTTGAAGTGGTTCATTATATTATGGAAAAATGGTGTAGCTATTCGACGGTAGATAGCGCTGCTTAACATATAAGGGAAAAAATTGGCTTTATTTAATTTTCTCTATTAAGTTTCAGATAATAATTAGTGTACATAGAATATATGTAAAATAATATAAGTATAACTTGCCTTGTTGAAAATTATTTTATGTTTATTAAATTTTTGTCCGTCCAATATACAAATTGAATTAGAATACGTATTAACAATTACAACGATTTTATAGTGCCTTGTAGAAAGCGTTATGTCCTAGAGTTTACTAATTTTATAATTTTGTAATAAATGAGTATTTTATAATGAACTGTTTTGTTTAATTCCTTCTATCATGATGGTAAGACAGAAATTAATTTCGCCAGAGTGAAGTAATGTCTTGGAATTCCACTTAACTACTACATAGTCAATACTAAGCGATATAAAGTCCAACGAGGCACTGTTTGTAGTACAAAAAAAGACATAATGCTGTAAACAGTATAATGGGCGGCCTTTTAGCTAGTAAGCAATTTCTTCCAGTCAAAAAATGCACAGGACAGCATCGAAATGTTAGTTATAAGGTGTAAAATATATATTATCTATGTATTATTTTCCAAACAGTACAATCACTGAACCCGTTGTTCTCAATACAACTCTCTTTGGGCAGTCTGTAGTTTGCCAGCAAAGTGATCTCTCGTTTCATTAGATCCGTCAGCCCGTGACGCCCTGGATCGCCGATTAAAACCTGGAAGATATTACATACTTATATGTCAACTGTGACACAGTACGGGAAATAACTCACTTTCTGCTGGCAGTACTACCCTCGCGTTGCTGTTCCGATTTGAAGGGTGAAATTACTGGCACAACAGTATCCTCTGCCCATAACAAAAATACGTCTTGGAGTCCTCCCATAGTAAGGTATGGGAAAACCGTGTCGTATTGTATTTTGTGTCCGGAACATTGAGATGTTGAAGGTGAATGTATCATGTGCTCGTAATTTAACCAACAACAACATATAAAGCCAGAACACAGTGATGGGTTGCGTTACTGCTTGCCGGCAGAAGGAGTTACTATGTCTGCATTTCCCACGAAGAACTACGATAGTTCTACTGCCTTAATAAACAATTTTTGCATTTAATCTTATGTTTAGGTTTTAGGTGTTATCAAAAATGTGTCTGATTGTAATGTCAAAATTACAGAAATACAAATTACCTAAAACAAAATAATTGTCTGTCTGTCTTTTCCGGCTAAGCAAGCTGTTTTGTCGATTTTGACGAGACTTTCACTGGCAGATACTTTGGTTAATTTACAAACTGATATAAATGTCAATCACGTAGCCGCGGGCAACAGCTAGCTTATAATAAACTTACGGTTTTTCCATTATCCGTCAGCTTTCTAAGCCACTGGAAAAGCATACGGCCAAAATCTGCGTCATAGAACATGTCTCCAACCAATATTGTGTCGAAATCGTCACAATTTGACCCTATGAAGTTATCCGTACTAGTTCCAATTGTGACGTCATTCAACTTTGCATTAATTTTTGTAGCTGTTATTGCACCTGAAAAGATATTCGAAACTGTTTAGTTATTTCAAGCTACAATTCAAGTGGGGATGTAGCTCAGTGGTAGAGCGTTCGCTTTGCATGTGAAAGGCCCCGGGTTCGATCCCCGGCATCTCCAATTTTTGCTCTTCTTAGATAGATAGAGTGGATATTGATTTTTAGAAGTATTTTGTATAGTTAAAGATTCAGTGAAAAGTTTATACGTGCTCATCAAAGAGGCTCATTTCTTGCATGTTCATACATATTGCTGAATAACATGCACAAATATGCGAAATATTTTTGTGGTATCCTGATATTTCTACCGTGTAAGGTTAAAAATTAAATACAGATGGATTTAAATAATAAAACAGTATTAATATTAGTTACAAATAATAATCATGAATTTATAAAATGAAATAGAATTAGAAAATAAACACAATACACCATAAGTTGAATACAAATGTCGGAGTAATTCATAATAATTACAATAAATATTATTACATATAAATATTTACTGCGAAGGGCGATATCGCGGCCTACTTTTTTAATATGGAATAAAAACAAACAACTCACAAGGGTCTATGTCGTTAGCTGTGACGTGTTTTGCTTTCATTTTGAGTGCAGCTATGGAGCCAGCGCCACACCCGCATCCCACGTCGAGTACCCGACGATTTTTCACAATATTACCATTATCAAAAATATACCTGAAACAATATTTACTCAGTTAAATACTATTTAGATTTATTAAATATGACGACACCTGTTGAGAATTATGAGAATTACGTGGAGTTGGAAATGTCAGCGTACAATAGCAACTAAATGGCAGCGTCACCTATTAACTTTATGGAAAACACAGATGTCAGCACTTGTAGTTTTAATAAGAAATACGCTTCAAAATAATCTGCGGTTCTGCTAAAGAAATAGTTTTTCGTCTCATCGCGAAATTTCACTGTGAGAAACTTCTTCGAATAGTTTTCTTTTAAAGGACAAATATTTGTAGAATATTTTGATTGCTACAATTAACTTAAACCTTGAAATTTTGTTTTTAGTTTAACGGAGATTTTCTTAAATTATATCCTTCAGAACATAAGTGCTACCGTCATGATTGCTAGTAGTTATAAATATTCAATGAAAATCTAATACCAAGGTAAGTAATTACATATTATGATGTTATGGTACAAAATTCTTGGTACTTTTAAATATTTGTAAATTTATAATCACTTCGCTGCAAACTTTGCTGTTAAGACAAAATTAAATACTTGGCTTGTTGGTAACAATCTTCTGCAAAATGTCATATAAACATATCCAGTATTTGATCCATTCTAGAAGCAGTCTCATCCCACTCCTCAGTGACAATCACTACACTAACAATTCAATAAAAAAAACACAATAATTAAACATTCCAAAGAAATAAACATATGACTACGACTGGTATGATATGGAAAAACTTCACTGACCAGACTAGATCAAAACTCAGCCCCACCGGTGACATATTTATATTTTATTTTTATGGTAGCTACAGTAACACAGGACAAGTCAAAAGAAAAACAAAAAATAACACTAATAAATAACAAATAAGAAAGAAAGAAAGAAGAAAGATAAATGATTTATTTAATAAAATCATAATATATGTAATTAAATATCACGATGATGATGCAAATAATAATTACAAAGTTTCATACCATATACATTACATTAAGCATATCTAATCAGCTAATTGCGTTATCAGATTTTCTGAAGCTTGGTTTGGTACCTACGTCGCGTGCCGCTATCCGACTGATAAGAAGTCGCGATGTCATTTGCCAAGCTATTCTGAGCTTGCATCAGATTTTTCGTTTATGTGCTTTGCAGGCCAAAAATCGTCCGTCTCAGTTAAAGCAGTGAATAAATCTTGCGAACGGTACCTAACTAACCTATACATAAAAATATCCTTAGGCCTTCATCTAATTGGCTGAGTATATTATGTAATTTTAATTAAGAAGTTTTTGAATTACCCCGTCGCGTCGTGGGAGTTTTGATCAAAATCTAGGAAAAACATTTTTTCTCGACGTGTATTTTGAAATATTGAGGGCTTTATTTTGATAAGGTAACTAATTCCAAGACAGTATCTTCCAAGTTAAAATAAATTACTGAAGAAAGTTATACACTAAATAACTTTTGAAATCGTGTTCAGTGTACAAATCGGAGCAAGTCAAGGGCGGAGCGGCGACCTGCGAAGGTCATGAAGAGTCCTAGCTTTTCTAGACTATGCACGTATGTACTGGGATGTTTCTATAATGTAAGTGTATTCTGGTGCAAGAGAAAGAAGCCGAGTTGGGACTCTACCGAATTATAATTTCGTTTCAGTTATAGTGAAGTACCAATTCACTTTTTTGCTTAGAAGTTCGATATTTTATACCCAAATTTATTTAGTTGTATTTAACTATGAATCACGTATGTTAAATAATGACTTGAGTGAGATTTTTATGACCGTAAGTAAATTATTCTTGATGTTACAGGTAGTCTTCAAAAATCTATAAAATTTGAATCTATTATTAATCTATTTACAGTTGGAGCAAATTCTTTTTTCAAAACCCGTTATAATTAAAATAAAGTACCTGTGAAATTACTTATAATTATGTTGTTACCACAGCAACAACAAATTACTACCATACCTACACACGAAACTATGACTCACGAAATTACAGGAGTAAAATACAGCTGAAAAGCAACTTATCAAATATTAGGGCCTATGAAAACATTTTATTACAATTTTCCCACGAAACACGATGATTCACCCATCTTCCGTACTAACTGTGCGTTACTCTGTGATCGATCTGCACTAGCTGTTACATACTCTGTGGCCGTCCTAAATTACAGAGCTACTACTTTCTGGATGAATCATAATTTGCTATCCTTTACTAACTTGGGAGGAAGTTACGCTCTGTCCCTTTTGTTGGAAGAATGAAAGCATTTTCTATTCCATATTTGAATAATTTCGTTTCTCCAACGTTTTTGGGAATGCAAAATTTGTAATCAGTTGATAATTGTTTACGTTTTTAATTTAAGGTTAGATTATTCTTATTTGCTTGATCCTAATTTTGTTCAAGGATTGTTTGTCCTCAACTCTTTATAAAGCCATCTTGAAATGTATGCAGTACCTAGATAATTTAGGACTAAAACTATCACTTCAATAAATATGTCGGCAGAATAGCTTTATTCACCGCGCCAGTACAACGAGCGAGCATGACCTTGAACCCTTTAGCACAATGTGATGCAACTCGAGTGCCCTGTTTTGTTGCGTTTATAATATTATCATGACAAGGTCCACGTAATACATAATAAGAAATGAAACTAGTTGGCTTGTCTCAATTGGTTAGTGATATACTTTGCTTTGGTGACTCAATGTTTATTTAGGTTTGTGGAGAATTCTACAGAACTCTATTACAAGCGTGTCTGTGTGGTGTAATGAAATATTCAATATTCTATATATTTATTGCTGTATATCACATGGTACATTTAAAATAAATAATTATAATTAAAACATATATCTTTCTGTAGACGTGGATCGGAAAAAAGAAAAGTAATTTCCAATAACTGTGTAAATTTAATAAACTACCTATAGTTAATGTAGCTATAGTTAGTAGTAAAGTTTTGTATAATACTGATGTTTGTAAATAGGTACGCTTTTTCCTGACGGTATATTTGCCATTTTTATATTTAAATACTTAGGTAATTTTGCTTCAGTGTGGGATGAAACAACAATTAAGAACGTGTGGTGAGAAACAAGTTAATTTGATCTTTATTTTTCGCTTGCGCTGAGACACGTGGATTTAAAATATACAATAAATAAATTAATAAATATTGGTGGACATTTCACACAGCGCCATCAAGTCCCAAAGTAAGCTAAGCATAGCTTGTATCGTGGGGACCAGACAACTGATAATAATACTTATAATACTTTTTAACTACATATATGTGTGTTCGTCACACAAATGTTTGTCATGGGTGGGAATCGAACCCACGACCTACAGAGCAGAAGGCAGGGTTGCTACCAACTGAACTGTGACGCCAGTCAAACAGTCAAAAATACACGTACTTAACAGATAAGTGAAAGATCTTAAGTGGAAAACATCGAGAAAAACCCCGACGCAAAGACAACGTGGATTATATGTAATACTTACTACAGAATATTTAATCAGTTTTGAATTATTCAATGAATATTCCGTATCGTTACTATGTCACGAATGACATAAAATGCCTATAAACATAAATAGACTTTAAACCATTACTATTAAGATACACTTTAGGTTAATTTGTTATTGAGCCATACTTTTAAGTTTTTACTCGTAAAGTACTCCATTCGCATTAAAAGAATTTGCTTTAGGTGTAAAATAGAGCAAAGAAACTTTGAGTACATCATTTTCGTGTTAATTGTAGCAAATTTTGATTATTATTTAGTGCTGAAAAATAGATCAATCGACTATTAATATTACCTTTGATAACGTTATCTGTGGCGCTAACTCCAATTAATATTTAGATAAAGCTTTCCCTCTATACAAAAGTATATATACCATTTTCATACCTATATTTAGGGGCTAATTAAATGTTCCTCAAATGTTTTAGTGACCGCCTATTATCTTGTAACTTGGGATTCTAAATGTCACTCTTTATATATTAGACTAGCCCGCGGTGAATAAGTCATCCCACGGGAACTTTTCACTTTTCCGGGATCAAAAGTAGCCAATGTGTTATTCCAGGATATAATCTATCCCGGTACCAAATTTCATCCCAATCCAGTTTGAGTGTGAAGGAGTAACAAACTGTCGCCTTTTTTATTTCACCAAAATTATATCTCAGTACGACAGTAAGAGATTAAATCTATTTATAACTATTTATTTATTCATAGTTTGAACAGTGGGACAAACCCTGGTATACGTGAGCTACATGTTGACCATACAACTGGGTGATTTCCCGGGACCATTCCGCCCGCAGCACACGCCGAGTTTCCGACATTGTTTCCTTTATCAGTTATGTCATTAACATGCAAGTCGCGATACAATGACTGTTATATATTCTGCCGCGGACTTTACCTGTTGATATATCGCCCATTGTAATAGTTATAATATCTTGTCAATTATTGTTTCTTTGTTTTGGTGTGCAATAAAGAGCTTATCTTATCTCTTATTTCTTTCTTCTTTCTTTCTTTCTTTCTTTCTTTCTTTCTTTCAATAAAGAGTTTATCTATCTGTCTCCTGTTGCCTTCATAAAGCCTAACAATCTTCAGCGTAAATGATAACAGGTCCTTTCGGAAGCCGGTAAATGCTAGATTACCACACCTGGTAATCTTAATCTGCCACAGGGAGTGGGTGCCGGTGTAATTACAGGAACGTGAAACGTTCCATGTTCAGGCCAGCGTAAAGAGATCAGATGTTTTGACACTCTTGATGAGGCAGGGTGTCCTTTGAAAGCAGAAAGAGGCTTATTGCTTGTTATGGGCACATGTTACCAGGTGTGCCATCTGCTCGCGCCGTAATTTTATCACAAAAAGCTTACCTAGCTGTAGCCTGGCCTCCTGGCCAGTAGAACGCCCAGAAGGGATCCTTGAAAGGTGACTGGTCCTCACTGGCTGTCCACAATGGACAGGTGTGGTCGATCACTCTAATGGCTAGCTCTGGAGTCAGGTGTCTTCGGGATATAACTGTATGTTTAATGATGAGTGAAGGCAGATCTTTCAGCATTTTGTCTGAAACAAGAACGAAAGGGGTTTTTTCAAGTCACGGATCAAGGTGGTGTTAAGTGGTAACCTCGGCCCATAACAGCCAACTCTTCGAGTTGTCTAGGCGACGGTAGCCATGACGGTGGGCCGTCAGCTTGTGTGCCTCAACATTCACATAAATTAAGATAAAGCACCAAATAAGTCGCCTATACGTTCTCTCAATAGTTATAGTATGTTACAGTCAATCAGACAATAACTTCTTTTGTAAATACATATTAATACACAGACACAGAAAAAACATCTATATTCGTCACACAAATGTTTGTCCTGGGTGGGATTCGAACCGACGACCTACAGCGCAGAAGGCAGGCAATAACTAGGTAAATACCTGAAAAACTTGATAACGAATTGTAAAGATTCGTTATTCAATCGGTAATGTGATAAGAAAGTAACGACTTGATAAGATAAACGTCGGTATTTGGAATGCGGAGGTGAACATGATTCACTTAACTTCAGGTAACCTTCAGAACTTAAGCCATAACCTGAAAAAAATGTATTTCTTGTCACCAGTCACATCAATGAAAGAAAGAAAATAATTTTGCTTAAAATTTTATGTTAACACATGCCTGTGATTTAATACCAACATCATTAATTACGTGTTCTCTTACCACACACAGGGAATTACGGAATCAGATTTATATTTCATTATAATAAAAAAATAAAAACAATTATAGAGCGACGGGTTCCTGAACGCAGAGTTTTGCTTACGATTAAAAAGAAAACTTGCCGCACCGGTATTCCCTTTAGTATCGTCGGGAAACATGAGTCCATGAGACAACGACGAAATTACTTTAATAAATAACTACACAAGACATTAAGGATACAATTATTAAGGTATTGTTGGCATCCTATCGCAGCGGAGGTCAACGACACGGCTCATAATGAACGTAGTGAAAACTACAGCCGGTGTCTCACTCTTTCGTAAGTGTTCAAAGAGAGACGGAGATAGATAGTCACATAACCTGTCACATAAGTCTTATTTTGTGTAACTATGTTCTTAACTTAAATGCTGGCTATATTCTGAGACAAATAAATAAATACTATTATTATAATTATGTGGGTGGGTGTCAATATGTTTGTATTTACAAAAAGTATGTAAGTATTACATCAGTTGTCTGGTTCGCATGAGACAAGCTATGCTTAGTTTACTTTGGGGCTAGATGGCGCTGTGTGACAATGTCCACCAATATTTATTTATTTACCTCTATTATTGTAACTGTATATAACAGACACATTCATAATGAGCCATTTTCAGACTATAGTCTGTACTTTACTATGGCATTTTTTAATGTGATAAAGCTACGGAAAGGGCTGATGGCCCACCGGGTTTTAATTGGTAACCTGTGCCCATAACAAGCTATACGGTTTGGATTCTCCCCTACTTAGGTTAGGGAAGACCCAAGTTGCGTCGTATGTAATGTGAGATTTTTTTTACGTCTAGTCTTAGACTCCGTTTTTAATTAATACAATTTAATATTACATTTATTGGATAATTACATTGGGGAAATACGTCGTTCTTTCAAATATTTGTTATTCTGTGAAAACTAAACAGGAAAATGGGTTTATGTAAAATTTCGTCTGAATTTATAATTTACATACTTATCTGAATATACAAATATATTTAAGGAAATTCATAAATAAATTATAGCAGTATGTACTTACAATAATTTATTTATGGATTTCCTATAATAACTCGTCAACGGACATTTTTAATCGTCAATTTGGCGTTTCTAGATTTTAGGTCACCCTCGGAAAGTGTCTGAAGTATTATAGAGCTAAGCTAATAACTTAAGCATCATTTCTCTAAGAAACGCGACTACAAGCCGCGGTGACTAGCTATGCCCGCGGCCTGGCCTGGAATTCCGTTAGTATTAGTTAATCACAGATGTGGTCGGGACTTCTTTACAGGCCTTTTTAAGCTCTTCAAATATTTTTTACTGTTCAGGCAGAGTTTGAAAGAAACGCATTTTTGACCGTTATTTCGTCGACTTACATTGCAATGGTCTCCAAGTTATAAAGAGAGAGAGAGAGAGAGAGAGAGAGAGAGAGAGAGTATACTACAGCCTATGTCCACCCTGAAACTGAACGGTAATTTTTATTTATGTGATACAGTTACAGAACGAGCCGACAGCCCACCTGATGTTAAGTGGTAACCTCGACCCAACAAACGATGTGACTTGGAATTCCTCCGTTACTAGGTACGACAAGACCCAAGTCGCATCGCAAGCGCCCGTAACTCTGAGAGGGGTAGGTGGAATGTCTCATGTACCTGTAATTTCACCGACAACCACACCGCTCAAACCGGAACACAGTAACGCGTCTACGTATTCATCAGATCCGAGAATATAGATGAAAAATTCCTTCATCGATATTTAGAATTTTAAGAGCGTAGAACTCACGCCGTGTCCCTCCGGGAAATCCTGCCACCGTGCCCATTTGATGAAGGAATTTTTCATGTATATTCTGTGATGTGATTAATGCGTAGACATTCGGCTCCGTAACGCCCCTACATTCTGCATCTGTCTGATAACTGTGTTGTGTTCGTATTGTGTATCAGTCGCGCACATGGAAGTAGGTGGTAGTACCTACCGAGCGCGCCCGCGACGTCGGCGGATGGCACACCATCCCACCCGCGTCGCGCCGCGCCGCGCCGATAACATATTCATCTGACAATTGATACTTCTATAGTTTCAGTTACACACTGTGTCATTGTTGATTCGGCCAGGTGTTCTGATTGATTCTGGACATAAGTCCACAGTCAAAGTCGTCCAGAATCAATAAAGAATCATAAAAGTATAAATTATTTTTTACTACACCCAAGGCGAAGTAAGTTGATAATAATAAATAATAATATTGGTGGACATTTCACACAGCGCCATTTAACACCAAAGTAAGCTAAGCGTAGCTTGTATCATGGGAACCAGACAACTGATATAATACTTTTTGTTTTTGTTAATACATATTAACATCCCAGACACAACAAACATCTTTGTTCGTTCACACAAATGTTTGTCGTGGGTGTGAATCGAACCCACGACCGCAGAAGGCAGGGTTACTACCAACTAATCTGTGAGGCCAGGCCATATTATAGGAGGATATCCTGACAATGAACAGCCGAATCTACCGGCTTTTTTTCCACGAAGTTATTGGCCTGAGATGGCCGTGACGGCCGTCACGGGGATTTTTGGTGGGAGCGGAAAGCTCTCAAACAGGTAAAATAACAACGAAAAGCCTTTTTTATGTGATACGGTTACGGAACGAGCCGATGGCCCACCTGGTGTTAAGTGGTAACCTCGGCCCATAACAACCGATGCGACTTGAGTCCTCCCCTACTAGGTACGATAAGACCCAAGACTGAGACAAGTAGGTGGAATGTCTCATGTGCCTGTAATTTCACCGGCACCCACTCCCTTCCACCGGAACACAGCAACACGAGTGTATCACTGCTTGGCGGCACATTACCAGGTGTGATGGCAGTACTTCTCCGGGCGAACTTTGCTCAAGTCTACTAAACTAACTTGACTTATACTTGAAATTAATAAGTATCTACTTATTCTTAAGCTACGGACACATGTACTTAAGCGGGAAAAGCCGCGTTGGACAGAAGCTGGTTAGCATTGGATTGGCATAGCAGCGTTGTCTTTAGTTATGATGTAAAATACAGCTTCTATCAACAAGTAGAATGTTCTCGGGATTCCCCATTTCATCAGTACACAAACTTCCCTATCTGTCTACAGGGTTACTGGGAAGCCCCACTCATCCAGTCATTTGCAATATAAATTTTATTATCTTTTTATTAGTCCTAGGGTCGGACACTGGAAAATGAGACACGGTTTTTACTTCACTTACTTTTACTTCACCTTGTGTATTTTATTCAGAAATAAATGTATTATTATGCAAGAATGCTTTAGTAATGTCCAGTCCTGGATTTGTCAATAGGCCGTATAGGCCGCGTCCTAGGGGCGGCAGATTTCAGAGCACAGAGGATATAAGTCAAACAAGTTCACTGGTTTTCTTATGGTTTTTTATACTAATAGGTACGTTAAATTCCTATAGAAACTCATTCAATCGAAAATTATCAATCCTAGGTACCTACTGTTATTGTACCTATTTTATCTATATTACTGCGTTTTTTACATTCTTTCTTAATGACTAATTCATTCGTTTATTTAACTTTATTGCCTATCTTACTACAAATGGAAAATTATTATTTTAGAAATGCTAATGGGGCGGCGGAAATAAAGTGGCCTACACTCATAAAAATTATAAATCCGATACTGGTACTGTCGCTAAATATGCAAAATCATGTGGAAGTAATCCAATGTAAGTCAAATACTTAATGAAAAATTAAAGTTATTGAACAAAATACAAAGTTTTTACCTTAAGTCTGCTAAATGGGAAACATTATGAGGATAATTTAGTATTTACCTCACAAACGATTTCATCTATATTTTTAGGCAGTAAAGATTTTACATACATAAAAATAAATTTATAGCACACGTTACATTTGCCGCAATTCACTTTCAAACAGGTTTATATGGGTTTTCGTTATTAACGCCGCATCCGTCCCTCTTGCACTGACCGTATTTCCGCATACTGATAGTAACTAAACTCGGCACGGAACTCGGCATATCGAACCTTGACCGCCGACTTATCGTAATCGACAACTTTACCCCATTTTTGTGATATTTTTTAACTATAACGGAGAAGGTATTGTGGAGATTTTCCGCCAAAATGACGATATTTCGAATATAATAGAGAATGCAAAGTTATCGTTAGCACGCTATTTTTTCCACATTTTATTTAAAACTAGCTGCGCCCCGCGGTGAATAAGTAATCCCACGGGAACACTGCACTTTTCCGGGATCAAAGTAGCCAATGTGTCAATCCAGGATATAAGCTATCTTGGTACCATATTTCATCTAAATCCATTCAGCCGTTTGAGTGTGAAAGAGTAACAAACATGTATACAAACTTTCACGTTTAAAATATTAGTAGGATATCACTTGCAAGAAAGAATGCTATTTGGGTAAAATTGTCGCTTACGATAAGTCGGCGGTCAATGCTCGTATGTTGTGCTGCTACTGATACTTTCTCTGGTTCCGTGTGATGCGTCACGTAAACACACGTGGATGGATCACGAGTCATGTAACCAGGCCAAGGTATACCTTAGCGCGGTCACACACAATTGTGCAACACAATAATATTATTGTTGGCCATTTCACACAGCGCCATCTCATCACAGCTCAGTTGGTAGTAACCCTACCTTCTGCGCTGTAGGTCGTTGGCTCGATCCCACCCAGGACAAACATTTGTGTGACGAACATAGATGTTTGTTGTGTCTGGGTGTTGATATGTATTATATGTATTTACAAAGTCATCAGTTGTCTGGTTACCATGATACAAGCAATGCTTAGCTTACTTTGGGGCTAGATGGCGCTGTGTGAAATGTCCACCAATATTTATTTAATAATTTATTTACCCCTCCCCTTTAAAAAGGAGCTCACACTTCGTCAGAACCTAGTCTCTACTACTAGTAGTCAAGTCTAGTTCGATAGAACGTGTGTAGTTGTGTGGTGAAAGGATTTTAAGTGCGCCTCAAAGAGGCTCTTTTCGTGTACTTGACACATGTCTTCGAATTTTTATTCTATGACATGTCGGTTTCCTCACGATTCCTTTACCGTTTTGAGAACGTGGTTGCAAATAAATTTATCAAGCGAAGAAACTTATTGGTACACGTCAGGATTTGAATCAGCGACCTCCTGCGGTCTGTACCACTGGGCCACCCACCACGCTCCACACCTTGTCTCTGGCCAGACGGCCTGGGCCGGTAGGTAGGTAGGTGGCTAGACTTGTTATATAAATATACCTTTTGTTATGTCTCGGAAATAATGTGTGCGTCAATCACACGGCTGTGGGTTTGACCATGAATCTCTATGACGACATAACACAGTAAATTTTGTCGCATTCGCCCCGAGCCGAGCCGAGCCGAGCTCAACACGCGGTAATTACCGTCAACATATTAATATTCATTCATATGCAAATAGACCGCACGCAACTTCTGTTACATTCACACATTCAAGTCACTGTACATAATAACTAGGAACTGTGCACATACATATACAACAACATATTATGTTGTTGGTGTTTTAAACACCTGTTTAAAGACACTCGGTTACCTTTGGTACCATACCAACATACCTTTTATAATTTAATTGCATCACTAGATTCTGGTAATTTGCTAATAAATTCTATAAGTCGGTCGGGTGTAAGTCTTAAAGTAGGGTATAATTGATATACTTTACATTAAAATATGTACATTAGAATATGTAAATATGCACATTTATAAACTTTATGTTTTGTTGTAGAGTCGACAATGACTAGTACTATATTATAACTACTATTATTATATTACTGGAACTATTACTTGACCATCGTATTGCACGATATTATGACATTCGGCACTTCTGTATGCATTATTTCACCTTCAATGTAGTGCAACATCTCTGAACTAAATCACAACTTTATGTCCAAAACATACAGTTCAATATAGATCGATCGATTTGTAGCACTCTGTAATATTTTGAGACAGCACAAGATCTTGGTTCTTGGTAAATAAAATTGTAATGTTTTAGTGGCAAATAAATTAATGTCTTGTACAGTGTTCCAGAGACATAACAGTTTAATCGACTGATAGCATTTTCTCGTTTGAATATTATCAATCAATAAACTATGCATGCCAATTGAAATATCAACAAGATAAGATTAAAACTAGGTTATCTAAGGACTTGTGATTCATGCTATACTGTTTTATTTAGAATTCAAAACCACTAATTGAGTGAGATTTGTTGTCGCGAGACGATGCTTCGTCATTCATATACCTACCATTTACATACACAGTTAGACAGCCTATTTAATTTCTCAATTCTCACACGGTCATTGAAGAAATTCATTCATTCATCCTAGCCTATAATGCCACTATTGGGTATAGACCTTCCTTTCGCCAGCCTAGTCTGTTCTGCGCCATTCTCATCCAGGGTTTTCCTGCTGCTTTCACTAGTTCATCGACCTAACCTGCATTCGGTTCCTACATTCCTTCGAACTGATATTGGCTACCTCTCGGTCAAAACCTTATTCCATCTGACGTCACTTCGTTTTGACAGACGTCCTGTCCAATTACATGAAGCTCATCAAACACTTTAGTCTGACGTCTGATTATATGTGATACGGTTACTGAACGAGCCGATGGCCCACCTGGTGTTAAGTGGTTACCTCTGCCCATAACAACAGATGCGACTTGGGTCCTCCCCTATTAGGTACGAGAAGACAGGTCGCATCGTATGCGCCCGTAACTCTGAGACGTGTAGGTGGAATGTCTAATGCGCCTGTAACTTCACCGGCAACCAAACCTGGCAAACCGGAACCCAGTACGCGAATGCGTTACTGCTTGGCGGCAGAAATAGGCATGGTAGCAGTACTTCCTCGGACGTACTTGGCGTGAGTTCTACTGCTCTTAAATGATTACAACTTGGCGTATATTAATTGCATCAGATATCCTTATCTCTAGCGGGACTTTGCTTCGAGTGTGTGAAACGCAATGTTTACACACTGTATGTGCAGACTTATCAACACACCTACCTACTCTAAGACTTAGGTAATATACTCACTGATAAATCTAGACCACATGATTCATGTTACTAATACTAAGAAACAAGGTCAAGTTTGTGAGACAAGTCTGAACGCAATCTTGAAGACATTCAAGTGTAACTAAACCTAATCAAAATTCTAGGTAGTCTTTCTATTCAGTAAAATTGAAATGCATTTTTATTAACGATATGTGAGTAAATAAATATTGGTGGACATTTCACACAGCGCCATCTAGCCCCAACGTAAGCATAGCTTGTATTATGGGAACCATACACTGATACAATACGTATATACTTTTTTGTAAATACATATGAACCACCAGAGACAAAACAAACATCTACATTCGTCGCACAAATGCTTGTCCTGGGTGGGAATCGAACCCACGGCCTACAGGACAGAAGGCAGGTATACCAACCGAGCTGTGGCAAGTCAAGTAAAAAAAAATATTCGTTTATAATTAGTATCTATTCGGTAGGTAAGTGTTAAACTGTAAGGGTGATAATTTAAGACACATTTATATAATTTTACTAGCTGTTGCCAGCGACTTCGTCCGTGTGGAATTCGGTTTTATCGCGCACCCCTATTTTACCCCTCGGAAAAGTAGCCTAAGTTACTCCTTGTTACATCAGCTATCTGCCAGTGAAAGTCCCGTCAAAATCGGTCCAGCCATTTCAGAGATTAGCCGGAACAAACAGACAGACGACAAAAATTGTAAAAAATGTTGTTTTGGTATATGTACCGTGTATACATCCATATGCACTTAGTAAAAAGCGTTTATTTTAATATTACAAACAGACACTCCTATTTTATTTATTTGTATAGATTTATTTGAATACGGTAATAAATCAAAAAAGTAGATACTGAGTTCTTCCGTGGAAGTATTTAATTCGTAACGAGCGATAAGGTCCGTCGTTACAAAAAATACTACTTTCTTCGTTATCAAGTGAAGCTACACAGAGCTAAGTAACTTACCGGGTTGTACAGACAAGTACCAAATTCAAATAAATGTGTTTTCGTATGACAACCAATAACGCTTCCACGAAACTCGTAATCAAATAAAATACCAATAAATATTGAAATGCCGGGGAAATCAGAACTTCTCTGAATTACCAACTGTTTATGGACTACCGATGAAATCCACCTATCGTATCTCGAGCACGCGCTCATTAGAGGGTCACGAAGGGTCGCAACTAGTGATAGGGTAAAATATATATTCTTATCGATAATAAATAGGGGGCCAAAATAATAGGGGGACGTTGCTCGCGGCCGTATGTGATTACCCTTTGAATCTCTACACGTGTCCCCCAAACCAAAGTAACAGTAGAACTTGGGCTAAGTTCGCCCTGAGAAGTACTGCCACCACACCTGGTAATCTGCCTCCAAGCAGTGATCCACTCGTGTTGCTGTGTTCCGGTGGAAGGGAGTGGGTGCCGGTGAAATTGCAGCCGCATGAGACGTAACATCCCCGTCTCGCGGTGATGGACGCAACGCAGTGCGACTTGAGTCATCTCGTACTATGGGGAGGGCTTGAGTGGTATTGCTATTGTCTATGGGCGGCAGTTACCATTTAACATCAGGTGGGTCGTCAGCTCGTTCCGTCACTTCAATGACATGAAAAAAACTTTGAGATTTCACTTATTTTTTTGTCATAAATTTTGACAAACGAGCATTTGGCTCTACTGGTGTTAGAAGTAGGTAACGTGTGCCCATAACAAGAAATAAGACTTGGGTCCTCCCCTACTAGGTACGGGAAGACCCAAGTCGCATCGTATGCACCCGAAACTAAGACGTGAAGGCAGAATGTTTCGTGTGCCTGTAATTCCACCGGCGACCACACCTTTCAAACCGGAACACAGTAAAGTATGGGAACATATCAATATATTGATATTTGAATGGTCTCAATTCCCAGTTGGTAGTAACGATGCCTTCTGCGCTGTAGGTCGTGGGTTCGATTCCCACCCAGGATAAACATTTGTGTGACGACATAGATGTTTGTTCTGTGTCTGGGTGTTTAATATATATATATGATATGTATGTATTTACTTTGTATTATAAAACTTGTCTGGTTCCCATGATACAAGCTATGCTTAGCTTACTTTGGGGATAGATGGCGCTGTGTGAAATGTCCACCATTATTTTATTATTATTATATCTGTACTATCAAACCATCGATATAACTAGTCAGAAATATCTCTTCCACCCCTATAGTAAGCAACCTTGGCCGACAGCCGGGGTAGATTACCGGGAAATGTGGTCGATATCTAAGGTCAGAAGTCTACGTTCTCCTTCTACTTACTCCGCGCGCTCAAATCTCAAACCTTTCCTCATAATATTGAGGTGTTTTTTTCTCTGAAACTCTCAATTTGGACAGGCCTCACAGCTCAGTTGGTAGTAACTCTGTCTTCTGCGCTGCAGGTCGTGCGTTCGATTCCACCCAGGACAAACATATGTGTGACGAATATAAATGTTTGTTCTGTGTCTGGGTGTTAATATGTATATATTTACAAAAAAAACATATGTATGCTATCAGTTGTCTGGTTCCCATAGTACGAGCTGTGCCTAGTTTGGGGCTAGATGGCGCTGTGTGAATTGTCCACCAATATTATATTATATTATATTAATTTGGATGATCTCTCTAGACTTGTCTGACCATAATTTGACACATAATAAGTTCTGTAGTAAATACCACGTTATCAAAACGGTGAAGGAAAACATCGTGAGGAAACCGACATGACACCCCCAAACTAAGCATAGCTTGTACTATAGGAACTACATATATGACTAATAATAGAATACATACCTAATTGTATACTACTTTTTTGTAAGTTTATTAACACCCTGAGAAAACAAATATAGAAATGTTTGTTTTGGATGGGAATCGAACTCACGATCTATAGCGCAGAAGGCAGAGTAACAATAACAACTGAACTGTGAGGCCAGTCAAAATATCAACACAATTTTGTGGTTGCTAAAGCTCCGGGTTGTGCGCTATCGTGAAAATTATAATATGGGCTGTCAAGAACAACTTCCAATACTATTTAAAAATGAATAATAATAATCATAAAATTTATTTAAATTAAAGCAATTCCTTAACCACATTTATTTTTATGTTTATGTGATGCATTATTTATAAATAAATAATTCCATTTCATTGAATAACAGTTTTAGACGGCGTAAAAAACACACAATAAAATAATTATATTATTTGTGTACAGTGGTCATCCAATTTAATTATTTAAAACGTAAATAGTAACCGCAGACGTCAATTCGATCAAACAAACAAAATATTAACGTGATGAAATAATATTAAATAACACAACAACAAATTTCAAGTTGAATTTAGAACTGTTATCAATTGTTGGAACTTACAATTCGTTATACTACTGGGCGTATCGTGGATATTCCCAAATTGCTCAAAACATTATAATCATTTACAGGAATACAGGAAAACGTTTTTTTTTTTTTTTAATATCTTCAGATGGGCTTCATTTTCATCCAACCAAAATTATTCCGAATATTTTTAACTTCAACCAAGGTTTTTTCGTGAACAGTTCAAATATAATATCAATAATAGTTTCTCAACAAACTTATCATGACGTTTAAAACAGGTCCTTCTCAATAAGACGAGTTTCAAAACAGTAGGTACCTACGTCATCATGCTGACCCCGATTTTTAGCCATTGGTGGAATTTTGACGGTCAAAGTCTACATTTCATCAAGTCCACATTTCATTGCAACAGTATTGATAATAGACGGTCAATAATGTATTTATAAGTTATACTAACGAGAGTATAAAATAAACAATTATGTACCTATCTAATCTATATAGTTTTTTTTTCTTCAAACCTATTGTTATTGTTATGCAATAAAGGATTGTACATGAACTTCTTTCTGTATCTTTCCATAATCTCAAACATTGTAGAAGATGGGAACGGTCTAGAAGTTCAATGAACTGATTCGTAAGTTATATTAACACTTCGAACAAATCTTTGTCATCATGCTGTTAGTATTAACAAACGTTACATAATGTAATAATTTTAGCTTACTGCAAACTAAATGGATATAGGTATTTCGTTTTTCTTTCTTCAACGATTACTCGTAACCTCTTGATTTAGTAATAGGCTATGTAGATCAGTTTTGACGTCAATCAATGCAATCGGAATTGGGAGAGTTGCAAAAAGTTACCGTCCAGCATCCGTGAGCGCTAAATAAACCCAAATTACAAAACAGATGCAGCCTGTTTCCTCCGCTCGAGTAAAAACCACGCGGGAATTCCGAACTCTTGCATTCGATAACCTTAACGTTTAGTTAGACCCATGATATGTTACGAACCGCCCCCTTACCGTCGCCGTTCTAGTGACCAAAGAAGGACGCGGCCGGTCTACTTAAAATGGTTTAAAAACACGTTGGGACAAGCCACACGCACGCGGTACCAAACTCACACAGACATACTTCTTGTTATACACTCGTGTGTTTACATTAAACACAAGCACAAAACACGCACACGTTTATAAATACAGGCAAATTTCACGGAATCTCCGGCGGCACTGAACGGGGCGCCGTTACACACTGACGCACGGAACGGCGCATGCGCGTCAGAGTCTATAAAACTGAGGTCAATCTAAACGATTTCACATTCTTCATCCAAAGCTCAGAGCGATCGCACGTCGGTTTTGTGAGAATAGTTGTGAAATTATTGTGACATATCGTATACAAATTGAAGCGCCACTTGAGGATTGCATAACAGTTGGCCGCTGTTTAGTGAAGTGTTACCAGTGATTGTGACAATTACAACAAACGGGAAAGTGCCCAATATCAGTGAAAATAATTGTGCATTCAGGAGCATCAGGATCTCTAACATGTACCACGAATCAGTAGTACCTGTGAAAGCAGAGACTTTCAGCGCAATGGCTGCTAAAAGGTAATTATAACTTTGTTAACACTGTGCGTTGATCATGAAAGTAAAACGTTACGATAAGTTAATTCATTAAAATTATTAATTCTTCAACATTCGGAACTTCTAACCCTTTTGGAGCTGTTTTGCGTATTGCAATGAAATCTAATTTGCTTAATGCAATTATGACTGCAATCTTATTTATATCTTTTTCACAACGATACGAAAATAAATTCACTTGATTTTATAAAAATAATTTTAATTGCATTCTACAGATTTTAATATTCTTGGTAATGTGGAATTTATTGGTGTCATATCTATAGTAGACGTATAATGTACAAAATTCTTTAGTAATGCAGCACAGGTGATTTAATTTACGTAATGATTTTTTTCATTAATTTATTGTTAATTTTACAAATCTACTTTATAATATCGCAGCTTAAGAATTAAGTTTTGTATTAATTATGAATTTCAAAAACACTTTAAAGCTTAGGTTTTCAATATTAACTCCAAGTTTACAAAAATGCTACAATGTGTCCTATCTATTGTTGTAGCCCGCTGAGCCAGTGCATCAAATCGGTGCTGCGTAGGGCTTGCGTGGAAAAGAGGTTGACCATCGGCCTCTTTCCCGCTATCCAGTACCTGTCGAACAACTGCAATGGCGCCCTCTTCTGCATCACTGCGGAAGCGCCGCCCGGAGACAGCGCCACACACATGCAAGAAGTCTTACTAGAGGCTTTTTGCACCGAAAACGAAATTTACACCATCAAGGTAAAAATCAATTTTATCGTATTAATGACCACCACGATTGCGTGCGAGATATTTTGTGGAAAAATGCCATCTATTGTTGAATAGTAATCCCCCTACTTTCTGAGTTATTTTCCGTCATTTTACGGTTAAACGCCATCTATTGTTGAATAGTAGTACTCACACTGTTCTCTTTTGTTCGCAGGTGGACTCTGAAGCTAAAATGCGACAAATGCTAGGATGCAGAACTTCAGGAATTGACTTCAGCTGCGTTCTGGTTCACTATCCATATACAGATCCGTTTACAGACAGCCAGGAAGTCGACCTCACTTGTCTGTCAGAAGCTGAAAAGAATTTGATTGATCACTGCGAAAGCACCTGGGGATTTGCGCAAGTGCCAGTCATCAAGTTGCCGGAGAAGTGAAAGAAATATGACATTTTAATGAGGAAAAAATTGCTAAGCCCTCTTTGGTTAAAACGCCGCAGGCATTTTACGGCTTTGGCGTATAGCGCCATCTATTTTGCAATGGTTGAGAGGTTCAGAGATTTCTACGTCCTATATTGTAATTTTGGAATGTGAGATTGACTAAATAATGAGCATTATGTTCTAAATTGAAAATTAGAGTGTAATTATTGTTATATTAACATTAGTGCCGCTTGGATAATTAAACATAGCATTACGTAAATGTTTTTGAAAATATCGATATATTATTAGATGGTGATTATCTAAGTACTTGAAAAAACAAAAAGGAAAATGTACATGAAAATATTAGGGTCAGGAGTTGTTTTAATACATTTGATATGATTGTAATATTGTTTAGAGATAAGAGAATAAACAAATTTCATAAATACGTAAATTTTGTGTTTATTTAATATGTGTTTCCAAGTCGTTTTACTGAGATTGAAGTGAATTAAATTAGAGAACACAAGTATATGAAACTGAATAGGTACGTCAAGTTAAGTTCAAAAACAAAACATTTGCTGTTTATCCCGATTCTAGAATTAACTAAAAACATTTAACACTAGATAAGAAATGTGAAGAAATAATAGATTGCAGTATTGCCTGAGCATTATTTAATTTGGAAAGTAGTCATTTACACTATCCAGAGAATGTATTGGTAACAAATAATTTTAAAGCAAAGTGAGAAAAGTGAAATTTTCTGGTCGAAAGCCAATCAAGATAAAAATCTTGTGATAGATAGATATTTCTTTAGTCAAAATGATAAAAAATCGTTGATGAGGTGCTGCAGCAAAAAGCCAACATCACGCGGTGTTCCCAGGCGGTCACCCATCCAAGTACTAACCACGCCCGATGTTGCTTAACTTCGGTGATCGAACGAGAACCGGTGTTTTCAACATGGTATGGACGTTGGCGATAGCATATCGGAATTTAATCAACATAACAGTTATGAAATGATAAACTCTGATAGAACTAATAGGTAAAAAACTTCTTATTCGGAATGTGGTAAAAGAACCTTCATTAATTTATAAAGCACAAAAATACGAATTGTAATTTGCATAATAAAAGAGCATCCTCAAGTTTCAGCAATTTATTTCTAAGAATGCATATAAATACCAAAGCCTGTTTAAATATTTTTTTTGTACATTTATATTAGTAAACCTGCATGTTGAAATTTAGCAAATTAGAACCCATCTATATCGTAAATATGGACTCGAATAACTTAAATAAACGTCACTAGATGTCACTCGCACACGGGGTACACGCCTAACACATGTTAGAAGATTTAACTCCCCAGTCTTCAAGTACAAAATCAGCACCCTTTTCCCCAATCATTATAGCCGGCGCATTGGTATTTCCCCTGATGACCACAGGCATTATAGAAGCATCTATTACTCTCAAATTGTTAACTCCGTAAACTCTCAACCTTGGATCAACCACCGCAGTTTTGTCCCACTTCGGTCCCATTTTGCAAGTTCCAGTGGGATGGTAAGGAGACGAAGTATAAGTCCTTGCTAAACAAACCGTATACTCGTCTGTCCCCCATTCATATTCCTCACAACCTTTCAATCGCTGTCGGACGAAATGCGCTCCCATATCTTGAAAAGATTTCGTGTTTTCCAAACTCAAAATAAACCTTGCCCCTTTAATAATAGGAATCAAATCTAAATCATTGTCTAAATAATTCGCGTATATTATTGGATAACCATTGGGGTCTGTCGCATTAAGGTACAAACGACCTCGGCTTTTCGGCGTTATGTTCATTATTCGTGGAATAATCGCGTCGTAGTATGCAGTCGGCCATGTTGCAATAGTTTCATACAACGCGGGATCCGATAAGTATTCCTTTAGGATCACTGTAAAGCATTGGTACTGTACATCAGCCGCCGGCAACTTGGGATCAGTCTTAATAAAAGCGATAGAATTCACTGCGCCGTTGCCTGCTATAGTTCCATTCTTTACGTGCATAAATTTATAGTCGAAAATGTCCTTCACAATCGTTTTCTCATCGACCATTGTAGAGTTTTCTCTAGGAAGAGCTATGGGATAACCGTTGAAGGTGACGTGATCGTGCAGATTGTAACCAACAGGTGAATCGACTATGACCGGTATGTCGAGACTTTCCAAATGTTCTTTTGGTCCTACACCAGACAACATCAACAATTTCGGTGAGTTAATCGATCCACCGCTGACTATGACTTCCTTCTTGGCGTAAGCGTAGTACTCTTTGCCATTTTTAACATAAACAACCCCATAAGCTCGTTTGGTGTCAGCCGAGATAAGAATTTTAGTAACTTCAGAATTGATTTTCACCGTCAAATTTTTTCTTTTGTACCGTATGGGTCGGATGTAAGCAGTATTTGTGGATACCCTTTCTCCGTGAGCGCTGGTTGTTTGACCCTGCATTGTAACTAACTGTGTTTCACCATTGAAGTCACCTAATGGTATACCAGCCTCAGTGAACGCTGCAGTCATCATAAATGATGGGCGGTCGATGTAAGGGAGATGGGATGCTGATTGTGGTCCATGGGAACCATGATAACCCTTGTCTAGGGAGTGGATATTGAGATTATGCTCAGATTTTATGAAGTAGGGAAGAACCTGTGAACGACAAGCGATAATAATTATTATACTAACAGAATGACCGGCCTCACAGCTCAGTTGGTAGTAACCCTGCTTTGTGCGCTGTAGGCCGTTGGTTCGATTCCCACCCAGGATATACATAAATGTTTATTCTGTGTCTGGGTGTTAATCACACTAATATTATAAAGACGAAAGTTTGTGTGTATTTTTTTACTTCTTCACGCTTAAACGGCTGAAAGGACATGGTTGAAATTTGCTACAGGGATAGCTTATATCCTGGATTAACACATAGGCTACTTTTGATCCCGGAAAAGTGCAGTGGTCCCGTGGGACTTATTCATCGCGGGGCGCTGCTAGTATGTAATATATGTATGTGTATATTTACAAAAATAAACTATATAAAACTGAATGTATCGTACTAGTTGTCTAGTTTCATAATACAAACTATGCTTAACATACTTTGGCGCTGTGTGAAAAGTTCACCAATATTTATTATTAAATTCATAGCGCCTTTAACATCTTATCTTAGCAAAGTGCTCTTGAAAATGTATTGCTAATTTTAATACAACAGGCGTTATACCTTGTTAACGGTTAAGGGCAATGGTCATAGACTTACGTCCTTATAACTCCATCCTTCGTTGCCCATGGCTTCCCAGTTGTCATAATCTACCTTGCTGCCTCGTATGTACGACATTGAGTTAATTGAGCTGCTGCCCCCCATCGTTTTACCCCTGAAAATTAAATATTTGATAATGAATCTTATTCATATTATCATCCTAACTTATGATAATATCCTACTTATCGACTTATAACTTTAATAAGTTCGGGAGGTGAGTCATTGTATAACCAGCAAATAAAGAAAACGAATCGCTCCTTTAGAGTTTATTGTCTCTGTTGTTTGGACTCTAAACAACAGAGACAATAAACCCTTTAGAGGAGACCCCTTGGAGAGTCTGACAGGCGTCAATCTTAGCGATATGGTACGCGTGACCTTATATGTTTTGAATATTATTGAAGTTTTCAAGCTATTTCTTTATGAATTCTGTGGAAATTAAGTTTTTGACTTTGACTTATTGGATCGCTTTCCTGTTATAAGTATGTTTCTGTTTCTGCTAGAAAATGTTATCTTTGCGATATAAGCGTTCGAAGTTCAGAGTAATTAATATAATTATGTGCTCCGTATTAGAAATATAAAAAGAACGTAAATGCAGTGAATCCTGTCCATGTACAGACTGGTACAAAATTCAAGATCAGAGCATGTGCTCTGATCTTGAATTGTGGAAATTGTTTGATAAAAAAAATTATTGATCTGTTGATAAACTAATTTCATTAGGTATTACCTAGGCCAGGAGCATTTTTGACCCTGTCTGCCCAGACAGCTCTTGCCGTTGGGCGCGGTGAAATATTGCCAGTCCATATTAGAAGCAAGCACCACTGTTGAGAGTCCGGGGACGCGCGTTATGTCTGACTCCTCACCACCAGCTTCCAGTAATAACAACTGAATCATAAAAACAATTAAACATTTAAAGAAACATCCGATACAAAAGACTAACAAGTGATAGGATTTCAAATTTGTAATCGATCAGACCCAGATTTGTTTAAATATCTCTTCATCAACTAGAAAGAGGTCTTCAAACAGCTGAGCAGATTTTTTTGAAACAATCAAAATCGGTTTTAACGTTCAGGAGCTACGGTGCCACAAAGAGACACACTACAAACTTATAACACCCCTCTTATTTCGTCAGAGGGTTAAAATTAAAATAAAAAGGAGTTGAACAACGAAATGGAAGGCCAAATAATTTGTGCTTCTGTTTTTTTTACCAATGCCAACTCTGACTGATCACAAGATAGAAATTTGTGTAAGTACAAAGGAGTGTAGTGTAGTACTAGTAGTGGGCTGTTTTCAATAACAGTAACTAAGGATTATTATTAGAAATTAGAAATTCTACATTCATTTTTAAAAGATATGTATAATTTTAATTCAATTTGATATTAAACCCCGCCGGAGCGGGATATTCAAAAACTTTTTATAGACTCATTTGAGTGTTCCCCTCCACGGAAATCTTTAGTAAAAGGCGAAAGATTTATACGTGTTGAAGGGAAACCAGAGTAACGAAATGGAAACGGCGCGTAGACCATATTACTAGCGGCGCGTTTTTGTCAGCGCGATTCAGCTTTGCTATAATCATACAGGCGCCATCTAGTTACGAAATCAGTACTAAAAAGAAGCGAGCATGGCGTTTCGTAGGACGTATATAATAGCTACCCTATGATGCAGCCCATTGCTCCCGACTCCCAATGCCCCAGGTCGAGGTCTGAACCTAAGTGGTGCCCTTGGTGACGTTGTGTATAATTTTAAGTTTTACCGGTTGAGAGCCGTCTGCTCTGAACAAACGCCCGTGTAAACGCTGTCAAAGTCTTCTGCGGCCAACAGCAAAATGTCCATACATAAAAATAAAACACCCCATTGCAATGTTTTCACAGTGGGGTCAACATGTTGACTGAATATCTAGTTTTGCTCGATCTACACTATTAATTATTGACCATTATTCATTGATATTGTGATATTTAGATGAATTTCGAATAATGAATTATCGTCAATTTTATGACTGATTTAGTATTGTATTGTGTGTGATTTAATATTGTATTGTAATTGTTTTACTAACTGAGCTAACTTAGATAATAAAGACATATACAAAGAAGATAAAGACAACGAAAGATAAATACAAGACAACGAAGATACTGAAGAAGACAAAAAAAGAGGATTTGATCTATATCTATATCCTAGGGATGATTTAAAAGGAATGTTTGTGAATGATGCGGTAGGCAGAGTGAGAGAAAAAGCATACATCTATGGCCATAACCAGACAACTGATAGAATATATATATACTTTTTTTGTAAATACATATATAATTATGTATTATAAATACATATTAACACCCAGACATAGAACATACATCAAAGCTCATCACACAAATGTTTGTCCTGGGGTGAATTAAACCCACTACCAGAACTCAGAACTACTGCTCAGAAGGCAGAGTTACTACCAACTGAGCTGTCCCCACAGCTCAGTTAATTTAATTTAATAATTATACACAAAACCTCCCTCTTTTATGTGATTTTGTTTTATTATTAAGAGACACATTACCAAGTTACTCACTTTGAAATTTTCCGCCACCAGTCGATTTGTGACGACACTGCCAGCTGACCCCGAGCCGATGACTATAAAGTCATATTCATCTCTCACTTCGCGTTTCGTATCTTCATAAGGATTAAATCCCATTCCCTTCCCACGTTCATCTACACATCTGTCGTTTTCGTAAATACCAAGTTTCTCCTGTATTCTTCTGTCCTCGGAGTCTCCAAACAGTTTCAATACGTAGTTGAGGTAGAGATAGCCGAAGTATGAACATACTGTCAGTTGGCTGTTGGCTGGACATACTTCAGTGAGGTTGACTGGTTCCCAAATCATAATGCTGGAAACGGGAAGAAATTCAAGAAGAAATTCTAGCGAAAATTTTCACTAAAATGTGACTGATTTATTTTACGAAGCATCGCGTTACCCTTTCTTCGTCCAATTACCTCACATCCGTACGAAGCGTTTTGCTTCCACTTTCATAATGCGGACAGCCCAAGAGTGGGACTCCTTGCCTGCGTCTGTATTTCCCGAGAACTATAATCTGGAGGTCTTCAAGAGGAGAGTGAATAGGTATCTTCTAGGCTCACATGCTACATCGTAGACCGCATCGTCACTTAACATCAGGTGAGATTGCGGTCAAATGTAAGCCTATCTATACATCTAACACAAATAAATAAAATTGAAGTGTCTGTTTGTAATATTAAAATAACCGCTTTTTACTAAGTGCATATGGATGTATACACGGTACATATACAAATCATTTTTTTTACAATTTTGTCTGTCCATCTGTTTGTTCCGGCTAATCTTTGAAATGGCTTGACCGATTTTGACGGGACTTTCCCTGGCAGATAGCTGATGTAACAAGGAGTATTCTAGGCTACTTTTCCAAGGGATAAAATAGGGGTGCGTGATAAAATCGAATTCCACGCGGACGAAGTCGCGGGCAACAGCTAGTCGCAAATAAACAAAACGACAGTTTTAGCAAATATCTATTTTACAAAGACTTACCCCCGTCTCATCGATTTGTTGGATATTGATGAACTGAATCTATATATAGAATAATCGTGAAGTTAAATGGCGCGCGCTGCGCTAAAAGCAGCGCAAAATAATTAGATGCATCCATCGTGTGTTTGGCAAGAAATACGAGTTTTTATTTAGTACATACTGAAAGGCCAGTTTTATCATGCCATTGCAAATCCATGGTTAAGGGTTTATTGGAATAAACTTTTTGATCATTATTCTTTCTTTGATCGAGTAGATGGCCTACTCGTTGTTAAGTGGTAACCTCTGTCTATAACAAGCAATCCGACTTAGGTCTTCCCCTACTTAGGGTACGACAAGACCAAAGTCGCATCGATGATGTGAAGATATACAGGGTTACAGGAAAAGTCGTGCTAGATCCGTTAAGGGCGTGGAGTACCCATCATTTCTGACTTATTTCACTATGAAACACCCTACCCTAAACTTAACCCTTTTCGAGATATTCGACTTTTAATTTTTTATTGAATAATGCCGATTTTTAGGCTACGAAATTTATTTTTGTTTATTTTGTGTATCTTATTATTATTATTATTGCATTTTTACATGTGTAATAAGATGCTTTAGGACATCAATCATTAAAATAGTGCATAAGTTAATTGAATAGACCGTAGTAGACAAGTGAAAGTAAAAAAATAAAAAATATATTAGCAAGCTTATTTTTCTCTAAGGGATATCTAAAAAAAATATTATGACACTTGTTCGGCAGATATTTTTTAAAATATCTACGTTTCATCAGCTATCTAACGAGGTCTAACAATCTAGGGTTTGTATTACATTTCGTGGAAAAAAGTAGTTGGGACGCTCCAGGTAGCAGTTCTAACGGTAGCTCGTAACGAATACATAACTCGCTACCCCGGTCGTCGAGTGCCGGATGTGGCCTGTTTTGACAGAGTTTATCGAAGACTTAAAGAAACTGGCTCTGTTTTGAGACGAAATACAGACATGGGAAGACCACGAATTGACGACGAAGAACAGGACAATGAGATAGTGCAACGCTTTCGAGCGGATCCGACTACTTCCACTAATATTGTTGCCCGTGATCTGGGACTTTCGCAATGGAGAGTGTGGTTTACAGTGCATACTGCTGGCCTATACCCGTACCATTACACGCCGGTACACGTTATTGAAGAAGGAGACCCCGCGAGAAGATTGGACTTTTGCAGATTTATGCTAAATGCTGACGTAGAAGACCCAGATTTTCTAAGAAATATCTTGTGGACGGATGAGTCCAAATTTGATAAAGATGGCATAACCAACTATCACAACGTCCATTACTGGGCCCCAAAAGAACTAAGGAATCCCAATAAGAAAAGAGTGAAAGGGTCCCAACGAAGATTCAGCGTGAATGTGTGGATGGGCATTATCTCTAATCATTTGATTGGACCTTACTTTCTCCCGGATAATCTAAATGGGGAAAGCTACGAAAATTTCCTGAGAGCAGACTTGAGTGATTTGCTGGATGATCTGCCACTCAACCTGATCAGGGACATGTGGTTCCAACACGATGGCTGCCCTGCCCATTTCAGGAGAAGTGTCAGAGACTGGCTGGACACAAATTATCCAAACAAATGGATAGGACGAGGTGGGCCGTTGCCATGGCCAGCAAGAAGTCCGGACCTAACTCCCATGGATTTTCATGTATGGGGGTGCATGAAAAGTCTTGTGTACAGCGAGCCGAATCCAGTTTTGTCTGTGGAAGACTTAAGAGAAAGGATTGTGGATGCAGCAAATAAAATGAGGACCACGTTGACCACTGGAGTAGTGAAGACTGGTCTCCGTAGAAGGATGCGACAATGTTTCAGAAATAGAGGCGGCCATGTTGAACATGAACTGTAGAATAAGAAAAAGTTGTGTGAAAACCTTTAATAAATGACATTTCATGCATACCTAATGTTTTATTTTACTTTTTAGGGCTAAGTATAAATTTTCTTCTCCACTGTCGCCTATGAAACTAATTTTTTTCCAATGCATTTGAATAAAACCCTAGATTATTATACCTCGTTAGATAGCTGATGAAACGTAGATATTTTAAAAAATATCTGCCGAACAAGTGTCATAATATTTTTTTTAGATATCCCTTAGAGAAAAATAAGCTTGCTAATATATTTTTTATTTTTTTACTTTCACTTGTCTACTACGGTCTATTCAATTAACTTATGCACTATTTTAATGATTGATGTCCTAAAGCATCTTATTACACATGTAAAAATGCAATAATAATAATAATAAGATACACAAAATAAACAAAAATAAATTTCGTAGCCTAAAAATCGGCATTATTCAATAAAAAATTAAAAGTCGAATATCTCGAAAAGGGTTAAGTTTAGGGTAGGGTGTTTCATAGTGAAATAAGTCAGAAATGATGGGTACTCCACGCCCTTAACGGATCTAGCACGACTTTTCCTGTAACCCTGTATAATATGCTGGCATTAGTACGCAGTTCTTTGATACGAATCCTCGCAAAATTTTATATCCCATCCAACATTCACGTAATCTTCATCAAAATATGAATATTTATCCTTTTTGTTCGAAGTAAAAAAATCACTTTTGAGTGCGATTAAAAACATGTGCAAAAAGCCAACATCACGCGGTGTTCCCAGGCGGTCACCCATCCAAGTACTAACCACGCCCGATGTTGCTTAACTTCGGTGATCGGACGAGAACCGGTGTTTTCAACATGGTATGGACGTTGGCGGAAAGTTATGCAAAATTTATAATTAGTTCACGAATAGTATTCCCAAGCATTTCCTATTTTTAGGATGTAAAATTATTATTTTAATAAAAATAACTGAGTCATTAAAAATCCTTGTGCATTATGTACCTATGCAATTTGTATCAAAATACAATATGATCAGAGGCGGATATTCCTAAGGTATATTACGACCCGGTAATATGACCATTACTACTAATTTATTATCCTTATTTAAGTACCTATGTTATTCAAAAACAAATCTTTTTAGTGGCCGTGCTGAGAACCATCATTAGCAAAATAACTAATTAAAATCTATTTTTATAGAAAATCTGAATATAACTTGTAGTAGGAATGAGTCAATCGAGTCACCTTTATTTCATAAAGTACTTTGACACGTCTATAATATCTTCTTCGAAACATACGACAACGGCTTTCAAGCAGGTCGTGGGTTCGAATTCCAAATGACCTCAAGCTTTTTGTGAATTAACATATTGTGATGAAACCAGCTTGGAGGTAGGGTAGAGCCTTATCTACCGGTTTCCCGATGCTTTCCTTCACCGTCTTCAAAACTTGGTATTGCGCACATAAATGTTTACGCGATAAAGTGTTTGGTGCGCGTCTGGATTTGAAACGACGACCTCCGGATTGATATCCGTGGTCTGGTCTCTCTAGTACCCTTTGGTAACAAACTCCTGACACTCCACAATGCAACTGCAACTGAATTGATGCTCGAGATTTAAACTAAAGATAAACATTATGTTACACCGGCCACTCATCAGACTGATAACCGATTTATTTACGGTAATTAATACATGTAAACGCGTTCGATCCTCGACCTCATTCTAAAGATTTAATTTTTAAAAATACAATTTAAATTTATGCATTTGGCCCACCAAGAGCAGTAGAACTCACGCCAAGTTCGTCCGGGGAAGTACTGCCACCATGCCCATTTCTGCCGCCAAGTAGTCACGTATTCGCGTTACTGTGTTCTTTCATCAGATCAGATCACATCAGACATTCCACCTACACGTCTCAGAGTTACGGACGCATAATGTGCGATTTGGGTCTTGTCGTACATAGTAGGGGATGACCCAAGTCGTATCGGTTATGGTCAAAGTTTACCACTGAACACCAGGTGAGCCACATTTGCAGGCTAAAACTTATATTTCTTCAAAAAAACTGTCCACGAAAGAAAAACGATGAGACAATATGTTGTTAAATCTTGTAATAAAGATTACTTAATTTTGATACTTTTACCGTAGCAGTCGTGGCCGAGTGGTTAAGGCGTCTGACTCGAAATCAGATTCCCTCTGGGAGCGTAGGTTCGAATCCTACCGGCTGCGAATTATTTTGCACACTTCAATCAAGTTGCGCATTATTCCGTGATCAATACGTTAAAAATTCTAAAATATATATAATATGATGATGATGACATGCGTCACATAGCGCCATCTACATCGGTTTCATTTATTTTGTAAATATAAAAAAAAATTAAACTGCTGTTGTGTAAGTAAATAATTTACACCATAAAGTAATAATTAAAAAAAATACCATCAATGCTTATTGATAGTTTTTTTTTTTATTCAAATAATTTTTATATTAAATAAAGAAACAAAGAAAATAGTTTATTTTCTCAAACGGTATACAACACCGATTACATACTTTTATAACAAGGAAAATTAAACTATAAGTAATACTAATATGAGTTCACTTTACTATAGTCACAGTGTTGGTAATGAGCAACGGAAAAAACGTTGCAGTGCTGCTGTCAGTCAGTACTGATATTACATACAATTCATCCAATATAATAATCAGTTATTATTTTAATACACTTTCTACCGCTATGTTATATAAAAAAATCTATTAAATATTTCAAAAAGATACTAGGGGACACCCGGGTTTGAACCGGGGACCTCTCGATCTGCAGTCGAATGCTCTACCACTGAGCTATATCCCCACTGATGTACCTCCTGAAAGCACAAGAACATTTGTACGCAGTCTATAACGTTATTCTCTCTAGGGCGATGTCGGGGATTCCAATAGAGGATTTCTAAAAAAATTGTTTTTCCTGTACGATATTGAAGTAACTTCACAAAATAAATGTGTTCATAAGTACCTGATAACATACTTTTAGGCTTTTAGGTAGGTACCTGCGTATTGACGGCAGCTACCTAAATATAATAGATTTGTCTTTGTTTACAATTTGTAGTTGTGTATTTCATACAAGCTGCAGTGAGTAGGTAATTGACGTATTTAGGTGCCGCCATCTAGTGGCGAGCGGCAGTACTAAAGAATAGAAATAACCGTGAACCTTTGAGAAGTGACAATGGTGGCGATTCTGGTGGCAACCAATATAAACATTTTACATTTCATTGAGTTCATTGAATGAGTTTGGAAACACTATATTAATGTGAGTTGGTTGCCAACAGAATAGACAGCTTTATTATCTGTAGGATTTAGATAGAACTTAATAGAAAATTATTTTTCTCAAATTGTAAGGCATTTTTTTTACTTACCAAACTATTGTTAAATATCGCTTTATGGTAGAGTATTATTTATTTCACTTCTTTAGAATAAGAATAAGTTATTTTTTTTATTTAATTGAATTACTGACCCATTTAAATTGTAAATATTTTTTTCTATTATATTTGTGGTTAATGGCAGGTCTCTGTATATAATTTGGCAGTATATAGTGTCATTTTCATTTTGCTGTGTATTACACGGTATAGGTGAATTGACCCTACTAATTACTTAAATAGTTAAATAACATACCATTAAATAAATATCAAATGAGTATAAAATACGCAATTCAAGAATGTTGTTAAAAACAATGTCACCTCAACAAAGCATTTAAAAACTCAAAATATAACAAAAAAGCCAACATCACGCGGTGTTCCCAGGCGGTCACCCATCCAAGTACTGACCGCGCCCGACGTTGCTTAACTTCGGTGATCGGACGAGAACCGGTGTTTTCAACGTGGTATGGACGTTGGCAATAGAGCACTCGAAGTTTCTAGTCACAATAGTCTTATCATCAACACCCGCATCAAAAAAGATTCATAGTAGTCCGGGTGTGTACCTAACACAATAATTTTGAATACAGTTGATGTTTTTTTTAAAATATTATAAAATTACATTTGAAATGTAAATAATATCACATCTAAAAATTAAACTTAGTTTATCTAAGCTGTGAAGCATGGACGGAGTGTAAATATTACAGCTAGGTAAGATGAATAGGTACCAATTTACGGTATGAGACAGGTTTGACTGAGGGGTGCCAAAAGCCAATCTCTACCCTGATCAAGGGCTACTACTACTATTAGTCGTTCTACTGTCGGCTCACTCGAAACAGTGAGGTGACTATTTAAAATGGCTTCCATGCCTTTTTGTAATGAAAATCTTCAAATTGAGCTACGAAAGTGCGTAATTATACATACTTAATTCAATTGAAATATCTTTTGTAGATGTGGAACCAAACGACGATGCCGTAATAAGTAATGATTGGTGTTTTTGAGATAATACTTAGACTGCCAGCTCTATGAATGATTCAGTCACGGTAATGTGCAATAGGAAAATGGGGAGAGAGAGAGAGAGATACTTCAATTTGAGAGCAGAAAGCATCATTCGACACTGTTGTGAGTGCCTTCTGCTCTTATCTTTATCTTATCTCTATACTTTAAAACTTTGAACCTGCAATGGTAGCAAACTTGCCGATCCATGGATCATCATTACATAAACATAACATCTTTACATAGTATAAAACAAAGTAGCTCCCGCTGTCTGTACGCTTAGATCTTTTAAACTACCTACGCAACGGATTTTAATGCAGTTTTCAGCAATAGAGTGATTCAAGAGGAAGGTTTATACGTAAAGTTTAATATTGTTTTTAATTAATTTGTTGAAATATGACGATAATTGTTCAAGAAGTCGGAAGAAATCAAGCCGACTGGGAGCTTTACTGGCGTAAACCAATAGAGCTGTATATCCTTTTTGATGTGAAACATCTATAGCCGCACGTAAAACAGATTTCTGGCTTGGCGACGCGTCGCCACGGCATGAGCGCTGATTGGTCCGTTCAAGGTTACGACAAATCATAAACATTATTGGTGATGGGGTACTTAGTTTCTTACAAAATAATGTCGATGTTTCACATTTGCCAGGCGTCCCGTGACGGCTCACATTTTTTTAAATTATATTAGACCACTGTCATCTTTTTTAAGCGTATAATGTTCTGCTACCCATGCGAAGCCCGGGCGGGTCGCTAGTATACATATAAAATGTTACGCAATTTCAACACTAAATTCGTTGCCTCCGTGGCGCAATTGGCTAGCGCGTTCGGCTGTTAACCGAAAGGTTGGTGGTTCGAGCCCACCCGGGGGCGGGAATAATTTTGCATTTTTTTGATAGGTGTAAAATCATCTCCTAGGCTATTCAAATATATTTATTTAACGACTGATTGATGATTGGTTGACTGTTTTCACAATATTATTTGATAAATACCCACTATGATATCAAAGGTATATTTTATGTGTAGTGTTATTTTAGGTGGGCCGTCAGATCGTTCAGTCACCTAAATCACGTAAAAAAAAGTACTTTTGTTAGACGAGAATGTTTCTAAGCAAGCAAAGTTATTTTGTTTATCTTAAGACGATAAAGTTACCAAAACAATTTCCAACGATCTATAGATAGCTCAAACTAAACTTAATTCATTGTGAAATTGTGCCCGAACACTATCGGCATTGCCACCCTGCCTGGATGCTCAGTCTCTGAGCTTCATAATATAAAATAATTCATTCAATATTCGGTTTCGGACGGTTTTGCCCTGTCTACGGCTGTGTATTTTTATACACATCGAAAACAAGTCTTCCCAGCCACTAGACCAGACGTAAAAAAAGTGCGACGTGAGTTAATTCCGGCAGTGATTGTATATCATTACTTTACATAGTAATGTCATGATCTTTTATATAAGCATAGTTAAATAAATTCAGATGCATTTCCATCTCCCGTATGGTCTAGTGGCTAGGATACCTGGCTTTCACCCAGGAGGCTCGGGTTCGATTCCCGGTACGGGAATAGCTTTTTGCCGTTTTTACTGCCGCCCACTATGCAGCTTTAAGAATGCTTTGCCTTTAGTCTTATGTGGAATTTGACTACGATCCGGTAAACCTTTATGACGCGTTTTAAAATGATATTTCTTTACGTTTTACTTCTCACTCTATTCATGCTTTTAGGACTTTTGGCTTTTCAATTTACTTAAATTTAAATTAATTTTCATTATAATTTCAAAATTCCGGTGCTGTGGCTAACAGTAAGGCCCGTGCATTCATCTGTAGACAGACTGACCGACATGCAAACCTTTTAATTATTGCTTATTTTATTTTAATTTTAGATTTTATTAATTAATAATTTTTCATCATGTTATACGTATAGGTACTACTATGTTTCAATAGAAGTAATGTTAAACTAGAAGAATTGAGAATGTTTTTTTATATATGATTAAGAAAACATTCTCAAATCTGTATATTTACACGGATTCATTTAAAGACAGGCAAAATAGGATACAATATTTGTAAATACATAATTCTTTCTTTGGAACATTCCAGAAATAAATTTCATTTCATTTCAGCCACGTCAATCACTTTGTTCGACATAACAACTGGTTTTATTTAAACTATTTTTTTCAAATATCGTTTGTCGCTCCATTGTTAAATACACATAGGTAATAAATTTACAAGCAAATAAATTTCATTTCACATTGTCGACATAAAAACTAAAAAAAAAAAACATTTCGTTTCTAAGTCATGATAAAACGATTTACAAAATAAAGCACATCATATTAACTTTTAGTCTGATTATTAATTTGCTTAGTGAGTTTACACTAAGCAAATTAATAATCACTTTGAAGTTATAAAAGCTAATCAATCAATAAAAACGATTTCCCGTTAAGCTTCTTGCTTTTTCAAAAAGATTTGTCAGAAGTGGGATTCGAACCCACGCCCTCAGAGAGGACCAGAACAGCTCATACCCACTCTTCGTGGGCAAGGTATACCTTGAGTCTGGCGCCTTAGACCGCTCGGCCATCCTGACGATGATTCGACTTGCGAAATTACCAAATAAAAACTGTAATAAAAATAATAACCTTAATAAATTAATTAATAGTAAATACGCATTGCTTGAAATAGTTTGAATTGCGAATTCCATGAAATATGCTAATGTTAGCAACCTACCTACATTAATTATCATTTATTTCTCCTAACATACATTGAATGAAATATATTTTTTCACAATAATACTACAATTGTAGGTTTGAGAAGGATAAAAATTATCCTTCTCAAACCTAACCTGAATACTGACATCTTACAATGAGAGCGACATCCGTTGAGTAACATTTATACTAAGGTATAATATGATACGCCTATACCTATCACAGTAAGCAAGTTGATTTTAACTTCGCCGATAGATGTCACTATAATTATAAATAAATAAATCAGATATCCATCCACCGGCGAAACTTTGAAGGTAGGTGTGGGCTCATCCTAACATACAGAACTGAGTTCAAATAAATGATAATAGATGGCGAACAGGTATCGATTTGTTAATGAAGTTATGGTAAAATTCAGAATACAGAAATTTTGAACCTAAAAATGTACGCTAATTAAAAACCCTCAAGTACCTAACGGTACGGACCTAACGGCTAAGGAATGGGCTCTTGAGGTCCATTAAAAAAAATTGGTGAAAGCATTTTCGATTTCAAAAAACTCTTACATATAATTCTTTTCGATAAATAGTTTCATAGATTTTTGCCAGAACTTGATATTAGTCCTTGCCTATATAGTTACTGGCTGGTTAACAAAAGGATTCATAACAAAAGGTTAAAATTGACCCATCTATCAACATTTAATATCCTCTTTTGAAATCCAGTAGGTATTCAAGAATAATAGAGAATGTATTATGTATATCTATTTCAAGAACAATTGGTTACATTTACACAGATGGATCAGTCATATAATGGATTTCTATCCCATCAATAAATAATAATATTTTATAAAACAAAAGGGATTTAGAATAAATAATGGTTCTACATATAAACAAATATACAGGTCAATGTTATGTACAGAAAAGCAGTCTTAGATAGCTCAATTGGTTTAATTTTATTTCTAAGTTCTATCTTCATATATAGTATTTGAAAATTCCATTTATCCATAAAATAAAATAAATAATTTGCTGAAGAACAGAATCCAAGTATTATGTAAGTAATAAGAACAAGCTATGTATGACAGCATCATGAAAAATCTTAAAATCCCTCTGTATTTTTCATATTTAAAATTTTACGTGTTCCATTTTTGTTGGCAGCAAATGAATTGAATGTCACGTCTGTACTGCCGCCATACCCATTACTGCCGCCAAGCAGCTATGCATTCGCGTCACTGTGTTCCGGTCCGAAAGGTATAGTTGCCAGTGAAATTACAATAACACACATTATTGTTTCTAATTGTGTCTTGAGTGCAAATATACATAAAGTTATATACATAAAATAACTGAAAAGCTACTTTTTATTCCTGTAACATGCAAATAATTTTCATACATCATAATAATTGATGCGTAGAAGTCAGCTTCTTCTAGAATGTCTAGCTTCTAGACAGCTTCTTCAATCCACCGAATGTAGTTCCACGCAACCACCGTTCAATGCATCTTCCAAAATGGTATCTCTCCTTTTATTAAGTTCAGAATTTATGAAACTCCGTCTGTCTCTCTTCATTATGTGCTTCTTAGCCTGTTCTGGTGTTTGTCTCGGAGCGATGTCCTTAGTGAAAGTGTAAATGGCCGTTGTGAAGTCTCCATCAATGAATGCAAGGTTCACAGTCGGACCAGTTTCAATAGTGCATAGGTTTTCTTGGATTTTTGCAATGGTCTCCATACTGAAAATTACAAATTTTTAATGATAACACGTCATAAAAATGGTTTGTTACACTCAAAAATATGTGCAAGCTAAAAAAGTTCTCAAAACGATGAAGGAATATTGTGAGAATACTCACATGTCTTGGAACTAAAAACTCAAAAGCATGCGTCAAGTGCACCAAAGGAGCCTCTTTGAGGCGCACTTTAATCCTTTCTGATGTAAGTATGACATAGATGATAAACAAATAAATTAAATTAATTTTTACATTTAATAGATAGAAAATTCTTTATTGCACAAGGTGAAAACAAGTACATAGGCGAACTTAATGCTAAATAACATTTTCTTCCAGCAAACCTTTGTTTAGTATGGACTGAATGTGGTAGTGCATTTTAGTTAAAGTTATTTATACACATAAAAAAACTACATAATTAAACTATATATATACATAATACATAATGCGTAGAACTTGGATATGTATTTTTAATGTGGATACTAAATAAGATATATTCCAATAATCTACGCTGTGTGTGAGTGATCATGTGATTATTTCTAAACATACCTGTATGTTACAGGAGAATCTATGGAATGCAACTGATACCCCGCCAGAGGTTCATAGTGCTCGGTACGTGGTACAATGATCTCGCTGGGGCTGCATTTGACTTACAACATGTAACATTACAGGCACTTGAGAGATTTCACATTTACGGGTGCAAACGATGCAACTTGGGTCTTATTCCTAAGTTGGGGAGGACCCAAGTCGTATTCATACGGCCAGAGTTTACCACTTAACAACAGTTGGGCAATGAGCTTGTTCCCTAACTTTATCATATAAAAAAAAATGACTGACCTCATAGCTCAGTTGGTAGTAACCCTGCCTTCTGCGCTGTAGGTTGTGGGTTCGATTCCCACCCCAGGACAAACATTTGTGTGAAAAACAAAGGTGTGTGTTGTGTCTGGGTATTGATAAGTATGTATGTATTTACAAAAATTATTTAAATATTATATCAGTTGTCTGGTTCCCATGATATGCTATTTACTTAGTTTACTATGGGGCTAGATGGCAGTGTGAAATGCCCACCAATATTTATATTTATTATGTTGTGATTAAGTTTACATAAAAGATTGTCGATGGTGGAATGATATAGAAAAATACTAAGATAAAAAAAATATAGTTACCTGATCTGATCAGAAGTGGAAACAGGTACATATATATTTAAATTCGCCTGTTTACTAGGCTTAGCGACCACGTACAACGTGTCAATGTCCTTATTGTAGCAGTACTCCGTATCGTACATTAGTTTCTCGTCGACTAAATGTATGTAAAGGTGAAACGCGAGAGCAATTTTCATCTGGGATGTGCAGCCTAGTTTCATCATGTCTTGCTTTATCTTCATTTCGATGTTCATTGTTTAGCGGAAATGAATAAAAGTAAACGTCTAATCGTGAAATTACGTTAAATTCACGCAAATCGTGCTAGCAGTATACCTATATCAGTTTGTCAATCATTGTCATCAAACAAACCGTACCTATTAAAATTTACTCGTTTTTCTCTTCTGGCTTCGCACGCGTGGTGTATTCAACCCGGCTGGGGTGTCTTTTACTTTCTTCATTGACAGTGAAACATAATCAAATGTCAATATGACATTGACAGCGCAGAATTATTTGAGCTTGTTATGAGTAAAGAAAGTACTTGCTATTATAGATAGTTTCTTTGATTGAAAATTAACCTGTTCGTCTCGGATCTCTAAACGTCAATCATCATCATCAATGGAAAGGTGATAATTTTCTGTTTAAAGTGAGGGTTCATGAAATAAAGTGACAATAATGTAATTTTAATTATTTTTATTCAAGTTATAAAATCAGTAATAAACGGTTCTACATATAATATCCACTAAATTATTAAGTGGCCGTAGTAACCAGGGTGGGGTAGAAAATGCCTAATTATTTGAAAGCATAAAGAGAAATAAATAGGTATTTCTTAACAAATAATAACTAATAACTGTTAGAATATTTTCAGTCGCAATATTTACACTACGCTACATTACGGAAATAATGCCTAACCTAATTTTATACCACCTACATATTCGTAGTTTTGGTGTGGCCACAATTTAAATATCATAGGTAATCTATTCTCTTCTCTCTATCTATAGGTATAAAGAAACGCAGGTGGAATCAAGTAAAGGGTTTCCAAAATAACTATTTACAAGATTTCACCATTATGATACAAGAACATAATTAAGTAATCGTTATTAACTATTGCATAATTTGATTAGTTTATCTTGTGACGGTGCTAGATGGCGCAAGGTATCCATTTTTTGCAGGAGACTGCAGCCCATCCCCGCCATCAGATTAGTGACACCCGGCAACAGCGTCGCTCCGGCACGGCGGCGCGGCGCGGCGTCGGATCCGGCAACTTCGATAAGAGTATCTTCGAAATGGCCGATCGAAATGACGACGTCTAGTTGCGTCCCTTAATTATTTAAAAATTGCTTAGCCAAGACACTTAAAAATTTACACTACTTCCACTATTTGAACACAGTCTTTAGTATCATTTGATTTATAAAATATCTTTGTTAGTTTTGATACATTTTCCTCTGAAACATATTTCTGTTTCATGAGATACTTCTGTTGACATTGATGTGCTCATAACATTGACGTTCATAAATGTGGATTTTGTCGTTTCTTCTACTTTAGGCGCTACTGTAGCTTCACTAGTGGTGTCCACTATAGCCACACTATCTGTAGTAGTAGATCCACTGGCTTCCCTTATTTCTTCAGGAATGTAACTACTCTCCGTGGTGGTCATTTTGGGTTTTAATTCTGTAGTGATTTCAATTTGAGCTTCAGTAGTTGTAACATTTTTTACAGGATTGATTTCCTCTTCCGAAGTTACGCCAAATAAATAGTCCATGAAACTGAATCTGTCAATTTTACTGATGTTCTCTACACTGGCGGTTGTTGGTTCGGTTGAAGTATTGTATAAATCATCGATAGTTGGATCGGGAGAACCTGTTCCTAGATCTAGTTCAGCAGGACTGACGTAATTCTCTGTAAATGTTTCTTCACTTGAAACTGTGGTAGGTTTATCGTCATCCGTGAGCTTGTCTTCATATTTCTCAGTTTTAGATGTCACTTTGGTTATTTCTACAGATTCTACGTTCGCTACGTCCTCATCTTCGTCACTAAATATATCTTTGATTAACTCAAATGCTGGTTTATAAGTAGTAACACCTATTCTGGGTTTTTCGAAGTTTGTCTTTTCATGTGACTGTCTAAGCGGCTGTCCGAGTCTGTTGACTGTGTTGTGGTAGTATTGTGATTCCGCTGCTTCTATTGATTCTGTGGACACTGGCCGAACCTTTACCTTTTTCCAGAAGCCACGACGGTGGTTCTTATGTGCTGTTTCTTCCTGAAATGAAAAAAAATATTCGTAATAAATTTACATTTGTTGATTTGCTACTTTGTATTTAAGTTTTTTACACAAAGTATTTTAGTTAATTTATTGCTATAAGCAATGATTTATTTTGACGTGTAATATTACTATAATATTCTTATTAAAGGTATTTATATATTACCTCATTGGACTTAGTGGAATCAGTGGTAGGCTCGGCTGTCGTAGTTTCTTGCTGGATTGGTGTTGTCTTCTGAGCGTTAGCATCACCAGATGCGATTATCTTCTCAGGAGGAATCTCTCCGATCTCACCACCTTTATGCTTCATCACATTACTCGAATATTCGTCTTCATCTTGTTCTTCCAAGCTTTTCATAACTTCCTCGAGCATACTCTCAAATGTAGACATGTTATCCCCAGAATCACTGTTTGTAACCTTACTCTGTTCTACTAAAGCTTCTAGCGTTGGAGGAATATCAGGAATCTTCTTATTGTTTCGATTATTTGTTGCTGGAGTAACGGAGATAAGAATATCTTCGTACTCGTTTCTTGCCGTTATGATGTCAAGTTCACCTCTGTCTGACCTCCGTTCAGTGGTCTCAAATTTTTCGTCATCTACTATGTCATTAGGGTTGTATGGCTTGAACGAATCGGTGGATATTTTTGAAGACCAGATGTCAGTTTCAGGCTCAACATATTTGGGTCTGTTGTAAGAGTAGTTCGAATCTTGGTCTTCAGTCTCTTCAGAATCAGGCTTTTTGTTGTATCTTTCTGATAGCCTCGGTCTGGAGCTGTATCTATTGTATGCAGGCCTGGTTGTGGTTGAAGTGTCAGTTTGGACTTCAAGTTTTTCTGATGGCTTTTCGGTGGTAGGCCTTCTGCCTCTGAACCTATTCTTTACCTCATATTTGTTCCTACTTGTAGGTGAAGCTTCAGTCGTTGAAGTTGTGTAGCTTGGTCGTCTGCGACGGAATTGTCCTCTCTTCGTTGTCACCTCTTGTGTTGACGTAGCATCTGTAGTTGGTTCGGGTTTGTATATAGGATGCCTGTAATCATGCTCTTGACGCCCATGCACTTGCTTAGTCTTTAAATCAGCTTCGATTTCATCAATGCGCATAGTAGTTCGCCGTTTATCAAAAGCTGGTCTGTATGTGACCGGACGGCGTCTATCTGTTTTGATTCTAGGTGATTCCGATGAAGCTTGATGGTATTGTCTAATAACTCCTGGGCGAACCCTGACTCTGTTATAAGAAGGAGTTGTCTGCACAACATTTTGTTCTTCCTCTTCTTGATATGCAATGGTGGTAACTTCAGGTTCTGGTGAAGTGGTTTCATGTCGTGAAGCATATTCGCTGTTTATTGAATAACTAGCACCGTTTTGCTCACTTAAGGTTATAGAATCAGTTGCATAAACAGGCTCTTCTTTTTGAACAGTAGTTGGTCTGGAATACAAATTTTCTTCTCTAACTGTTACGGTTTCTTCGTAAGATTCTACCGGAGGCGTGCTGCTTTTTGACTGATATAAATATTCTTCGTTACGTGTTGATAGTTTTGGCACATAAGCAATTTCAGTTTGGGCCACTGTTGCCTTTGTAGAGAATACTGGAATGTCTTCTTTAGAATCCGATTCAGAGCTAAAGGGACTTACAGAGTGTATTTTTTCGTTGGTATATGCATTTTCAGTGTCATAATTTTCTGTAACATGCTCGTTTTTGTTTGAAGATGTTTTAGGACTGGGTTCAGTAATAGCTTCAATGTCAACTGTGCTCATTCTTTCCTGGATAGTAACTGGGTAGTTCTGATGAAGTACATCCCGTTGATAAGCCAAGTCTTGGTCTTTTTTGTTGTTTTGGTTTCTTCTATTGTCACTCTCATCACTTTCATTTGGTTTGTATTGGACTCGTCCCCTAGTTCTAGTTCTAATAGACTTAGTAGTACTTTCAGTGCTGCTGTAGTCAATAGGTTTTCTTGTAGGCTTCTCCGTAGTGATTCTATTAGGTTCGTATTTTCTTGTGGGCAGAGGTTTCCTTTCTCTCAAAGGTCTTCTTGTCGCTGAGGTTCTTGGACTATACTCACCAGACTCAGGCTTTACAGTTGAGGTGTATCGTGGACGACCTCTTGTTCTAATAGCTCGCCTAGTTGTCGTAGATGTGGTAGTTGAGGTTGAGGTTGATGTTGGAAGATCCTCAATAAATGTGTTGGTCTCATATTGATTGTGCTCATGCTTTTGTTCGCCGAGATTTTCTTCACTTACGTTGTCGTTTAGTAGTGGTGCTTGTGTTTCTTGGTTTTGAGTGTACTTTGGAGGGCTAAATTCGGCTATGTTGTCTTTTTTGACAGCACTGTACGTCTCTGCCGATTCTGTTTTTGTAGTATGATATTCATTTGAGCTGTATGTAGGATATCTAGAATCTTGTACTTCTGATTCATAGTGGATCTCTGGACTATAGCTTTGCACGTAGTTTGGAGAAGTTTGTTGCTGGTATGTTTTTTCTGTAGCATCCTCCTCCACTTTTGTTGTAGTAACACTAGGTTGTGATGATCGAGTAGGAGTTTCAACAGCTCCTGGAGTTGCAGCTGGATCTTTGAACTCTTCAAAGAACGTATGGTAGTCTAGTGGAGTACTGAAATGGAACGCCTGATTTATCGAATAGGGATTATGAGTTTCAAGAAGCTGACTTGGGTATGTCGATGGCGGCTTAGTAGTCGTTGAAACTGTAGTTCTGTCTGTTGTCGTTGTTTCAATTTTTTGTGGAGCAACGTAGGGTTTCACCGGTTCCGGAATAGGGTAACTATTTTGAGGTGCAAAGGTGTATTGCCCTCCCGCATTGTTCAGGTAATAGTTTTCTTTGGGTGGAACTACTTCAGGTTCATTTAAGGGTCTCAAAGTAGACACAGTTTGAGGTTCGAATGAGTAGTAGTTTGATTGATAATTAGGTTGGATATTCACGTTAGGTTTTGGCGGAGTAGCAGTGCTGTAGAAACTGACAGTAGGTTTCTGAGTTATTGGTTGTTTCAGCTCTTGCCTGTAAAGTCCTGTGTAATAGTTTTGTTGAACATTTTCGGTTGAAGGTCTCTGAGTGGTTGCATCTCTAATCTGTGCGTTTATTACTACAGATCCTACATGAGGAGATGGGAATGGAATTTTAGCAAAACCTTGTGGGGTATTATAGCTAAGCGGAGCGACGAAGAAAGGAAGCTGACGGAGTTTCTTATCAGTATTTTCTATATTGGATAGATAGGGCAATTCAAATTTTACGTATTTTTCTGGAAGTTGTAAAGAAGAAGGTCCGATGAACACCTTTGGAGCGTTCAAAGGGTTGACGGAATCAAGAACAGCTACAGAATTAGCGTGTTTCAAAGAGTTTAAGACATCTCCCACTTTGACTTGATTCTTTCTCCTCGAGTCTTCAGACAGGAATATTGCAAGAGGAGGTTGGTGTGGCTTCAGTTTCTTCGGTTTGGGAGTGGTTGGTGGAGCGGTCGGGAAGGGACTGGATAGAGTCGAGAATTTCGGTATTTGATCAATATCCTTCAGCTGGGAGTTGAACTCATTGAAATAGTTTTGGCCAGCAGATTTGTCTATAAGCTTCGGTAACGGGTTTTGTACTTCTTGTAATTGCTTGAATGGTCTCTGAATACCTTGGGAGTATAAATCCATATTCATAAGCTGTGAGCTAGTGATTGGACTCCTAAAATTAAACTGTCCTCTGTTCAAAGATTCCACCGGAACGTAGAGTAGCTGAACTTCCTCTCTCTCTACTTTGGGGCTGCTTTGCTGTTCAGGCTTCTTTTCATAATTCTCAAATTTGATTCTATGGAGTGACTGAGGTTTTTTCTTCTGGTGGTAATAGTCATTTGAAGAATTTTCCGCACGATATCCATCGACAAACTTTGGTCCTTCAGGTTTCGATTTAACTTGGTTGTTAAAAGCTTTAGTTGGAGAAGCTAGAGGTAACTGAGGGTTCTTTGTCACATAGTTTTCGAACTTAACTGGAGTAGATGACTGTTGAGGCCTGGGTTTTATTTGAGGGACGTTGTCGTACCCAAACTGAGGGGATACGAAAGCTTGACTCAGTGGAAAATTGGGCTGCTGAAGCCCAAAGCGAATGCTTTGCCCGAATCCCTGATCCGACAGGAAGTTTTGAGGCGCTGAAGGGACAGCTGGCACTGATTGTAAGTACATTTGCCTGTTTGAAGGCGAGTTGTAGTAAGTCCTGGAAGGGAAGGCATCGAAACCAGTAGGTCGGGATATTCCTGGGAAAGGTTCCGTTAGTATTCGGGGCTCGGCGACAGCCTGGCGTTTGATTGGTGGCAGTGGGGGTTCCCTTTCAACAGGCCCGGAGAGCGGGACCCAGTCGCTGACGTCTGCTGTGTATGAGCTGATCTGGCGGGACCATCTTGATTGCGCCTTCGCTGATGACGTCACGGCTAGGAAGATGACGATTGCTGTCACCTGGTGCACTTTAAAGTGCGCCATCTGGAATGAAAGATAATGCTTTTATTACATTTGGTCAGGATTATAATTAAACGAAATGATATGATTTTAACTTATAATTAATTAAATCGCATCTTGAATTACAGAAACGGACTAAGTAGGTAAGTACCAAAAATATCTTGATACTACATCATTTTTTGAGTCCTTCAATGTCGTTTTTCATAGAATGTGGAGTGGAATAGTTAAGCTTGATTAACATTTGAGAATTCTAGACAATAGTTTTGGAATTGTTGAGAACCCACAAACTGATAAAATCGTTCCGCTGTAACAATATAACATTAAGATTGTAAACTTGCTTATGTAATGTGCAATCTTTACTAGATATATATAGTAAGTTGTAAGTATTGTTATGTTGAAAAAGGTACTATATTTTGGATTGATCTTTTCTACTGCTCTTCGCTTCTCTTGGCTACTCCATCAATTTAAAGTCAATGAGAGCTATGGAGCGGGCTATTACTTATTTGTAAATACATATCTACATATCATTAACCCCCGCAGAACAAACATCTTTGTTTGTCTCTTTTTGGGAATCCATCCAAAGATCTCCAGTTCTGAAATCAAATGTTCTTTAATCTGAGCTGTAAAAAAAAAACTAGGGAATTGTTTTGAGACCCAACACATGTAAAAGCTAAGACTGAATCTTTATTTGAATCTAATTTCAATTCATAAAACGTTGCTGATTCAAAACCAACGACGCACCAGTGGGTTATGTCGCTTGATATATAATATATGAGTGCATTATCACGTTCTACAGATACATGCATAAGCATGTATATCAGTTGTCTGGTTCCCATGATGCAAGCTATGCTTTGCTTACTTTGGAGCTAGATGGCGCTGTGTGACAATGTCCACCGATAATTATAATTTATTTATAACGCCAAAAACCTTATCGTGTCTGTATGTATGCATGCATGTGTTTACGAAATTTCCTTGTATGGTGTTCAATAAAGTATTATCTGTCTATCTATCATGTAACAGCCATTATTGTGTATGTATAGTGGCAGTAAGGGTTAGGTTGCGTCACCATGTATTCCAATGATTACGCTATTCTTGTACACGTATTGTGAGTTACCGCATCGTTGTTAGCCCAGTTTTGATAGATCACAAATGAGCTAGTTCATATGGAAATCACTCAATGTTTTCCGTTTGTGCGTGTGTGTGGCCGTTGATCGCCATATACGTGTAATAACGACGTAATGTTCGTCAGAAGAGTTGAATAATAGATAGTTGAATAATTTCACTCCCAAAAAGCTACTATTAGCTACTATTGTTCGTGTCACTCGACAAAGGAGGATCGAAAACGTCTCAGTTTGCTCGCACCAAGTATCGAATTTAGAACCCCTTAATAATAATATTGTTAAATATTACAGCGCCATCTACCCCAAATTAAACTAAGCATAGCATGTATCATGAGAACCTAACAACTGATATAATACTTATATGCTTATTTGTAACTACATATAATACATATTGACACCCAGACACAGAACGAACATCTATGTTCGTTACACAAATGTTTGTCCTGGGTGGGAATCGAATCCACGACCTGCAGCGCACAAGGTAGAGTTACTACTACTGAGCTGGTGATGCCAGTCGAATCGAATACAAAATAAAAGGATATTCAGTAGCCATTTCGTTATCCCACAGTAAAAGCTAAGCATAGCTTTTCGGTTCTGGGTTACATGAAATGTTAACTAATATTTATTATTATTACAATTTTATTATTATATATTTATGAAGTGTTTACCCATTATTTACATATAGTATTTTAGTGTTGCAAGCGTTAAAAATTAAAAAATGTCTGTAGCAAACGCAACGATCGATTACTGTAGATGCTTTCGTAAGCTTTGGAAACAAAGATCCAAGGTCATTGTTCAAAGTTCACGCTCGTTTAATTGTTTGATTGCTGATTGCTTAAGCTTTATAAAGGGTGTTTATTTGTAAATTTGTTAACTGGGCACATCGATGTTTTCCATTGGATTCGGATAGCCAACGATTGTGCTTAATGGCGCACAATATGAAAATAAAAACAAAATAAAATAAATATTGGTGGACATTTCACACAGTGCCATCTAGTCCCAAAGTAAGCTAAGCGTAGCTTGTGTCATGGGAACCAGACAACTGATATAATACTCATATACTTTTTTGTAAATACATACTTATAATACATATTTATAATACATATTATTATATACATGACGAAGAGCCTGTGTCCAACAGGAGAATGTTCTATGTCAAGTCTTTCGTCGTAACGTTGAGTTGATTTTGATTAGAAAGCAGAATTTCGTATTAGTGGGTGTGAAATGCGTGGTTTGCCGGTAAAATTACAGCGACATGAGACATTCCGTTTCAAATTTCATGCGCGAAACAATGCGATGCTATCTTCCTGTACCTAAGTAGGACCCCATGATGTAAAGTATTTGTTATGGGCAGAGGTTATTTGATTGTTATAATGTTGGGAAATCTTACTAAGTGTACATAGGTAATGTAAATAGAAGTTAAAGCCAATTAGAAGATTCCAGAAGGGAATCGAACCCATGACCTACAGCGCAGAAGGCAGGGTTACAACCAACTGAGCTGTTAAGTCTGTCAGATTGGGTCTGAACTGAAAATACACTCAACTGCGATTACGTAACTAATTTGTCAAATTGACAGCAATTTTGACATTCAAAGGAAATTTGAAATCATTTTGTTTTGTGGTAACGTTAATTCGCCTATAATTTAAACCGAACCCCAAAATCTGAGGGTAATTGAATGTAACAGACTAATGCACTTTCCAAGATATAATTTAATGGTGTAATTTGTGTGAAAGCGGAAATAGAATAAGACTCGTTATCATAATAAGTGGATGTTTTTTCGTTTCACTGATACGTAGCGAATGTGAGATTGAAACATTACCCGTTAATAAGCAAAAAGTGATAAATACAACAAAAATATAAGCAAGTTATACTAAACTTATAAACTAAATAATTATGATAATAATATTGGTATATAATTCATCTAGCCCCAAACTAAGCATAGCTTGTACTATGGGAACCAGACAACTGAAAGAGTACATTTTGTAAATGCATATAATACATATTAAAATCCAGACAGAACAAACATCTTCATTCGGCACACAAATATTTGTTCTGGGTGGGAATTGAACCCACGACCTACAGCGCAGAAGACAGAGGTACTACCAACTGAGCTGTGAGACCTTTTATCGTGATATGATGAAAGAAATGTTACTTATTTTGAGAATTATTGTCAAACTTATTAGATACCTATTATTATTTACCAATCTATTCAAACTAGTTATTAAGTTTAGTTTGGTAAATGTTGTATAATTGGAATCAACAGGTTATATTTACGACAAAAATGTATTTAGTTTGAGTGACTATGCAAGTGATTCGTTTTCGGAGATCAAATCCATGACGTCTTCGTTTTAGTTGCGCTATCTACGCTACCGGAGTCTTTATTAGCAGGTTTTTTTTTTATTAATTTCTTTATGTTATGTAGTTACGGAACGAGCCGACGGCCCACCTGGTGGTAAGTGGTAACCTCGGCCCATAACAACCGATGCGACTTGGGTCCTCCCCTACTAGGTACGACAATACCCAAGTCGCATCGTATACGCCCGTAACTCTGAGACGTGTAGGTGGAATGTCTCATGTGCCTGTAATTTCAGGTGTTTATTTGTTAAACAATTTCCTTAATGCTTCCGTAATAAATGTTGGAACAAAAGCTAATGGCAGATATTTTTCCTCAGTATTGATTCAGACGTAACGCAGAGAAAGCTGTAATGACATTTTCACCGCAACGTCGCGAGGAAACTTCAATTTAATACATATAATAGAATAATATGGTTTGTCATAAATAGTATATTAGAAAACACATTAAGTGTCTTATAAATAAACTAGCGACCAGCCTCGGCTTCGCATGGGCGTAATTAATTTACAAATGACACACAAACCTTCATTTATTGCTCTTTCTATTAGTGAAAACCGTACGAAAATCCGTTGCGTGGTTTGAAGAAGTAAGCGATGAAACAAACGAAGACACATAGCGACTTTGTCTTATACTATTTAGATATAAAGATAAAACTATACAATTCATCCCTTTTGGTGCCTTATGCAGACCAACCATGCCAACATGACGTAAAACAAATAAAAAATAACATTTAAGACTACAAAAAGCACTAGATTGAAATAATAATAATAATATTAGAAAATTTACACGTGTTTACACATCTTAAAAATATTTAAAGAAAACCATTTCTCGGTATGGGCCACGCCTGTACTTAGCACTTTCCATCTGAGTACTTTAAATGAACCTACTAAGTAACTTTCACTCGCTAATACCAAACAAAGAGTGTCCGTCAGTCCGCTCTATTGTTTGTAGAGTATTGAACGTTAGTACTTAAGACAATGCGAGGGTCTGATTGTGTAGAAAGCACCTTATATGTACTCTCTTTCATTTATTGTACTGATAGCTTGCGATTTTGATATCACATGATGTTAAGAGACTCTGTAGTCTATAGTGACATCACCCAACCCCTGGAATGGGAACTAGCTCTCAAGTAAGAGTACTGGAAGTTCAAACTCAAAGTGGGATTCAAACCTACTACAAACTTATGCGATGGTTACCAACTGAGCTTTTATCGTCCATGTGACATATACCTACCGGTATTATGGGACACAGTGCTGGTTATTATAACGACAGTTGTAATTGTAACCTTGTAATAGATCAAGTGACATTCAAGTTTGTTCTGAAAGTGACATTTACGTAATCATGATCTAAGCTTCGCCTTAGAGTTCCGTACTCAAAGGACACGGGACCTCATTACCTAAGAATATTAAATATTACCAAGCCTATACCTTCTGCCTGCCCTACCTTTAGCCCCTCTAAAGGTAGGGTTTTAACTGCATAAGCGAAATTGTCATTTTCTCTTAATAAGGCAGATTTTTTAAAAAGAAGTAAAAAAAAGAAACTAAGTCAATTTTGTGACTCGTCAATTGCCACTCGATAAGATTAGCGATGGGCAAGACAACATATTTTTTTAATTAAAATTATCGTGAAATTAGTCATTCATACAAGCATTGAACGTTATGTAAAAATAGTGATATCGGCTAATTGTGATCAAGCTGAAGATTCGCCAATAAATTAGTGAGTTTTTTTTTCTGTGGAACCCTACTTGCGTTTGTCAACTTGCACTTCGTTGGTTTATATATACTTGAGAATATTGTTAATCTAATTTTAAATAAAGTTGCAATTAATGTGTAACGTAATAAAGCCCCTTACGCCTTTTTTTATACAAATTTTAGCTTTGTTTAAGATAGTATACCAAATGGTCGTATTTAGTGATTTTCCGGCTAAAGATAGACGTTTGTCTTGCAATAGACCAATCCTTAATCAATCCTCTAACTACAAACAAAGAATGGAAAGGCCCAAGAGTATTTCCGCCACAAAACAATACTCGCAAATATAACGCTCTACTTATCCCAAAGAATCAGCACGCTTCGCTTAACCAGCGAGACTGATTAACCGACATCACCTCTATTACAATGGAATAGATACCATTTGTAAAAATTACAGATTGAAGACGAAACGAAATTCTGCTCTGACCGTTTATTGCTTAGCTTGCAAATGATGTAAGTAAAATAATGATGGTAGAGAGTAGACTTATATGACAAAGGATTTTTAAATGTAGATAAATAATTGGATGATCCTGAGATACGAAATTTTCTTGTTGTTATATGTTACGTAAAGATAAGTAGACAGCAAACGTGATTGCTTATACTACATTGAAAGTATTCGAAAATTAAATGAGTTTTTCATATATCCGGTTAACGAAAGAATACCAATATTAATAAATACTATATATATTATACATACATATATTAGATAAATACTATCAAATACTATTTTTGTTGCAATATTTTTTACCACTAACTATTTATTGACAACTTTCAATAATTCATCCGATAACCTATCCACAAGACCATTTATTTTTGCAAGCACAACAGCCTAGCTTTCTTCGCATAATGACATTAGTTATATAGTTAGCCTTCGATAAACCTTTGCATAACATATCGTTTAAATCAATACAACCTTTCTTATGGATTTCGTGGCGTCTTTAATGCATACCAATGTACCGGGCCAGACCCGAGAAACCTATTTTATGGAAGAATAGTAATATCGTATGTAACATTAATTTTTGTCTGAATTGTGCTATAAAAATGCATTTAGTTCACGTGGCCGCGTCCAACATTCATTCCAGCCAGTGAACCGTGTTAATTACAACCTGACCGTAGTAATTACAACGCGCTATGCCCATTAAACAACTGGGATAATTTGTTTACGATGGATATGTATGTCTTATGTTATTTAGTTCGTTACGCGTTACATATTTAATGTTTCACCTACAAAGTCGCTTATATGAAGTGTTATTTGCAGTTTATTCCTTAATATTCGATTTTCATATACAGGGTTACAGGAAAAGTCGTGCTAGATCCGTTAAGGGCGTGGAGTACCCATCATTTCTGACTTATTTCACTATGAAACACCCTACCCTAAACTTAACCCTTTTCGAGATATTCGACTTTTAATTTTTTATTGAATAATGCCGATTTTTAGGCTACGAAATTTATTTTTGTTTATTTTGTGTATCTTATTATTATTATTATTGCATTTTTACATGTGTAATAAGATGCTTTAGGACATCAATCATTAAAATAGTGCATAAGTTAATTGAATAGACCGTAGTAGACAAGTGAAAGTAAAAAAATAAAAAATATATTAGCAAGCTTATTTTTCTCTAAGGGATATCTAAAAAAAATATTATGACACTTGTTCGGCAGATATTTTTTAAAATATCTACGTTTCATCAGCTATCTAACGAGGTCTAACAATCTAGGGTTTGTATTACATTTCGTGGAAAAAAGTAGTTGGGACGCTCCAGGTAGCAGTTCTAACGGTCCCGCGCCTATTTTCCTTCAAGTTAAGACGCACCGAGAGAGCGAGACAAGTGACGATTTATGTAGGTGCGAATGAAAGAAAAAGTGTAGAGACCGGTTAGAGCTGGGAATACAACAGGGGGTATTGTTTTGGTTGTCAGTCTGCTTTTGTGCTTCGTACATAGTAGATGTGATATCGTTTTGCTCTTTTTCTCGACTTGGCTGTGATTCTGGACTATTTCTTCTGATTTGTGACTACTGTGCTTGTTAACCGGACTCTGATTTGTACCTGTGATACTGTGATATATGTGTTGAAGATGACGTCCTACACACCTGAGGAATATGCTGATATGCTTATTTGTTACGGATACTGCGATTGTGTGTCTGCGCAAGCTCGTAACGAATACATAACTCGCTACCCCGGTCGTCGAGTGCCGGATGTGGCCTGTTTTGACAGAGTTTATCGAAGACTTAAAGAAACTGGCTCTGTTTTGAGACGAAATACAGACATGGGAAGACCACGAATTGACGACGAAGAACAGGACAATGAGATAGTGCAACGCTTTCGAGCGGATCCGACTACTTCCACTAATATTGTTGCCCGTGATCTGGGACTTTCGCAATGGAGAGTGTGGTTTACAGTGCATACTGCTGGCCTATACCCGTACCATTACACGCCGGTACACGTTATTGAAGAAGGAGACCCCGCGAGAAGATTGGACTTTTGCAGATTTATGCTAAATGCTGACGTAGAAGACCCAGATTTTCTAAGAAATATCTTGTGGACGGATGAGTCCAAATTTGATAAAGATGGCATAACCAACTATCACAACGTCCATTACTGGGCCCCAAAAGAACTAAGGAATCCCAATAAGAAAAGAGTGAAAGGGTCCCAACGAAGATTCAGCGTGAATGTGTGGATGGGCATTATCTCTAATCATTTGATTGGACCTTACTTTCTCCCGGATAATCTAAATGGGGAAAGCTACGAAAATTTCCTGAGAGCAGACTTGAGTGATTTGCTGGATGATCTGCCACTCAACCTGATCAGGGACATGTGGTTCCAACACGATGGCTGCCCTGCCCATTTCAGGAGAAGTGTCAGAGACTGGCTGGACACAAATTATCCAAACAAATGGATAGGACGAGGTGGGCCGTTGCCATGGCCAGCAAGAAGTCCGGACCTAACTCCCATGGATTTTCATGTATGGGGGTGCATGAAAAGTCTTGTGTACAGCGAGCCGAATCCAGTTTTGTCTGTGGAAGACTTAAGAGAAAGGATTGTGGATGCAGCAAATAAAATGAGGACCACGTTGACCACTGGAGTAGTGAAGACTGGTCTCCGTAGAAGGATGCGACAATGTTTCAGAAATAGAGGCGGCCATGTTGAACATGAACTGTAGAATAAGAAAAAGTTGTGTGAAAACCTTTAATAAATGACATTTCATGCATACCTAATGTTTTATTTTACTTTTTACTAATTTTTTTCCAATGCATTTGAATAAAACCCTAGATTATTATACCTCGTTAGATAGCTGATGAAACGTAGATATTTTAAAAAATATCTGCCGAACAAGTGTCATAATATTTTTTTTAGATATCCCTTAGAGAAAAATAAGCTTGCTAATATATTTTTTATTTTTTTACTTTCACTTGTCTACTACGGTCTATTCAATTAACTTATGCACTATTTTAATGATTGATGTCCTAAAGCATCTTATTACACATGTAAAAATGCAATAATAATAATAATAAGATACACAAAATAAACAAAAATAAATTTCGTAGCCTAAAAATCGGCATTATTCAATAAAAAATTAAAAGTCGAATATCTCGAAAAGGGTTAAGTTTAGGGTAGGGTGTTTCATAGTGAAATAAGTCAGAAATGATGGGTACTCCACGCCCTTAACGGATCTAGCACGACTTTTCCTGTAACCCTGTATAGCTCTTGGTACACAAAATAGTTGGGGAGCTAAAATGAGCGTTAACAAAAAGAGTTATCGTCATCCCTTCGCGTGACATATTCGCGAATCTTATGCTGAACGCGAATTTAATCCTAACCGGAAAATATAATAGTATCATTATTGCTTGGCGGAAAAAACGAGTATGAACGCAGTACGTTCCGGACGAACTTGACACAAGTTTTATTGCATGTATAAATGCCTGAATTATGAATAAATAGCCAAAACAAATATTATATTTCTAAATACAAATATTATGACTGGCCTCACAGCTCATTTCTTAGTAAACCTGCCTTCTGCGCTATAGGTCGTGGGTTCGATTCCCACCCAGGACAAATATTTGTGTGACGAAAATAGATGTTTGTTCTGTGTCTGGATGTTAATATGGATTGTGTGTATGCATTTACAAAAAAAAAGTATTATATCAATTGTCTGGTTCCCATGATACAAGCGAAGCATAGCTTGCTAGCTATAGCTTATAGTATATATAATATACTTTGGGGCTAGATGGAGCTGTGTGAAATGTCCACCAATAATTTTTTATTTTATTATTTATTTATATCAGTAGAATTATAAAAAACGTAACCAACTAAGTAAATTAACTTAACTAATAAGACCATCGACTCAAGGATACGCTACGCCAGCTTTCACGTGCAAGCTAAATATATTATAGGAATCGTGACTGAGAACGGAACCTGTCGCTATCTACTGGTCTAGATTCAGCTAGGTCAAGCTGTACCTAAGCTATAAGATAACTAGGTATTAAGCAGAAATTATTTATAAACTTGTTGCAATATGTTTTATAGTAGGTATGATCTTGAGTTTCATTTGAAAATATCACGTGAAACAGAATTTTTGGAGAAATTTTTCAGAGTGATTTCAATGTATTTTTGAATAAATATAATAAATAATAATATATAAAATGACTTAGATAAAAAAAATACGTTAAATAAAAAGTATGCGAAGTATAAAATAGAACAAACATGTTTTTATCTAGAAATTAATAGATAAACGTGATATTGACGTCACAAGGGTATAAGTATAAAAAAAATATTTATATCAAAATAACAGTGTTTTTGCTGCTAAGCAGTAACGCATAAACTGTGTTCTGGTTGGAAAATTGTGAACAGTGAAATTATAGGCAGGAGCTATTCCACCTTCACGTCTCAAAGTTACGGGTGCTATAAAATGGGACGCGGTCTTCCCATATCTAAGTAGGTTAGGCCCCTTAGACCTATTGTTATTATTATGTACAGAGGCTACTTCTTATAATTAGGTGTGTGCCATTTTGCATTTTCCGTAATATTCCAACATATTCACTCAAGCTTTTACCAAGTTACAAATGAAATTTTGAAAATCACTGTCCGTTATATACTTCTACGCTATATAACGATGTAGCGGTTTCAGCATACCACCAATTGTACAAGTCTGCGCCTCTCGGATTTCTATCGCCGATATCAGATCGCTTCCCGGTCAGCACTGACCAAGACAAAAGGTCATTAACTTACGTTCGATTATAATTTGATCCAGCTTTGTGTCTGACAATCTATGGGTCATTAGTACTGTTTATACTTACAAAGAAAAACTAACCATTCGTTTGAAAGCGATTCCATCGCTTCATAAAATATGTTACCCGCCCGCGTATGTACTTACGAGTAGCTGCCTGTCTCTATAAGAAATCTCTCTACAAAATTACTTTGACTGGCCTCAGCTCAGTTGGTAGTAACGTTGACTTCTGCGCTGTAGGTCGTGGGGTCGATTCCCACCCAGGACAAACATTTGTGTGACAAACATAGATATTTGTTCTGTGTTGTTAATAAGTATTGTATGTACAAAAAAAAATGTATTTACAAAAAATTATATAAGTATTATATCAGTTGTCTAGTTTCCGTGATACAAGCTATGCTTTGGGGCTAGGTGGCGCTGTATGAAATGTCCACCAATATTATATTATTCTTATTATTACTAAAGCGATTTTAACCAATAGTACCAATTACTGATTCACGATTCACGATTTATATACAATATATAAGTCATATGTATTCGCTATATATAATACTACACGATGATAGACTCCCAAGCAGCTCAATGCAATATTACCCCACATTTGCACATCTCATATCCTGCTCTTTGCTTTGCTCTTAAAAGACTGCAATTTTCACTCGACTATGCTTTTCTAAATGAAAGTCCGTCATTATAAACGATGTGATATATACTGTTAATAAACTCAGCTGCTGCAAAGATAAGACTGAAAGTTGAACAGTGGCATTCCTTTTTTTTGGTGAAGTATGAGACTAGTTTTAAAAAGTAAGTGAGTTTAAGAGTGGTCAGTCGGGAATGGAAAGAGGAAACTGGTTTGAATTGGATTCAGTGTGACGTCTTAGACGTCTTAGGAATTTGTGAAGGACGCTGTGTTTGGAACTAGGAAACGCAACATCAGAGAATGGTAGATTTAGTTAGTTTTAGTTTAGTGAAAGGGAAATCGATTTAAATGAACTTGGAGTAACAGTTTTGGCTTAACTTACTTTATAACCTGTTTTTTCCGAGACTCCATCGACTTCTTTGTTCAGAATTTGTCCCGCAAAACACTATTACTAATTCCTATTTCTGATGTGAGCAACATTAAATCTATTTATATAAGTTCCAATTAAGTTATTCATGGAACAAATATATATGATTTGAAGTATTCAAAGAATAAGTAGCTCAATTGATAATGCTGTTATGTTGTATAATGGGACCACCAAGAAGGTTGAGTATGATGTAACATAAACGAGGTTTATATCGGCAAGAAGGAGGTTGCAGACCACTACATACTGAAAGAGGATATCTTTAACCGACGTATAGAAAGTGTTTCTCCATAACGCATCGGAAACTCTTCAGCATACATATTAGTACATACCACTCTCGTTTCCGGAAAAGTGGTTTGCCGCCATGATGTTTAGATTTTAATTTAAGTTGGTTCTTCGTATTTTATTGTAGTTTAAAGGTCGTCAAAAAGATTTATTTAGCAAAATTTACAGATTCTGTTAAAATTAACCCAATCATATATATATTTTTATTTTGACGATAGATTTTTAGTAATTACTAAGTGTTTTTACTGAAGAGCTTAAACGTCAAAATATGCCCTATTTTGAGGTTTAAGCCGTTTAATAATGGCGTTTTTAACTTCCAAGGAGGACAGAATGGTGGACAAGGAACAGAAAGGTGGACAGTAAAATATATCGTTTTTAAACGTAAATTATTGAGTTAGATATTTTAATGTTCATTTGAGATGAAATATGTATACCATGAATAAGTTTATGCTATAAATATTGTCATCAATAGTTTCATAATTAAAATGCTCCCAGCGCAGCGCACCAAATAAAGCGGCGCGGCGGAGGGCATTGGTACGCCATAACACAGGTCATCCTAGTTTGGGTACCAATGTTTTTCCTACCGAAAATGTTTAAATGTTTTATATGTATGCTACCTATGTATTTTTGTTGTATTTTTATTTGTAATAATGTTTGTTGTCGAAATAAATTTCATTTCATTTCAATAAGAAACATATTTTGTTTCTACAGAGTAATTTTAAAACATCGTGAGAAACCGACATGTCACATAACTCAAGTTGAAGAGTCAACGGCCGGAATGCCCGCGACCTTGCGTTACATAATTTATAACTATATAATGGAAGTCATTTGTGTGACTGCAATGCAAGGCCCAACATCCACAAATGTTACTTTAATTGCTCTGTCTTGTCTGGTTATGTGTTTCAAATTTTAGATCAATACGAGTTAAAAATGTATAATTTGAATGTCAGAAGCACTGAAACTTAATGGTCTAAACGATTTATAATACTTTAATTATACGTGTATTATTATTATATAACACAACCTTTACCTTTTAACCTTTACCTTAACCAATTACTCATATTTGAGTTAACTTTTGTAATATAGCATATAAATAAAATCCTTCCAATTTTATTCAGACTGGATATAGAAACAGTAACGGCTGTTAAAAGAAAGTATTTTTGACAGTAACAACATTGGTATAACGTTATTTCTGGTAACACAAAGAATTGTAGTATTTGGTCAGGCCTCTGCGTGCGTCCCTTAGGCACTATGGTTTTATTTATTTATTAATAATTATGTCCTGCAACGTAACCCCCGCGAAATATATTATTTATTGCTCTGATTTACATGGAAGTGATCATGCTATTGTTTAGAAAGTGAATAAATTTTATTAGTTGTAAATTATTCGTCTGGCAACTTTCGATCGGTAAATACTGGAAATAATTGACACAAATCAATAAAACATTGGTTACGGATAGCCTTTTTAAAAGCTTTGAACGATTTTAGCATTAAACTAATTACATTTATTTCTTGTGGCCTTCTTCCTAAACTTTCTAGGGATTAATGCTAAAATCACAGGTTGGAAGCCACGGTGCTTCAAAATTTGGTTAAATTCTGCATTTCAGAACACTCATAGTGAAAGTTATCAGCACCAGATTATATGTAAGACCTAGTTGTACACTTACTTGCCAAATAAATGTTGTATGTGTGATGTTTTTAAATATCAATCAATACGTCATATCTAAGTCACTGCCTTATTTTCTCACCTCATAAACTCATAAACCTAATAAGCGATAGGTTAGCTTATTTGTTACATATAAGTTTATAATTTCAAATTCAATTAATTCAAATTTACCTATCACAGAGTATCTTACGAAAATGAGCTAATTTATCGCTAACCGTATTATACTGTTAATGAAAACTCCCTTTCGTTACAGGATCATTTATGAATTGGGACCAGTGATTAACGAGACTTCATTGCTGGAAAGCGTTCAGTATTATAAATCCTGTAACAGATACATTTCAACAGATCGATAAAATACCTTCACCGCGGTTCAATTATCTTCGGGCACGACTTATGATGAAGTTTCCAGTAACGAGTTTGAGCTTTCTATTCCTAAATACATAACGTCTACCCAAACAATACTACGTAGGTTCAAACGTATACAATAATGGAAGATATTATACATTCATTTTATGTTTTTCTGTAATAATAAGATAGTAAATACCGCAATATATCAAGATGACCAACCTGTTCGAAAGTGAAAACGTAACCTTGGATCTCCAGTCTTATCCTCAACGAGTGAGAATTTATAACTTTTCGTGTGTTGTAAGGCGCTAACACTAAAAGCATCTGACGTACACTGGCGAATTGCGTGCGGTGGTAAAATAAAACAAATGTATATTTAATATTTAACAACAAATATTTCATCAATTTAAGCATTTTGGATTTACCCTCGCTCACATATTTTTCATACATGCTATTTGATTTCGAGAACCTTGACTAAGCAATTCCAAAAAAAAACCTCACAAGTCTTTTATTTCATTGCACGATACCATTCAACTCGAAACACAGTGGTAAAACAATAAGTACGGGCATTACTGAAATAATTGATATATCTATCAACTAATTACTTGTTTTGATCGAGTTGCATGGTTGAGAATAACTCCCAGACAAATTAAATACAGGTATACGAACTTCCATGGCCATTGTATGCGTTTTATTTATGGTCTTCTTCTTTTTGTGCGAAAATATTTTCTCGTGTGTATAATTCGCTTAATTTGTTGGAAAATATATAAATACATTTTTGATTTCCTACATAGCCCGTCTCGGAAAGCTTAATGTGAACCGATCAGGTAAAAGGGACGCGGGTTCAATTCCTATATTTTTTAAACAACTGCACTGTTTCTAATTATTTGTTTCGGGATTAAGATAAGTATTCCTGTATCACAGGTGGCATATGCACACAGATACACAACGCAAACATCCGAGATCCAAGGATAAAATTTATGCTCTGTTTTTGCGAGTTCGCGTAAATTTGAAACGTGATGGTTTATGAGCCTGTAATTTCACCGGCAATAGGTTAATGCTTGGCAACAGAAACAGGTATGGTGGTAGTTCTTTGATGGGAAACCTTGTCACTAGTTCTTCTGCCTGCGAATATAATACAGATAGGCCTCATAGCTCAGTTAGTAGTAACTCTGCCTTCTGCGCTTGTAGGTTGTGGGTTCGATTCCAACCTAAGACAAATATTTGTGTGACGAATATAGATGTTTGTTCTGTGTCTGGATGTTAATATGTGTTAAATGTATGTATTTAGAAAAAAAAGTATATACCTATTATATGTTGTCTGGTTCTCACAGCACAAGCTATGCTTAGTTTGGGGCTAGATGGCGCTGTGTGAAATATCTACCAATATTATTATTATTACAATCACTGAAAGTGTACAAGTTTTTCCTTCAGAAAAAAAGTCAAATTTGTCTGTTAATGTGGCAAAAAGGCACCCGCCCATATTTGGGGGAAGGTGAAAGCAGCTTACACATTTTTCATAATGATTGAGACATCGTGTGATTTACAATACGAAAGCGGTCGAAAGTTTTAAATTATATGGAAACTGATGAAATATGGATATGTTGGGAGACGGAGTGCTGTGGAGAGTCGCTGGCATGTTGCGCAACTTGTTCAGAGGTTTATGGTATCGTTAGGTCGAGATGGTTTTTACTCATATTTTTTTATTGTTTTTGATGATCTATGACCATATAAATAGCTGAAGGTTTAATGTGTAATGCTTCAAAACGAACTGATGGCATATCCTACGTTCGCTATCGCTATTTTCTGTATACGGGGCTATTGGTTATAGACCTGCGACTTTTAAGGGTGGCTTTTGTTTATCATAATCGAAAATAGAGTCCTAAAAATAATTTAAAAATAACTGAGGTTATAATCAGTCTGCAATTAACTTGTTTTTGCATTTTGAGGTTATAGAAACAACAAAGAAGTAGACTATGGTAAATGGCTTTCACACGCAAGAAAATTGTGATGTCAATAACAAACCCTAAGAGCTTTTTAGCATATTACCCTGTTTAACAACAGCGTCACGAATGAACTTTGATATGGTAAAAGTAGTTACCAAAATCGTCAGAAAAACTTAAAAATAACGGAGCTTACTTGAAGCGCAATGTTTCATATAAAAGACTTCAACGCGCTCCTGGCGTTAGATAACACACGTTATTCATAAATTGTAATACAACGCTGGCTGATTAAAGAGCAATGGGGAGATAATAACTATAAAATCTCGGGGGAATCCTACTCACTTATCAGGAAGTACATAGGAGTACTCGAGATTAGCGGGTTCAAGGACATTGTATAAAATGCGCCCGCTACCTTTTAGGAAGAAAGTAATGTCACATTACGATCTATAAACAAATATATACTGACTGGCCTCAAAGCTTAGTTGGTAGTAACCCTGCCCTTCTGCGTGATGTGGGTTTGATTCCCACACAGGTCCAACATTTGTGTGATGAGCATAGATGTTTGTTCTGTGTCTGGGTGTTAATATGTATGTTTTACAAAAAAAGTATTATAAGTAGTATATCAGTTGTCTGGTTCCCATGATACAAGCTATGCTTAGCTTACTTTGGGGCTAGATGGCGCTGTGTGAAATGTCCACCAATATTTATTTATTTATTTAATCTGGTATCCATAGCACAAGCCATGCCTTAGTTCGGGGCTACATGACACTTCATAAAATGTCCACCATTTATATATTTAGAGGTATCCCATCCCCTAGAAACATTTCTACGAACAAACAACCACATTCCTACCAGACGTAGTCTCAGATCGACTTACGCATATAAACAGTTTTAGTACACTTACGCCATTGACCAACTTTACATCAAAAATCACAATTTAAATGACGACAGTGATCTGTATTCTTACAAATCTGACATAACAGCGTACATATTGACCGGAATAACAATGAGATCCATTGAAGTAGTGTACATTTATTACGTAAGGAGAAAGTATGCAGTGCTCTTACGTGGGAATTTTGTATTGTTGTTTTAAGTCAAGGTTAGAACAATTTTCCCACCATATTGTTTACCAGAATTATATTATCCATTAGGGTCATTGATCTACTCTAGAATAAATATATAAATAACTATTGGTGGACATTTCACACATCGCCATATAGCCCCAAACTAAGTATAGCTTGTACTATGGGGACCAGATGACTGATAGAATACACATATACTTTTTTGTAAATACATATTAACACCCAGGCACAGAACAAACTTCAATGCTCGTCTCACAAATGTTTGTCCTGGGTGGGAATCGAACCCACGACCTACAGCTCAGAAGGCAGAGTTACTAACCAACTGAGCTGCGAGTCCAGTCAAATAGCGAGAATAGCGAGAGGAGGTACAATAATTATCAGGCTTTTACTGACAGCAATACCACGTTCTAAAACGGTGAAGGAAAACATCATGAGGAAACCGACATGTCCTAGCACTAAGAATTCGAAGACATGTGTCAAGAGCACGAAAGGAGCCTCTTTGAGACGCACTTAAAATTTGTCACTGGTTAAAGAACCAGTGACTCGAATAGAATAGAACTAATACTTTGTTGTGAAGGTAGGTGAAGGTAAATACATTAAGTATGAGTTTAGTTGTTTAAACATTAATTCCATGTCCAGAACAATTGAGAATACCTTTTGCAAAACGTACTTTACAGGTTCCCCTCAAAACCAGACAAATATTTGTCTATGCTCAAAAGTCTACATTTTAACTATTCTCTATGGTCATTACAATTCCTCATTCAACTCTCCCATGATGAATTACACGGTCAATGCACCTGCGTTGCGGTCGTGACCACCAAACTGACCGCAGATAGAAAGAATGCCGACATAGTGCAAGAGTTTATTTGAGGTAAGTATTCAGAATTATTTATTTACTAGCTGCGCCCCGCGGCGTTACCCGCGGTGAATAAGTAATCCCACGGGAACACCGCACTTCTCCGAGATCAAAGTAGCCTATATGTCAATCCAGGATATAAGCTATGTTGGTACCAAATTTCATCCAAATCCATTCAGCCGTTTGAGCGTGAAAGAATAACAAACATCTATAGAAACTTTCACGTTTATAATATTAGAAGGATTTCCTAAGTGTTTTTTATTTCTATGTGTGTTTCATAATTATTTGTATATAAAGTAAAAAGTGTGTTTTTAAATAACTTTAGAGAAATTGGCAGATTGCAAGCCAATTTCAGTCTGGAAATATAAGCCGCTTGCATTAATAATTATATATCATATATAGAATCACGCTTTTTCCTTTGGATATTCGGGCAGAGACTCAATAGGGGCTTTCTGATATTTTATCTCGACGTGACGTGTGTTTTACGTGACGATAAAAAAGCATTATTTTTTAAGAATTATTTGATTATGCAGTAACAAATTATCAATAATTATTTTGTTTCTTAAAAATGAGATGAACTTAACATAGTTATCTCCTACACTATAAGTATACCGCACCAAAATGTGAAAGCGCATTTGACCATCAAAGTCAAATACTTAAAATCCATAATTGTCTGATATGGATCTGATAGTGAAAGTTTAACTAATGAACATCTGATTCCCTTTCGTTGGATTAGCTGCGGTCATAGGTAACGAAAGTGAAATTCGTGGGATTAATTTATTTTTTATGGATTATGTTAAATTAATTATGTTTTATCGTCACCGAATGATCTATCATGAATAAAACATTTTAAAGAGTAATATTGCTTAACTAAAATGAGATGGTTTAGATAATATTTTACCACAAAAGAGTATATATAATCACTAAAAAGGTTGCATGGAAGACATAACTTTTAGTGATAATGCCGTCCATTGCGCGTTTATCTGTTTTATAATGTTTTATTTTGGTGCCCTCTGTTCTGGCTACCGTTATACATTTTATTTTATATATATAATATATGTAACTTAGTAATACAAAAATTTTAAATAGATATTTTTTAGTACTCCTTTAACCAAACACAAACGGAATAAATATTTGTATATCATACGATTATGATGATTGGCCTCACAACTCAGTTGGTAGTAACCCTGCCTTCTGCGCTATAGGTCGTGGGTTCGATTTCCACCCAGGACAAATATTTGTGTGACGAACGCAGATGTTTGTTCTATGCAGTTACATCAGCTTCACGTAGAAACATACGCCCACAAACCACAAACACATACCCGTCTGTTGTATTTCGTTTCTCCATCCGCCCCAACTAACCGACTTTTGTTTAATTCCTCCGCAGTCGTTAGAAATCTAGGATGGACATCCGGCAGCTTTCAGAAGGCGTATTATTCGAGACCAAAGGGAAATTACGCGCGAAGAAACGTTTCAAGCGGTCAAGTGATTTGTTGTGCATGGATTTGTATAATTAGTGGACGCGGATTTAGAATACGCGAGATCACGAAAGTAAATAAATCATAAATATAGGTGGACATTTCACATCCACACTCAAATGTTAGTCCTGGGTGGGAATCGAACCTACAGCACAGCAGGCACGGTTATTACCAACTGAGCTTTGAACTTGGTTCTTGAGTACCTATGTAGGGGAGAACCCAAATTGTGCTTATTCCTTGTTCCGGCCGAGGTTACCACTTAACACCAGGTGGGTCATATGCTCGTTCCGTAACGTTATCATATAAAACAATATGAAAGGAAAACAGTTTTTCATAGTTTATAAACTATGAATAATATAAGTAGTATTGAGTTTACTAGTTACGAGTCCAATCTTGAAAGTGCGTATCCGAGAATTAACTCTAAACCCATCAAAGAAAGACTTTATTGTTGGATATTGTAAAATGCAGATGAGTCTTCTTTACTCCTAAAATAGACCCTAGAGCAAAGGAAATTTTAGTATAACTGGCTGGCGAAATGCCATTGGATTTCTATTAAAGTTTAAATGCGCTACGTTCATTACCAATAGCATGAGAAAGCGCGGAGTAATGTTTATTTAACTAATGGAACAGCTTATATTAGCTAGAGTTACATTTCTAAAACTACAACCAAAAAACAGATAATCTCCTTTATTCTGATTTGGTTCAGATAAAGGTTAAACTAATGAAAAATCGACTCTCTTCATGTAATTTCTTCCAGCCAACTTGCGCAAGAGTTTACTTCACCAGTCCCTCAGTAACTATAGAGTTTAAACATGGCTAATGTGTAAACAAAGGGCAAATCAAGAGTATTCCAACGGATGGACATGCGTTACTTGATGACGGAAAGTAAAGCGAAAGATGTCGCTCAGAATCGTGTTGAAATTCCCTACGGCGAGAGAGGTGTGTTTTTTATGTGATAAAGTTACGGGACCAGCAGATGGCCAGGACGCCACGAAATGCAATCGCGTTACTGTGTTCCGGTTTGAAAATTGTGGTTGACAGTGAAATTACAGCTACATGAGCCACTCCACCATCACGAGTTACAGGCGCAATACAAAGTGAAGTGGATCTTCCCATGTTTAAGTAGGAGAAGCCTGGATATATAAGATAGGGTAATTGTTCCGTATCTACTACACAGACGTGTATATAATGTACTACTACAAGTATTAACCGCTTTGGTATAACACGCTACAAATGTTGAACAGTTTTGTAATACATGTTTGTTTTGTACATTGTTTAGTACAACCTCCAAGTGATAACAATCAAATACATAAAATTAAATTATTCAAAAGGTTGCGCAAACGAACAAGTAACACCATTAGTGCAACCAAGGGAAATCTCGTTTCGTATCTGCGTTGGTGCAATGTGATATACAATAGGGATGTATTGTGGTAGCCTAGTAGACTTTTAATCTACCATACGGGGTGTATAGGGTAGCTTCCGAAAACAAAAGGTTCAGTCAACATTCCCTACGTAGTCCCTAGCTAAAAGTACATAAATTATTAAATTTCAAAGCATGATTAATTTTTAATGGTATTTTTGACTGGAAAAAGTATCGTAGAAAATAGATCCCTGACAATTTGTTATGACATAACATGACAAATGAAAACAAAAAAAAACATAAAATAAATGCATTTCCAAACTAGCGTGTAATTTTGACAAAAAGGTTCACTTATTCCTACTGGTTCCAAAATTAGCACGAACTTCAGTAGCGGGAATATTAGAAGTTGAATGTAACTACATTATAATGGTAAAAATATTGCGCAATGGCAAAGTTACGTTGGATCTGCGCGGGCGCAAGGCTAACCGCATGCTCCTAAATCAAGTTTATTACTGGCTCCTTATAAGGTTTGAGTAATTTGTTGGATTATTTTGGTTCGGTAAACATCTAACCTTAAAATAGAGCTAAGAAGTTCGGCAAGAAATAAAATTACCATTTTGATTGTTTTAAATTGTCCTTATTTAGAAATTGTAGGACGTTCCTCACGTAGCCTTATAAAATACATAGAAGATAATTAGTTTAACATTGCAGAATAAAAGTACTTATTTTAGTTGGTGAAAATATTTAATGATATTAAGACATTTATGTAATAAGTATTACCTATATTTTCTATGAAAAAATACTGGATGTTCAACAGAATCCAGCAGCAATATATTACCCCATAGCAACATGCCATATTAAGTATGAAAATGTCGAGATAAGTAACCTAAGAACCAGTGAGGCAGAACTAAGCAGGCCGTTTGCGAAATCATTTGAGAGGATGCATTTAACTATGGGAACGAGCTTACGGTGTTTATAATTGGGTTTTTATTTGCGGTTTCTTTTTAAAATTCTTCCCCATGGAGGGTCGGATAGGGTTTGAACAGGCGTCAAACTTATCGATAAGTACGCGTGACCTTATGTTTTGAATATTGACGTTTCCAAGCCATTTCTTTATGAATTCTATGGAAATAAAGTTTTTGACTTTGACTTTGACTTTGAAAATGATGTGGACTAGGATGGGATTTAGTCTATTAAAATTAGAATATTGTGACTTAGATCTTCTGTGCACTATTATCTAGTTTATGTAGGTCATTAAAATCATTGATTGAATCTGTTTGCTACGATATCATTCAACACTTGAAAGAATAATGTAAACATTTAATTATCCTCCTTCGATCAGTTTTAATTAAAGACACTATTTTTGAAAGCTGCCTTCTAATTAAACATAAAGAATGAACTTTATCTGTGTAAAAAAATAAAATAAAGAAGCAAAACATATAGAAAGGATTACACAAATGCTTCATAATAATAATAATAATAAACGTTTATTTCAGACGAATCAATTAAAATTTCCATAGAATTACATAAAATTTAAATTACAAAAAAAATGTGTACTAAAAGAGATAAAACAAATTTAATAAAAAGAAAGAAATAGTAAAAATAAATTTGTTTCATCTACATGTTGGCAAATGCATTACCTGGGTCCTAAATAGCATTCGTCAACTATCCTATGTAAGTCATGGCGGAATGTCAAAACCGCCCACGCAGTTTTAAATTGTAATTTACCGGCAACCATTGACACACATTGTAATTACTATAAGGACTGAATACCTGATTGTGTTGCAACGAGCAACAAGGATTCTCCAGCCCACCATAGGTAATTGAAAACGACCTCTAAGGCATATACAATGGAATTTGAATAAGATTGCAACACGATGCTGTTATGACCTTGGATTCAATTCATAACATGATGGATGAATTTGGCGTTTGATGGAGATAAATATAAATTACCCATCTGACCATAAGTGGAATGCTCTGCACATTGTGTTATAAATAAAATAATATTTCACCGCCAAAAACATATTTCAAACCGGAACGAAGATGCATTAATTTGAAACAGAAATGGATATGGTGGCAGTACTTCCCGGACGGACTAGTCACAAGTTCTACTGTAAAAACATTTCCCGTTTACAGTGGTGGTTGCTGTCAATAACAGACATGTATACCCGTCACACATAAGATTAATATAATTGTATCCTGCCGCACCTAGCTCATATAGGAAGCTGAGCTACTTAGCTCAATCCGGACCAATTACTGGCACATACGCAATTTTACACACACACAGTACGTAAGTGAGGTTGTTTCAAAAGTAACTCGCTCGATGGCTGTTGGCAGTAATACGTAACGCTGGGAGGTACTAGCTCGACTTGGGTTTATTATGCTATAAATATAATTAATCTAATAATTATAATATAATATTGGTGGATAATTCACACAGCGCCATCTAGCCCCAAACTAAGCATAGCTTGTACTATGGGAACCAGACAACTGATACTTTTTTGTAAATACATACATGTAATACATATTAACACCCATTTGAAATAGTAATTACGATTTATGAACTATCATTTTGAAATACTCACATTTTATCAAAACTTGGGTATAATGAGTATAGAATTAAGTATTTTCTTTTGTCGATAGCAATTAAAACAATAGTATTGTAAAATAATATTGAAAAAATTTGTTGTCATTTTTAAATCATTTATGTGAGTATGTAATTTCATATATTACGTTAAGTTCACTTAATGTAGAATTAAGTATTAATGTTAAATTTAGTTTCATAAAATCGTTTTTGTACAAAGAATATGTACATGTACTTGATCAACATTTTTAAATGATCCAAATGTCTAAGTTTATTAACTAATTGTTGTAACCGAATGAAAAGAATTCACGGTTTTGTATTTAATTATTATTTATAATATTTTTTCAATTCTCTTTTTAGTCTATCTGTTTGTAACACTATATTTTTACTCTTTCATGTTTTATCTGTTTTCATGTTTATTCTGTAAAAAAAATATGCAATACATTTTAAACTATCTTACCGACGACCTAGAGTCTAGATACTTTTAACATCGCTTAATACCTAGATTAAACTTCTTTTTTGCCAATTTTTTTCCAATTTGCAATACTTTTTCTAAATTAATATTTTTTATAACGATTCGTTGGCACCACCCACGCAGTTAGCACTGTAACATTATGCTCTATTACCCTCAAGTTAATTGATCGAATTATCATAACTCAATTAGTTTCAATTATCAAAATGTGCAATTAAAACATGAATTCAGTTGAAAAACTGGTTTAATGTTTGACGGTTGCGCAATTTAAATTGGTACTATTAGCATTTCTAGGAATTTGGCTCCAAAATTACTTCTACATATAACACATGAACTTTTTTTTGTCTCTGGAGGGATACTCAGAGTTTTGAATTATCGAGCATTTGCTTTCATTGTGAGGATGCCACCTCAGGAATCCCCGTGTTATTTAAGATATTAAATATGAAATCCATCAAATAAATTATGGTATATATGTAAATGAGTCTGCCTACACAATTTAAGCCAAATGTAAATAACCTTTTAACTACATTTTGTAAAAATATGAGTCATATGACTTTCCTTAAGCATCTATAGACAAAGTACGCAATGACTAAAAAAACTTAAGAAATAATTCCGTTGTTCTTTGTTTAGTTAACTATAGCTTGTAGGGGAAACTGGGCGCCTCACTAGACAGCCAATACACTTGGAAAACTGGCCATCGACCGCGCATGTCATAATATGAGCAAACCAACCGTGACAGCTAGCTGAAGGTTTAGATACAGTCACGGAACGAGCAGACGTCCCACCTCGTGTTAAGTGGTAACCTCTGCCCATAACAACCGATGTGACTTGGGGCCTCCCCTACTAGGTACGACGAGACCCAAGGCGCATCGTATTCGCTCGTAACTCTGAGACGTGTAGGTAGAATGTCTCATATCCCTCTAATATCACCGGCAGCTACACCTTGCTAGCAAGCACATTTAAATAGGTAGAATCTGTTGAACCACATAAGTCTTGCGACAATAAAAGGTACTCAGTAGTAGAACTTATGCCATCTTCGTCCGGGGAACGCATTTCTGTCGGCAAGCGGTAATGCATTCGCGTTACTGTGTTCATTCTTCGCGTACTTGACAGTTGTCTAAGGCGCATACGACGCGACTTGGGTCCCTTTGTACCCGAATAGGGAAATGTCTGATTCCCCTATTCAGGTACAAAGGAACTGATATAATATTTATGTGTAAATACATACATATTAACACCCAGAAACTGCGCCATCTAGCCCCATAGTAAGCTCAGAATAGCTTGTATCATGGGAACCAGACAACTGATACAATACTTTAATACTGCTTTTTTGTATATACATACATATAATACATATCAACCCAGACAGAACAAACATACGTTCGTTACACAAATGCTTGTCCTGGGTGGGAATCGAAACCACGACCTACAGCTCAAAGGCAGGGTTACTACCAACTGAGCTGTGAGGCGTATGTTTTATAATGATAATTGATGTAGGAGAGATTTTCTAAGCCGCGCCGCGCGCCGCCCGCCCGGTGGAAACTAAACACCGACCAAAGCGTACGGCAATGGTCTGCTCGTATCAATCCAACCGTGACAGAGAGCAATGCACTCGCGGCTAACTGATGACTGCGATCCGTTTGTGCAAACGGATATCGATTGCAACGCACACGTTGTATGTAATAATAATAATAATAACAGTTGATACAGCATATGCTGAGTGGTAGCCTTTAGTTACAAGCCACATTTTCTTTTATTTGTACCTAATTTTATTTCTAATGTAACACAAAATAAATCAGGGCCTCATAGGTTAGTTGGTAGTAACCCTGACTTTGCGCTGTAGGTCGTGGGTTCGATTCACAATTACACTCATCGCCATTTCTTACAAATACAGCCAGCAGTTACAAGGTAAGCTGATAGTACCCTAATAGCAACATGATCACAACTGAACCGAGACACACCAAGAAATGACGCGGCTGTTGCGTAATGAGACACTGTTACAGAAGAAAGTCCAGCGCTGGCGGGGCGGGGCGGGCCGGGGCGGTGCGGCGCGGAGCGGTGGACCGGTTCTGGCGAAAGTTGGGAATTTCGGCAAGTTTCATGGCGGACTTTGATGGGTTCCGTAAGTATTTTATCTTCATTTACACATTATTATTATATAACTTAAGTGTTTTTAAAACAATTTACAAAGGCATACATTTAGCTTACGGAAATACAATGAAATCAACTGAGCTGTCTAAAGCCCATTTCCAACCATCTATAGATAGCTCAACTGATTCAATTCGGTAACATGTGGAGTTATGCCCAAAACACTTGCCGCATTGCGTCGCCGGATGGTAATGCCCAATCTCTGAGCCAGAAAGTGCCTTCTGACAGTATGTAAACATTTTGTTATAATTATTATCAGTTTTAATTAATACATTTAATGTAAACTTTTCTTGATTACTTATGGTACCTACTGTTTGACAATTATTTTCAGTAAATTTCTTAGAATTATTCACATTTCTAAATGTAACATTGACTTAAATTTTACTAACTCAAAATGGACGTAAAGTCTGATGCCATAAACGAAATAAAAAATAAGATTTATTCATACTCCTGCACTAGGGTTCCCAAAGCATACAAAAACTGTCAAGTCCTGGGAATAAACTTTATTCTCATGTCACATGTTCGACTGGTATACTCGGCCGGGGTTAAGTTCCGTATATACAAACCTATATTGTATATGACCATATCAAAATATTTTGGGGATATTTAGCGGCACATGTCATATTTAATCTTTGACACTGACCGTTTAGGACAAGTCAGAGATTTCAGCGTGTTCTGTGTTTTGTATTCTGTATATTTTTAGTGGATCTTGTATCTGAATTCACGTTAACGACTCTGAAATAATTGAATTACTTTTTAATTTATTCATTAAACTGGTTTATATGCTTGTTATGGTAGTAAAATATGGTAAAATCAAGGGAAAATTTGTGTACAGCTCATACGTATAACATTTTTTTCGTATGTATAACTTGCTTTTATTTCGAATTAATTTTCTTTATTGATTATAACATCATCATTTTTATTATCAAAATATCAAAAAAAATAGAGTTTTTTTTAATTTGTAAACAAAGCTTACACTAGTAGGTAATTCGTGTCAATTTCATTCATAAAACTGTAATGAAATGACAGGTAGTATGGAACAGGAAGCTGCGCTTATATTTAGTATATTGCTTTCGTTAAGTCGTTATTTTAACCACATCACTTTTATGGCATACACTAAAACAATAATTGAAACTGCACTTCCCTACACGCAACAGCGTCATTAAACAAAATAATAGTGCACAAGGTTTATAAATTGTTATTAAAACATAAAAAATAGGAAGTGTAAGTGTGTTAATATATTGTTTTATTTTGTAAAACGTTTGTGTTGTGTTTTTTTTTATTTGAGACATAGACATTGTTTGTGATTGAAATACGAAGTTTTATTTTTAATTTTTTATCAGTAACGATAGTTTTGAATAATAAGTAACATGTTGATTCAGAAAAAGTCTGAAAATACAATAATTTCCTACTGAAAAGTGTTATCTCTCTGAGAGATCTGACATCGACTGCACGTTCAGTTTGTTTAAATTTGTTCAGCATTCTTCAACCAAGTCTAGATTTGCTGTAAAAGTTACATATTGTTCTACAAGATTTTTATTTTTAATATTTTGGTTTTTCCATAGCACGAAATAACTAAGGGGGATTTTTCAAGAAATGTACGCAAGTAAAGAAATAAAAACTATGTAATCATAGTAAGTCTGAGATGTGAAGGTGGAATGTTGCATATGCCTGTAATTTCACTGGAAACCAAACCTGAACACAGTAACGCGAATGCTATATGCTACCACTTGGTGGTAGAAATGGGTACGGTGGCAGTACTTCCCCGGACGAACTTGGCATACGTTCTACTGCTAGTTTTTACGTTTCCACACTTCGACAAGGTACCCTAAAACGCACCGGAACAGAAAGGTGTGAAATCCGGTGACAGACAACCGTAATGCTATTTCGTTCAATGATAGGGTTTGTGTCTGTTATTATTTGGACATTGTTCGCATGTCTGGGCGTGTGTGTGATTGTAAGTGTGTCCACACCACACCTGGCACATTGCATAATATGATGCTCAACTTACTAGCTGGCAATTTCTCACGTATGTCTATCTGCTCATTAATTAGGTATTATTATCAAAGTCAAAGTCAAAAACTTTATTTCCATAGATTTCATAAAGAAATGGCTTAGAAACGTCAATAATATTCAAAACATAAGGTCACGATTAGAGTTTTATATTTAGAGAATAATGTCAAATAGTCAAACGCAACCCAGCCAGATACTATGTGTCTGTTCAGATAGTATCAAATGGAATGAGAGATGAAGTGAAATTGTACCGATCTAGTTGCAGGCTGAAATAGGCGTAAAAGCAGCGCCGGTCGACGTACCGGTGGAATTTGTGCGTTTCCATTGGCACACGACATTTTCACATAATCTATAAATAGTATAAAACAAAGTCGCTATCTGCCTCTGAATGTCTCTATGCTTCTTCTTCTAAACCACGCAACGGATTTCGAACGAGGAAGGTTTTTGTTATAATTCGCAAATTAGTTGCAAATTGTGCAATTAATCTATAAATTAAGCTTATTTAGCTTTCAATATATTTTATTACGTTTTCGAACATTTTCTAGATATATATAAGATAAGCAAGCTTTCGTTCAGACTTGTTGTTTGGTGTATCTTTGTAATAGGAATAAATTGCTACCGGAAGGTGTTACTAAGTTTAAATAAAGGGAAAATAATGGCAACGATGAGCTTGCCAATTTCCACGTTTATTTTTATAAGATGGCAAAATGTTGCTTATTTAGGTGTGCCTACACTATTGGGGATATAGGCGTGATTCTATAAATAATAAATAAATATTAGTGGACATTTCACACAGTGCCATCTAGCCCCAAAGTAAGCTAAGCATAGCTTGTATCATGCGAACCAGACAACTGATACAATAGTTTTTTTTATAAATACATACATATAATACATATTGACACCCAGACACAGAATAAACATTTATATTCTATGTATAGTTTAGTAAGTTTGGCGATGTTTGATTCAGATATAAAACTCGTATGACAATGCGCACGCAGGCGGCCCACTGCTCTAGATATCCGACATCGCGCATCGCACGCGATCGATCTACGCCATTGTACTCGACACACTCGTGCACACAAGTGAATAATATAATAATAACTTGTGCTATTAATTTTTCAGTGACCAGTTCATTTACCACATTCTCAGTTAATTTGGACCATTCATTTAATTATGTTAAACGAAATGAAATTCAGAAACATGTAAGCCTAGATAAACGTAGAACATTATTTAGATTTTGAAATTTTTGTATTTTTATTTAGCAGTCATAAACATCTAAATAGACGTAGAACATTTTTTTTGTATTTTCGAGTAGTTTTATTTAGCGATCATAATCTCTACGCTTATATATTTTTTTATTAATAATAAAACCTGTGACGGTGTCCCGGCTACAGTTTTAATTACGGATAGATTATTCAAATTCCTTAAGAAAAATAAAAAATAAAGGCGAGTTTCTATAATAAAATTAGCCATCCTGGACGACTTTATGAAGGTTATAACATTATTCTTCTTTCGTATTAAATTTTTATAGATTTTAACAAAACAAAATCTAATTTAAATGTGAGATATAAACTAAAGAATAATTTTAAAATACTTTGGTACAATCGTATTAAATTTTCAATTCAATAAATGACTATATTACATTCGAAATATTCGTAATCTGCTCCCGACTGTACATACAAAATAATATTTTAAATGTATATTTACACTACCCGCCCGTGTGGTTTCTTGCACAATACCTTGTATTAACGTGTGTAACATGTGAATAATTCATCAGAAAAGATAATGAAAAAGGGGTGAATAGACCACATTGTCATAGATATATTGATAATAGTCAGTAGAACAATTGTTATTTTTTCAGTTAGGTTGTGTCAGAGATATTTGGAGGTACCCCAGTTATATTTTTCTGGACCTACTCAAAAGGGGTTCCCAAGGCGGTGCAGGGCTACGCAAGTCTATTAGAAATAAATTTATATTTACTATATTTGAAAATGGGATCGACCTTATATATAATTAACGTAAAATTTGTCGTTACTTACATATTTTTTTTAACTTTATATGACTATTAGGATGTTATAATTTTTTTACTTAAGCCCTCCTTACTTTAACAGATAAATGTATTATAGGGATATTATTATAGATATATATGGAATCCGCTAAAAATTTTCTTAAAATGATTATAAATCAAAAACGTGTTATTTTATGGAAAAATGTTGAAACGACAAAAGAGGAGGTTCTGATTCGGTTGTATTTTATTTTGTTTGTTAACTCATATCTCTGTCGTTCATAAATCGATATGGAATTTTCTTGAAAAGACTTTCAGGTAGGTACTAGAAAAAATATTTCATCCAAGTACGAGATAACGACGAACCATCTCGTTCATTGGTGATTAAGTCAGATTATCGAGTTTGCTGCACAATGTAATTATTTATATAACTAAATGCTGCCAGATAGGTCAATTTAATTTAATTGCATTTTCTACACAGAAATAGAACAATGGAGCTTTTGCTGTGAGTGTATATTATACACATATTCGTCTATTTTTTGTATGAATCATACTTCCATACAAGTCTCCTCTTAGAATAAATCTACGCCCACACACACAACAAAACAAAAATGGAAGTTAATTGAAATTCAAAACAAGGTTACATAACAACCAATCAATACCAAAACTAGAGCACATACCAAATAAGTAAATAAGTGTACACAAAAAAGAACTTTAATTCAATCGCTGAAGAAACAAAATGATTTAAATTTACAAACTTGATATGCTGAAATCTCACCTAAAAGGTGTTGATTTAAAATAATCTTTATATACATGCGTTAGAGTACATTATATAATGTTTTGCAGGCATTTAATTTTAGCTATTATTTCTGTGTTTAGTAATAATATCATATCCGGTTGTATATTAAGTAATATTTAGTAAGACTTTCGCCATGTTTACATATATTGTCACTTTCTTCGGCTCGGCGAAAGTAGCTGCTATGTCATGGGCTAGTATTGTGTAACTGATATAATATTATATTATGCCGGTTGCCATAAAGATCGCGTTAAATGTGGTTTTCTCGCTTTTGTTTTTTTTTTATGATTTCTCTCTAATATCTACACATCTTTATGGAGCTATTTTATTTTTTATAAACTAACTTGCTTCTTAAAGAAAGTCGACTGTATTTGTCTGTTATTTATTTATAAACACTCATTTTTCTTCACTTAATATATATATATATATATATATATATATGCATATAGATTATAGTAAATGTACATGCAAAGTACTGCCATTATACTCATTTCTGCCGGCAAGCACTAACGCATTCGCCTTACTGTGATCCGGGTACAAGGGCGTGGTTGCTGATGAAATTAAAGGCACATGAGAGATTCCACATCTTCACGTCTCAGAGTTACGGGACAAATGTTTGTCATGGGTGGGAATCGAACCCACGACCTATTGATTGTATTGATTGAATATATTTTTATTTCGGCTCCTAGTTTATTTAATCGTCATCTTTTTCCTTAGATCCTTACCTCTTCAATTTCCGTGATTTCAGTTAAGCATGTGCTGAATCCAAGCCAAATCAGCGCTGGGGATCTTGTGTCCTCAGCACATGCTGTTTTCGCAAGAAATGTACACGGCAGCGAACCGCGTAGGCATTTTTTTCATTTACTTTAATTTCTCCTAGTTATATAAGTATGTAATCGGTGTGTACAGTTCGTAGAAAATAAATTATTTTCTTTCTTTCTTTCTAGTGCGCTCTTTTTAGAAGGTGCTAGTGAAGCCGAAGCCAACGCTAAGAGGCCCGTTTTATACGTGTGTTTATAATGGGAATTTGGATGGAAGGAAACTGTTACCTCGTAGCATTGTGATTTATAAAACGTACTGTAACACTAATTTCGCAGATTCAATTCCGCACGGGCATTGTTTTTCCGCGATCTTATTGTGTCCCAAAGTTGTTAAATATAAATTATTTTCAAGAAACTCAATCACGGGGCCTTGAACGCGCTCTTGCGAATAAATCATCTAACTTTCTACGGGCTATTTCCTACAGGCTATCATTCCGTTTCATGCGGTTAAATGTCTCTGCACAATTTTAATTAAGTGCCTAATTAATATTTAATGGCATGTAATTTGTTAATTTTACATTTAATGGTATGTAATTTGTTAATTTTACATTTAATGGTATGTAATTTGTTAATTTTACACGTATTCTAACTATTTTATATGTTGCATGTTTTGTTTCCAGGTTTCGAACTTGCCGGCACTTTACAAAGTAAAACTTAAGTAAATTATTTTCAGGCATGATTTTAAAAACAGTAATGTTTATGTCGCCTGTGACTGCTGGTTTAGTTTCGCTGTTAATTTGGAATTTCACTGGAAAAAGTGTTACCCGAGCTATTCATATGAAAATAGTGGAAGTGATTAGCTTAACCACTAGCCACGTCTATGCTCCTACCCATATGTCACTAAACTGTGGTCCTTCCTACGACTTAATGAAACAGTCGTTGTTTTTAATATATGTCATAAAGCTTTTTTCAGTTTAATCTAAATAAATCAATTGTGACAATACTTTTCTATGTTCCTTTAATTAAATTACGTTGAGCTTCATTAAAGTAACATTTTTGAAGTTAAATACAAAAAGAAATAATAAATCTCAAAGACTTACCTTAAAAAGCTCCACTAAATAAATCCCGAGAAACTTCGCTCCTTATTAAAAGTTCCAATTATTTCCAAACAAAACAACAATATCTTCCCGTTGACTGAATCACATTTTCCGTCAAACAAAAATGGTTCATCAAAACACTGAATCAAGTACAGGGCGTGCTCACTCGACGAGGGGTAACGAAACACTGGCCAAGCCGCACACTCTCCTCCTCAGATTGCAACTCGGCTACTGACAGGTGTCGATTGCGACCCATACACCTTCTGTGATGACTACGTAACTTAGATATTATCATATTTCACGAATTTGGTAATACAATATGCTAATTGATATCTCATTTGGTTGTCATTTCACCGAAAAGAAAGCGAAATGGTTTTATAATATTCGCGTTAACTTTAAACGCTATTCCGATGAGCTTGATCAGATACCAATAATGGTATCTGAATCATGATTATGGTATTCATTAAAAAAAATATTTAAACCACTATTCAACGTTACCAAATTTATCTATAATTACAAGCTTTTTTTAATTTATACTAAAATATATCAATGAAATGCGCTTCACTGAATATTAAATTAGCCCCAAGCTAAACATAGCTTGTACTATGCGAACCGGATAACTATAGAATACTAATGTTTATTTCATAAATATGTATAATACATATTGATACCCAGGTATAGAATAAATATTCTATTTTCGTCATACAAATGTCCCGGGTGGGAATCAAACCCATCACTACCTTTACTGACCTGTGAGACCGATCAAAGAAGATAAAATTATCCCGTTTGATGATTTCAATCTGTAATATTCCTTATGGAATGTTCATTTACTATTATAAATATAAATATTTTATTAATCTTTTTATTTTATTCATTTTTATACCAACATTTGTTAACATAAAAATGTCATAAGTGTTATTATATCCTAATTGATGTAGACAAATCTCAATATAAATAAAACTATAAAAAGAATTCCTCACTATCTCACCCTCGAGAATGAAGACAGGTTCTATTTTTTAACCCAAATATATATAATCGTTATGGGAAAGTTTTTTATACATCCTGTGTACTTTAACTAGAGTGTGGACTCTAGTTAATTACATATATCGTTTTTGGGGTTCAGGTAGATTCTTGTTCAGTAGAAGTGTGACAAAATAAGGACTTTTTTTAATAAAGTAATTTGGTGCCTTTTGTGTAAGAAAGACAACAGACTAGACACGACCTTCAGCAATGAAGATGCCGACTAAGAAGCAGAAGTGTAAGAAAGTGTTGCAGAGAACTTTTGCACAATACAACAGTACTGCTCCTACTTAATTATGGGAAGACCCAAGTTACATCGCATTGTGCCCGTCTCGCTGAGACATGAACATGAAACAAAATTTTTAATGTCACAAAATGACGAAATGAGCAGATGGCTCACATGGTGTTAAGTGGTAACCTGTGCCCATAACAAGCAATACGTCTTGGATCCCACATAAAAAAACTCAGAGAGGAATAATAGAATGATAAATCGTTAAATTAGATTGATTTGTAAGTTGGCAAATTGCAATTCGCAACGGCAATAAAAAATATATTTAAGATTTAATACACTTTGATCGTAACACACATAAAGTTATGTATATAATGTACAATAGTACTCAAAAATGGCATTGTGATATTAAATATTAGATATATACAAAATAGGGCAATAGTAGTCATCGTGCTTCCAAATTTTGTACAGGCAGTACAACTTGGCTGGCGAAATTACAAGCACTTGAGACATTCCACCTTCACGGCTCAGAGTTATGGGCGCATGCTGCGCGACTTGGATTTAGCCCTACCTGCAAAAGTACGTTAGGATTAAGTTATAAAGTTTGCCTAGTGCAGACCATTATAGTATTTGAACTAAGTCGCACTTTAATAGTTAGGTTTATACATGAGATTGGAGTGGCGTCCAGTAGTCGTTACTGCCAGTTAGGTCATTTGAAGTGCTTTGCTGTGACTGAAGGAGAAATTTGTGACGCAATGCACCGTTTAGCAAGTCGCCCCCTACAAGTATGAGTGACTAGTTTACCTAAGAATGTGGGTACAGTGGGACGCAAATATAGATGGCGCTTTCACTTTGTGATAACGCCGCGCCGCGCCGGCCGCGCCGGTGGAAATCATACATCATGATATATATAAAAAAGATCATATGTTTTGAATATTACTATTACTAAGAATATTATTAACGTTACCAAGCTATTTCTTCATGAATTCTATGGAAATCGTTATTTAACCTTAACCTTTGATTTTGACATGGTTTGGACTCTAAACCAGGTAAAACTCTAAGTTGAAATTAAAAAAAATGGTTGTCTGTAAAGTCGGTTTACTGACGATAGTTGAACGTGTCAACGTCTTAAGAAAATACTGATGGAATGGTAGCATTTTTCAAAAGAAAATTTTAATTTCATTTGTTTAATAGATTTTTATGTATATATGCACTTGATACTCGATCAAAACATGTAAATGTAAGTATTAGCAGCTGTCCACGCAGACGCATCGCTCACTCAAGTAGGAGAGAGACGGATGTCGAACGCTGCCGAACGCAAAGGCCGATTGTGCTTCTTTGTCGCTCGTTCCGCGCTCTCGCTTGCACTTGCACAAGCCTTACATGGAACGCCTCAGAGCGAGGTAACGCCGCATGAGTCATGTTTTTTCGTGCGTGCAGCCGGCTCTATCGAATTATAAGACGTTGACACGTCAAAAAACCATCGAATTCATAAAGAAATAGCGTGGTAACGTCAATAAGTAATATTCAAAACATAATGTCATATTGTTAATATGTATTGTATGTGGGTATTTACAAAAATGTATGTAAGTATTACATCAGTTGTTTGATTCCCATGATACAAGCTATGGAAAGGTTGACTAAGTTACTCTTTAGAACATCAGCTATCTGCCAGTGAAATTTTATTTCATGCAATTTTCGTAAGGATCTCTTATTTTCTTTGAAAAAAAATTATCCTATATTTAGATTAAAAATAATGTAATAAAAAAAAATGTTACTTCCTGATAATTTAGCTTTCTTTTGGTAAAAAAAATGGTTGAAATCGGACCAGTAGTTTCGGAGCATTTCGGTGCAAACAAATAAACAAAAAAATATTTCCTCTTTATAATATTAGTATAGATTGTAATGTCAATAATTGAGACGACACCGCAATTTGTCCACAACTCCAAACTGGTAACAAGTCAGTAACATGTTGGGGCGACGGTGCCGAAAACCGCCGCGCCGGCCGCCCGTCCACTCGAGTCGCTAAATAAGTAAACATCGACTTTCGCGTGTCCGTGTGTTATGCAACGTGTGGTCCACATGTCATCCGGTTGATCTCAGTTGATCTCAGTTGATCTGAGATGATCTGAATTGATCTGAGTTGATCTAAACGAAAAAAAACTAAATTGCAGGCGCATGAGACGTAAAATCCCCGTCTAGGGATACTTTGGTGGAAAGGACTCAAGTCGTATTGCTGTTGTCTATGGGCGGCGGTTACCACTTAACATCAGGTGGGCCATCAGCTCGTTCTGTCACTAATATGACATAAAAAAATCTTAATAATTTAAAATAAAATCTTTTAGGATATTTTCAGTTATTTATTTTGATTTATTCATATACATATGCTGGTTTCCTCACAATGTTTTGCTAACTCGTTCTGAGAACATTCTATTGAGCTCAAACATTTGGACTTGAACGAACGACCTCCGGTTCGAATCAGAAATTTGCGAATATTTATATAAAACGACAAAAAAACTGATACTTTACACTTTCACGGTTCACCTTTTATATTGGTAAGCGCGCTGCTCATTTTTTTATTAGTAAATTGCCACTTTGCGTACCGAGGCGGTATACTGTAGAATATTTTAATACTAATCATTAATGTCTCATTTCACAAAAGATGATTAGTTACGCATACAAGTGTTTCATTCAGACGGACAGACGGACAGACGGCACTGAGTATTAACTTGGGGCACTCAGTGTTTTTACTTTCATCTGCCTGCAGCCATGAAAGCTACTTACAATCAGGGCGGACACTATTTTCTTTGGCTCTACATGGCGAGTGACCATTCTTTATAGAATAGTAGGATAAGAGATTTATTTAGATTTTTTTAGCAAAGGATTTATTCATGATTTAAATATATTTATGGTTTGTCTTTCTTATTCTCTCTCATTCATCTCTTATTGTCTCTCATTATAATTTTTTGCTGTCTTCTAAAAATGGTAGTTTTCATTTCGGTTGTATATTTTTTTAATGTTTGTCACCTCATAACTCTGACATTTATGAACCGATTTGAAAAACTCTTTATATGATTTTGCATATACTGATTGGTCCCATAGAAATTTCGTCAAAATCGGATCATTAATTTGGTTAAAAAAAACTGGATTTATATGTCATCCATGTACGATAAATGAGGAATCATTGTCGTTCTTTGGCGATGAAATCGGTTTTTTCTTGTTTTACTGCGCAAAATAATTATTTTATCTTGTGTCTGTTTGTTATATTCTTTGCCAAAAATAAATGTTATTCCTTATACCTTTGTATATACCTAATGATAAAGCCATGTGTTATGGTCACCCTACACGATCCACATGTAAGTACCTAGTGCTGTGATGCAACAACCTAACGTAACCATAGAATAGGTAATTGTAATTGGAATTTGGTGATTGTAATTACCTAATAACACTGAATAGTTATAAATTAGATCGTTAATTAATTAATTTAATTATGAATGCACAGGTAGATAACATTTACGGGCTTGAGTCATGATGTCATATTAATCGATAATTCATATTTGAATTCTTATTACATTATAATATTACGATTATTATACGAATTTGAAAGATTTTATGTTTTAACGAGCAGATGGCCCACCTGGTATTATAGTTATTAATGATTAAAAAAGGTATTATAGTTAAGTTGTTATATTATTATTACTAAGTTTCACGTACGAATTTTGTTAGTTAAAAAGCAGTATTATTAAAAACTATAAACGCAATCGTCTGAAGCACCTAAATAATTTAGTGACTTACACGTTTGTAAAGGAACTTTTAGCTAGAGCTTGGCACAGAATGTTAAGGATGCTGTGTTTTATTTTATTTAAGACTGTGTATGATGTAATTATTTAAAAATATATTAATATTTAAAATAGCCGAATGTCGTTGAATATATTGGTTAGCTTGTGTTTTTTTAAAATCTATTTATGTCAGTTCTGTTTGTGAACAGCTGTTGAGTTTCGCGACCAGCCGAGAAACTTCTCCATACTGAGTTGATTCTGATCTAGTTTCAAAGCGCGATCACCTTCACACGTTTGTATGGGATATTGTGTTCTATGATTGTATGTGCGATATTTTGTGACACAAGTCTACTCAATGAATGTATGAAAGTTATTTATTGCTAACCATTAATAAGAAGAAGGAAGAAAATAAGATCAACTGATAGAATACTTACATACTTTTTTGTAACAACATTACACATTAACACCCAGACACAGAACAAACATCTATGTCCGTCACATTAATGTCTGTTCTGTGTGGAAATAGAACCCACGACATTATAGCACAGAAGGCAGGGTTGCTACCAACTGAGCTGTGAGGCCAGTCTATCCCCGCTCCGGATATCACCGTGTAATTCTGTGATGAAAGATGCTCATGCGCAATGCCTTGTCTAAGATGACAATCTATAATTGACGATGTGTGCTTGTGAAATGTGACTGTCGGAAAATGTTTTACAGACAATAAAACTCATGCTAAGTTCATCCGAGGAATTACTGCTACCATACACATAACGCAAGCAGTCACGCATTCGTGTTACTGTGTTACGGTTTGAAAGGTGTGACTGCCGGTGAAATTACAGGGACGAGAGACATTCCACCGACACGTCTCAGAGTTACGGGCGCATACGATGCGATTGGGTCTTATTGTGCATAAGTAGGAGATGACCCAGGTCTAGTTTAAGGTGGTTAATGTCGCCTTTAGACGCCTGCAAGACTCGGAAGAATTGCCCGCTTAGTGCCTACTAGCTAATAACCCTTTTCACGCCCTTATTAAATTGATTAAATATTAACCCTGATGGAAAGACCTCCAACGGAAGCCCATTCCGCATCCTGCAGGAGCGTGGCACTCTATATCATATAGTATGTTGGCAAGATTGCGTCCGATTCAACTCTAGCGTAGCCTAGATCTTAAACTGATAATCGTGTGTCGGAGCCTGTGGGTTGATTACGCATTTTTACGCAAGGGCGACGCAATCTCGACGAAACCGTTTACACGCACCGTTGAATGGCCACTGCATGGCAATAAACCAATTACATAGAATAATATAGGTTAGGTAATATTATATTTACGATTATTTCACACCGACCATCATTTTGCTTCATATCGTATCGTTTTACTTAATTAAGTCATGAAAAGAAACTACTTGTTTGACAAGTATTGATTTTATTCCCCGAAATTATCACTAATTTGCGAGTTAAAAACTCGCAAATTTTCCAGAATTGTTTCTATTACAGTTTAATGACGAGTCAAGGGCGCTTTTTGTTCTGCAACGCCATCTATTAATGAGTTAAGTAACTGCTGGTAGTAAGTGAGCAAGTACAAAGGTAGCGCTGTTTTATAAAAAGCGCTATCTATTAATCTATACAAATAAATGAAATCGGAGTGTCTGTTTGTAATATTAAAATAACCACTTTTTACTAAGTGCATATGGATGTATGCACGGTACATATCCCAATTTTTTTTCAAATTTAAGCTATTGCATAGCTTCTATCGCGGGCCTTGAGCGTGGAGACCGAATCCAGAAATTCCGTATCTAAAAAAACCTAACACCCCCCACTCCGACAGGCACAGCGGTGATACTTTTTAGTTTTTCCATCTATCGATAAATACCAGAACTTTTAATGACTTTTTGAAATATCACGCGCAATAGCTTTACCGCGGCAGTCTCCGAGTGCCACACGTCTTTTTTATCTGTCTGTCTGTTGGTCTGTCTGTCTGTCTATCTGTTTGTTCCAGCTAATCTCTGAAATGGTTGGACCTATTTTGACGGGACTTTCGCTGGCAGATAGCTGATGTAACAAGAGGAGTAATTTAGGCTACTTTTCCGAGGGGTAAAATAGGGGTGCCTGATATAACCGAATTCCACGCGGACGAAATCGCGAGCAACAGCTAGTAATTTTTTTTTATAGAAATGATCCTATGAAGTAAGGTCTTAAAGCTAGTAATATAACAACAAGTACTAGTTTGCAAGAATATTCAAGATGGCGGCGCTGCAAATTGTCAAACGCCATCTATCAACCGGTATTATAACTACTAGTACCACGTCTGCAAGAACGGTTGAGATGGCGCTGCAAACTGTGAAGCGCCATCTATTATCCAGTATTATAACTACTAGTACCCAGTTAGGAAAAAATTAAAGGTGGCGCTGCAAACTGTGAAGCGCCATCTATTATCCAGTATTATAACTACTAGTGCGAAGTCTGCAAAAACGGTCAAGATGGCGCTGCAAACTGGGAAGCGCCGTCTATCAACCAGTATTATACCTACTAGTACCTAGCTTGCAAAAATTTAACGGTAGCGCTGCAAATTGTGAAGCGCCATCTATTAAACAGGATTAAAACTACTAGTACCATGTCTACAAGAACACTCAAGATGGCGCTGTAAACTATGAAACGCCATCTATCAACCAATATTATAACTAATACCAAGTTTTTGAGTATTTGCAAACGTGGTAGCAGGTAGCAGGCTTGGCTGCACATTATGCCATAATGTCACATAAAATTAGGTAGCTAGATGGCGGTGCGAGGCTACAATGCGCTGTCTATCAAGGAAAACTAATTTCCACGTTAACAAAAGCAGCGAAGATGGTGCAATTTTAAGTGACGTCAAGTACTTTCACAAGATACTTTTAGCCAGTGACTGACGTCTATCAGTAAGTTTAATTAGTAAATACTATCCGTAACTGGTGCGCTTTGTTCAGCAGGTGCCGTATCGCACGGAAAGTTGCAGGAAAAAACTACGTCATATTTTACATTTCAACTAAGCAGCTTCAAAGACATTGCTTAAGTGGTCATGTCGTGGGTTCAGGGTATTTCTAAGTCACAGCCTCACAGGTACCTACAAAGGCTACACACCTAGTCCAGGAATCAGAGGTTCGTTTTACCATTATGCCATAGTCGTCTTAAACGTTGATTTTGCCGTTGTTTCATCTTCTGTAAGCTATTTTATGAAAGGTATTAGGTATGGACAGCAAAAGTCGCATGGTATTGCTCCCGTAACTGTGGGACATGAAGCCTAGAGTTACGGGCAGAAAGTCTTATGTCCTTGTAATTTAAACGCCACCAACTTTCAAATTAAAACAATAATATCCATAACTACTGCTTAGTTTCATAAATGGATAGGTAGCAGTACCTTCCCAAACGAATTTGGCACGACTACTCCTTCTAACACCTAAAGAGATTTGACAAGTAGAGGGGCGGGTCGTACAGGGTTAGAGTCGCGTTTGATATGACGTCATAATAGCTTAGTCTTGTCCGTTGTCCGCGGATGTCCCTCCAGACAGCGCCGCGCTGCGCCACTCTACTTGCCATGTAGGGCTGGCACATTGTGGTATGTATTTCTCAAATTGAGCGCACTATCGTTTTTTTTTACTATACAAATGATTTTACTGGCCTCACAGATTATTTGGTAGTAGCCCTGCCTTCTGCGCTATAGGTCGTGGGTTCGATTCCAACCCAGGACAAATATTTGTGTGACGAACGTGTTTGTTATGTGTCTGGGTATTTGAGTAGGTATTATATCAGTTCTCTGGTTCCCATGATACAAGGTTATAAGCTACGCTTAGCTTGCTTTGGTGAAAGTGTGTGAAATTTCCCCAATATTTATTTATTATTAAAATTCATATTTTTTGTTGTACTTTTTTAAAACACACTTTTTCATTCAAGCACTGGATATCACCGAGGACTATAGTAATTGTCAATAGGAATTAACTCGCCTAAACATGATATGGGTGCTGAGCGCTATCGAGGAGTTGTGTGGTCTGCAGATGGCGCCGGTAGCACCATCAGCTCCAGTTCACCATAATATTGCAGCACCATCAGGTGCACTAATACCAAATTTCAGCTTATTCAAGCTACGAGATCTGGTTAAAAATTCAGTTTGAAATTTTGATAAAAACACACATACCAACATTGCATGTTAAATAAAAGCATGTAAAATACTTGCTTGGCTTAACTTTACTTGGCTAAGTAATCTTCAAATTTTCATTTAGGCAGACCTATTTCACACAGCTCAAAATAGCACAGTATATATCTTGAACATCACTCGGCAGCCCTGCGTCGCGCAGAGTAATGTATACCCCAGAGACGGCGGACACTTCATTTGTCTCACAGGGTGCAACTACACGGAAATTTCATTAGCGCGTCAGCTCTGAACATAGTCTGTTCTATGTAGGGCATGTAAGTCATTACACTGGTACAAATTAATGTCCAAAATACGTTACTCAAATTGAGATCTTAAACTAATTAACGATAATACTAATTAAACAAATGTGTGTCATTAGTTCTCTGTGTGCCTGAAATTTAGTCTTTAAATGAGATGACATTTGTTATAACGCTTTTTGTTAACGCTAAGCCCACCTGGTGTTAAGTGGTAACCTCTGCCCATAACAGGCAATACGAATTGGGTCTTCCCATATTTAAGTACAAGAAGACCCAAGTCGCATCGTATGCACCCGTAACTATGAAACGTGAGGTGGAATGTTTCATGTGTCTGTAATTTCACCGGCAATCATACCTTTCAAACCGAAACACGGTAACGCGGCTGCATTACTGCTTGCCGATAGAAATGTATTGGCATTACTTCCCCGGACGAAATTTGCATAAGTGCTTATGCTAGATCGTTACTTAGATTGTTGTTGAGTGTCTGTGTATCTGTGTTCAATATGACACTTGCAGCTATGTTCAGCGCAATATCTCAGTTTCGGTTCTTAGTTATAATGATTGGATCACGTAAACGCTTGCGAGAATAAGTTCAATGACCAGACAATTTTCCAATAATTGTCTCCACAAACACTCGCAACCACAAAATACATAGTTTCACCTCCAAAATGGCTCCAATTTACAAGACAATGTCACATCACTTGTTCTTTTAACGTCTTAGTATCAAGGCGCACAACACCTTATAATGCTTTGAAACATAACCTGTTTTCACTACATTTGTTATACCTATAAATGAAAAGAGTTTCTAATTGGAACGTTATAGTTACCTACAGTAATACCCCGGACTTACGAGACAAGTCGTATTTACTTAGTAATCATGTCAATAACTCGGTTGGACCAGTGTGGTGAAAGTATTACAGTGTGTCAAAGAAAATCTTTTCATGCATTGGACACAATCATGTCATAAATTATTGCCTCTACATGTCGGTTTATTCCAATGTTTTCCGTCACTGTTTGGGGAATGTGATATATATATATATATATCACACATATATATACATATATATACACATATATATATATTTTCAAGCGAAATACTTATTGGTGCTCGTTAGGACATGTGGTATCGAGCGATAACCGTGTAGGAAGTAAATCAGTACAAATTCGATACTTTTTTTAGGCCTCACTACTCGGTAGTGAATCTACCTTCCGCTCTGTAAACCCGATTTCGATTCCCGCCCAGAACAAACAATTTTGAGATGAATATAGATTTTTGTTCTGTGTCTGTCTATCAATATGTATTTTTTGTTAGGAAAAATTAGGAAAAGTTAGGAAAGGGTCCACGTTGCTCGCGTTATTAGGTGATAACCCTTTGAATCCCTACACGTGTCCCCCGGGTGGTGCGAAAGGAGCAACCCAAAGTAGCAGTAGAACTTGTGATAAGTTCACCCGTAGAAGTACTGCCGCCACACCTGGTAATCTGCCGCCAAGCAGTGATGCACTTGTGTTGCTGTGTTCCGGTGGAAGGGAGTGGGTGCCGGTAAAATTGCAGGCGCATGAGACGTAACATCCCCGTCTCGGGGTGATGGACGCAATGTACTTTGGTGGAGAGGACTTGAGTCGTATTGCTGGTGTCTATGGGCGGCGGTTACTAGTTAACATTAGGTGGGCCGTCAGCTCGTTCTATCACCCAAATCACATAAAAGAAAGAGTTTTTTAATTATTATGTTTTATTTATTGTTATTGGGACTCAAATAACAATTTAGAAGAAAAACGTTTAGTAAAATAATAAATAACCACAGGTTATTTAATATTGTACTAAACCTATTTTCCCACGTAGCGTAGGTTAATAGTTCTGTTGAATGATCAGTAAACCGTTATTAATGTGTGTGCACACAAATATTGGATGTTGTGTGTTGTCATCACTCATCAGTGTTGCATCGCGTAATGAACGGAGCGCGCAGTAAGGGTCAGCGCACAGTGAGCGCCGCCCGCCCTCCGCCCGCCCTCCGCGTGCCGCCCGCGCGCGCCCGCCCGCCCCGCGTGCACAGGTGACGCACGCATGCAGCGTCATGCTGAATGGGGCAGTTCCCATTGACACCCAGTTAAAATTGACTAATTTAAGTAATATTATCAATAAAATAAATAAATCCATCACTTGTCTTTCCCATAGTACGAAATATGTTTAGTTAAATCGCGCTGTGTGAGCGGTCGTAAAATATTTATATAACAATAAAAAATAAATATTATTTATAAATATTTATTTTAGGACCTCTCATACAGCGCCATTTAACTAAGCAATAAATACATATTTCATCTCAAATACAGTACATACATGTTAATACAGTATGTTAATCACAGAAATGTTTGTATTAGGTGGGAATCGAACCCACGATCCGCAGCGCTGAAGGCAGAGTTAATACCCACTAAGGTCAGTATATTAATATAATAGCAATAGTAGGTACAGTTTAACTTAAGCTTAGTTCGTCTCGTGAAGTAGGTGCTGCCACCACACCCATTTCTTTCGCGAAGCGGAAACGCTTTCACACTGTGTTCTAGCTTGAACGGCGTGGTTGCCGGTGAAATTACAGGCACATGAGATTCAGATTCAGATTCAAAGAGACAATCACCTTTAAGTCTCAGACTTACGGGCGCACACGATGCGACTACTAACCTCCCTGGGTCATCCCTACTTTAGTAGGGAAGACCCAAGTCTCATGGGCAGAGGTTACCACTTAACACCAGGTGGGCCATCAGCTCGTTCCGTAACTTTATCACATATTTTTTTTTATATTGGGTGCCAAGTGTATCGTCACTCAATAAACTAAAGCAAAAGGTGCATTTAATAGTAACTTGATTTATGTATTGGAGAGGGGTCGCTTTCGACCTCTCGCTCCGACGTACCTTTACGACCCCTTATCACCATATTCACCCCTATATGTATAACTGTAAAGGTTATTTCCGCGTGTATCATATCCGGATTGATATCGCTAACATTTGTAATTATTCTAAGGTATTGTCCGTTTATTGGAGTTGAAATTGTGTGAATGTAGTATTTAATTATTGTGTTGCGTCCAAACCTATCGAAAGACATCCGAACGAAAACTTTTTTTGGTTTTTGTCCAATAAGAAACACTTTTCAGGCCACCAGTAAAATTTCATATTTATTTATTCAATTAAAATTTACAGTGATGTCAGAAACCTAATTTTAAAGTAGGTAACTTAAACCAGCTTACAAATAAAATTTAATGAAATAAATGGATTCGCACAATTTTAAATCATTATTTTTATATCAGACTTAATATATATATGTATAGTTTGCACAGGTAATAACTATGGGTCCTGCATTTACTACTACTGCCTGGTAATCTGCCGCCAAGCAGTGATGCACTCGTGTTGCTGTGTTCCGATGGAAGGGAGTGGGTGCCATACTAACTGAATTCATATGTTGTTTAAACGAACGGTGTCGTCGGTATGAGACTCCATACTCTCGATTGGTCCGGACGCAAGAGAGATTGAACATTGACTTGATTTGATTTGACGTTTTTATTAATATTGTATTCTATACATTTCATTTAATATTGTCTGCTATTCCCCATGGAGGGTCGGACAGGGTTCGAACAGGCGCCAGACTTAGCGATATATGAGCGCGATCTTGTATTATTTAAGTTGACTGATCGAAGTTTTCAAAGTCAAAGTCAGCAACTTCCAAGCTACTTCTTTAAGTATTTTAAAGAAAACCTAATTTCTAATTAAGAGACATATAAAGTAGTACTTAGTACAGCATATAAAATGTTCTAAATTCAATGACATCAATTGAGCTATCTAAAGACCGTTTCCAACGGTCCGTTCCATTCAATTCGTGGAATTGTGCCGAAAACAATGGCGTCTAACAGTAGCGTCATACGTCACATTAAGTTTCAACGATAGACAAGGGAAAGTCATTTGTCAAAGCCAAGACGAAAGGTTAGCTACGGCTCAGCCTTTCGATTATATTTCCTTGTATTATTGAAACAACTTTTCTGAACAAGTGTGGTGCTTTTCACCACACAATACACATAAAGTGCACTTCAAAGAAGCTCCTTTCAATATGCAGAAAAAATATATATATAGAATAGAATAGAATAGAATATATTTATTTTCATATATGAAACACATAACAAATTAAATAATAATAAATTATGTGCTCAAATGAATATGTCTCTTCATCAGTGTAATTACTATTTACTTATATTCTATGTTTAATTTCTTAAAATTATACATTTTGTCGCTGTAAAGGGGCGCTAGTCACAAATAATAAATAACAATAGTATTAATAATAATAAAAAATTGCATTGTTTAATATTGGCTAGTCAAATAATAAATCTAAAACTATACATCATATATAAAAAAAAATATATAGATATTTAAAACTCGGTGCATATACATTCAGTCAAAAAAGTATCGGGAATGGATGATGACTCGACTCGATGGTGTCACGTTCAAATATCTTGAAAGAATGCATAGGTAGTTGTTGTGGGTTGGATCTGGAAAAAAGGGAAGCTAAGTCACATGTAGAAATTATAAATAATTATCGTTCCAAACACTCGTACAATTAGTGGACAAAAGGTTCAGCCTGAGGCTACTACTGCTGGCTGGTACAGTGTAATTATTCAGTTTGTGAAATACGCTGCAACGCATCTAATGCATCGTTTATTTGCCGACCAAGTCTTAATGCATGCCATGTTAGTAGTAACCCTGTCTTGCGATGGAATGATTTTGAGGGCGCCTCAAAGAGGCTACTTATTTTATATATTTGTGAGAATACAGATGTTTGTTCTGTGACCGGGTATGTATTTACAAAAAAGTATATAAGTATTTTATCAGTTGTCCGGTCCCCATGATACAAACTATGCTTATCTTACTTTAGGGCTACTAGATACTAGATACTACTAGATAGCGCTGCGTCCACCAAAATTTAATATAAAGTAAATCCATTATTTGATATAAGAATCAGTAATTAAGGTTTAAATATTTTCGTTTAAGATCTGTGGATTTTGTGAAACTAAATAAATACAAATAAAAAATAATTTAATGTTTTTATAGCTATAGCTATTAGCCAAGGATATTTAGCATCATACAATCGCAACACACGCCACTAAATAGGTATCAGTGAATGTACTCCGAGACTTGCAAGTTCGCTGCTACGAGATGAGCCTCTCAGCGACTTGATTGAATTGGTGATGCTGCGCAGAATGTCTAGCAAACTGCGAAGGTACACCTACGTATATGTGTACTTGGGATGAGAGGCGTAAACACACGGAGCTATGTTTCATATAATAACATATTGGTGGAAATTTCACACAGCGCCATCTACCGAGAAGTGAAAGAAAACCTATGTATATAAAACTATGTAATGTGAGAAAAAACACTCCCAAGGGTTTAATTTCCATTCTGAGACTGAAAACGTGAATAAACTAGAACATATTACTGATATCACTGAAGAACTAAATTAGTTTACCACCCGATATATATTTGTTAATTTTTATGGTTAATCTTATTGGATACTTTGCCTCAAGATGAACGTTATTGATATCAATATACTACACTAGTGATTGTATAAATTCGCACCCGGAATCACAAAACACAAGCTTATAACAAGCTTAGCTTGTGATTCACAGTTGAATCTATGTGAATAGGAACTAGACATAATACCTAATTAGTTAATTATCTTTTGTTAACATTTACTATTATTGGCAAATAAATATATTATTATTATTATTATTATTATATGTAAGTACCTAAATTGTTGCAGAAAACAGGTTTACCTTAATAAATGCCCGCCAGAAAGGCAGCGCACTTCCCACCGTGTGGTTTCAGGCTATCTCCCCGTATGTTCCCAGTCTATTGATCAAGGATGAATTAATTGATCACTGTCGGCCATCTTGACGTGACAGGGCTCCGATCCGGCCCGCTATTCATTTACGATAAACTTGTAACCCAAACAATCTATACATATAATACAATTAAATGAAACTGCACTGTCTGTTTGTAATGTCAAAATAACAGATTTTTACTAAATTTCTTTCTTTCTTCATTGTCAGTACCACTTGGCCACCCATATTAAACGTACGCTGTGGCAGCGTTTTGTACAGTAATACTGAAAGAATACCAAAGGTAAAAATTCAGTTGCTAGTAACCCTGCCTTGTGCGCTGTAGATCGTGGCTTCGATTCCCACCCAGGATAAACATATGTATGACGAACATAGATGTCTGTTCTGTATGTGTTAATATCTATTATATTAATGTATTTGCAAAAAGTATATAAGTATTATATCAGTTGTCTGATTGTTATAGTGCAAGCTATGCTTACTTTGGGCCTAGATGATGCTGTGCGAAATGCCCAACATTATTAAAAAAAAAGTTTAACTTCCATTGAAAGGCAAATCACCACACCTTTACAAAATCAATCAAACATTGTCTATTAAACAAACTATAAAGCCGTGTACACAGTAAACGCTGACGCGCGCTGACGCGTGCTGACGCGTGCTGAGGCGCGCTGACGCGTGTCCGCCACGCGCCACGTCAGCGCTAATCCACTAATATCTATTTATTATTGGTACGGCATTAGATCTCGCTGTTTGCAGGTCGTTAGCGCGGCGGGAGTCCCTACCACCCCGTCGACGCGCCTTTATTGCATGTTACTGCATGTCAGAATTACTCAACGAAAAAATGCATTTCACCTATAATTTTAATTTTGTTTATTGTTCTCACCATTCTTGATATTTTAACTGACTTAAAAAAGAGGAGGAGGTTATTAATACGGTTGTATTTTTTTTTGTTTTTTTTTAACTCGGAATTCCGTCATTTATAAAATACATTTTTCTATTAAAAACTCTTTGGTGTTTCAGGGATGCCCCCCGAATTAAAAGTCAGTTCATACATTCTTCACTGAATCCATTTTATAATGGCTGAATGATAATATTATAAGGTTTCTTAGTACAAAAAAAAACTTTTTTGACACCCGGGTGGTATGGTCTGGCCACCAGCGTTCCTTTGTTCATGTTTAAAAAATATATGAAATATAAATGTTGTAATGGTACCGGAAACAGCGGCGGCGCACGGTAGCGGCTGATACTGCAATTAGCGAGTAAATGTCAAAATTCTATGTGAACTACACGCTCTGCTACAGCGTGTTGGTCCTACGAAATGTATTTGGAAATGTGGCCGTCGAAGAATCTAGCTTAAATATCCAGATAACTTTAAAAGCGGAGTGACTTAGATCTCCTATGACTTAGATGATAATACTCAGCGGTAAATTTTTGGTTAGATCATCTAAACATGACACTAGTAAGCTAATGTCATACTATGTAATTGTCTTATTTTTTTTTACGTTAATGTTATTTAAAAACTGTGTTGAAATTAGGTGATAATAATAAATAATAATATAGGTGGACTTTTCACACAACACCATCTAGCCCCAAAGTAAGCTAAGCAAAGCTTGTATCATGGGAATCAAACGACTGATATAATACTTGCATACTTTTTTGTAAGTACATACATATAATATATATTAAACACCCAGATACAGAACAAACATCTATGTTCGTTACACAAATGTTTGTCTCGGTTGGAATCGAACCCATGACCCACAGCGCAAAGACAGGGTTACTACCAACTGAGCAACGAGGCCAGTCAATTAGATTTATTATATTTGATTATATTATTGTATTTGTAGGAGAGAGCACCCTGTAGAGGTGTGAACGAGCTGCGCACGCCGCCGCCGCGCCGCGCCGCGCCGCGCCGCACTGTTGTTCACACATCGCGTCAGAGCTGTTCTCCTAGATGTATGCACCCCTGCCATCTCCCTGGTATCAACTGAATCATATTAAACATGTTCTAGTTATTTCAACATCTCAACTGAATCATACTGAACATACTCGAGTCATTTCAACATCTCAACTGAATTATACTAACCATGTTCTAGTCATTTCAACATCTTAACTGAATCATGCTAAAAATGTTCTAGTCATTTCATTATAGCAACTGAAATAATGAAAAAATCAATAATAATAACGATTTTTTATTTCTGACCTTTATAAAATCGCCTCTCTCTAGCTATCTAGCTTTAAAAGTTTGCTGGAAGAGAACGCTTCCTAGGCTCGCCTTTTGTACGTGCATTAATTTGTCCCCTTTCTGTACACCATTACACAAAAGAACATGAGTCAAACTGCTTAAAATATGTGTACTGTCTTAACGCTAAGAAGCGATCTCTATAAGGAAATCTTTGTGTACGCTATATGTGTACCATAGAGATAAAAGACCTGGAGCCTAACAGTACATATACAATGTTGGTTGAACACCTCCGAGGCCCGATTCCACAAAACCACAATAACTCACCGGTTAAAGCAAGTTCGCGTCGACGCGTGAGGGCGCGGGCGCGGGCGCGGGGGGCGCGGGGCGCGACCCCCGCTGTAAATCAGCGCCGCCATGATTTAATATTAATGATGTTTTAACCTTAGTGATTTATTTGATGTGGTGCAAGAAGTAAGAATTTAAATGTAAAGTTAACTAACTATTTTCGTGATATTTTTCCTCATTAAGAATTTAAATAAATTATACTTGTGTATCACGGTGCATTGGTGTTAACTGTGTATATTTAATAATAAATAAACAAATATTATATTTAAAAAAAATGATTTTTTCTTAATATATTAGTGTTTAGTCTTATCTACGCAACGAGAGATTTCTTTGTTCGGTTAAATACGGACTGGTATATAAAGAAGTATAGAAAATATTCAGATATGTTAATTCAAAGTCACAGTCTACAACTTAAAGTTACCATATAATAAAAATAAATAATAAAATAAAAATAAAGAAATGGTTTGTTAACGTCAGTTATATTCAAAATATAAGGCCATGCGTACCTACTTATTGCTAAGTTAGACGCCTATTCAGACCTACCCTCCATGGGGAAGGATAGCTAAGAAACATCTTAAGAAAGATTCCTTTATTTACGCAGTCGTGATAGTTTTGACAATCAAGTATCTCAATCTTTACTGTTTACATTTAAATGCAGAACAACTGTTAATGTTGCCAATTTTAATCCACGAGTTGTAGCCAAAGAGTTAATGTTGTGATTTTTACAAACGGTATAAAACTTTGTATTCAGGAATATAATAATGAATGTATAGTGATGTATTAAATAAAAATATATGTATTTGCTGAAATCCTTGCAATTTTTTGAATGTAGCTAAAAATGTTAATCCAATAATATAAACTAATATATAATAAGATAAAGTATTTCTTTTTTCATCTATTATTTCACATTACTTTGAAGTTTTTTGTATATTGAAACTTTTAATATTATATTTGTTAGGGTGTAAAAACGTCGCTTTCCGCTCATGGCTTGTCCAATGTTTGCAGTACGGTGGTGTTGGCCCCCGTTTTTGTTTATTGCTAATAAGCCATCGTAAGCTATCCGGGTAAATTGCCTGTATCTTTGTTGGGGAATTTGGTCTATAGAATAATATCCTAAATTTTCAAAATGTTTATCTCTCTCTCTTTCTCCCTTGAATTTCAATCTCTCTTATTTTACTATCGCAGTGTAAATTTAATAATTTCATGGTTAAGCAAACATTTAGTAGCTTATGTTAAAGTAAGTTTGTCCGGGGAAACACTGCTTTCATATCCATTTCCGCCGCGTGGCTGCCGGTTAAATTACAGGGACATGGGATGAAATTTCAGATACATTCCACCTTCATGTCTCAGAGTTACGGCTACGATGTGACTTGGGTCTTGTTCTGTTTAAGTAGGGGAGTACCTAAGTTGTATTACTAGTTAAATTATTATTATTATATTGTTATTTATTGTATTATTACTTAGTTAGTTATTATTAGTTGTTTAGTTTTTTATGGGTGATGGTTACCACTGGTGGGCCATCGGTGGTTTTATAACTTCATTTCATAAGAAAAGGGATGTAAATAAATGATTCTGATTCTGATTCAAATCACCTACGGCGCTTGGGATATTGAATTTAGATGCAAGTCGCGTCGTCACTGATATAGGACATGTGCCATTAATTCCACCGGCAGTCTCCGACCAACAAATGGTAAGGCAATCTTTGCCGAGCGAGTTATCACCGAATGAGAACGCGAGCAACAGTTACACACAGTTCGCTTTGATTCCAGTATGTTTGCGTTGTCTGTTCGCACCGCGAGGCGCTAAAAGTTACCAGCGACCGGTTGCCATGGAGTAGTACACGGTGGCTTCACGATCCACGGACACGTGAAGGTTAAATATACTATTACGGAACTAGTAGATGGCCCACCTGGTATTAAGTGGTTACTGGTTACCTCTGCCCATAACAAAGCAATAAGAGTTGGGTCTTACCCTTCTTAGATATAAGGTCGGTGTATAGGTTTAATATCAATATAACTTGTCTGGCTTCACATCTCAGTTGGTAGTAAATCTGCCTTTTGCGCTGTAGGCAGTGAGTTCAATTCCCACTCAGGACAAATATTTGTATGACGAACATAGCTCTTTGTTCTGTGTCTTGGTGTTGATATGTGTATTTGCAAAAAAGTACCTACATAGTTTTTTATTATTTTTTATTTTTTATTACATATGTTTTTTATTTGTGTTTTTTTATTATTATTATATAAGTATTTCGGGCTAGATGGTGCTGTGTGAAATATCCACCAATATTATTATTTATTTTCGGTAATAGTTGATGGCGCTGGCTACACGATCGTCATACATGAAATATTTGAAGGTAAGTGTAGCACAGCGATTGTAATTTAGGAATTGGATTTTAAAGTCAATTATTAAAGTTACTAATTAATAGATCACGCGTAGTTATTGCGTAGTTTGGAAATTGTATTCCGATGATTAATATGGATATTAATTTTGGTGGATATTCCACACAGCGCTATCTAACCGCAAACTAAGCATAGCTTGTATATATCGCTAGTATATAATAAGCATAGCTAGTACTACGGGAACAAGAAAATTATCAAATACTTAAACATATTTATAAAAATGTAATGTATATTAACACGTAGACTCAATAAACATATTTGTACTGAGTGAGAACCGAACCCACGACCTACAGCGCAGAAGGCAGTGATATTATATCGCAGCGGTGAAAATACCTCAAAACCAGTACTATTTCTTTTATAACTCATACATAATAATTAATATACTATTGAAAGTAATTCACTGTTACCATATAAAACTTTTGACCAGATTTTTGCTATTTGTCTTATGTTTATTATTATGTAAATATATCTAAAGAAAATATATCGATTTACATACATCGCGTGTTCCAGAATGAGAATGGAGTATTCACTCGTTTTACAAATGGTCAAATACCATAATCCTATCATAAAAATATCAAAAATAAACTGACCTAATCCGCCATTACGTCATAAAAAATGCGGGTGTTACCAGCGCGAATTTTTTCCCCATTTCTCGGGAATAAAGCCGTTTTATAAATCAGGCTTTAATACAGTTTGAAATATGTTTGTTGGTAGCTAGTTATGCGCCGTTTGTATTCTGCCCGGCTGTACGCTAGGGATGGGGTATGGTTACGGATGTAACTTACGGAATCACGTATGATTTTTCTGAATTTTCTTCTAAGACTCTGGATAATTAAAATAATAACATATAATGAAAAAATACAGCAATGCTCATAAAAGCGATCTAAGCTACTGTGTTTTATGAAATATCCGCTTTATTTTTCTAAATTGAATTTAGGGACTTAAATTACTTTATAAATATGGTGATATAAAATCATGACATTATTAAACATGATGTTGCTAATGTCACAATTTATTTTAAGTCATTCCCGGATATTTTTCATTTTTCCCTTATCAGCCACTAACGCTAAAATCACTCTTTTTTCATGGCAACCCTAATACATCCATCAATCAGTATTTTCTTTGCTTCTATTAAATTTATTTAAGCTTTTGTACATGCTATCTATCTAAGATATTTGTATGTAAAAATATGGTATTTATATACATGAAAAATATTTATCACATTCTTAGTTCATCATCATAATATATATTATAATATATGTATATGCCCAACCAAGCTAATTAATTTATTATTTTGAACTTCTTCCCTTTTATATGCATTCTTATTGCTCCACACATTTACCTCAACATTCTCATCTCATGTATTTACTTATTGTTTTATCTTTATATTTACAGCCCAACATTCAGATCCATGCCTAACAACAGGTTAAGTCACCACCACTACCTGAAGTAATGGAGATGAATCAAAATTTATTTTTGTTAAAAAATATATTTTACCAGAAAGCTTTTCAAATCAGTCTTTGGATAACATCGAGGGCTAGGTATCGGCGTCAAGACAAATCTAACGAGCTTAAACATATATGGCTGCTGTAAGCTATTATATATATATAAAAATACGTCCGTATCCGTATTACGTAAAAGCGAGCGATCCCATCTCTATTGTTTACTGGTCGGGCGGGGCTTAGCACTGGGTTTAGGGAAAAATTTGTGAGTTCGCTGCAGATATATTTGTCGCCGTTTTGTGTCTATATTAGTCAGTGTGCTGGTAAATCTACATGATAACAGTAAATTAATATGATGGATTGCGTAATTCGACGACTTCATTGAGGCTGCAGTTCGTGTAATGACCCAGGCAGATATAATAAATAAATAAATATTAGTGGACATTCCACACAGCGCCATCTAGCCCCAAACTAAGCAAAGCTTGTACTATTGGCACCATACAACTGATAGTATTGTTATAAATCTTACTTATCACAAACATATTTGTTCACCATATACATTTTTGTCCTGGGTGGGAGAAGATATCGAACCCGCGACCTACAGAGGCATGTCAAACGGTAATTGCTTATTTTATTTTTCCAACAGTCTGGTATTTGAGAATGATTCTCAAAACTGTATCAATCCGTACACTCGGCTACAGCGTTGGTACAGTCAGCAACATATAACAGTAATGTACGGGTCCCGAGGGAATACAGAGCTTAGCTCTTAGCACGGATCTGTAGGGATGTGCTTGTCACCATCGGCCGATATCGATAATTTTGTGTATCATATAACTGATGGCTCACCTGACGTTAAGTGGTAACCGCCGCCCATACACAACGTCCTTCACGTCTCAGACTTAAGGGCGGATACATTGCAACTTGGGTCTTGTACCTAAGTATGGGGGGGGGACCCAAGACGCATGCTTTTATGGGCAAAGGTTACCACTTAACATCAGGTAGGCCGTCTTGGACTTTCTGAAACTGAATCAGATAAAAAACAAACGAGCTATACTGTAGTCACATGTGTCACATCTGACATCTCACCTTGGTAATAAGCAATATTAAAATAAGTTCCTGAAAATCTAGGCCTCCGGCAGTCCATAGAATACCATCGCCTATCTCAGTGATATGGTCAGGCAAAATGGTGGGGATAGACCCTTTTGCTGTTGTAGCACACAAGTAGGGTTCGTTTATTTTTCTGTTTTTCCAGTTTTATCAAAATGTATTATAAATTGTGTACGTGGTATTTGTCATTTATTATTTTTTTTATTTTTGTGTCGCATATGTTTAATAACTCTTTCTTTTACATTTCTTGTGTAATATATATGCGTGCTAAATAGCGAATAAACGTTTTTCTATATCTGTGTCTATGAAAATAGCAACCTCTATGTATATCAAAAAAGGTAGTGCGCTCTAGTTCGGCTCTTCTGGCTTCCTTTTACTCACTCCGTCCCTTTTCAAGAAACACTCTCACAGACTGCAGGAAAGCGAGAGTATACATGTCACACATCAAAAAAATACTGAGAGAGGCATCAAAGTAATAATAAATAAATTCTATAATTAATCTAAGACAGAGATACCCATAACTAGGTAGTGGATGGCCCACTAATGTTTGAATGTTTGGAAACATCGATAAGTTGCTTCATGTCACTACACTATCAACTTCGCGAGATGCGACTCAGAAATCGCTTTCAAATGAACGCCTTTTAATGAAGACTTCATTTGAAATTCAGATGTCAGTGAATTGAAAATTTGCATTATATTTCCTGCTTGTAAATTTTAGATACATAATGTCACGCATTACACCCGCAGGGGTAGGCAGAGCGTCAAAAAGACCATCTTTCAAATCGCAGGAACACTATCGTGGGAGCGTAAGGACGGGTAGAGCTCAGCTTCACCATTGTTTTCCCACGAATAACTCAGCACTTTCTTTCAGAAATTAAGTGATGCAGCAGCAGCATGAATCTGTTATTATGGAGGCAGACTGATTCTAGAATTACCTCTCAACATTAGGCCGGTCACCTGATCATTACGTCACTTTGTTAACAAAAAAGACCCTACCATACCCCGCATGTAGACAATGCAATGCATAGGGTCAGGGAAGTTAAAAACCGTGTAAGTTTATTACAATGGAGCGAATAAAGTGAGGGTGCTAAAGTACACTGAAGTGGAAAAAATATGGAACATGACATTCTCTCAATAGACATCGTGAAGAAACTAACTAAATTAATTATTTATTAATTAATTTTATTTTATTATTATTAAATTAAATAATTAATTTAATTAATTTTTTACAGTTGCCCGCGACTTCGTGAGGAATTCGGTTTTATAACGCACTTCTACTTTACTCCTCAGAAATGTAGCCTAGTTACTCCTCATAACATCAGCTGCATAGCCCGTGAAAGTCTCAACAAAAGCTCTTCAGCCGTTTCGGAGATTAGCCGAAATAAACAGACAGACAATAACTTAAAACATTTTTTTTTTTTGTTAGTATTGTAGATACTTTCAAATGCATTTAGTAAAAAGCTATTTTGACATTACAAACTGACTTTTATAAATATGTCTAAACTGACTTTTATAGATTCGAGACGTGTGATTACTACCTACGTCCGTTTATGCAACAGAATTTTATTCTGAATCTATTCTGTTTTTAACTAATACAAAAAAAAACAATTCACATAAAGATGTAAGGAAGAGCGAAACCACCTAATACAAGTATTTGATACTTAAAAGGTGGTTTCAACATTGTTGTTATTTTTAAATATTAAGCCAATGAAAATAAACATTTTGTAATTGTATTTTGTACATAATAATCTTAATTTGGAAGTTTGAATATTACGGCCGTTATTTTAAAGGTCATTTATTAAGTTTTGTAAATTAATTATTTACGATCACCTACAAAATGACGTGTAATATGAAGCCAATACCTAGTTAACAGTTTTTAGTAGCACAATTTCACTTGCAGGTAGTCATAACATGCTTTAAAGAGACTTTTGGTACAACAACAACAAAATATACAAATTATACAATTATAATTTTCAGGATACCCATTATTTTGTCCGCAACAACACAGGTTACATCGGCTAAGGCGGGTGCGTATTAACTTATAATAAACTGCGCGGTTTTCTACGATGCATTACCACATTAACAGTGTGAATACACCCTAACTTTCTATTTAATTATACAAATTTACGCTTTATCTTATACGAATAAGAACCATATAGGCCTGACATAATTTAGGATTGATTTTGTTCGTTGAAAACAGATTTGATAGGCGGTTCTCACCTCTTATTGCAAAGGTTTAGAGTTGAATTTCGGATGGCTGCTTGAGGCATTTGAACTATTAGTAAATTTAAGTTCCCTAGACATATCAGACATTAAAGTGAGGGAGTATTTTTATTAAAATCATCACTTAGCGCCTTAAAGTTGTTTTGATGTTTGCATATTTAGTTTAAGTTTTTGATTTCAGATTCTACGGATGATTAGATCAACTATGGTGGTAAGATCTAATTAATAATTATTGTAAAATAGCATCCTGACTGACAGACAGACAACGCCTAAACCAGTGGTCTAGGAGACTTTTGGGTTTCAAGCAACAGATGGCCCCCATCTCCTATCTTTCCGTAACAGTAATACATGAAAAAAGTTATGTGATGGTGATGGTTACTAAATTATTTTAAAGGCCTACTACTAGATATTAGTTCTCTCGAACTAGTGTAGTGAAAGGATTTTAAGTGCGCCTCAAAGAGCCCGTTTCGTGCACTAGACACATGTCTTCGAATTTTTGGTTCTAGGACATGTCGGTTTCCTCACGATGTTTCCTTCACCGTTATGAGAACTGGTACTGCGCACATAAATTTATCAAGCGAAAAACGTCGGGATTTGAACCAGCAACCTTGGGATGGAAACTCGGGATCAGTACTACTGGGCCACACAACACTCTCCACTATAAGGACCTGAAAGTCAGCAATTAAGGCATAACTGAAAAATACATTTTGGGTAACGTTTTATGTCAAATTAAATCAAAATTATAAAAGTGTACTTTTTATGACTTCGAATACGTGTTAAAAAAGTTTCAAGTAAGGGAACAATAAATTTGGACACTAGAGTTGAATAGGTAATAATAATTGCATATATGAGCGAGATGGACGGCATTTAGAAACTAATTAGATATTAATAACATTCATAGGAATTAATAAATGAGCTGAAATGTGAAAAGGCTACCACAAGATTGAAATCTGCATTCAACTAGTTTTAATATAATTTGACAGTCATAGCTGGCCTAAAATAAAAAGTTAAAAGTACAATTACGCTTCAAACAGAATCAAAGTTTCACTAAAACACGATCAAAGCGTCCTGTCAAAGGATTCCATCCCTCTAATAAAAGCGCGAATTTCCGTGCGACTGTGCCGGCCGGGGTACTTACACTCGCACCTTTGAACGCAATATCACAAATACCTGGGGTGATGACGCACACAAGTGGATAACAACATTTAATGAGGAATATTTTGAGAGTGAAGTAGGTATCCTGTCTCAAGACTGGCCTCACAGCTCAGTTGGTAGCTACTCTGCTTTCTATAGGTCGGGTTTGATTCCTAGACATGAAATGTTAGTCTACGACTAACGATAAAAACATTAGTACATTATATAGGTATATATCTTTTACAAAAAAAAAGGAAATAAGTATTCTATCAGTGTCTAAGCCTAGCTAATACGGGGTTAGACGGAGCTCTGTAAAAAAAATGTTTAAATCCAAAATACATGTAATTGAGTCCACTGCTAACACGGCTTATTCACTTATTGACCGGATGCATGTTAATGACGGCAATTAAAAGACCTTAATAAAATAAAGTCAAAATATTACCAAAATCTCTTTATATTTGACTATGGAAATTGCAAGCAACCATAAACAAAGGTGTTCTCATTTTATTCAGTTTTTTTTTTTATTATTTGGCCTAACTAACCAACTAACAACTCTTTTGCAATTGGACTGCTGAAATCATCCTTAACAATTTTCTACCCGACTGTACACCTCCGTCGGTTAAGTACAGGCGAGTGGAGTGGAGTGGAGAACGCAATATGTTGCAATTACACAACTCAGACAACTCACAGCGGCCGCGGCACGTGACTTCAATTTGACGTAATTAGTCTTGACAGCGCGATTGTACCATTCAGCTGACATCTCTTTATGAATTGTCAATGTATTTGACAGATACTCATTGCCCTGTCAGTGATTATAGTTTTAGTAAAAAGTTTGCAATTTCGTTTTGTTTTTAGATAGATAGATAGATATACTCTTTATTGTGCATAATTTACACCGTAACTAAACAATTGCAATCTTAAACTAAAATAATATAACAAAAAATTAAAAACAAATGCACAAAAAGTTTTAAATTTTTATATATTAATTCTAACGGCTTTTTCGCAGTTAGACCAATAAATAAATATTAAAATCTACAACTAGAGTTATTTAAACAATTAACACTAAAGTACCTACTTATTTATTATTTATACTACAAATTAATACGGAATATATCTGTACGTCACAGACATACTAACAATTAGTATAGTCATTATCAGGAATAAATAGTTACCTATGGATTAGGAATTGCTTAAGGTTTCACAAAATCATTACCTTTTTATACTGTTTGTGTATCATTTTTTTAAGTAGCTAATGACGACCTTATTCAAAAAAAATAATAATTTGGAGATACAAGTTATTTTTTGATGGACAATAATTACATAACTAGAATTACTCTTCTGTTGGTGAATGATTTCATTAAATCTTTAACAATGGTTGTGGTCGAATATCGAACATTTTGGCGAACGTAAGATAAAATAATTTTAATAATAATTATAAAGAAGATACTTCTTAATTATCTACTAATAGGTATGAGTCAAGAATCAAAAGATGTATTACCGTTAAAAATATTTATAACGTATATTTCAGGGGTAAATATATACCTCCTATATATATTATATTCATTTAAATTAATATCTAATATTTATCAAATTAATATTTACGTAAAAGTATTATCGTAAAGCAACAGAGCAAAACACCGAACTGAGACCCGCACTGTACAGGTAGATATTTAAATTACATTCCTGGCGCGCGTCTGTACCTGAGAGGTAGAGGGTGGAGTAGGGGATGAGGGATGAAGCGACTGTAATTGAGATACAGGGTGCCCGAAGTTACATACTTGGAAGTAGACTTATGCCAAGTTCGTCATTAGAAGTACTGTCTCCATACCCATGTGTGCCGCCAAGAAGTGAAGAAGTAGGTTGCCTTTGAAGCTAATATAATATAGGTGGCTATTTCACACAGCATCATCTAGCCCCAAAGTAAGCTAAGCATAGCTTGTGTCATGGGAAAACTGATATAACACTTATAGTCTTTTTTTGTAAATACATACATATAATACATATTCGGCATATGTGAACAGAAGAGAATGAAGACATGTGTGAAATGTACACCAATATTTATTATTATTATTAATTTATTTATATCCTAGGTAGGACTCAAGTTACATCGCGTGCGCCCGTAACTCTCGTGAAGGTGAAATGTCACATGTGCCTGTAATTTCACCGGCAACTACACCTTTCAAACCGGAACACAGTTACGCGAATGCATTACTTCTTGGCAGCAGAAATGTATAAAATATTTATTAAATTAAAATATACAAAAAATCCAAAAAAAAACCACCCTTAATAAATCCGTTTCGTAATATGTTGCTGGGCGGGCAGCGTAGCAGCGTTGGATTCTCCCGCCACTTTATATTGCATTTTTTATGAAATTCTTTGATACGCTCCGTTTTCCGTGTTTCGCTTGGAATGCTTTATGTACAATTCGGACTAGTGGTGGCAGGGTGGTACCACTCGAGACAATCTGAAGGTTTTGATTAATATAACTGCGACTGGCCTCACAGTTTAGTTGCCTTCTGCGCTGTAGGTTGTGGGTTCGATTACCAAGACAAACATTTGTGTGTTACATATGTAGATGTTTGTTCTGTATCTGGGTGTTAACATGTACCTTCCTATTATATGTACATATGTATTTACAAAAGATTAGTATTAAGTACTTCATAGTACGTACCTAAGTAAGTATTTTGTCAGTTTTCTCATTCCCATAGTACAAGCTATGCTTAATTTGGGTCTGGACGGCACTGTGATGACCAATATAATGTTTTATTTTATTTATTTATATATCCGATATGCAAATGTTTTCACTTGGGGAATAAATAAGCAAACGACAGTGAAACAAGAAAACCTCAGAACATATGTGTTGCGCGGAACTGTGTAGGTACATTATTATAAGATATTTATTTATGAAATGTAATTTATTACGCGGTGATTCAAAAATATAAGCATCTAATCGATAAGTGACGAAAATAATTAATAGTAATATTTTAAGGATGCATCACGTTTAGGCGCATTTCGAACCTGAGATATTGTACCTTCACGTTAGGTAGGGGCGGGTACGATGCAACTTGAGTCTTGTCGTACTTAAGTAGGGGAGAACCAAAATTAGACAGTTTGTTGTGGGCAGAGCTTTCCACTAACACCAGGACGGCCGGACCGTCGACTCGTTCCGTAACATTGCCACAAAAAAACAAACTTGCATTTGGCCGTTATGTCTTGATCTTTCTAATGCTCATTCTTCATTCTTCATTGTTTTATCAACTAATTTTTTAAGTAGGTTAGATAGTTAGTGCACTAAATTAGATAAAAGCGGTGGAAGAGACATCTATTCCAAGACTCTACGAAAAAAAAAACCCATAAAAATAAGAACAATATTACAGTTATATAGTTTCTTGATCAACCAAAAACGAAACCTTCTTAGAGCCCATACAAGAGAAAAAAAAAAGAATACAGAATTCATCTAAAACAGTTCAATTAACTAAAATAAAACCTTCTTAGAGCCCATACGAGTGATAAAAAAGGAAACAGAATTGATCTAAAACAGTTCAATTAACTAAAACAAAACCTTCGTAGAGCCTCTACGATTGTCAAAATAAAAAAAAAAAACGCCATTCCAATCATATTTATTTATTTATTTATAAAACTAGGGTTCACAGCGTTATTACTTAAAAATGATGTACTGTCAAATGATAATTGTCCTTATGCCAATTCGAACCCTCATTTTGTATCTTGAGGTTGTGTGAAAAACAAGAAGTAAACAAGATTTTTATATAAAAAAAAAATATGAAAAGTATGCAACGCTAATATAAAAGTATCCATATAAAACAATATATATATATCAAACTCTTCGCGTTTGGAGAACGTACGAAAATAAAATCCATTCCCATTCAAGTGGGCATCGCATTCCTTATTCAAAAGCGTCCGAAAATTAAAGGCGCTTACAAGAAATCGCACTCAACGGCGGCGATCCAACCTGAAATATTCCGGACTCATTCGAGTACTCTTATTTACCGGGACTATACCGGTATAACGAATTATATCACGGATACACGCAGTATTTGTTTTTTCCATTACAAAGGAGCGGAACGCCCCGCGCTCGCCGGCAATAATATTTCAATATCCCGACGTGGGTGCCAACCCTAGACGCTCACAAAGTGATTTCTGCGCATTCCCATTGGTCCAACCCGGTCCGCCGTGACGCGTTCGATAAGCGAAACCTTCGGTAGACAAAGACAGAAGCGAGATACGTGTATTCGAGCCGCTGGGGTTGGAACGAGACGGCTATGGAAATGTGGTGGCATGAATATTGTATGCATGAAAGGCCCGTATCAATAATACGTGCACGAATGAAATAATAGATTATTCGTTTGTTCAAATCGAACGTAAACGAAATGTAAGCGTCCATTACTGATGCAGCCGCGCCGGTGGTGAGAGGGGTGTATGGGCGTCGCTGGGGTGGGAAAGGGTCCGATATAGTTTTGTGGGTCGCGTTCGGGTCGCGGATCCGGGCAACAGTGAGCACTGTCTGTTTTCGTAGCAGTCGACGGACGGTTTTCACATTAAACGATCATTTTAAGGGCGAACCAATCAAACTGCAAATTTATACAAATTGATACTAAACGGGTTATATTAATTTTATAACAAAAATTAAGTGTGTAAATAAGTTTGAACGGTCGTAATTAAAACTAATTGGGTTTAATAAAGCGCTAATTATTTTGTATTAAAGCCGCTTTTCGCTGGAATTTCGTCCTTTTTTTCGGCTCGCGGGCGTGTCCTTACTTTGAACGGCTATGAGACACTTTGTACTAAAATAAAATAAAAAGTATCTCCAAAAATGTTTGGTCCTTTGTGCAGTGATTTTAGATTTGTGTTATAAAAGGTCCCAATACAATACTGAGTGTACTGAAAACTGAAGTGTACTGTATACTGAAAATTACTGTGATAGTTTTTAAGCTGTTTTTGGGATTTTTGACGAATATTCGTGGAGAAGTGGAGAAAAGATGCCGAAATAGGGGGTGGCCAGGGTTGGCCTTTTGAGGCCATGCTCAATAATCTCACTGCGACAGCTTTAGGAGGTAAGATGAATTCATTAAGTACACAATCCATATACTTAGCTGATAACGATTAATTAATTAATAGTAATACTTATTTTATTAATTCTCTTTAAAATTCTCTACCTCTACCTATAATATCTCTCTGTCTCTGACTTAGGTAGGTACTTACTTCATTTTGACATAAACTTTTTTATCGTTAAGTAAGTAGATCATTAATGTTTGGTACCTAACTGAATTTATTTGTAAGAAAAAAATGATACCCATTATAATAGGTATATATTTTACCAAACAACTTTAATGGATATCCAGTTCTGCCTATGAATTAAAAAAACAAGCGATTATGTTAAATAATTTTCTATTTATCAATTCATAATAAAGTGAGGTACCTAATTAAAACAGTAAAATTGTTTATTTAAATGTTATTGTAAAATTAAAACATGAGGATATCCGGATATCCAGATGACCTGCCATAGACATTAGGCTACCTTTTTTGTGTTATTTAGTTGGGACGACGAGAACGAATATTAGTTAAAATATTACTAACAGCCTCACTAAAAACTAGTAGTTACCCAGGTACCTACTGTAAAATTTATAACTTTCAGACAAATAAAAATATTTACACCATCACCACACACTTAAATTATTATCGATTTACGATTAAGATTAACAATTAACAGATAAATATATAAAAAGGCAAACCTAATAACTTAACCCCATCATGACGTCCGTGTGCACGGAAGTTGGACACGCCAATTTCTACGGCTGAATTTACGGACAAAGTTATATGGTTTTACAGTCATTCTTCTTAATTAGCTTTCCCGGTAGATAACTTCGTAGGTAGAGTTCATGCAAAAATGGCTTGAAACTGGTCTTTACACCAAATCGAGAGAACATTAAAGATCTTGCACATATGCTCCATATGGGAATCAAACTGATATGCTTGAATATCAGTCTATTGCTGAAACCGCACGCCATACTTTTTTTTACCACTACGCCATAGTTAGTCTTGTTTTTTTTCAAATAGTATTCAATAATTCGGTCTCAAATAAAACTCCTTTCTACAAATTTTTCTTTTTTCTACAAAGGTTTCAGTTCAAAAGGGAAAAACAATTCTAGACTTTTATATGCTCTCAGTTGTACAATCACAAGTGTGATGAAGTACAAGTAACATTAATAATAAATAACATCAAAAATCACTTAAATCAAATATAATTATATTCATTAATATATATAGTATATACAACAAGTCCTAGCATTAATTTGTCGTTAGAATGATTGCATAGATTGTAGAAATGAATTCTCTTTGAGTTAAAGAATATAATCTGTCCAAATAATAATCGAATCATTCAAGTTTTTGATTCGATAGAAAAATACAAAACACAAGTTAGAAAATGTATCGCCTTATATACGACTCCAAATAAATAAATATCGTTTAGATACGTTTTTAAATATTTTAATTTAAACATTTATTGTAGATTGTAATTCGGCTGATGGACGTTTACAAGCTGTTTCATTAAGAATGCAACGGAATTAAAGTCTATATTAAACATAACAATTTGTTTCCCTAAAGCTCGTTCAACCTATTTAATTCGGAAAAAACAAATGAGCGCATGAAAAAACCCCGAGCATATTAAAAAAGCAAACAAAACAACAATACAAAATTAAAATATTCATAACTATCTCACCCCAGTGTGGCAAATAACCCCGCAAATTGCGCGGCTCCCTCCTAAAGGCCAGAACAGTTCTATTTTACGGGATTCAATTCCATTAAGGCGTGTTTATGGGCGCACCTTAATCCCGGGATCACAGGGTTTATTTGAGCTTCGACTTTCAGCGGGGTTACAATGTTGCAAAATGTTTTTCTTGCAACACTAAGCCAGAGATAAAAAAGAAACACAAAGCTGGTAATAATATGACAGATAAGAGAAGACCAAGTCCGCCCAATTTCTCCAAAAGCAGTAGAAGGTTCATCTGGTCATGTGGTAACCTCTGCTCATAACAAGCAATACGACTTGGGTCCGGCCTTACGTAAGTAACAAAATTAAAAATAATTTTGTTACTTCCTAGAAAGGTATAAAAAGGTATGGTGGCTGTACTTCCCCTTACGGCCACTTTAAGGCCACCAGCTCGTTCCGTAACATTATCTCATGAAAGAGTCACACAGTTTAATTCAAATACTAATTATAGAACTATCAAACCAGATTTAATATTTGCGTTAGTTGTAGGCTCAACTGACGTATATCTGATAAAACACGTGAAGTCAGAGTCAAAGTCAAAAACATTATTTCCACAGAATTCGTAAAGAAATGGCTTGGAAACGTCAATAATATTCAAAACATAAGGTCACGCGAAATTGAGTGAAATATATAATTTTGGTTAGTTTTTCTCCTTTCGTGGGCACCATAATACACACCATAATACCTTTAAAAATGACAGTTACGTATCATTTTGTGGCAGCGTACTGTCAGATTTCCTTCACGTACCAATTGTCATGTGTCGTGTGTAAATTTTGCCGATATTTTTTGTACATATTTAATAAGCCTTGATATTGCTGAATCTTCAGCCTTTTTAATCGACTGTAGGATATAATTGTCAGATATAGGTAAAGGTATAAATAATGAAATAGCGCCATCTAGCTCCAAACTAAGCGTAGCTTGTAATATGGGAACTAGATAACTGATAGTATACGTATATACATTTTTTTAATACATATTAACACCAGACACATGACAAACATTTATGTTCCTCACATAAATGTTGTGGAAAAATAACCCACGACGTACAGAGCAGATGGGAGGAACTACTCGCGGAAAAAAGGAATACTTCCTTTAGGGTTTTCTTGTTTGTTCTTCTCTTGGAGGATCGGATAGGGTTTGAACAGGCGTCAAACTTAGTGATAAGTACGCGTGATCTTGTTTTAAAAATTATTGACGTTTCCAAGCCATTTCTTTGTGAATTATGTGAAAATAAAGTTTTTGACTTTGACCTTGAATACCAACTGAGCTAAGCTGAAAGCGCCATTTTTCTCTTGGATCCTTTCTATTTCGACCTTAATCTTTACTAGACCGTGCATATCTGCGTAAGGTACTTAGCTGTTATAATCAAATAATATAATTATTGTTCTAAGAATATTGCAGTGGACTACGCCGTTAGAACTTGCGACCTCTGAATCACAAGATCGATAGGTATTCGCTGTTGACATAAATCTCTGATCGACTGAGTGATTATTTAAAATACTTGGCTCAATTTAAAATGTCTAATTTTAATTTTCTCAAATCATAACAATATGTATGAAAAAGGCCTTGATGAGCAGGTCAGTAATGTTTTTTTCTATTAACAATCTTGTTTCATTTGGCTGTCAGATTGTCAGACAATAGCCCAGCACTGTCTACCTTAATTCTTTAAAACTTGTTACTAACCACTAAGGTACTTGCATCCCATACACATTTTCGTTAACCTCCCATTGATTTACCATAAAATGAAAGTAACCTTAGCGTTTTTGTGAAAATAGATAATTTCGCCGGCTCTTTCCACCTCGTATTGGCAAAGTTGGGTCGTTAGGCGCGTTACCACTTTATACTTGGCAAATTGGATTTGTTTAATGGCAAAGTTTCATAATTTCGAATGGGATTTTCTGACGTTTGTATGAGAGTTTGAGAGTTCAATCTGTTATGTTTAAAGGTGAATTTAAAGACGTCTTCCTAGCGTTAACACAGTATATTATACTAATCGCATCACTGACTCTCCGAACAAATGTGTTTAAAGTGCGCCTTAAAGAGGCTTCTTTCGTGCAATTGACACATTTCTCCCAATTTTTGGTTTTAAGAATGTCGGCTTCCTCGCGATGTTTCCAGTCACCGTTTTGAAAACGAGATATTGCGTACATCAATTTTTCAAGTGTGGTGTCACTGGTGCACGTAGAGATTACAACCAGTGACCTCCGGATTGAAACTCGGGGTCAGTACCACAGGGCCACCAGAGTCTCTAAATCACATTAGGTTATATTAATTGACGACATTTACACTTAATTTATTTAGAAAAGTTGCTGTATGGGGCTAGATGACGCTGTATGAAAGGTACAAAAAATGCCAAGTTATATTGGACAATACCTAAATTAAGTTAAGTTTACTTAGAAAAGTTGCTGTATGGGGCTAGATGACGCTGTATGAAAGGTACAAAAAATTCCCAAGTTATATTGGACAATACCTAAATTATACGTAAATTTACTCAGAAAAGTTGTTGTATTGGGCTAGATGGCGCTGTGTGAAAGGTAAAATAAAATTGCTAAGTTATATTGGACGACACTTAGATTAACTTAGTTTACTTAGAAAAGTTATTGTATGGCTTGTTTATTGTACAGCAGGTCACAAAGAGCCGTGTTCGGAAGAGAAGCCGCACGAGATCAAACCCAATCTCGACCGGCACCATGCGCTCGGCGCGCGCCTTCACATCGCGCACAACATACGGACAGAACACTTGCAAGGTAAACCATTGCTTCTTTACATTCACTCCGGAAACCGTAGTTTAGTTATGAGCCAGTAATCAAAAGTGAATAACGAAGAATTGCCGTATATTATGACATGGAAACGAAATCATGATCTACATATATTTTTTTAAGTAGCTATATTTGACAAGAAATTTACTGCGTAACTATAAGTAGGGGCCTTTAAATGGCCGTCTCATTTCTATGCAATTACTTATTTTCTCTTAAATAAATGAATAAAACGATAAAAATAGATTATAAAATGAATAAGTAAATATGACTTAATTTCTCATATTTAGAGTCCCTTCACCATTGTAAAAAAAAGAACGCATACTTCAGACTGGAGATTATATGGAATAAGACAGGAATTGACTATGTTACGTATGTTAGTTCCTCAACAACGTATTTTCTGAATATCACTTAGGTAAGAGCGTGGTGGCCCAGTGGTACGAAGCTCGACTTCCAATTCGGAGGTCACTGGTTCAAATCCCAAAGTGCACCATTGAGTTTTTTCGGTTGATGAATTAATGTGCTCAATACAATCTTCACAAAACTGTGAAGGAAAACATCGTGACATGTCCTAGAACCAAAATGTCATGAAAGGTGTCTCTTTGAGGCGGACTTAAAATCCTTTCACCGCACTGGTTTGAAAGAACCAGTGACTCGACTGATAATTAATAAATATGTAACTAAGAATAAAAAAAAGCACTCACGTCCTATATGTGACAATGAAGATAATAAAGACTTGTTCATACATACATAAAATCACGCCTATTTACCCGGAGAGGTAGGCAGATATCCCGGTTTTCCACCAGCTACAGTCCTGACATAACTCCTTAGCTTCATCCAATCTCATCATATTCTTCATACATGCTCGGTGATTTAGGGTACTCTTGACCTGGCCTTTTTCCAAAACGTCATCGATTTGGTCTTCCACTGATTAAAATAATGATGATGATGACGGATGACTGGTTGTTTCCACCAGGTGGCATCCATCAGCAGCACAGCGGAGGGCACATGTCCACGGTGCCTGTCAGTATGTCCTCCTCAGCATCAGACAGCGACAAGCCGGCGAAGCAGAAGAGGCACAGGACCAGGTATGTCATGTATGTTTTTAAAGACTAGAATAAACTAAAATATTGGAAATGTAGATCAAACTAATATGCAATACTATAAAAAAAAACATTTATCTAATGTTTCTTTGGTGTATAATGTTGAGAATAAGGAAATTACCTGGTTATCATAAGATTTAGCAATGTCTAAAGACGTAAGTTAGTCTATTCTATCCTTAGTAAATGAACAGAAGAGTCGTAACGGTAACAAAGTGTTCCAGAAGTTGTATTAAAAAAAAAAACATGATAACAGCCAGAAGTACCAATGCTAAGTTTATTGGTAGCTACCAAGTGTTACCTGTCCATTGTTACTTGAACCATACTGCAATTTTTATTAAATCGGTCATTCGTTTTGTTTCTTTTAAATAATAATATTGAGAAAGATGAATAAATTTGTAAAAACATGAAACAGAAAAGACGCAAATAAATTGATTAATTACTAGTCAGTGTAAAAAATGCTCAAAACTTCTTCATGCATTCTTTGGTTGACAAAAGTTCAGATATTTTAGTAAGAAAACAAACCACTACTTTTAAGACTAAGTTAATAATTGTTATATTGACAGGTTTACACCGGCACAACTAAACGAGCTAGAAAGATGTTTTTCAAAAACACACTATCCTGACATATTCATGAGAGAAGAAATCGCGATGAGAATCGGACTAACGGAAAGCCGAGTGCAGGTCAGTAAACGAAATTAAGATATTCCGCAGGTGACTCCAATCTTTAAACAAACATAAACTAAAACCGTTATAAATATCAGCCGAGAATGTGAAAAATATAAGGCGACCCAAAAGCATACCCTGAGAGACTCCCTCTTCGCACATTCGGTACAAAAGTTGCACTACATTGATACATTTCTCAGGACCCTCTACATGTTACAACCTTCATATTACACGTATATTAACTCTAATGTTGTCTTAAAAAAGTTTCAAAAGCCATGTGAATGGGTGGTCGATTCAGTCAAAAGCTTTAGTGAGTTCATAGGATGTTTTATTGACCTCACAACTTTATAAGGTGTAAGAGATAAAAAACGGTAGCTGTATGTTTTATTTGTTGTTTTTTACATCTACGTAAAAAGCGCGGTATCGAAGATGATGTTATAATGTCTATTTAATTATAGAATAAAACACTTTTTTATTAAATGTTGCTAAATGAAATAAGACTTAAAATAAGCGTTTCAAAGCTTATATTTATTAATTTAAAGCTCATCTTTTGATTCTCCTAATTATTTGTAATATAACTATCCATGCCGCGCAATGTAAATATTTACAAATACTCTTTTAGTAATCTGAGTAACCTCTAATCATAGTCAATCAATGAATCTCATTCATCCACTAACTTAAATTTGATTCTTGTATACAATCATCACATTTGATTGTAATTCTCTCACAATTCACTTATCGTTTCATGAGTATTACTGCTGGTTCATTCTCTCCATGAATAGGTGTATAAGTGAATCTAATTTTAAAGGCCGACGATTACCATACTAATCTGCTACTGTCACTTTGTTCAAGTAGTTAGTTTCAAGTTAAACTGTGCTTTGCATTGGGCATTAGGCTTAATTTGTGTCGTGCGTCAGCTAATATTTGTATTTCGTTAACATACGGACACATGGTTAGTTCCGATTTGGAACTTGTAGCTTCGGTTGGATGTGGATGGACATTTTGGTTTCCAATATCAGAATGCATTTCAAGAGAAGCGTCATCTTTGTATTTATTAGATTCACTAAAATAATTAACAGGTTTACGTACTTAGAAGAGCTAGTTTAACAAAATAATGTGTGATATATAATTTTGCTTACAATTATTATGATATAGAATATTACGATTTTAAAAAAGTAGTTCAGAATGTATTCATGAAATTTCATTTGGAGAAAACAATAATCATTAACTTATGACTCACACAAAAGTGGTTCAAGATTTAGGATTAATTTCGAATGTTTTTAGAGACTATCCATAATATTCCGAACTAACTCTTCCGAATACTAAGATTAGGAAATTATTATTTGTACTTGCTCGCTAATGAGGTCATTAAATTGGCGGTTTATCTAAAGAACAGTGTGTCTCGCTTAAGAAAGGTTGTAATCCGTGAAAATTGCCGGCTTATCGTCAACTAAGCTTTAAACTTTACTGATTGTGATGACTACTGTTTCATGACACGTGGTACTGAATGTTTCTACTTTATATTCAATATAAACTATGCTTTTATTGAGTGTTTTCATTCAAAAGTTATATATAGGCTTTGATGTCTCCATTTCTAGTTTAGTCTGTGAGCAGTATAAAGTTTAGTGGATGTTGGTGGGGTGTATATCATATTTAAGTCACAATAACAGCGTTTGTGTTTTAAAACTTAATTAGATCGCCGGTAGAAACAGAATTTACATTTTTATCGTAGTATTAATTCTTATTCAAATAAATAGTTTTATCATCAAGGGTATTTGTATATGTATATGTAGCAGTAAAATACTTTTGAATCGGACACTTAATTTCGATGTTACCAAGAGTATAAAAATGCAACACGCGAACTGTTCGACGCCGCGACGACGTTCCTGATAGATACGTAGCTGTTCTTTTTATACCGATGTTCCCATGGAATCGAAACTCACGCGCGTGAAACCGCGGGGCGTAGCTAGTATCACATATAGCTCGATTTATATATATTTATATTTAAGTTACTCTAATTGTTTCCGTTAATTGTTAATTTATCTATATGTATAGAACAGTCCTTTCGCCGTAAAATGGTTTAAAGAAATTTATTCTCAAAAGAACATTTTTACAGTTCACTTACATGAGATTGTTAATACAACTTAAATATACTTTCGCTAGTCGGATCTATAACGAAACTTACCAACAACACAAATGTAAAAGTAAAAAACAATTTATTGAGTTGTCAATTGGTAACAAATATGGTACAAAACAAAAATTCCATCAAAAACAGAAGTGGGTAGCTTTCCGATCAAAATTACTCAAACTACCTTAATTTTTAATAATGGGTCGGTTTAACGAAGTTAATAGTCCAGGAGCTTACACTAGATTTTGTTTAGTATTTTTTTAAATTATAAATTTTAGTGGTTTATTACTTCTAACAATTCTAATATTATTTATAATTTTCATTCAAAATATATTTTTTTAGTTTATTTTTGTAGATTCTAAAATTCTGACTTTCTTTAACTTCGTTTGGAAGTTTATTGTATAAATGTACCCCTTCGAATAATATATTTCTTTTACCATATTTTTCTGTTCTTGGAGTTCGTAAGTTTATTTTATGTTTGTTTCTTAGTTTATATGTATGTTTTTTTAATGTGAGGTTTATATTGGTTTGTGTAGTGCCATCCAATATTTTTCTAATAAATACACACATGTTGAGATTGAATATTTGGGATACATTTAGTAATTTGGTTGTTTTATAAAGTAAATCGGTGGGTGTTAGATAATCGTAGTTATATAAGCGTTTGATTATTTTGTTTTGCGTAATTTGTAAATCTTTAAGTGTTGTTTTTGAAGCAGATCCCCATACCTCGACTAAGTATTCCAAATGTGGTTTTATCAGAGAATTGTAGATTGTGTTTCTTATTTTTGGAGGTATACAGTTCCCTATTTTACGTAAAGCTCCTGTTAGGGAAGAGAGTTTCGATCTGACGTGTTCAATGTGAGGTTTCCATGTCAGTTTGTCGTCTAGTAGTAACCCCAGATATTTTTCTTCGTGGGATTGATTTATCACATCTCCATGCACTTTAAGAGCGGGGATATCGGAAAACTTTTTATTTTTGGCGGCAAATATCATATATGATGTTTTTGACGTATTGATTGTGAGAAGGTTATGTTGAAACCATTCATTTAGGATGTCTAGATCATGTTGGGCTTCCTTTATAATATTCTCTATAGATGGACCAAAATAAAAGAGGCAAGTGTCGTCTGCGTATAAAGTAAGATATCCTTTGAGTCCTATTTGATTGATATTGTTGATATAAATGAGAAAAAGTAGTGGTCCTAAAATGGAGCCTTGGGGAATTCCACATGTGATATTTTTCGGAGAGCTCATGTATTCGCCAATTTTTACTACCTGACGCCGGTTAGTGATATATGATTTAAAAAGATCGTATGCAATTCCGGTGATACCTAGGTTCATTAGCTTTTGTAATAGCTTAGTATGGCTTACAGTATCGAACGCTTTTTTCAGGTCGATAAATACTCCTACGCACATGTTTTTTTGATCAATATTTGTTTTTATGTTTGTTATCAAATCTATGGTTGCCGACAGAGTATTCGATTTTTGTCTAAATCCATATTGCTGCGGATTAAGAAACTTTTTGTCCGTTAAATAGTCATACAAACGAGTGTAGATCACTTTTTCAAAGATTTTCGATATCACAGGCAGTACAGAAATGGGCCTATAATTGCCTGGGTCTGTCTTGACACCAGATTTATAAATTGGGGTTACCCTAGCCAGTTTTAAATTATTTGGAAATATGCCATTCTCGAGACATTTATTAATACAGTTTGAGAGAGGAATGGCTATATATTTATTTATGCATTTAATAGACTTCGTATTGATTCCATCGGAACCAGTACTGGTATTAGATTTTAAGTTATCAATTATTTTATTAATTTCTTCAGTTGAGCTGGGTCTTATGTTTTTTAAGGTAGTTTCATGTTCATGTTCGTTCGTATACGTCAGTGTATTACCAGAGTTAGTGTGATATTTGATCGGGATTTTATTTGCCAATTCGGTACCAATTGTTGAAAAGAAATCATTAAATATTTCACAAACTTCTGTTCCCTCCGTTATAAACTTGGTGTTAACTACAAGTTTTGGAGGCGCGATATTTGATTTACATTTATTAACTCTTAGGGTATTAATGAGATCCCACATTTTCTTAGAGCTGTTGCTACAAGTTTGAAACTGATTGTAATAGTAGGAGTTCTTATCTTTAAAAATTTTCTTACAAACTTTATTTCTTTGCTCAATAAATTGTTTCTTTAATACTTCATTATATTTATTTATTTTAACTTGGTGCCACAGAGAATTTCTATAATTGATCATGTTAATAGTTTCTTTATTTATCCAATCATCCCTCGGGGGGTTCATTATCTTTGTTTTGTATACCTTATTGTTTGTAATGTGGGTTTTGATAAAATTCTCAAGATATTCATAACTGTCTACCTCGTTTGTGTAAGTAGCTTCTATTAGACTTGTCACAAATTTTTTGTAGTCGATTGCTTCGTATTTGATACGCTTCTTGTTCTTCGTTGTGTATTTTGAAAGTTCCAAATAAATCTGCTTATGGTCCGACAAAGAAGATTCCACCACAGCAAAATTAAAATATTTTTTATCTAAATCTGAAGAAACATGATCTAGTATAGCGTTAGTAGTTTCTGTTTGGCGTGTCGAAAATAGATGGTCTATTTTATTCAGAACTTCATATCCAGCTTCTTGTAGTACATTTAGGTATCGTTTGGTACAAGTATTTGTGTTTAGTAAATCCAGGTTAAAATCACCAAAAACCAATGTTCTCTTTCGTTTTTCTATTTGTGAGGAAAAAAATTCCAGAAAATCAACAACATTTGTATCACCTGGTTTGTAGATCCCTCCAATGTTCAATGCAAATTTCGGTAGATATATCCATAGGTAGTGGTTCCTATCTATGTAAATTTCCTCCGAAATCTCAAATTTTACGCTATCATGTATGTATATCGATACGCCTCCTCCAGCAGAATCATGTCTATAACTAAATGTATGTGTATAATTTGTTAGTGAATATAATTTTGCGTCATCATCTGATTTAAGCCATGTTTCCGCTAGTATAATTACGTGGACCGTACTAGGAATAGCTTTCAGTATACATTGTAGCTCTTCAAATTTTCCTGGCGCGCGGATACTCCTAATATTTGAATAGAAAAATTTCAAAGAAGCCGGGTTTGATGGTAAGTCCTGGTATCTACTTGTGAGATGATATGTTATATTATTTGTGCTATTAGAAACCACAGAAAGAGGGACGGCTAATAGTTTTTTGATTTATTTTCATTTCTTACTATTGCCGGTGTTCCTTTTATATATTTTATATGCAGATCCGTTTCACCATTTTCTTCCCGATGTTTCAGTTCAGCTCTCAGTTTTTGAACGTAGTTTCTCTGAGACTGCGTTTGATCAGAATATATTTTAATCGACTCCAGAAATTTGGCTCTGTTTTTCAGAAGATATTTAGGTGTCTCAGCAGTTTCGAAAATAACCTTTATAGGTCGTGCCTTTTCAGTATTAAATTTACCAAGCCTCATCATTTTGAGTGGTTTTGGGCAATTATGATAAATATTAGAAAGGATTTTACATACCTTCTCAAAATCATGTGAATTTCGGAGAGCAAGACTTTCATCGTTTATCTCAGCTATGCCCACCATGACGATATTTTTCTCTCGCTCGAATCTATCTTTAATTTCTTGCAGCAATTTGTGCTCTGTGTCTGGTTTATGAGCGGAAACTTGGTTCTGATTGTTCTTGAGTTGTAACATTTCTTTTTCAATTGTTTCAATTTTACCTTGTGTTATCAAATGTTCAGATGAAATATTTTCGACGACTTCATGCAGTTTTTGGTATTCTAAAGTCAAATTTTCTGAGGTGGTCTTGATAGATTTAATTTCTTCTTTTATTTCTTGTATATCTTTTTGTATTTGGTTTATGTTTTCGTTTTGAGAAAGTGTATTCTCTTTAATAAAAGACATAATTTCATGCCGAAAATCTGCAATATCACTTCTTAGATCTGATTCAGAATCTTTCTCCTTTCTTTTCCGAGTGTTTCTTTTGTTTATATTTACTTCTTCCTTTCCATATTCAGATAGGTTAGACAGTGATCCACCACCACCTGTGCTTGCACTAATCAGCATGTGACTGGGTGGCGTCCGCTGGACATTCATTTTACGGAAACGCTGCTATCTCCTGGACTACTTAGACAGTGATGCTCGACGAGCCGTTTTTTGCTGAGTGATTCACCCGTGTCTATGCAGTATGCTTGCGTATTCTTTGTTCTTGCAATTTGTGCTCTTTTAGAGATCACTTATGGTTGACTTTTCCTTTTTCTTTTTGGTTGAAAATGTGTCTTCTTTTTATCCTGTCCATCCAAAGGTTGCATGGAAGAGACTACTTTTAGTGAAAATAACGCCCATTGTGCGTCTACCTAATTTTATTAAGTCTTTTCTTTGTAAAATGTTTTTTCTTTGGCCTTTGGACAACGAAGAGTTAATCTATCTACCTTTAGCATTTCTTTGTGGTAAGTTTGTCCGAAGACAACTGTCGTATTACGAAGTATGAATTGAAAGGCAAGAAATGGAACCAAATTAAAACGGTAAAGTATACCAATTTTTCTTCTTTTTGTATCTCTAAAAGTGACTGGCACAATGTCCTGAAATATATTATAATTTCACAATAATTTCAGGATCAGATATGGTGAGATGTTTAATCAAATAGCAAAAGAAACTGCCGGGAGTAACCAGGTCCATTTTCAATCTCGGTTTTTTAATAATTTTGCTTGGCTACCTTTGTGCACATGGCCGTCAGAACGCGGTCAAAACAAATATTACTAACCTTTACACCTCGAGATACGTGTTTTTAAAAAAAGTAGCGTCTTAAAAAAGCACATGCAAGGGAAATAGTGATGTGGCTGTTATGTGGTTTACGAATGCTATCATTTTTGGAAACTAGTAGTATCGGGTTCTGCCACAGCTCAAATAGCATAAAACCTTCACTAAGTATTGTAAATTTCACGTGCCTGTCATGTTTGCTTAGGTAAAACATGTTTAGTGTTCAAAGCAAAAAGCGAAAAAAAAAAACCCAATAAGAGATTTAATAAACAAATAACTACCTAATGTTAAAAAATATTATCCGTTTGGCGCATCGCTTGAATTAGGAGTTAGCTATCAAGTGAGGCTAACCTCAAGATGTTTTGTGTAAACTGATAATAAATTTAGTTTCATGTTTGAACAACTAGATGGCGCTAGTTCCGTTTCTAGATCGCGCTAACGTTGCGTTTTGTGTTTAACTCATAAAATTTGCGGAATAGTATGAAACATAGACCAGAGATTTCTGTTCATTTGAACTGTGCTTCGCTACAAGAATGGTCATTGTAGGATTCAAAGTGAGGACCTAACGATAGTTAGCCGATATAACTCAGAGGCTCAGATATTGATATTGCCATCCAGCCAATGCCAACCAATGCTGCCAGCCAGTGTTTTTGGCACAATTCCACCTGGTAGTGAATTGGGTCTGTCTGATGAGTTATCTATAGACCGTTGGAAACAGTCATTAGGTAGCTTAGTTGGGTGCATTGTATAATAATAATAATAATAAATTTATTCAAATAAAACATGGTAAATATAATAAATCATAAAACTTATTTAGACATAGGTATATATAACACGGGAGCCTGAACTAGGTAATCCTGTGTTTCAGGCGAGAAATGTATGGTATGTATGGTAATATTATGTGCATATGGGTTTGTCATTTTTTGCACATTACACACACACACACACACACACCGTAAGCCCCAAACAAATAATGGCTTGTTCTGTGGGAACCAGACACTGATAGAATACTTCTATGCTTTTTTGTATATACTTTCATATAATACATATTAACAGACACAGAACAAACAACTATGATCGTCACACAAATATTTGTACTTAAGAAGGAATAGGATTCACGACCTTTAAAATGGAAGTTACTACCGAGCTATGAGAAAACAAAATAATAAAATAAATATGGTGGACCTTTCACACAGCGCCATCTAGCCCCAAAGTAAGCTAAGCATAACTTGTATCATGGGAACCAGACAATTGTTATAATCCTTAAATACTTTTCTTTTGTAAATACATACATATTAACTAACACCCAGAAACAGAACAAACATCAATGTTACAAATGTCACATAAATGTTTGTCCTGGGTGGGAACCAACTGAGCAATGAGTCCAGTCAAATTATTTATTAATTATTATATTATTTTTTAAATGTTAATATTGGTAACACTCTCGTCTCCCATCACTAGACGTCACAATAAACCGGCAAGAATCTCACAGTGTGGCGCGAAGTGCCCGGTGGAAATACAAAACGTACAAAACTGTTTGTACGTCCGTCGCCTGCGCGCTGCCCGCTGCCCGCTGCCCGGCCCACCACTGGATACGCATTGACTACTGTGCTATAGTTAGGTACGCAGGTTTGAGGCTACAAAGCTAGGTTTTTTAATGTGAAGTTACGGAAGATGGCCCATTGTTAATACTAAAAATAAATACTGGTAGTAAAACTAGGAAGACTCAACCGATTCAACCTGTATGCGCCCGTAACTCTGATATGAAGGTGGAATGACTCATATGCTTGTAAATTCAACGGCATTCACGCCTTTCAAACTAGAACTCAGTCACGCGAATAAATTACAGCTTGGCGCAGAAATGTGGGTGGCAATGCTTCCCCGGGTGAATTTGCCGTAAGTTCTACTGCTCATAAAAGTATGACCATAATAATCGGAATTAATTAAGTTCATTAAATCCAATTTTTTATTGTATTGTAAATCTGAAAGTAGACATATATTATGTCATGAAAAGCATAACATTTAGATTATAGGCGATTATATTCACGGCGCATTGGTATTAACTGTAAGGCTGTGTATATATATTTAATAAATAAATAAATAAATATATAGGCGGATGAAAGCAGATTGTATGGAGGAGATGAGAAAGTTGAGGTAGATATGTGGAATAATAAATGGATAAAGTAAGGAATGATTGTGTAAAAGGAATCCTTTAGGTTGGTATGGAGATGTAAGAAAAGAGTGATGTATATGATAACATGTATTTGGAAAGAACAGAAGTCCAAATAAATTAAAGGTTGACTGTGTGAGGGAAAGTAGAGTGAAAGATTCGATAGCGGCTGCATAAGGAATGTGGAAGCGAAAAAACATACTGCGTCTAACCTAAATAATGAAATTACAACCACATGAGACATTCCACCTACTCGTCTCAGAGTTACGGGCGCATACGATGCGACTTGGGTCTTGTCGTACCTAGTAGGGGAGGACCTAAGTCGCATCGGTTGTTATGAGCAGAGGTTATCACTTAACACCAGGTGGGCTGTCGCCTCGTTCTGTAACTGTATCACATAAAAAAAAATGGAATAGGGCAAAATTTATTCAGTGGTTCAGGTGAAAAGGTAACATACAAACAGACAGAATTACTTTCGCATTTATAATATTAGTATGAATGGATAGTGTGGATATTAATCCATTTTCACATCATAAAATCACGATTAACATCAACATTAAAATAATTATATGAGTACGTTATTACCACCTGCTTGTAACATAGGTGTGGTCAGCCGACCAGGTGTTACGTTTTATGAATAGTCGTTATGCTTTTATAGAAGGGTGATTGATTGGAAAACATTGATTTATAATATCAGAACTTATAGTATAGTCAAGTTCGTCCGGCGTACTGCCACCATACTTCTGCCAAAAAATAGCAAAGTTAATCAAGCAATGTGAAGGTAAGGCCTACAACAAGTTATTGGGCCAATAAATCTTAATACAGTCCGGGCGATGCTAATGCTCCCTAATGTCGTAGGGATGAGAAACAACCGTTGAATTTACTCGATATTTGCTAGCAGCCATAATTTTGCGGAGACCTATTTTCCAAGTTTATCTACAGCCACTGATATTATAGACGCAAAATAGTTTAATAAAATAATTCGTTTCTCATTTGTGGTAGTTCTTAATTTAGAGTTTTCGATTGCATATTACAAATAGATACATAAAATATTTATTTTATACAGCAATAGCACAATATTTTCTTCATGAAGCTGTCTTCTTATCTGGGCTATAAATATTTAGAGCAAACTATGGAATGAATTCATGGGTGAAAGGTGGTAAATTTATTTGTGATATATAAAAATATAAAGTATTGAAATATCATATTCCCCCACTAATGCAAAGTCGATTTTGTGACTCCAAGTTGAGGCCTTCAAATCTATACAAATAAATAAAATTGGAGTGTCTGTTTGTAATATTAAAATAACCGCTTTTTACTAAGTGCATATGACATGAACACAAACAAAAATTTAAAAAAATATTGAGTTAGTATACGTATGGCCATATACCAAAACAACATTTTTTAAGCTTAACTTTTTCATCATTCCAAAAAGTATATCAAAACCTAAAGCACGTTTTAAAAGAGTTTCTTTTGTTATTTTCACAAACAACTCCATTAAACAATTAACGAATGTACTTACTACCGAAATAAACGCAAAAAACGATAGAATTATTAATGATAGAAAAAGAATTCCCATGTTTGCCGCGCCGGCCATTTCTGTCCTGCCCGGAATAGTTTATGAGATTTACCTAGACAATAGCTGATCATATAGCTGATTTTTTGTAAAAAAGTAACTTAAAATACATCGGTGGCGGAACCAAACGCCTGTATTGGGAAGTGTCTCTCATGTCAGGAAATAAATTATGAGTTTCAAAACTATGATATGTAATAATATTTAGTAAATAACGTAAAAAATACAGATTAAGGTAAACAATATTTTTAATACTCGAGGGTGGTAGTAGGGAGGTGAGCTTTGCACTACGATATGGGTGCCATCATATATGTTTTATTTCGACGGTAGGGGAGGACCCAAGTCAGATTTCTTGTGATGGGCAGAAGTTACCTTGTTCGTTTGGCGGGCCTCACAGCTCAGTTGGTAGGAACTCTGCCTTCTGCGCTGTAGGTTCAATTCCCACTGAGGACAAACATTCAACAAAAAATTCAACCTAATAGCATCAATATAATTACAGGCAAAAAGCTATCGTTTAGTAATTAATAAAGTCTCGTGTCCCGTCACTACGGGGATACATCTTTTTAATAATGGAAGGATTTGGTAAACAAATGCGAACGGAGTGTGCTCGCAAATACTCAGTGGAGCGGCGATTTTATTTTGCTATGGTTATTATTAAATAACCATAGCAAAATAAAATCGCCGCTAAGTATTAACTTAGTTTTTATTTTTATTTTATTTAGTATACAAAATCTACAGCCCTTAATTTTTAAGAGCAGTAGAACTCACGCCTTGTTCGTCCGCGGAAGTACTGCCACCATGCCTATTCCTGCCGCCAAAAAGTGACGCATTAGCGTTACCGTGTTCCGGTTTGAAAAGGTGGTTGCCGGTGAAATTACAGGGACAAACGACATACACGTCTCAGAGTTACGGGCGTAAACGATGCGACTTGGGTCTCGTCGTACCTGGTAGGGGAGGACCCAAGTCGCATCAGTTGTTATGGGCAGAGGTTACCATTTCACACCAGGTGTGTGTTTTTTTTAACAGAACTTTTCCTTAACAGATAAGTTTTTAGGACTAAAATCATGTTGCTTGTTATGGGCGGAGGCTACCACTTAACACAAGGTGGGCCATCTGCTCGTTCCGTAAATTTATCGCATAAATAATACGAAAATACGGCTACAATTTACTGTATTGAATATTCAGACACGTAAAACGCAATAATAGGGAAGTAATTATGAGAAAATAATACACTACATATAACCACATTTCATAATATAATATAATGTTTCCACACCAAAAATATACCCACCCCACATTATAGGGATTTGGTCGTGATTTAGCATTATTCTCTACCATTTGCAATAAAACTGTATTGCGGATCAGGGACTTAATTTGCTGGTAACACTGGGGTGGTAAGGGACGTGGGTTCGACTCCCTGGTGTATGTCCAGCGGTGGTTAATGTGGGGTCATCTGCTCCGACAGGTGATTGATTAACTGATTTTTCCTTGGGATTTACACTTACACTTATTATACACAAATAGATAGATTGATAACATTTTTCTACACTGGCCTCACAGCTCAATTGGTAGTAACTGTACCTTCTGTGCTGTAGGTCGTGCGTTCGATTTCCACCCAAGACAAACATTTGTGTGACGAATATAGATGTTTGTTCTGTGTCTGGGTGTTAATATGTATTATATGTATGTATTTACAAAAAAAGTATGTATGTATACTATCAGTTGTCTGATTTCGATAACAAGCTTATGCTATGGGATATCTTAAGATATATAGCTATAAGATAGCTTAAGCTATGCTAAGTTTGGGGTTAGATGGTGTTATGTTAATTGGCCATCAATATTATAAGAAATAAAGTTTAATTTCTTTGCGATAAGCTAACATTTGACCGCAATCTCACCAAAGATAAGTTTAAAACACTTCCTAATCACAACATCTCGCATTGTCGTATTTTAAAGGGACCCAGTTATATTCGGGCCATGCCTAAACGCATTATCACAGTATCAAAAACCAGAAAAACATGTTAAATTATGCAAACCCCCATCTAATCGAGCGCAGTAATCCGTATTTAATAATAAACACCCCCGACCCGGCACAGATTTGAAAGTCAATACGGGGGATCACAGACCGGGGCGGGGCGGTCCCTTCTTGTTTTAAATTCAAAGTCATGGTTAATATCTAATCTACAATCTGTTTATAGTGACTTTACTCATCCGCGCAATGTCGTATATCTTAGATATGAATGCCTAAAATAACTACACAGTTTTAGCCATTTTTAACCGACTCAAAACATAGGAAGAAGTTATTAGTGTTTTTTTTTTATGTTTGTATATCCTATTAATATTATAAACGTGAAAGTTTGTATGTTACTCTTTCACGCTCAAACGGCTGAATGGATTTGTATTAAATTTGGAACCAAGATAGCTTATATCCTGAATTAACACATAGGCTACTGTGATCCCGGAAAAGTACAGTGTTCCCATGGGTTGACTTACTCACCGCGGGGAATACCGCGGGGCGCAGCTAGTATTATATACATATATCTCCGTCATTTAAACAGATTCGTAAACAAAAACATTTGAAAGGATAACTTTCTGATTGCTCCCATAGATATATCGTGAAAATCGGTTCAGTAGTTTGGTTCTTAAATCACAATGACTGGAAAAAATATGCCATCCAAGTATGAGATAAATCATTCTCGTTCATTGGCAATGGAGTGTAATAAGTAATCTAGCTTATTATGTCAGATAACCTATTGGTCTATCGTATGTGTGTTAATAAATATGAATGGATATACTGTTATCTGTTATCAGGGTCTTCGTACTAGTACAATATTGATATTTTCTTTTCATTAAAAACATAGGTACCCAGCATTATGCTGCAAGGTATTTTAATATTTTTCTCTAGGTTTATACTTATTTATAAATTTCAGCAACAACTGATCACCTCACACCTACCACTGTACCCATTTCTGCCGCCAAGCGTAATGCATTAGCGTTACTGTGTTTGGTTGCCGGTGAAATTTAGGCACACGAGATATTCCAGCTTCACATCTCAGTGTTACCGGCGCATAAGATGCGGCGTGTGTCTTGTTGTACCTAAGTAGAGGAGGACCCAAGTCATATGGCTTTTTTATGGGCAGAGGTTAGCATTTAGCACCGGGTTGGCCATCTGCTCGTTCCGTAACTTTACACAAAATATCAAGGTACTCAATCAAATACACACATTTAATGTCCGGCGGAGGGCATAGGTATGCCATCTCACAGGTTTTCCTAGTTTGGGTACCTATGTTATCCCCACATGTTTTTTTGATACAATAAGTGACGTTTGTAGTAAATAAATATTTTTATTATTATTAAGAATTATTCATTTCTTTATATTTTTTACTCCTTAGTAGGAATAATAAGGGATGGCCCCCATAATACCTAAAGAAATGCATTAACCGAACACATTTTCGCGATTTGCCGCACATTTTGCATCGGAGGGACAGAAACACGTAAAGGAAATTAAGACTCCCCTGGGAAGAGTCCGCACCAGCGCAGCGCAGCGGTACAGCTGACTGCTTTCATACACTCAAATGGCGGTGTGATATTGTGACAGAACTCACAATGACTTTATACAGGAGTACCTGAGTGGGATGTATTCTTATAGTTTGTACAAATTTACAATTAAATAATAGATAGGTATAAATGCAAAACCAGACAATTCAGTCGAACAAAAGAGAGCCTACAAAATGGGTGTTCAATTCCATTGGCACAGCAAAATGAAAAATGACAAAATGTCTTCATAAATCCGACCAATCTGAAAGTATATACTTTCAAATAAATAAAATAATTTTCCAATTCGAACAAACAAAAAAAATACAACCGAAATGAGAACCTCCTTTTCTGAAGTCAGTTAAAAAGTTAGGAAAAAGCGTTATATCTAAAAAGAGTTTTTGTTGTCTTTGACAGAAAACAGATAATATAATATATATTCATTTAATTGTGTCCCGTCTACAGCCCTGGATTATGGCATAGACTTTCAAAAGCAGATGAAATTAAATTTTCACAATTATGCAAATAATGTTGGCTTGAAGACTGAATGGATTAAAAGTTGCTAAGTATCCCTGCTAAGACATTATTTCAAATTATTTCTATTATTTTATTATTAATTTTAATATTTAGATGTTTGCAGTTTATTCATCGATTTTTGTTTTACATATGTTTTCCAATTATACTGGAATAAATATAGTAGTGGATATAATATCTACTCTTGAGCTTGTGTGATGATTACTATTTATTTCGTTAGTTATTTAGTTTGGTTTTATTATTTAGATTTATATATTATTTCATATTTTATTTAATCATTTTAACTTGTAACGTACGTTATGAATAAATGAACTATATCCCAGTTGCAACTGGGATTTTAAAAATAGATCCGCTCATTATGAATCAGTATATCATAATTACATTTATATTTAAGGTTAAGCTTGTTTTGTTTTTATTTCTTTGAGATTTGAGCTACTTAAAGGTCCTTCTAACTCGTTCAGTTTCACTGGCCTCACACTCACTTGGAGGTAACCCTGCCCTATGCGCTGGAGGTTCGATTCCCACCCAGGACAAACATTTTTGTGACGAACATAGATATTTTTTCTGTGTCTGGGGTGTTAATATGTATTTATAAAATAAAGGATAAAAGTAATAAATCAGTTCTGTAATAAATTTGTTTCCTATAATACAAGCTTTGCTTAACTTACATTGGGGCCAGATGGTGCTGTGTATAATGACCACCAACATTAATTTATTTATTTATACTAAGTTTGCTTATTAAGGTTAAATTAAAATCTACCTGCAGTATATATTCCGCGTGCATTCTGATTTTGAGTCACGAATCGAGAGCTCTTTACTTTAGATATTAAACTACGATAAAGCCATACAATTTAACCGTTATATTACGTAGCAATAATGCAATAACACAAAATGATATAGCCACATAACGGGCATTCGGGCGGAAGAACGGTTGGGCGGGCGGGACCGTTTTATAGAGAGGGGAACCGTTACACCAATTAATACAGCAATATCGATGATCCTGTTATTTTATTTCAAAGAGCGTACTGAGTAACTTTGCATAAAATTCTTATATAAATCCCCTTACAAATTTTCATTACCTATTTCACACTTTCAAGTATTATTTTCGCGACAAAAAGTAGCATATATCCATCTTCAAGATCGATTGTGTCTTTATTGAAATTCATCAATTAGGTTAGTTTAAGTTCAGTGTTTGAGGCGTGAAAACGTAACAGACAATTTAATTATTTATTTATTTAGGTACACAAAACAGAATACAATCGATAAAACAATATAAAACTTTAGATTAAAACTGATTTAGAGCTAGATAGCATTACAAAACATGTGTAGACATAGTTAGTTTATACAATTGTCAATATTAGTACGAATAAGACTTTGTTATCGATAAATTGTGCAAAATAACCTCACATCCCCATTCGGTAGCTGAGCGATAACGCTTGCGCGCGTGTATCGAGCGGCGCGGCCGGTCGCTATGTGCCGCCGTAATGTACTATTATGTGCTCAAATACGAGTACATAGATGTTTCTGTGTTTGATGCTTTTTGCTTTCGTCTGTAGTCATTCTAAAATAGTGTAATTTGATTATATTTATTTATGTTGTAGATTGGCGGTACAAATGCTTAGTTGTGATCGTTTGATTCCTAACGATTTTTTTAAGCTATTGCATAGCTTCTATCGCGGGCCTTGAGCGTGGAGACCGAATCCAGAAATTCCGTAACGAAAAAAACCTAACACCCCCCACTCCGACCGGCACAGCGGTGATACTTTTTAGTTTTTCCATCTATCGATAAATACCAGAACTTTTAATGACTTTTTGAAATATCACGCGCAATAGCTTTACCGCGGCAGTCTCCGAGTGCCACACGTCTTTTTTATTATAGTTTTATGGTAGTTGCTTAGAGGCAATAGTGTAAAGATTATTACATATAAAAACTATTAGTCATAAAATATATAAGTATATATAAAAATTACATATACATATTGAATCCAGAAACGAAACAAATATCTATGTTTTTTACACAAATTTTTGTCCTGGGTGGAAATCGAACCCATGATACAGCGCAGAAGGCAGAGTTACTTTACAAAAATATATATCTGGCTCCCATAGCACAAGCTGTGCTTTAGTTTGAGGCGCTGTGTGAAATGTTCCACAATATTATTTTTTATTTTGACTATCGTGACACAAGATATAATACCAATAATATAGCGTTTCTGGTGACATTCAGCGCGCACAATCGTTTAGTTAGTAACTTGGATCGCGCCGCGCCGCGCTCGGATTCACATCGCAAATTGATATTAATTGCTTGCGAGCTCACAGAATACGCGCGTTTATTTCGGGTTGCAATACATTCATGAAATACAAAGGGTTTTTGTATGTTAAACGTATTTTTCAAAGACACATAAATTAATTTTTATCTAATATTAGCTGAAAGATAGTTTTAGAAAACAATTTCGATTGATTGAGCTCTTTAGATTATTTACGAGGTCTCTTTAGATTACTTACGAGGCGTCCATGGTCCTTCGAGAAATTCAAACCTTGATAATAGTACACCAGTGCCCTTCGACCATTTTATAAACCATACCATACAAATATTGACTTGGTATCACCAACGGTCTTTTGTTCTCAGTGAAATAAAAAACCCATCAACCCATGGATAGAAAAAGTAGCAGTATAGCTTGCGCCAACTTTGCTCTGGGAAGTACTACCGCCATACCGCGATGCGACTTGGGTCCTGCCCTACTAGGTACGACAAGGCGCAAGTCACATCATAAATAACTCTGAGACGTGTAGGTGGAATTACTCATATGCTTGTAATTTCACCGGCAACCACACCTTTCAAACCGGAACACAATAACGCGAATGCGTTACTGCTTGGCGGCAGAAATTGGCACGATGGCAGTACTTCCGGATGAACTTGGAGTGAGTTCTACTGCTCTTAAAATAGTATCGGATCCTAAGTAGAAAATGAAAGTATCCATTTTTTTTACTTTTAACTGCGTTGAATCCTGTAGTTTTCACACTAGGCTAGCCTGTATCGTGAAAAGCTACAGAAGAATAGAATAGAATAGATTAGGATAATCATTTATTAAAAAGGAAGAATACAAAATAAAAATACGAAATTAGAAAGATTAACAGATTATTATGCCTTATAATACAGTAAAGAAATATAATTAAAGAAATGGATAGAAAGTCCTAACTGGTTTTCGTAGGTAAGTGTCGAGAATAACATTATTTTCGTGTTCGTTAAATAAGATAAATAAGGCTGTGCTGTTGCACAAAAGAGGGCGTTACAATGAGAATCTGTGGCCGCTACCGTAACCTCGTGTTTGTGTAACGAGTTAACGCTTCCGCGGATGTTTAGAAATGGTGCGAGTGATAGGCGAATAGCGATTTAGCTAGGTTCTTTTCCCAAAAGTATTTCCATTACGTTTACATAACAAATCCATATTGACGGGCCTAACAGCTGAGTTGTAAGTAACTCTACCTTTTACGCTGTAGGTCATGGGCTCGATTCCCATCTATCAATATTTGTGCGACAAACATAGATGTTTGTTGTGTGTCTGGGTATTCAAAAAAGTAGGAATAGAAGTATTATATCAGTTGTCTGGTTCCCATGACACAAGCTACGCTTAGCTTACTTTGCGGCTAGATGGCGCTGTGTGAAATGTCCCCAATATTTATTTATTTCTCTGTCCGATTGTTAGTATGTATATATTTACAAAAATACCCTATGTATCAATCAATGACGTCGAATAAAAGGAACAAGAAACTTAATTTTCTCTTACTTTCCCAACTACTGATGTAACCGAAATTGCATGGGCATGAGACGTAACGTCCCCGTCTCGAAGTGATGGACGCAACGCAATGCGACATGAGTCATCTCGTACTATGGAGAGAACTTGAGTGGTATTGCTGTCTATGGGCGGCGGCTACCACTTAACATCAGGTGCGCCGTCAGCACGTTCTGTCACTTCAATGAGATAAAAAAATCCGCTCCCGCTATAACACGCACCACACCTCATCTCCACGATACACAAACACCGCTAACAGACGCGTCACGCGGCGCGTGAGGGCGCGCTGTCAATTGTACGTTTTCTAAACGGCGCGCTGTAAAATTTTGTGAAATACACGATTTTCGATCAAGTTGATATTTCGAAAACTGTATTTACTTATAGATCTGTGTCTTCTATTGACTCGCTTGTAACATTATTGTGTAAAACGTATTTCATGTATTATAAAAATTTATGTTAGTTTCTAAATCAACGTTCGCATTCGCGAATATTAAATAAATAAATATTGGTGGACATTTCACACATCGCCATCTAGCCCCAAATTAAGTATAGGTAGCTTGTAATATGGGAACAAGACAACTGACAGAACACATATATAATTTTTTCTTGTGAATACATATTAATGCCTAGACACAGAACAAGCATCTATATTCGTCATACAAATGTTTGCCCTGGGTGGGAATCGAACTATAGTGCAGAAGGCAGAGTTACTATGAGGCCAGTACTCTATAGATAATTAGTCGTCTACTTGACCAGTTAATAATTCAACGAAAATGTGTATACATTTTACTGAAATTCAGCACTTAACACGAACAACTTATAAAAAGTAAAACTCGAAACGAGAAATAAATATAAAATGGTAAACGCGCGGGCGCGGGCGCGGGCGTAGAGACGGGTACACTCATTTGGTAACTGTCACATTCAGCCTCCATTATTTATTGCTTGCTGGCAGCGGTGAAGCTGTTGGTTCACTATTGCGTGTTGCAAAAGGTTAAAATGTACAGGATTTTCAACATTTTGCCCGAATGAAATTGCAATGAGACACCACTGACATTTGTTAAGTTATTCTCCGTTAAGTTTTTTTACTAGAGCAACGAGATGATGGAAAAGTAACTAAACCGTTAATATTTATGTTCATATTTTTCATTGAAAATAGTTTTTCCTTATTAATTAAACGTTCTAATTGTAAATTAGTATATTATAAATCATTCATTACTTAATAAATAAATAAGTTTAATTTCCAATAAATACTATTAGAGTATTCATTATTATAGATTCATAAGATGTTTAAAAAACCTATGACTTCAATATCTCCCCTACTAATAATAATAATAATATAATATTGGTGGACAATTCACACAGCGTCATCTAGCCTCAAAGTAAAGCTACGCATAGCTTGTATACTTATATACTTATAATACCTTCGTCTTTCAAATATGGCAACCCGAAATTGATTATCACCTTTTCACCGAGTCATATATCACTCTAGCCGGCGGAATCACCGGCTATCACCCGGTATCACCGCGGATCATCCGCAAATCGGCATCATTTGTCAGGCACCCGGTTGATCCATTGATTCAGCTCGACCAGCCCAGGTAGGGATGAGACTACTGAGACACGAAAAGCCGGAGTAGCTCTCCGGCTAATCGCTGAGTCTTTTAACTTGTAAGTAAGTAAGCCAGAAAGCTCGTAGGAAAGATATTGGAGCCGTGATGAATAAAAACTTTTTCTTTCTTTCTTTCTTTCTTTCTTCTGATGTATATCGCCATGTATACCGTCCATTGGCTAGGATGATGATGATGATAGCACCCATTGTGCATTTCTGTTTTTTTTTTATATTACATTGGTTTAAAACTGTAATTGTTTAGTTAAGGTGTTATGCACAATAAAGAGTTTATCTATCTACCTAGACTGGCCTCATAGCTCAGTTGGTTAGTAACCCTACCTTCTGTGCTGTAGGTCGTGGGTTCGATCCCCACTCAGGACAAGCATTTATGTGACATTTGTAACATTGATGTTTGTTCTGTGTCTGGGCGTTAATATGTATTATATGTATGTATTTACAAAAAAAAAAACTATATAAGTATTATATCAGTTGTCTGGTTCCCATGATACAAGCTATGCTTAGCTTACTTTGGGGCTAGATGGCGCTGTGTGAAATGTCAAAAAAAATAAAAATATTAACCTATCTTTATTAACAATATTTCCAGGTTCTATTCTATTCTATTCGAGTCACTAGTTCTCTCGAACCATTGTGGTGAAAGTATTTTAAGTGTGCCTCAAAGAGGCTCCTTTCGTGCATTTGTCACATGTCTTCAATTTTTAGTTGTAGGACATGTCGGTTTCCTCACGATATTTTCCTTCACCGTTTTGAGAACGTGGTATTGCGCACCTAAATCTTTGAATCAATATACTCATAGGTGCACGTTGGGATTGGAATTGGCGACCTCCGGATTGAAACTCGGGGTTAGTACCACTAGACCACCACGGTGTCTCAATTTCCAGGTATCTTGTGTCGATAATAATGTCTTCTTTTTCTACCCCACCGGCTTTGAGCAGACAACGTACAAAAAGCCGAAAAAGTCACTCCCTACAATGATCTATTGATTCGGTCCCGCTAACGTGTTGAGAATATTGTTATTTATTACTCTTTACTGCAGTTTGACGGTTCCCTAAATGGGGTGGGGGAGAATTCTCCCCCAGTTTGGTGTTTAATTAACTAAGAAAATGTTAGAATAAGGTGTAAGATTCCAAAATAATAGAGAGTTGAGACCCAAATAAAATATTTATCTATTTAATATTTTGAAGTGTCCTTCGTTTTTCTTTATGACTGAATTTATAATATAATATACGGCTAATCAGCCGTCGAGGCTGGAAACATTACAACTCAATGATGATGGAATACGTCGTATCTTCAACAAAAACCAGCATGTTCTATAACCAATAATCTGAATCTGTGTAACGTCTTGAAATCCAGATTGGGCTGTGGTAAATAAAAAATAAAAGAAAGAAAGAAAGAAAGAAAAAGAAAAAAACATTCACTCTCGCTTGTTTAGAATAAGCCTATGTATCTGCAGTGGCAATATTCGAACCTGGTACGGTATCGAAGCTTTATGCACTGACAGCCCGAATGGTTAGTCTCACTTTTTTATTGCTTGTTATCATAGATATCAAGTGAAAAAAGTTCACATGAAAATCTCACACCATGAAGGTTTTATGACAATTTAAAGTATCTATTAGTATACTACGGCTATTTCATATTTTAACCCCTATTATAAAGATAAACAATATATTTTTTGCAGTGATAAATGTATTCGTCCTGAATAACAATTAATTGACGATGAAATATATAATTCAACCGTTCTGTTCCATCAGGTGTGGTTCCAAAACCGGCGCGCCAAGTGGAAGAAACGCAAGAAGAGCACCAACGTGTTCCGTTCCCCGGGCGCGCTGCTGCCCTCACACGGTCTGCCACCCTTCGGCGGAGACGTCTGCGGCCCCGGCGTCTTCGGAGATAGACCCTGGTCTATGCCTGCAGGTGAGACCATCGAAGGAATTGGGTCCAAATAAGTTTCAAATTTACTCACACTTTCCACCATTTCCTGGGAGCATTGTCTATATTATCTATAGCACTTCAGTGGAGACGTCTGAAGTCTCAGTATCTTGGAGACGGACCCTGGTATTTGCTTGCATGTGAAAGTGTCTTGCAAATCTAGACTTGGCTCCAAGTAGAGTACAAATTCTACCCAAACTGACCAATGTGTGCCGTTCCGTGGAGACAACCTTGCTGTATGCTAGTAGGTAAGAGCAGCTATCTTAACCACTGAGAATGATATCGCTGCTTCGTGTGGTCTTTTGTCTTCTAGCCACACTATACCCCATCATTATAGTGGCTAGAAGCCTTCGCAACTTCTATAGTCCCAGTCTTTAAAGAAATACTCTTCCTCTTCACGTTCCAAAGTTACGGTTACAATACGAGCCAATTTTAGTCTACTGTTGGTCCTGTATTGAACTAACTCATACTGCTCTTGTTAATGATCAGAAATTATTGCTTAAAATCAGCTGTACGATTTGCTTGACACATGAAAATTAAATAGACCATTTACGGGAAAAACTTCCTCGTCAGTGTTGTTTAGAGGGTTCGTATCCCGTATTCAGGGGTTTCTTTAAGGGTAGCCCACGTTCCAATCAGATTTCTGTTCGTAGGTCTCGGCCAACTCCAAGGCGGGGTTTCCATGGGCAGTTTCGGCACGGGCGGTCTCCCCCAGCTCGCGGCAGACCTGAACCCTTCGCTGCCCATCAGCTCGGTGTCATCTCCACAGCCGTACCAGGGGCATTACCCGCTGAATTCACTTGGTAAGTGTACAAGAATCTCAGTGTAATGTAAGTCCATTGGTGTCTAATTTTCTCCCACTCACCAGTTTAAAAGAACATGGAGTATTGATCTATTGATTCCTGTCTTTTCTATATTACTTACTCACTTACCAGGGAAGTGAAGTGCTTCTGCAGCGTATATTATAGACTCCAAGTCCTTAAAATGCTCCAAAGAATAAATGCTCCAGTAAAGTGGAAAGTGGCCCGTTAGAAAGTAATGGTTTCTTATATTTAAAGTGCAATCCTCGTCCCAGGTGACACCATGATGTCCTACTGCAACAGTCAGCTGGGCGGGCAGCAGGGGGCGCAGCTCGAGGGCTCACCGACCCCCCCGCACATGGGACACTGCACGAATGCTTCCCCCAACTCAGGTAAAGTCACATAATAATAATAATAGTTTATTGTCATATGTTATACAGTACAAAAACAAGATTTATGTTTTGAAAATTGTGACCACTGAGATCTAAACTAAGAGCGAGCTTGTATTTTTGCTAACAGTACTCATCCATCGGACGTCATGTGTAATTTCACCGGCAACCACACCACAAACAGAACACAGTAATAGGAATGCATCACTGCTTATACGAGTATATGTGTATGGCGGCAGAAATATATATGCTGGCAATACTTCCCCATACGTACTTGGCATAAGTTCTACTGCTACTGAAGGTGGTATAGGTTTCATTTGACTCGCCTCACAGCTCAGTTGGTAGCCCCCTGCCTTCTGGACTGTACGACGTGGGTTCCATTCCCACCCAGGACAAACATTTGTGTGACAAACATAGTTTGTTTTGTGCCTGGGTGTAAATATTTATTTATTTTTTATTTATTTATTTAGAATTAATTATAACACCTTAACAGCAACGCCAATGCGATGTTATAACACACAAAAAAACAGTATACATAAATTAAAAAAAATACAAAATTTACAATACAAACACATCTAATATTAATAATTTAAATTACATATATTTTCTACAACTTCCTGAGCTATCTCCATGAATTTGTATGTATATACAAAAAAGACTATAAGTATTATATCAGCTGTCTGGTTTCCATGATACAAGCTATGCTTAGCTTACTTTGGGGCTAGATGGCGCTGTGTGAAATGTCCACCAATATTATTATTATTATGTGTCAACCGTCTGATCAATATCTGGTCAATATAAAGTGTTTCGTGCGGTCAGGTAACGGCACCGAGCAGCCGGAAGAGGAGGTGTGGCGCGGGCACAGCATCGCGGCGCTGCGGCGGCGCGCCTCCGAGCTCTCCGCCGCCATCCCGCCCTATCTGCAGCTCAACTACGACGCGCACAGCCCCGTCTACTGACCGCCCGCGTATACAACATGCCACTTACATTAGTGGCGCATCTCACACTGACCGCGGTATCCTTAGATACCACTTTATAAGTTGCGCTAACATACTGACCACGGTATCCTTACATCTACGTTTTCTAGATAGAGTGTGCGCCAGTTTTGTTATTCCTTCAAATGACTTGAATACGTAAGGTTTTACTAATCTTTAATTAGCTCTGCATAGCATCAACCATTGCTGACCACGATATCCTACACTTCTAGAAACAATTTGCGCCAGTTTTGTTACTCCGTCAAATGACATGAATCTGTAAGGATTTACCAATGTTTGATTAGCTCCGCATAGCGTTAACCATTACAGACCACGGTATCCTACATTTCCAGAAAGGGTGTGCGCCAGTTTTGCTATTCCTTCAAATGACTTGAATCCGTAAAGGTTTTACCAATCTTTAATTAGCTCCGCATAGCATTAGCCGTTGTTGACCACGTTTTCCTACATTTCTAGAAAGTGTGCCCAAGTTTTTCATTTCCTTCAGATTTATTTAATCCACAAGACAAACCAACCATGTCTTAGCTTCTTTGAAACTGCAGTTAAGTACCATATGATTCTCTGTTATTTTAATATGAGGGTCCCAAGCATTATTATATTTGCGTGCTTATTTTCTACATAAGCTGGGCAAGATTTGTTATTCACCTCGTATTTTCTTGATTTAGGCATATTTTTGAGAAAGTAATTCTATTATGCTTATATCATTATGTTGCCGGCGGCATCATTAATACGACTTTAGTTAGCGCAGAATAGCCAATTTTGTGTTGGGGTTTAAACAACTTATGATGGATCAGTCTAATTAAAAACCAAAGGTAAAAGATCATTTTGATACTTTCACGGGATACATTTCTTACCCTCCCGCTGGGTGTAGGAATATGAAAATAAAACCAGGAGATTTCATGTCACAATACAAAAAATATATGTAAAACAGTAATAACTAGCGATGTTATTAACTAATATAATAGAATACAATAGATAGGTTTTATTAAAGGTACTTCAAATCCGTAAGTATTATATCGTAACATTGAGATGTGAAATGAAATAGTAATACGACTATCTTTTGCGATATTTGAGGAAAATCTCTCAGTGCTAATAAGAATAATTATAAGTATAAAAATAAACTTGTGAGCTGTATTTGAGGAAATAAATGTATACGCGTTCGTACAATAATAAAATAATTTATAATAATTTCTAATTTAATTATTAAATAAGAAGTAATATAAGTATTAATTAGTAGTAACTGTAAGCAGTTGTATTGATGTATTTACGAAGTCGTTGTATTCGATATAAATATTAATTAAAACATATTTCATTAACGTCAAAATATAGAATAGTCTTGAGTAGAATAAAAAAAATATTAATTTGTATGGGTCTAATATTTATTAATTTTTGAGTAAAATATTAATAGAGCTTATATTCAGTCCATTTAGTATTTGCATTTATAAAATGTTAAGCGAAATATTGGTGTAATATTAACAAATAATTACAAATATCTTTGTGCAAAATTACGTAAATAAAATGCAAACAAGTGCCATTGATATAATTTAAGCATTTTCAATGTAACTCTTCTGAAGATATTTTCGGCTTTCGGAGGTGGAAATGCATGTGAAGCCAAAGTCATGCAATTTGAGTACATTTATATCATGTGAAATGGCTGGTACTAAACTGTATACGCAAATTTGTTGAGAGCATATTTTTGTCGGTGTATGTAAATTTTAGATTTGATAAGTAATTTGAAAAGCTCGGCCACTATTGTATCTTAATTATTTTATTAGTTAAAGTGGTTGTAAGTTCCTATTAAGTTTTGAGCTTCATACAATAAATTCATAAAAACTTTATTATATTTAATTGATTTTCTAACCATATTAGGAATCACCACATTTTAATAGTTGTGAATAGACGAGAAATATCCTGATAAATTATGGAAATGATGGTCGACCTACATATAAAATATTTATTGAATAAACATAATAATATGTTTGACTGTACTTTATTACGTTAGAATGTACATAGTGTCAGCTGGATATTTTTTTTATTGCCGTGAAAAATGTTTAATGGAATAGTTGTAAGTGGTTAGTCCTGTAAGTTTCCGTACACACAATAAAATAGATACAATGTTCAAAATGGGGTTTAATTTCACTCTGATTAGTAGCAGTAGTACCAACTTACGTCTGCAGTGTTCGTCAGGGGAAGTACTGCCACCGTCTCCATTCCAGCATTTCCAGACGTATTGCATAATTCGAAATATGCAATAGGTACACAGAATGCACGGGCAATGCGTCGGCTCTCTCGGGAACACGGACCGAATGCAATTATTTTACAAATTATATACCTACACAAACCATCTTTGTTTATGACTCTTTTTATTAGTGAAAACCGTGATAAAATCCGTAAACCTGATATGGGAAGGTGAAATGTCTCACGTGCCTGTAATTTCACAGGCAACCATACCTTCCAAACCGTAACAAAGTAACACGAATGCGTCACTCTTTGGCTGCAGAAATGGGTATGTTGGTAGTACTTCCGCAGACTACTGCTACTAAAAGAAGCTATATAAACCATACCATAACATACGATTTCTGCCTCCAAGTACGGACTGGCCAGTTTCAAGTCTCAATATTAATTGCCGAAACCGACGCAGTGCGTGCTGAATCAAAACCTCAAGAGCTTTAAAACCTATTAATATCGAATATCCCAAAAACTGAGGGAATGCAACATATTACCAATGAATTTAATAAAATAAGTAGTAGCTCAAGTAATTATTATTTTATGTGCTCTAAGCTATTTGGGCCGCAATCTTTAGTTATATAATTGGTAAGTCCGTTTATTTAAATGAAATAAGAAATAAATAAATAAGGGTCGATTGATATTAAACTAAATCGTTTTTATCTTATTTCACGTAAGTTTCAAATTGATCCAATATAAATGACCTTAAGTTTTTTCTTCGTGACGGAAAATGGAAAACAATATGCGTTTTCAGAAGTCAGTTATGTGACTAGTGCCGCCATCTGTCAGCGAAACTCTCGAGCTTGACGTCTATAACAAGCAGGTTGCTAAATGCATAAAATTAATTAAGGTTCTCGCCACTAGATGGCTCTGTTTTTACTGCCATCTATGAAATATAGGTGGAGTCAAGTAGCTACCTGTATTATAAACACTGTCTACGCAAGTCTGTTAGAAACGTTAACTAAACTAACGATAGATGTCAGCACTTGCGGCAGTAAACCGGCAAAATATTGAAAAAACAGTTACATAGTGACCGAAGAGATAGCTTCTCGAAAGACTTAGCGTCCATGTGAAGATGTCTTTGAAGTCGCAAAAATCTTTAAATGACGAATGTTCAGAAATTTTCGAAAGGAGTTACTCGGTCAAGACTGGTACGGATATTGACACTTCATCTGGGTAAGTACTAGTCGTTTCATACAACGGGAACCATGAAGGTATACCAAAGATTCATAACGAATCTAAGTACCTTCGTTACCTACACAAAACTTACTACTTTGCTCTGCTCTGACTCTGAATTGTATTGTAAAGAATATCTCTTATTATGACTGATATAAACGAATATTATGGGAGACCTTTTGCAGTCAAGTTAAGACTTAGCAGAGATCGAATCGGATACGAACTCAAACGTAAAACGTAATAGTATTTATATTTATGAAAAAATGGTTTAAAAACAACAACACTCCTTCATGCTCTTACTTGTAAGGTTAATTCATCAGGGAAGTAATGCCAACATGCCCATTTCTGCTGCCAATCAATACATAATGCATTCGGATTACTGTATTCCGGCAAGTACAGGCAAATTTGACATTCCACCTTCACGTCTAATAGTTAAGGCGCGTCGATGAGACTTGGGTCTTTTCTTGCTTAAGTAGGGGAGGACCCAAGCGTATCACTTAACACCAATTGGGCCATCTGCTCATTTCGTAACTTTATCAAGTAAAATAAATGTCTGTTTCTTCACGATCTTCATCGTTTTAAGAATTTGTTGTGGAAAGAAATTTTAATCTATAAAGATAATAAGTTTTTTCCACAATGCTATATTAGTGACGATGAAGACGAAAACCTGGCAAAAGAGCTGATGAACAATATGACTCCGGCAGTTCTGAGCAAGCTCAGGCGGTGCTTCAAGAAATGCAAGGAAAAGAACCAAGCAAAGGATATTGACAGGTATCAATTTAATACTGGCTGAATTCAAGAAATGTGATCTTGTGAAAAGTAATGAGCTTCATTATATTATATCTATGACTGACCTCACAGCTCGGTTGGTAGTAACCTTGCCTTCTGCGCTGTAGGTCGTGGGTTCGATTCCCACTCAGGACAAACATTATTGTGACTAATACAGATGTTTATTCTGTGTTAAAATACAGATATATTATAGGTATGTATTTACAAAAATAAAGTATTATTTCAGTTGTCTGATTCAGATAGTACAAGCTATGCAATTTAAATAATTACTTAGTAATAATTTAGTATTTTTCATCGAGTGAAATGTATAAGTTTCTTAATCACGAATAAAGGTGAACCAAATTGTTATGAAATTGAATTGAATGTGAAATGTCCATACAGTAAGGTTGAGGAAGTGATGCGCGCGGCGGCCGCGGAGGAGGGCATAGAGTTCGCCGTGTCCAGAGCCCCCTCCGACCCGCTCAGTCTCGACGAGAACGGCTTCATCACGGCCATCAATCACATCTTTGGTAAAGCTATCAAATAGAAATATTTAAAATTAAAATTATAAAGCTATGAATTGCTTCATATCATGCTTTAGTTCTTCCGGGGAAGTACTGCCACCATGCCCATTTCTGCCACCAAGCAGTAACGCATCCGCGTTAGTGTGTTCCGGTTTGAAAGCTGCGGTTAAAAAATAAAGAATAATAATCATCTCTATTGGTCGCCATCTGAATATAGGTTTCAGCGGAAAGCATAGAGTAAAATGTCAGTCACCAACATTCTCAGCGACAGCGGTACAAGTCCTTTTATAAGTCGGAGATATTTTGTATGGTTTTCTTAGTTGGGGTAGCACTATGGGCCGGAGGCTTGAGGAGGCCAGAGCTCAGTGACTAAAATTCTGGATCAGTGATATCCTTTAAAATCAAATAGGTACTATCTAGTATTTCTACCTGAAATTGCTTAATATGGAGGTTTAGAGTTTAGGCTCATTATATATACCATGTCACTGGCATCTCACAGGAGTGTTTTTTATGTGGTTCGGGTGACGGAACGAGCTGACGGCCCACCTGATGTTAAGTGGTAACCGCCACCGTTAGACAACAGCAATACGACTCAAGCCCTCTCCACCAAAGTACGAGATGACCTAAGTCGCATTGCGTTGCGTTGATTCAAGACACCCAAATATCTCCTTCTAGGTCACCACAAATTCTCCACCCATGCCAAAAAACTATTCCGAGTGCTGGACCCGTACAATGCAGGCAAAGCTAGATGGAGACAGCTAGTCGCAAAACTAGAAGCAGTAGGAGCCAAGAAAACTGGCTCCAAGCGTGACAGATGGAACAGGGTTACTTGTGATTCTATTGAAAGAATGGAGCATTGTAAGGTAAATGAGAATAGTTTACTGGCTTCACAGCTCAGTAGGTAGTAACTCTGCCTTCTGCTCTGTGGGTAGTAGATTTGCACCCAGGACATTTTTTTTTGCGAAGAACATAGATGTTTGTTCTGCAGCATTACTATGCGTTATAATGTTTGCATGTATTTACGAAAGAGTATAAGCTTAAGTATTCTGCCAATGTCTGGTTCCCATAGTACAAGCTAGTATGCTTAATTTGGAGTTAGATGCCTCTGTTTGAAATGTACACCAATATTTATTAATTGACTGCCTACGCCCCGCGGTGTTACCCGCGGTGAATAAGTCATCAGAAGCCACGAGAAGCGTACATTTTTCCGGGATAACAAAAGTTCTGTAAGTTTCTTTAATAAATTTGTTTTTATTCTTATTCTTTATTCTTATTCTATAATAAATTATATCGTTATTACAGAGAGAACCGATAATCAAAATAGTAAACATAGAGAGGGACGAATCATTTTGCTACGTCGTGGTATCAAAGGGAGGTAGAATAGGGATCTACAGCGGGCATCTGGAACTTCTCCATTCTTACGAAGTAAGTATTAACTTATGTAACACTAAAGCGTGAAAAAAATTTTTTTAAAAGAGAGAGAGTCTTTCTAGGATTTTTGATGTGCCCACGTTGCACGCGTCCGTAAGCGATTACCCTTTGAATCCCTACACGTGGCCCCCGGGTGGTGCGAAGGGAGCAACCCAAAGTAGCAGTCGAACTTGTGCTAAGTTCGCCCGGAGAATACTGCTAATAAACCTGGTAATCTGCCGTCAAGCAGTGATGTACTCGTGTTGCTGTGTTCCGTGGAAGGGAGTGGGTGCCGATGAAATTACTCGCGCATATGAAGTAACATCCCCGTCTCGGGGTGCGACTTGAGTCATCTCGTACTTTGCTGGAGAGGGCTTGAGTAGTATTGCTGTTGTGTATGGGCGGCGGTTACCACTTAACATCAGGTGGGCCGTCAGATAGTACCATCACCTAAGTCCCATTAAAAAAATATCTGTGCTCGACTTTTATGTTTAAATAGAGTCTTATGTTTGTAGTAAGAATGTTGCACATTAGAATTATAATCCTCCCATTTTTGATAAGAATTTTCGACTTAGACATTCCGCGTGCATTAAATGGTACCTATATAAATAAAAACAAGTTTTTTCATGAGAATACGTTGCCTTTTTCAGATGTTCTACCACAGGACAGGTCTTCGGCGTCGTGTCAAAAACTGCTGGATCACTGATGCCATCTATCTCAGTGTAGGTAACGATACTACTCACACATTTATCATCGGTCTTTTAAAGCAACTTTAAAAAGTCTCTCTCTTAATGTGATTCGGTTGGCGGAACTAGCTGACGGCCCACCTGATGCTAACTGATAACTGTCGCCCACAGACAACAGCAATACCACTCAAGTCCTCTCCACCAAAATACGAGATGACTCAAGTTGCATTGCGTTGCGTCCATCACCTCGAGACGGGGATGTTACGTCTCATGCGACTGCAATTTTTGTCTCCAACCATAGTAGTGATAGGACTAAAGTGCGCCTCAAAGAGGCTCCTTTAGTTTTCATACTACATGACTCTATTGTTGAACTGAACAGGATGTCCAGCACTTGATGGTGTCAGCATCAGATCGCAGCCTCACTGTGTACGACGCGACTACCCTCTCTCACACGCCGCTGTTTTGCATCACTGGCCTGCCCAACATACCGACGGTAAGTCTTATACGTGATTTTTAACTGTTTCACAAGCTTTTAACAAGCAATACTAAATAAATAATAAACAAATCGACCCTTTGACCGCCGACTTATCGTAAGCGGCAATTATACCCAAATAGCATTTGTTTGTTGTAAGTGATATTTTGAAATATATATTATTTCAAAATGCGAATAAAATGATTTGATTTGATTTGAAATAAAATGTGGAAAATACCTCTAACATACATAATGTTTGTCCTGGGTGGGAATCGTACCCACGACCTGCAGCATATAAAGCAGGGTTACTACCAACTGGTCGTGGTCGTGGGTTCGATTCCGACCCAGGACAAACATTTGTGTGACGACATAAATGTTTGTTCTGTGTCTGGGTGTTGACATGTACATATTATATATATGTATTTAAAAAAGTGTGTATTATATCAGTTGTCTGGTTTCCATGACACAAGCTATGCTTAGCTTACTATAGGGCTAGATGGCGCTGTGTGTCCACCAATATTATTATTAATACGAAAAAGTGTAATATCTCCAGTGCCTAGCTTACTCTCCATCATCACACGGCAGCACCTCAGAACTGGCGATAGGATCTGAGAGGGGGGACATCGTGCGACTTACCTTCCTGCAACCGAGGCTGCAGCTGTTCCACTCGAAGGCACCTGATACCATCAACTATTACTTCTGGATGGTGAGCAGTTCTGGTCTATATCTGGTATAGTTGGGTAGATTTTCTCTCTCATGAACGTTGCTAGCGGTAGGATAGACTGTCCTGAGTTGGTAGCGCGGCTGGGTCATCGCACTCCCGCCCCATCACTCAGGCAACGTAACTTACTTGACGTGCCGAAAGCGAATACCAATTACAGACAAAATTAATCTATACAAATAAATAAAATTGGAGTGTCTGTTTGTAATATTAAAATAACCGCTTTTTACTAAGTGCATATTTATACATGGTAGGTACCTACATATACCAAAACAACATTTTATACAATTTTGTCTGTCTGTCTGTTTGTTCCGGCTAATCTCTGAAATGGCTGGTCCGATTTTGACGGGACTTTCACTGGCAGATAGCAATGAGTAACTTAAACTACTTTTTCGAGGGGTACCATAGGGGTGCGTGATAAAACCGAATTCCACAAAGACGAAGTCGCGGGCAACAGCTAGTGTAAGATAAGACTGAAGTCACATTGTATTGCGCCCATTACTCTGAGACATGAAGGTCTGTCAATAATTTAGTTACATCTTTTTTCCAGGAGTTATCGTCACCGCCGCACACCTCGAACCATATCATAACAACATGGCGGCGAGTGCACTCGCGCTCTATCCGCCGTCTTGCTTACGCAAAGGATGGGGACGTGCTGCTGTCCTGCTCGCACGACTCCACTGTCAGTATGAGAGCGAGACACGTGCCGGGGAAGTTACATGACTACGTTTTTAAGGTGCAAAGGGTAAGATCCTACTAATATTATAAACGTGAAAATTTGTATGGACAAACATATATGTGACTAGCATTGATGTTTGTTCTTTGTCTGGATGTTAATATGTATTTACTAGCTGTGCCCGCGACTTCGTTCGCGTGGAATAGTGACTTTTCGGGCAGCATATTTTGAATAACTGAATCCTTATGGCAGCGGCGCGGCTCTCAGCGCGCTTTATATAGCCACGGACGCTCAGGCGCGAGGCGTGTAGTACGTACTCTGTACGTTAAAAATGTTCGCCGTGATTCTTTAAATTGACATAACTTTTTTATTTATGAACCGATTGACATGAAATAAACACTAAATGTTAAGTGAAGCTTACTACAATATATTAGTGAAAACCGTATCTAAATCGAATAAGCCGTTTCTGATATTAGCGTGCACAAACACACAGACAAACAGACAAACAGACAAAAAAAAAAAATATTACAATTTCGGGTTCGGCATCGATATAATAACAACCCCTGCTACTTTTTTTTTATATATTTCCATTGTACAGACACCACTTTTCTACAATTTTATTATATGTATAGATATAGATATGTATGTATTCACAAAAAAAGTATATCATATTTATTCCATCAGTCATCTGGTTCCCACAATACAAGCTATGCTTAGTTTGGGGCTAGATGGCGCTGTGTCAAATGTCCATCAATATTTATTAATTATTCCAAATTTCAGCTCAATTGGTTTACTTTAACTGCTTCAGTTGCCTGAACCTAACACACATGGATTTGTAAGTTAAATTAAAACATGTAAAAACGATATATTATGAACATTTTCCAGGGTATATCATGTTTCCATGCGGTATATCCTCTTGACGTGGTGGCGACAGGCAGCGTGGACGGCGCGGTGAGGCTGTGGGAGACATCGCAGTCGCGCCCCTTCGCCGTGTTGAACGCGCCCAGTTTGCCAGCTGTTCTGGACGTTGCTATAGTGCCGGCGAGGGAAGTTGTCGTTGCCTTTTGCAACAACTGTGTCAGTACAGTTACAAGTATAATTACAAGTCATTTTCCTTAATAATCACAAAACATAATTTGTGCATCCAAACTAAAACATCCGATTCCAATGGCCGAAAATGATTCCTCGTTATTTCGTACTTGGATACATTAGGAATTTTGATTTAAAAATCTAACTGCTGCACTGATTTTGATGAATTTTCTATGGCACCAATAAGAAAGGCCTGTCAAATCCTAACCTTTAAAAAAACCTATTGGTTATTCAATATTAATGGACATTTCACACAGTGCCATCTAGCCCCAAACTAAGCTAAGCATAGCTTGTACTATGGGAACCCGATGACTTATATACATATGATGTACTCGGTTGTTATTGACTGACGTTACCTCCTTACACCAGGTGGGCCGTCGGATCGTTCCGTAACTATATCAAATAATAAAAAACTTAATTAATCATTTTAATATACATTTGCAGACGGTACACATTTGGGACATCTATGAAGAGTGCCTTCTGCAGACCCTCAAGATAAAGTATCCGTTTCTTGGAGTGTTAGGACATAAGGTGGAATTTGGAACTTATTGCATTTATCCTGGTAAGGAGCACAAATAAATATTTGCTTGTTTTAGTGATGGAACGAGTTAATCTCGTTTACCCAAGGCAAAGGTATTATAACTTGCAACGACAGAATACCACTTGGGTCCTCCCCTACTTAGTACGACATAATCCAAATCCCATTTTGTATGCGCCTGTAATTTTGAGACGTAAAAGTGGAATGTATCATGTGCCTGCAATTTCACCGGCAACCCTACATTTCAAACTGAAACAGTAACGTACATAGTAACTACTTGGCGAAAAAAATGGGTATGGTGGCAATACTTCCCCGGAGGTTAAGAAGAACTTATAAGTTCTACTGCTACAAAAAAGTTTGTGTAGCAGAAAAATGTTGTTTGCCTGCTGTTTATCTAAACAACGTCCTTGTAGGACCAATTTACAGAACATCAGAGGAGGAACTAATGGAACCTCAGCCGTCGTCATCTCGTCGTGGTTCCAGTGTGTTCCAAGCGCCATCTGGAGGACTGGTGCTGAGGGAGGAGCCGGGGCGAGACACCAGTGTTCATCACCAACCGTGAGTGTCCATACTACCCGCACTTATATTATAAATGCGAGAGTAGCCTGTCTGTCACCACCGAAGCCTTTAGTTGCAAATCAGCGCTGTAATCTGTTGCACCACGTGCTGAGTTCAGGGCTTTTAACAGAACCCTGTACGCGACACGGGACTGGTTAAATTTTAGAATAATTTATGGCAATTATGGCAAAAGTTTATGGCAAAACATAATATATGTAATACATTTAAATTATTTTTGGGTTGTCAGGTTGTACGCTCGCTTCAACCGCAGCTCCCTGCTGGTCGCGTGCATGTCCCACGTGGCGCGGCTGCAGCTGGCGGCGGCGCGCGGCGTCCCGCCCCCGCCCCCCTCCGACACGCTCCCCCCGCGGAGACCCTCCGCCTGGGAGCTGCCGCTGCTGGGCGACACGCGTGAGTTACATCTAGCTGTACGCTCGTTACAACCGCAGCTCCCTGCTGGTCGCGTGCATGTCCCACGTGGCGCGGCTGCAGCTGGCGGCGGCGCGCGGCGTCCCGCCCCCGCCCCCCTCCGACACGCTCCCCCCGCGGAGACCCTCCGCCTGGGAGCTGCCGCTGCTGGGCGACACGCGTGAGTTACATCTAGCTGTACGCTCGTTACAACCGCAGCTCCCTGCTGGTCGCGTGCATGTCCCACGTGGCGCGGCTGCAGCTGGCGGCGGCGCGCGGCGTCCCGCCCCCGTCCCCCTCCGACACGCTCCCCCCGCGGAGACCCTCCGCCTGGGAGCTGCCGCTGCTGGGCGACACGCGTGAGTTACATCTAGCTGTACGCTCGTTACAACCGCAGCTCCCTGCTGGTCGCGTGCATGTCCCACGTAAGTCATGTAAGTCAACAGGTAAGTCTTCAGTTTAGGACTGAACCGCTGCTGGCCGCATGTGTCCCTATGCAGAGTTACATCTAGTTGCAGTTATCATCTTAAGCCTCTTTATGTGATAGTTACGGAACGAGCAGGTAGCCCACCTGATGTTAGGTGGTAACCTCTGCCCAAAAAGCAATACTACTTGGGTCCGCGCCTACTTAGGTACGACAAGACCAAAGACGCATCGTATGCGCCCATAACTCTTAAACGCGAAGATGTAATGGTTCTTGTGCCTGCCATTTCAAGGTTCTGCCTAGTGATATATAAATATATTAGTATCCAAATTAATATAAAAGTAATTAGTTAAACCGATTCTTCTCCTAGGTACGCCATCGTCACCGTCCCCGATGCCTACCCCCCGGATTCCGTCCCCGATGCTCCTGGCGCCCTCTACCGCTGAGTACCCCGTTCATGATTTGGAAACGTTGTTGAAAAATGCTGGTATAACATCCATTTACTTATTTATAAGCAATAAAATCGCGCGGCAAACGAAGAATCCGACCTCATTGTCAATGTACGACAATTATTGCTTACCATCTCTTACTTGGATGACATTTTTTTTCAGTTGTTTTGATTTCAAAAAACAAACTAAAATTTCTATGGGACTAATCTGAAAGTATATCCTTTCAAATAGGAAAATTATTTTGAATATCGATATCTAAGTGACGGAAATCTGAGGTAACAAGCATAAAAAGCCAAGTGAATGGATCATTCACACAACGCCATCTATGCCCGAACTAAGCATAGCTTAGCTTGTATATAAACTGAATAACTGACAAAATACTATTGCATGTAATCACATACATTACCCCTAAAACCTTACGCAAAACGACCATCTATGTTCGTCACAAAATGTTTGTCCTGGGTGAGAATCGAATCCATGACTCAATGCGCAGTAGGCACAGTTATGAAACCAGTCGTCATAGATGTGGGTTATTAACAAACCTTATTTCATTCAGTTTCTATCAATTTTAATGTCAAAATATACATATAAGTTTTTGTTTTTCTCCTACCAAGTACAGTAAGTAGTACAGGTAAACTGAGAATTCGTCTTAAACATTTTCAGGTCTTCAAGGTATTTTGGAAAAAGATTTCGTTCTGATGAAGGGCTTGAAGCACGATTTAAATAGAAAATTAGCTGAAATGGAAGACAACAAGGAAGCTGTGAGTCTTGACTGGAAGATAAATGATTTCAAATTTTAAATAAAGCATAACCGATAATAGAATAGTCATTTAATATGAGTAACAATATGAATAACTACTACTAGTCTTCTCATTAGCTCTCCCGAACCTGTGTAGCGAAAGGTTTAAAGTAGGCTCCGAAGAGATGAACACGATGATGACAATAATAATGACAATTACAACGACGACGACGACAATGATGATGATAATAATGACCACAATGATGAAGATGATGATAACGATGACGATGATATTGATGACATTAATGTTGACGACGTCGATAATTATGACATTCTATTCTCTTCGCGCCACTGGTTCTCAGGAACCAGTGTGGTGAAAGGATTTTAAAGTGCACTCCAATGAGGCTCCTGTCGTACACTATTATGACATTAATGATGACGATAATTATGACAAAAATGATGACGATAATGGAGATGATGATGATGATTTTTGTGATTTGATTTATATCGCAGATGCGTGCTGCAGTTAGCGCGGGTGCGCCATACTTGTCACTGAAGACATACCAACCTGACTCCATAGATCCAGTCGATGAGATGAACGACGAGTACAAACGAATCATGAGGTTGGTAGAGCTTGTACTGGGGAAACTAGTTGACTGATAGAATATATATTTATATACTTTTTTTTTGTAAATACATATGTATTAACACCCAGACACAAAACAAACATCAATGTTCTTCACATAAATGTTTGTCCTGGTGGGAATCGAACACACGACCTACAGCTCAGAAGGTAGATTTACTAACCAACTGAGCTGCGAGGTCAGTCAAATTCATTTATTCATATTCATATATTCATTTATTCGCAAACGTATCATGAATTGCATATGGAAAGATCAAATTTGAACCGGCCTTACAGCTCAGTTTGTAACTGCTTCTTCTTCTTCGTTGTGGATCGTGGGTTCGATTCCCACCCAGGAACAACATTTATGTGAAGAGTATTGATGTTTGTTTTGTGTATGTATGTTAAATGTATGTATTGAACAAGGTAAATCGTATTATATCAGTTGTCTGATTCCCATGATACAGTCTTAAGCTTAGTTTGAGACTAGATGGCGCTGTGTGAAATGTCCACATAGGTAGATACATATAAGAAAAGCGCCTGGTCGAAGCTAGCACTTTTCTGGCTCAGAAATTGAGCATTTAGCCACAACTTCACCTGTTACCGAATCGGACATATACAATACTTTTTACTACTTACGTTCCAAACAAAATATATAACTTAAACCTATAACTTGGCGACGGACATTGGCAGCTTTAAGTTTTTTTTTGATAATTTTTGATAAATTTTCTTTGATAATTATTATGCTCTCGTATTATTATTATAATTATTTATTAATGCGTAATTATAAATATACTCAATTAAATTGTTAAACTGACTGTCAGGTTGTTCCCGGGGCCCAGTGTGGCTGGAACGCCAACCGGCAGCGAGATGTCTATTTCTACGCCGAGGAGTAGAAGCCATAGATTATGACGAGGTATTTCGTTTCTTTTTATGTGATACAGTTACGGAACGAGCTGATGTTAACAAACTATACGTCCTGGGTCCTCCCCTACTTAGATACGAGTAGGTACGCAAGTCGTATGGTATGCGCCCGTTACTTTATTTTATACATCCTACCCATTTCTGCCCCCAAGCATTGCGCAGTATATTGCATTTGCGATTTTTTCTGTGTCGTGATGTTAATATGTATTTAAAAATATATATACGTAAGTATTATATAGTTGTCAAGTTTGCATAGTACAAGCTATGTTAGTTTGGGGCTAGATGAAGCTGTGAGAATTGTACACCAATATTTATTCTTATATATCTCATCTTATTTAGTTGCCCAATAGAAACGATCACAAGTCAATGCAAAAAGATTTAGTTTTTCTAATTATAATAGTTAATAGTTTAATATTTTATCGCAATTTTATTCAGAAGTAAACTTTATGCATAAACTTTGACTCAAATGCAAGCTAACTGTAGCTGCCTCTTAGTTAATTTATGCGATACCAAAAATTATCGACCATTATAAAAAATCTTTATTATGTATATTTAGTGCAAGAAAGGATCCTCTTTGAGGCGCACTTAAAATCCTTTCACCGTTCGATAGATCCTTTGACTCGACTAGAAGCGAAAACAGAGGGTTTGTTCTCTTAACCATGTACTTACAGATTAATATGACGTCACAGAAAAATCACACTACAATCCGTGTGTATTATTAAATATTTATCATAAATTCTAATAATTTATTCCAAAATGAACTTTATCTTCAACACATTAAAGTTTAACAAACGAATGATTACACAATTACAATTAGTATAATCCGATTATGACAAACAAAAACAGTTATTATCACAGTTTGTTTAAATAACTTGACCATTATCTCGTCAATTTGCCCGCGAAACAACCGAATTCATTATCACTCAGTTGCAAAATACATTCGAAAACGACTTCATTGATAGAAAAATATTGAAAGTGGAATAAAGCAAAAGTGATATGTGTAGTAAAATATTTATGAAGCTTTAAATACATATTTAATATAACGATAGAAAAACCGGTGGCAATGCATAAATCAGTGTTCAAAAAACTAAAAAAGGAGTTCATCACAAGGAATTACTGTCAGAGAGAGAGTTTGCAAGAGTTTTTTAAGTTCTACGGTGACAGTAATAAACTTTGCGATAAATACAAGCCATTGAAACCTCAAGATTATGAGAGATTCATAAGTTCTAGAGCTGCTAAACGGAAACCGGCTGTTACTAGACAAATTGGTAAGTTCAGTACCAACTTTACTGACTTGGTGGACTATTGACTCAGTGCCATCTAGCCCCAAACTAAGCATAGCTTTTACTATTAACAAGACAACTGATAGAATACATATATACTTTTTTAAATACATACTAACACCCACATTGTCGAAGTACCTGAATTGTTACAAGGATCGAGTTCGAAAAGAAAGGAATCCCTCCTTTAGGGGGATAGGGTTTGAACAGGCGCGTACTACAAACTTAGCAATAAATAGATACCCTACGCGTGACCTTATATTTTGGATACTACAATACTAATTGAAATTTCCAAGCCGGTTTATTTGTGATATAATAAATAAGTAATAACTAATATTGGTGGATATTTCGCACAGCGCCATCTAACCCCAAAAAAAGCTAAGCATACAGGGAACCAGACAACTGATATAATATTTACAGACTTTTTTGTAAATATATACATATAATACATATTGACACCCAGACACAGAACAAACATCTACATTCGTCTTATAAATATTTGTCCTGGGTGGGAATCGAACCAACGACCTACAGCGCAGAGTTTCGACCTACTGAGCTGTGAAGCCAGATATATATATTATTTAAAATGATGGGTAGACGTAGATATTAAAAAACATATAATTCCATTAAAAAAAACATTTAAAATAGAACCGTTTGATTAATCTATCAATTTAATTTGTCCAAATGCTGAAAATTCGGCATCATTATATCTCATTATAATGCACATTTTTTAATTCCTTAGATAATAGAACGATTAAATCGATTTTGATCCTTCCGTAATGATTTTGATAAGATAAATTTATCAAATTGAGGAAACTGTGTGAGCCCGTTTGTTTATAACAAAATAATAGACAGAAACTTTATTTTTGTATTACACTCTTAAATAAATAATTTGGAAATGTGTAGGAGTCAATTTAAAATTAAAAGAACACGTGTATACCTACTTATTGCTAAGTCTATACTAGTCTGCACTACGTATTGGCGTCTGTTCAAACATAATCTGAACTGCCCTTGAAAAAAATTGGACGTGAAACCGTATTCACACTCACAATAGAAACTGTTGTAGCAGCAGACCTTACGCAAGACTAACCTCACAGCTCAGTAGTAACTCTGCGCTGTAGGTCGTGGGTTCAATTCCCACCCAGGACAAATATTTGTGTGACGAGCATTGATGTTTGTTCTGTATCTTGGTGTTAATATGTATTTATATTATGTATGTATTTACAAAAAGTTAATATATAAGTATTCTATCAGTCATCTGCTTCCCACAGTACAAGCTTTGCTTAGCCTAGTTTGGGGCTAGATCGTGCTGTTTTGACTTTGACTTTGTATGAAATGTACACCAATATATATATGAAAAAAAGTTTGTCCGGGGAAGCACCGCAACCATACCATATATTTCCATTTCTGTCGCAAAGCGGTTATACATTCGCGTTACTGTGTTCCGTTTGAAGGGTGTGGCTGGCCGTTAAATTACAGACACATGAGACATTCCACCTTCACGTCTGAGTTACGAGATACGATGCGTCTTGGGTCTTGTTGTAGGTAGGGGGAGGACCCAAGTCATATTGCTTGTTACGGGCAGAGGTTACCTCTTAACACCAGGTTGGCCATCAGCTCGTTCCGTAACATTGCCACATCAAAAAATTGAAGATTAAAGCACAAGATCTGATTTCTTTCCAGCTGCATTGTCATACAAAGTGGGCAAGCAAGTAATATCCCTGGCCGAGGGTATGCCCAACGAAGATGCATTTCCGTACACAAAAATGACAGTAGAGTTGAAAGGTGGTGGGAGCCTGGTACTTGAGGGTCAGGAACTGGGCCAGGCCTTGCAATACGTCCCTTCGCAAGGGTAAGTTACCCTTAGTTAAGGTAAGTTACTAATAGTGGCAAGACACATTTCTCGAACCAATGTGGTGAAGGTATAAAAGTGCGCGTCACAAAGCTTCTTGTAGGTGACACATGTCGACGAATTATTGGTTCTTCAACAAGCCGGTTTCCTCACAATGTTTTTCTTCACCGTTTTCAGAATTTGGTTAGTAATTTTATTAAGAGAAAAAACTCATTTGTGTACGCCAGGATTTGAACCAGTGTCTTTCGGATTGGAACTTGAGTTCTTTCCACTGGACCACCACGTTCTCAAAGGTAAGTAATTAATTATGAATCATAAGTGCATTCGACCATCATTTGTTAATTTAGACGTTCTGACTCCCGTACAAAATTTGGAATTGGTTAGCCTGGTATACTCAAAACTTATCAGTGAATGTCTGATATTTAGAGTTCCAGCTTACCTTGCCTTATTTCGGTATCAGCTTCAAGCACCTACCAAGAAGGTACTGTTACTGTTAAGGCGTACTATTCATTTCAATTTATACCTTTCGCTTTCATAGTCACTATTGACTTTCAAACGTATAAACGAAATGATTTTTGGTTGCGGACAATTTGTGACATGTTCTTCTTCCGCGAAGACTAAATGTAGTTCTAAAAAAGATTGTTCATTGTTCTTTGTAAACTCCTCAACTAGTTGAATATTTCCAGTTTGCCCGGCCTTCTGTCTGAGCTCCGTACGTTCCAAGAGGATCTCCACAAGCCTCCACCGTTACCTAGAGATGTGCTGGTCACCAACGGTGGACAGCACGGCATCTATCAGTGCATAGATCTGCTGCTGGAGCCCGGAGACCCGATTGTGACCACTCAATATGCTTATACTGGATTTCATAGCACGGTATGTTCAAAATCGTTTAAAGATCTGATTGATATAATGCGCTAGTCGCTCAATGAAACCACCGATATATCGAGACTGATTTATTGATATTTTTTATATTTTTATTATATTTATTTATTATTATTAGGTTCAGGCGGTAGACTTGGTTTTAATTTACATCTACCCCCAAAATAATATATTTATTGCTTAACAAGACCAACATTTGTGAGCATTCTTGGCTCGCTATAATTTGGGTAGACTGTTGGGACTGATTATTAGTGGATAATGTTATATTTTCATGTGTTTTCGTATTTATTATGTGATTAAATACAGGATGAGAAGCTTGGTTCACCTGGTTTAGAATGCCATCTTGTATTGCAAAACTTGCGTCCATTATACTACATAAAATTCAATGAACAAACAAGAAAAATATCTGGAAGGTGTACTTACAATTTTGGTTACGTGTTATAATTAATGCTAAACAATGACATTCTAATACCCAGGACAAATCACGTCATACAAACTCAAAGCCAAAATGTGGCACACGCTTCTAATTTCACCATGCGAAGCATCCACTGTTGTTTCGATTGCTGTGTTTTGCATTGCCGCTTACGCTTTGGTCACATAAAATACTCTCGGTGCTTAAGCATTAATGTACAACAATTGTCTAGTCGAATCTTCGCATGGTGAATTTAAGAGCCGAGCCGAACAAAAAAGCAACAGAGTAGTATCGGGCAGTAATTTTTTATTACCAATTTATGCATTTCGATTAAACCTAAATTTTTCTGTATTTGTATTATCTATTATTTATGGTACCTACCTATTATTTATTATTTAAATAGATAAATTATGTATGAGAATTTAAGTGACTCATAACTCACTTACTCACTTTATAACTTTAAGTGATCATTGGACGATATTTTATTCATTTAGACGATTTAGAGTTCAAGTACCATTAGAGGTTTTGATGTTTTGTATGGGGACAACATTTTTAACTATTTATGTTTTTCGCTATTCTCTATTTGTGTGTGTAAGAACTTGTTTTTCATCAGATTTTATAATTCTTGCTCAACCGCCAGTACACTTTAGGTTTTAGGACAGATAGACAGACAGACAGACGGATGGACAATCGAGTAATTCTATAAGGGTTTCGTTTTTTATCCGTTTTTTTCTATTATATTATCGCACCCTGTATTCTGTAAATTACATACTATACGGTATCTACTGTAGGAACGTGAAAACCATATTAAAATTAAATTGGATTCGAAAATTGTTCGAATAAATACATTTTGAACAAAGTAAGAAGTGACAAAATTACAAGTTCTTTTTCAAATCAGAATATTACACGAACACTAGAAAATAAACTTCTTAGCTAATTCATCAAAATCACTTTATAACCAACAATAGCTTAACCTAATTTAACCAGATAAAACAAAAAAGGTAAAAAATAATGTTTAACCAGTTCCGAAAGTAATAACAAAAAATAGCGTCTCCATTGTCTTCATAACTGACTATGTTCTGGTTGCGTTGTTTCGGCTGTTTCTTTCTGACGCGCGAGTTAGAAGGAGAAGAAAATATTTTTAGATGTTTGTGATAATTTAAACTGTTTTTTGATTGTTTTACTAAATAATTTACACATTTTCGTGTGTTATTTTACATAATTAAATTCAGCTTACCGGTGATAGGTCACATCATCTTTTTTTTGATTTGTTAATGTATTATTTCGGCACTTTTTTATTGCACACTTCGGCATCCTTACCGCTTAGTAGTCTACGCGCGACTGAGGCAAAAGTGTGCTTAAAATTGATTTAAGCACAATTTTGCCGTGCCGTTTTCAACGCGCCGATGCGATGTCCTGGGTATATAGAATGTCATTGATGCTAAATAAAAAAATAAAAAAACGCCCTTTTGCCTACACCAAGAAAACATATGGTTCTACAACCTACTGAGGTTGTGAATGATATTTACGGCCTCTTTGAACTGTCAAACAGGCCGTAAATATTGGTGATGGTAGTACAAGATTAAAAAGAACAATGAACATTTGATTTCGAGGGTACCAACTTCGAATACTCTCATAAACAAAGGTGCCTTTTCAGCTCAACACCTACTCCCCTGAGGTTATAGAAATACCCGAGGACGAAGACGGACTGGTCCCAGAAATCCTGGACTCTGTACTAGGAGAACGCCAGAAACTGGGACTTAAAATGCCCAAAGTTCTTTACGTGATTCCAACTGGCAACAATCCTACGGGAACTGTTTTACCCGAAGAGAGAAGGATACAGATCTACGAGATGGCTTGCAGATACGACTTCCTCATTCTAGAGGATGATCCTTATATGTTTTTGAATTACAGTGGGGTAAGTAACTACTTCTTAAGGCTTTGATAGGTGCTGATCACAACGGGAAGACTGCTCCGCTCTATTTCTTAATGACGTTTCCAATACTCTATAACGACTGGCTTCATAGCTCAGTTGGTAGTAACCCTACCTTCTGCGCTGTAGGTCATGGGTTCGATACCCACCGAGGACGAACATTTGTGTGACGAACATAGATGCTCGTTGTGTCTGGGCGTTAATTTGTATGTATTTACAAAAAAGTATTAATTGTCTGGTTCCCATGCCCTATGCTTACCTTACTTTGCGGCTCGATGGCGCTGTGTGAAATGTCCACCAATATTATTATTATTGTAGGAGCACATCCCATCGTTCCTGTCGCTGGACGTGTGCGGGCGCGTGGTGCGGCTGGACTCCGTGTCGAAGGTGGTGAGCGCGGGGCTGCGCGGCGGATGGGTGACCGCGCCCGCCGCGCTCATACACACGCTCCAGTTGCACACGCAGGCCGAGCTGCTGCACAGCTGCACGCTTGCACAGGTGAAGAATGCAACATGGTAGCGTAACCGGCAAACAACCTTACAGCCTATGCGAAAATGAATATATTTAAAAGTATAGAGACATAACCCTATAATTTTCATTTAATTAATTATTTGTTTTTACTAATTTATTTAATTTTAACTTCAATGTAGTCCGTAATGCTTGTTGTGTTCACTAATATTAGAAACTACGCCAAAAATGTTTTTTTTTTATATCGGTTGTATGCTTTAATTTAAGTTACACGTTCCAAGTTGTGAACCAATTAAAAGTAAAAAAGAAACCTGAGCAATGAGCTTGACGTCACGCAATTGGCTGATCAGTCGGCAGCTACTTCCCGCCTTCCTGTCATGCTCCGCTGGCATCTGACTACACTTGCGTTGCAATTCAGCCAATTTCGAGTAACGATTTTTTTTGTTGTGAAATTGTTTTTGTTTTGTTGTATTTCTGCTTGTTTGTTTGATTGTTATTACTAAATTGTCTCACGTTACATAAAAACTTATTAGGCTATGCTGCAAAAAAGTATCAAAGTTCGAAAGGGAAGTTAGAAAAATAGTGTGTTTTGTTTTATGAAGCAGTTTCTACAAAAGTAATAGAAATTTTAAAAAAGACTGCACTTGTCACAAGACGTCGTTACCACTTATTATAGCATTAGGTGGGTTCGTTTCGTCACGTGTTTTACATATAAATTTATGTATAATGTATCGACCAGACGTTACTCCTGCACTTGTTGTCGGACCGCGCGTACCTGCGCACGCAGCTGTCGTCGGCGCGCGCGCTGTACCGCGCGCGGCGCGACGCGCTGTACGCGGCGCTAAGCGCGGCACGCGCACTGACGCGCACCGCGCGCCCGCGCGCAGGACTCTTCTTCTGGATGAAGGTGCACGGAGTTGAAGACGTTTACGATATGGTAAAATTGTTCATTAAGAAATTAAAAATTGTTGATTGTTCATATTTAAAGATTTTGCAGTAAAATGGTTCTTTTTCAATAGATTTTGCAATTATGTCGTTTGTTCTCACTTTATCTGTGTACATACTTAAATGAGAGGTATGAATTATTAACTAAGGCTGGCTGCACATTAACATAATACAGCTCCCATTCAAAGACAATTAATATTAGTTTTTTTTTATTTAATAACTTATCTCGTTGTTTCGACGACGACGAATGAACCTATTTATTTTTATTTACTCACCTACCGAGTGTCACATTGTGTAATTGTCTTTTTTTCTTTTAGTTAATGTTTTAAGTAAACTGTGTGTGACAAATAAAACTTACTCTGCTTATTCGTTTTTCTGTATATTTGCAGGTTTTCGACAAAGCTTTTAAAAAAGGGATCATGTTGATTCCCGGGCGCGGCTTCCGGTACGCTAGCGCCCCCAGCCCGTACCTGCGACTAACTTTCAGCAAAATCCGCTTCGAAGACATGGAGACTGCGGGGTGCCATCTAGCAGATGTTATCAAAGACGAACAGCGGCAAGCGTTGGAGAAAAAGAAACAGAGATTTGCTACTGAACGCTAGATGACGCTATTAACATTTTCTATATTTCGCAAATATTTAGTAATTTATTTAAAAAAATTAGGACAACACGTTAACAAGAGATATGAATATGAATTTTTATCCACATTTAAAATAAAGTAAGCTGACAGGAAAATTATGTTAATGGTTATAGTGTAATATAATTTAAGCTCGATTAGTAAATGACGAATGAAGTGTGGTAGCATTTTATATGTTAATTATAACGTTTTATCGTTACTTATTTAATAATTAAATGTGAAAATAAAATAATTAAAACTAAACCTTATTATTGCCTTATTTTTATTAATTTGAAAATATTTAATCTTACTTTACTTCTCGATAACAGATGTCGCTTTTCGGCACTGAAGACGGGTAAGCTCTAGATTCTATGAAATTCTGAAGTTGTTGCTAATTATATATCCAACAAGTAACTGTTTCATTAACTCTATTATTCTGTCTCGAGACCTAATTTCTCAGTCCGATGTGACACTTTAAATTAAGTTTAAATAAATAAATTAAGTTATTTCCGCCTATAAAGAATGACTTTTGTAATGTGGACATGAAATAACAGAATCCCTTAAGTATTATATCATCTAATTTTTTTTAATACATGTAGGTAAAATATTTGGCTGAAGAGTCATTTGGGCCAATTCAGTCCATATGTGCATTCTCAGCACCCATCCACTCGCGTTTGTCGTTTGATTCCTTCCTGTCTGTTATGGTAGATTAGCTGCGAAATAAATATTACAACAGGGTACATAGAGGCTACTGCTGGTAACTGAAACTCAATCTAAGTAGGTACCTATAATGTACGACTGGCTTCACAGCTCTGGTAGTGGTGGTAACCCTGCATTATGCGTTATAAGTCATGGGTTCGATTCCCTGCTAGGACAAACATCTGTGTGATTAACGTAGATATATATTGTGTCTAGGTATCAATATGCATTATGTACGTATAATATACACTTTGGGTTTAGCAAAAAGTTATTATTTTAGCAGTTGTCTGGTTCACATGATATAAGCTATGCTTACTTTTTGGCTAGATGGAACTGTGGGAAATATCCACCAATATAATTTATATTTTATTGAAGAATGGTTTTTGTGCTACTCTGTAATAAGTGTGACTTAACTATAATAATTTTCTGGGGAAAATATTTAACAATAATCATAGCACACCATTCGAAATTTCAATGCGTTCTAGTATTCATCAATGAAAAATTAATAATTAATATGTAATATTGCTGATATATTTATGCAATCAAATAATATTCTATTTTTAATGTATGTTGGTTGTATCAAATACAAATACACAACGGTTTCTCTGAGTAATATGATGAAAGTAATGTGCATCTCTATCCTGTCTCTCTCTCTGTGCCGTCTCTGTGTTTCAGGTACTCTGTTCATTCTTTCTCATTATTAGCGCCAAGTTGTTTTATTGCTACGACAGTGAGTTAGCTCACAATTTCCTATTTATCTCGCCTCATCATCTCACCAAACACCAAAATGAGCCTTAATCTCTTGTAGCAAGACTCAATTTACACTACATTACTTATATCATTTCATCTTGACTGGATCACAAGGAAATAAAAGTCTTGCAGCTTTGTGATAAGGTTGAAGATAGATTTTTGAGTAAATGGAAGCCTCTTTAGCGGACCGATTGCTCTGAATTAAGGAAATAAGCAGTTTTAATTGGCAGACGATTATTCGAGAACGATTTTTCATTCGTTCTGTTTTCATTTCAGCTAGAAATTAGTTTCTGATGGAGCGAGACTAGGTAAGTCAGCCATTTTAGTCTATTCACGACTAGCGAGAGAGTATGGAATTGTATAATAAATAAATAATGTTTTTTTTTAATGATTAGTTTACTTTGAATAAACCGATCTTAAACCGATGAGTTAATTCACTTGAAATAGTTACGTGCGCAATACCTTGTCATTGAAACAGCGAAGAAATGACGATTTTCCATTGTGAGGAAACCGTCATATCCTCGAAACAGAAACTCGAAAACATGCGTTTGGATCACGTAGCGAAGCCTTTTTGAGGCACAACAACTGTTTCCCGCGCTGGTTTCGAGGGAACTCATGGATAGTGATTCGTTTTATACAATGCTTGTGAAAAATCAAAATAATAAAGGGCGGTAAATGTTTATCGAATGCTTAAATTATTCAATGTTTTTTTTATTAAATATATTGTCTGACTCGTTGTTATATATACAATTGTAATTATTTACTTTTCATACTAAAATTGTATCTAATTTTGTTTTCGTCTATTAAATTCTTTACTTAGTTTATATTTTGAGGACTTACACATGGATGCGATTATTGTAAAGAATATTAGTGTTTAGTGAAAGGATTTTTGTGCAAAATTCAGTATACAAAAAATGTAAAGCCACGTTTCGTTAATATCAAACACATCATATTACTTTTGCGCAAAACACTCGAAAACATACAAAAAATGTTTTGTGTTACAATTTACACCTACCGACAATAGGCTTGAAGGCAACCAACTTTTATATACAAATGAAGAACAAAGTTCTTGAGTATTTTGTATGAAATTCAGAATAAACCATCCGCAAACGTAGGTTTGTATGAAATCTCTTTGGCGGTTGCGCTCAAATGAACTTAATTTTGGCAAACACTTCAATAAAAAACATTTTCCACAGAATTTGTAATCTGGATCTACATTCGACTTTGCGCGTTATCTCGTTGTAACAAAGATTATTATAAAACGTCCGCAGTATCTCACAGTGATTATAATTTTGAAGTGTTGCACAACACACAGATTAAAATACTTTCTTAGAAGGTTAAAAGAGATTTAAAAACGGATATATTTCACAAAGATAACTCAACCACCGCAAGTAACAATGAATCTCCGAAATACTCGTACCTTTAGGATTATAAAATGCATTCCTTCACGGATCTTACTTTGATTCAATTGAGAAACAAAATTATTTTCAAATAGAAAATAATCAACAAATATAATAAAATAGGAGAAACATATAATCACTAAATATTGTAATTTATTTTATTTTACGAAAATTGACATTGACGTAATATTTGCAAAACAAAATGAGATCAATTGATCTATATAAAGACTGTTATAAACGATCAATAGATAGCTCAACCAATCCAATTCTTTTCCACGTGGAATTTATCTATAATTAAATATCATACGGAGCTAGATTCGTTAACATCTTGTTATTTTTTCAAACGCAGCTCTATCATTAGCATTTGTAATGGCAGCCGGCAATCTGCAACAGTAGCAACAACATAATTGCGTTGAGAGGAAGCTGTCGGCTCTGGAAATGGAAAATATAACGCGATTAACGATACTCATTCATTGTGCTGGGGCGTGGTGCAAGTCAACGGCTGAAAGTGGCGTTTCACCTTACCCTTAATTCTTAACATAATATACATGATAAGGATTCAAACGAAATAAGATCCACCAGCGAGTTGTCGGTATTCGCCATATTGTTCCGAAAGTCAGTCCTGAAAGTCAGGAGTCAGTGAGCATAACCGACGCAGGCGTTGTCTTGAGACGAAGACTTCTTAATTGATGGCTAAAGAGGCTATGTGAGCGCACCAGTCTGTCAATAACCGCAATTCGTTATTATCAATTAATATCAATCTCGAGACCAAGTCAAGCCTCGATCTAACCCACTACTAACAGTTATGACGTTGACATTGACAGCTATAGTCTACTTATGCCACAGAGTAAATACTATAACCCGTGCTGTCAATGACATTTGCGTAGTTATATGGAACATTTTGTGTGTAACATAATTGATTGTAATAATCACTTGATTTTTTACTAGATCAGATGCTGGAGATTTATCGCCAGAACGGTACACGGATTCAGTCATGTTTTTAGAACCGGTTCTGTCTGTCTGGATAAATATAAATGTATACGTGATTTAAAACTTTGAGAATAGAATAAAACAGAAAAAATATTTATTACTTAAACTACAAAGAAAAACTTTAACAAAGTAAAGTAACAAACTAAATTATACAATTTTTTTTTAATTAAAATTTTGTATCTTACTTTATTAAACTTTAGACTTAAAACTTAAGAGGATATTTTAACTGAAGTTTGATTAACAGGATGTGATTTCAATGCAGGGGACAGCTTGACTCTTACCTCTATTAGCAGAAACGTTTGGCTGGCACTTGTTGGCACACGCTGCTGTGTCGCCACTATCCTTACACTTGCACCACACTATAATTGCATAGGAGTGAATGCATTTTCTTTACGATTTCCCTGGAAATGACACTCTTCCTCAATTATTATGAAATTCAGTTAGTCTGTACTTTTAAATCCACTATTTGTGTTAGCTGAAGCGATTTCATTTGGAATAGAACAATTTAAAATTATTAGATCACTTTGATATTTCTTAAGTTTAAAGTGGTATTTCGCCGAGACATTTATTCTAGATGATACCATAATTGTGAATCTGGTGGCCGCGTGGTACGGATCGCATATTTTCTATCCGAAATCTACAGGCTCAAATACTCAGGAGGCGGGCACCAATGAATAAATGGACCTTTTTTATGTGACAAAGTTATGGAACGAGCAGATGGCCGACCTGGCGTAAAGTGGTAACCTCTACCCATAACAAATAATACGACTTGGGTCCTCCTCAACCTTACTATTATTATTGAGTGCCTAGTTACTACTGTTGGGTTGTTTTGTGCAGTGACATCATATGAATATCTAATAGGTACATCGTTTGCTGCATAAGTTGCTTTGATGCTGTTTAGAGGGAGAGAAAACGGTTGCGGAGTCAAGTGTCTCGAGTCAAGATCTTCATAGTAATAGTAATAATAATAAACTTTATATAAAATAAACTATATTGTACAGTTTTGTTAAAGCCCTGATTTCCGAAATAGCGTTAGCTGTATATCGGAAACCAGTTCCTTCCCTTACACAAAAGCTAATAGTTGCAATTGGTTTATATATATATATATACTTATATTCAACTAGAATAGTAATATTCAAGTTATTTTTATCCACTATTGATGTACGACTCGCACTTGACCGTATTACTTTGTGTCTGCCATAAAAAAAGTACCTACGCATACAATAAGCTACACACAAAATCCACTCAAACTCTCTCAACCATTATACTAAAACCGAAATAACTAACAAAAAGGTGTTAATGTGAGCTAATCCTTATGTTGTTAAGGTCCCTTCACACGACACGCCAATTACACGCTGTGACACGCTGCCTATTGTGCACATGCTTTATCTACAGGCTGTTTGAAAAACATTGCGTAAAATTCAAAATTTTATTTCATACAAATACATACTTAAACCTATATATATCAATCAAAAATAGATACTGCTCATTTTTTGTGATTGTATGTGCACCTCAAAGAGAATCCTTTCTTGCACTTGACACTGTCTTCACATTTTTAGTTCTAGGACATGTCGGTTTTTTCACGATGTTTTCCTTCGTCGTTTTGAGAACGTGGTAATACGCATATCTTTCAAGCTAAAAAAATTCATTGGTTCACGTCGGAATTGAACCAGCATCCTCCGGATTGTTCTCGGTCAGTATCATTGGGCCATCACGTTGAAATATTGACTATTCGTAAAATGAATAATTTTTATAGTTTATTATATTTATAATTTAGCGAGAATATAAAATTAATAATTTTGAAACTCCATTTAAAACACTCTGTATTCAGATATCAGCCACATATTCTCGAAACGCATCACACCGTGACGCTTAAACATTCATAATCGCGTAATACTCATAATAATAGATTATTATTGAGAATTATTCGGGGGAATATTACTTATAACTACAGCCACTGTATTTTATGAGCCAGTTTATCATGCTTAGTGGTTTGACCGATAAACTGAGTCGCAAACTTGCAGCTTCGATTCCCGGAGACTGTCGACATTTTAGCTTTATATTCATTGACTTATATGATGGTAGCAATTATCAGGAATAATTATAAACAACTTTATGTGTATAAATTAACGGTGGGCCGTCAGCTTGTGCGCCTCGAGATTTGCATACAAATAATTGTATGGGTACCTCATTTTTTATTTAGTTTATTGTTTTGTGTTGTACAAAACTGTAAACAAAAAATCATATTAACTGTTGATAAAAAAAAGATTAGTCATTACAAAAATGCTATAATTTACTCAAGTTAATCTATAATTTCAGGTTTATATTTAAGGCGGAATAAAAACCTACTTACATACATGCATACTGACGCAGCGTACCCTAAACTACTTTCCTCACTTTAAACACTCAAACGTATAACGATCTCCATAAAATATAATAATAAAGTAATAGTTAATCGTAGTAACTCACCCAAATAAAGTGGGTCAGTTAATAAGGAAGTGTCAATATAAAAGGTCTTCGATTGAATTTGGCCGCGTAATAACGGTGAAATGATCTCTCACTGCCGCTTCTCTGAGAAATACTTTAATGTTTAAAGTGATAGAGATGTCTGACTTCTTGGGAAATTTAATCGATAAAAGTTGTTACCTCGGTAGCCAGGATAGATTTCGATGAAGATAAAACTAATAAATGGGCCCTTCCATAATAAGGGGAAGACCCAAGTTGCATTGCATATGAGATATTCGATCACGTAGTCTGAGAATGACGGGTACATTAACGACATGAATCAACATCTGAATAATCTACCAATAAAAGTAGTGTTTTCAGTATACAACCCTAATACCCGTAGGGACAAATTGACCATGAGCAATTTAAACCCACTTCAGGAAAAGGAGAAGGTTATCAATATGGTTTTCTTATCTCCGTAATTTATTTACTGATTTGGAAAAACCTTTCTTTTTTTAAATGATATACTTTCAGATTGGTCACATAGAAATTTAATGACAATCGGTTCAGTATTCAGTAGTACTGGTGTTCAAAACAAAATAACTAGAAAAAACAGATCATCCAAGTACAAGATAACGAGTAATCATTCTCGTGCATTAACGATGATGTCTGTTTTTTGTTTTGCTACGCAAAGTAATTTTTATCAGACAGATTATTGTTTCTTTTTTCAGAAGCAGCTGTAGATTAAGATGTCAATTGTTATTTTAAATTATAAATAATAAAATAAACATATTTTGGACATTCATTTATTTATTTATTTATTAATAATGAACACCAACGTAACATTCATTAAAACATTAAATTGAAAACTAAAATATTAAAAAAATACTTGGTAAATGTTGTTACAATTACTGGTGAAGACTTCTTAGTCTAAGTGTAACAATTAGATAGTTAAGAAGAACAACAGATTAGAGATTTAGATTTAGATTCAGAATAAACCATACAAAATAAAAAATCAAGAGATACATTTCGGCTATTAAAGATATACACATATACAGACCTTCACCATTTAATAATTATTTAACTCGTCTACATTTTATTCTATCTATCTGAATCAACAATAAAAACAAATGAACCAAAAAGTCGATAAAATTGTCCCATCCCTACCAGGGCGGGGGTGAGAACGCGAAATTGGAGGAAAACTTTCGTAAGGGGAAATGAAATGGGATTGATAAAAATTGGAACCAAGCCGTCCGGACAGGAACGTAATTAAGTTGAGATTAAAAACATTTAAATTATATATAAACTATTGATGGATATTTCATACAAAGCTTTTTAGCTCCAAAGTAAGGTAAGTAAATAGCTTGTATCATGAGAACCAGTCAACTGATGTAATACTTAAATAGTTTTGTGTACATACATACATATAATATATAGGTATATCAACACCCAGACAGAACAAACACCTATGTTCGTCATACAAATGTTTGTCCTGGGTGGTAATCGAACCCAGGATCTACAGCGCAGAAGGCAGGGTTACTACCAACTGAGCTATGAGGCCAGTCTAAACTGGAAAATATTATTGGGCCTTCTGAACTTCTTAGTTTAGATCAAATCTGGGGGCAAAAAACATTGGGCTTTCTGAATTTCTCAGTTCAGACGGCCCAATATTTTTGCCCCCTACAACGCCCCTGCGCTTAGCGAGGGCACGAAATTCACTTAGCTTCGTTTGTAGAGCTTTTCGCCTCTTGAAACTTTTCAATAGCTCGAAATCGAATTCGCCCCCCGCCCCCTTCCCCACCCCCCCGTACTGAACACCTTACCGTGTATGTACATATTGTAAGCTTGAAATTGCTTTATTCCGCGGAGGCTGTGTTTTGGGGGTTAACCTTTTACTTAGCAATACGACCCGCAATACTTCGCCTTTTTTGCACTGCTAAAAGACTAAAGGCAATCCGATTGCACTGTGCGGGCACTTGGGGTTATTCGTAACTAGAGACCCGCCCCGCATTGTACGGGTGCGATTGACTAATAAAGAAAATAACAAGAAGGTATTAAGTTATTGACAAAAGAAAAAAAAACCGTGACGGTATTTCTTTTTTTGTATTTGTTTTAGCAGCATTTGGTGCCCATTAACTGACAGCATAGAGGTTATTGATCAATCTTCTAGGTATATGCTACAAATATTCTAATACCTAAACAACAAAACGAAATATAAATAAAGACACTAGTACAAAAAAAAAACTACTACAAATGAGAGAAATGATCCACATAAGATACCTCTTCTTTATGTAATGTAGGTATAGAACGAGCTGACGGCCCACCTGATGTTAAGTGGTAACCGCCGCCCATAGACAACAGCAATAAGATTCAAGTCCTCACCACCAAAGGAAGAGATGACTCAAGTCGCATTGCGTCTTTTTGTAGTCGAATTTATGCCAAGTTCACCCCGGGGAAGTCTGACACATACATTTCTGCCGCCGAGCAGCGTTTGCCGGTGAAATTACAGGCACTTGAGACATTCCTCCTTCACGTCTCTAGGTTACGGGCGCATACGACACGACTTGGGTCATGTACTCGTAAGGTAGGACCCCTGTAGTATTACTTGTTTTGGGCAGAGGTTACAATTTAACACCAGGTGGTCCGTAAATTCAATTGCTTGGCGGCAGAAATGGGTAAAGTGAAAGTAACGGCTTCCCCGGCAAAAGTGTCAGTAAAACCTTATAATACTTCTGACCTAAGTATAAATCTTGACAGCATCTTAACCAAACTCAATACAAAACATTGTCAATTTCTTTTAGACGGATTGAGGTTTACTGAATCTAACATATTATTAATCCGAGGATTATCATTCACCCTGGGTCTAATATTACGCGGCTGTCTTTGTAAAAGAATATTCCAATCGAAACATCCACAATCAATAGGTACAATGTTTATCACAGGAGCGTAATCTCCAGTGGTCATTTCATGAACATTCTCCCTTCACACAATGGGCACTCGAGAAGCTTGAAACACAATACACACCGCAGCCCAAAAAAAGTTTATTCTGTACTGCATGCAGTAGCAACAGTGGTCAGTTCACGCGTGGACAAAAACTTCTAAGAATTTGGGCGATTTTTTTGGGCTTTTATAAAAGGATTTGTGGCGTGTTATTAGATCGGGAGCCGCAAAGAGGTTTGTTTGGAGGCGTTCGTTGTAAAATTTAGCTCGGTGCTTTTTTTGTGAGCTTAAGAGGACTTTATGGGAAATGTTTATATGAAATGCAGCATTTTATTTCCATTGATAGAGACGAGTGCTATAATTAAATCTTTTAATTACATCTTTGTATAATATGTATTTTATTATTTTAATATTTTATGCGTTCACAGGATTTTACTGGCATCTTAATTTTTTTTCAATTATGTAATTTAAGCATTTGTATCTATTATATATCCTTGGTTATATGTAAATGCTATTAAAAGTTATGTTTGTTTCAATCTTTATCATTATTTTAAAATGAAAAGAACTTGTGAGATGGTTTTACGTTACCGAAGTATTTAAAATAAGCGAAATTACTACTTACGCATCCGTCCGACAGAAACTTGAAACGTCTAATAACAAATCCTTGATTCCAAACTGAGATTGCGTTGCACAATGATTCGGTTTCTTTGTCAAAGATCTTACTTTGAAGAGTGAAGCCGTGAACAAAGTAGCGCTATAATTTCTGTGACAACGTATTTTGTCTGAATATTGTGTCTTTTAAAAGCAAAACTACCTCATAAAATATAAGGCATAGCATATTATTTTGTCAGTATCCAAATATTTTAAACATTTGGATTGGGGAGATGTTGTTTTTTTAAGTATAATTAAAATGTAGTACCTCAATATCACATATTTTCCGATTGAAAAACCGAAAAGGAGAAATATTACTAGCTTATTATATTATGTATTTGGTTACGCAGTCATAGTATCAACATTACAGACCTTTTATAAAAAAATCTAGGACTAATTGATTCCTTCATATTATTCATTTTTGCTACATTATTTTGACTATTCATATATTGAGAAAAATGGTGTACTTTGCACCCAGTTATCCCAGAATTGAAATTTATGCGTCGTTTAATAGTAATGAACTCCAAAGCTGTTAAATCGAAAATTGTAATCCGACTCCAAATAAGCATCACAAAAAAAATCCTCTAATTTGTGTTCGAATCTTCCCCCAAGTAAAATTTGTCGCAATTAAAAATAGTAAAATACAATTTCATTCTTCGCGTACACCATATTGGGTGAACGCCTTAAACAAATGTTACTGTTCAGAATATTCCCAAGTTATCCCGTAAACTTGCTGTTCGAAAATAACCGTTAATATCTTGAATATAAGAGCGAGCGGAATGCATTAAGTATGTTTGCAAACATGTCAATGTGTGTTTTTTTATACTTATTCCTGTTTTATTGTGTTACAGAGTTAAGTCGTAGCTAACGAGTCTGCGGGGAGCGGGTGTGTGACGGAGATAACATGAAAGAGACGGGGATATGTAATACGATTTGTTTTCGTTGCATTGTGGTTTTCGACCGGTGGTGATTGTCAGTTTTGTCTACGTTTTTTGTGCGAAACAATATTTATTTGTTGTTTTCTTTGGTTTTCAGTTTTTCAGGACATTTGTATATTTATTATTTGTTTTTATACATATACTGCAACTAACTATTTATAAGATATAATTTGAACAATTCATATTGCAATTGTGCTTTACTCTGTTATGTATTTGCCAATTTCTACCGCCAAGCAGTGATGCATTCGAGTATCTGTGTTCCGGTGTGAATGGCGTGGTTGCCGGTGAAATTACTGGCACTTGAGACATTTCGCCTTCTCAGGGTTACGGGTGCATACGATGAGAGCAGATCTTGAAACTTTTTCGAATGATGTACTGATGATTTGACATAGTTTTTGACCCAGTAATGTGTATACTTTATTTTATTTATAGTTGGTTAATTTTAAGACATAGCTTTGTCCCCAACCTTAGTGGTTAATTATGCTATTTTTAATATAATTACATGTTTTGAAATGATTCATAAAAAAATGGTGAATGCGTTACTGCCTGCCAGCAGAAAAAGCTCGCAAATAAAAAAAGCTGGGTTATGTCTCAGACATTTGAAAATTATTAAATACCCCAGAGCAAACTCGTTTATGCGTTATTAATACGAAATTGCCGAACAAAATGTAATTTTAAACAATTACATATCCATATGAGGGTAAAACACCCATTTACCTACCCTACTGAGAGCCACAGTGAAATTTCAATGCAGTAAATAAAATACATTTATTTGAAGTCCATGAGTCATAGGTTCTACATATTCTATTCGAGTTCCTGGTTCTCTCGAACCGGTGCGGTGCAGGTGTGGTGAAAGGATTTTAAGTATGCCTCAAAGAGTCATAGATGAAAACACTCAATGAAATTTTAAAGCTAAACAAAAATACCCATAACTATACTTCAATAAATATATCTACTAATATATGTAATTATACATTATTGCTTAGAGTGCGCCGTTCTTAAGCCGATGACAACAATGTCCGGGGTACGGCATTCCACTCTTTCGGCTATCATTACTAAGATTCAAAATAAATTTAAATAAATAATAATTAAAACAAGTAAATAAAAAAATTGACGCTTACTCAACACTAATAAAATTTGCCATAGGTGCGATGTAACTTCTTCGTTCAGTAGATCTTATGCTAAGTTCGTTCAGATAAGTACTTTCCTAATAAAAAAAAAATATAACTACATATAAAAAAACGAAACGAACTGATAAATTGCTATTCTATTTTTGGTTTAGTACTTTTCATAATCAAATACCATACTGCATTATTGTTTATTAACATTGAAATTACAGGCACATGAGACTTTCTACCGCGTCTCAGTGTTACGGGCGTATACGATGACACTTGTGTCTTAAGTAGGGAGGGAATGACCCAAGTATTGCTTTATTATGGGCAGGGGGTACCACTACACCAGTTGGACCATCGGCTCATTCCAAAACATTCTCTTTATAAAAAAAGTCAAACACAACACAGCTCACTAGAAATTGCCACACTGTGACCACTATCATAAAATTACAACGTAACACAGCCGCGATGCTATCAAATCGCTATTCATGACAAATTACACGGAATATCTTACAATCTCCTCCTTTGTTCAGTATTACCAGCGAGCCTACTCTCACCCAGCGTGAATAATTGGGCTGTGTTTAAAAATGTAATTTAGGGTACAGAACGAGGTGACTGCCCACCTGATGTTAAGTGGTAACCGCTGCCCATAGACAACAGTAATACGACTCAAGTCCTCTCCGCCAAAGTACGAGATGACTCAAGTCGCATTGCGTTGCGTCCATCACCCCGAGACGGGGATGTTACGTCTCATGCGCCTGTAATTTCATCGGCACCCACTCCCTTCCACCGGAACACAGCTACACAAGTGCATCACTGCTGATAGAATATTAGTGCTTTTGGAAACTTATTCATCACTTATTTTACCTTACCGTAACAGCAGCATTCTAGCTATAATATAATAAATGCGAAAGTGAGTTTGTTTGTAAGGCTTTCACGCCTAAACAGCTGAATCGATTGTGATGAATTTTGATATAGAGATAGATGGGACTCTGAAGACGGTTATAGGGTACTTTTTCTCGCTAAAAACTTATAGAGGGGTAGGTAAATTTGTTATGAAACTTTTTCAGGATTAGGTACTTGTTTACCGCGGCGGCTAACCTTATAAATCTTCCAAAAAACCTTAGAAGAGTTATCAGTGCATAAAGCTGTAATCCTTGTAATTTTAATAAGGAATAACTTTGTGTGTAGGTGATAAACGAGGTGATGGCCCACCTGATGTTAGCGACTGTTTGTTTATTTCATTAATTCTGCCATGAGAGTCCCAAGTAATAAATATTACTTACATACATTTCATATTTTATTATATTATTATAAGTGGTATATCAGGCGAATAACATAAAGGCGCAAGCTTGGATTTCAACCGGCAACGTTAGAATTTAAACTCGGAACTTGTACCTACACTTTCGACCGTCTCCTCTGCGCTAGACAATTAAAGCTCTATTAAGAGCCACGATTACCCCCTCACTTGCCCCCCCCCCCCCTCCTACTGGCCGGTAATTGCTCCCGCCTTGAGGCGCCAATCCGATTATGTGCTACCAGTTTTATTCTCACGAGATCATTGTATTCTACCAGGCATACCTGGTAACTTAATAAGTTAACAGGGGCTTGGGACAAAAATACTCAAGTTGCATCGTATGCGCCCGTAATTATGGGACGTGAAGATGGAATTTTGCAACCACACCCTTCAAACTGAATACAGTAACGCGAATGTACTGCTTGGCGGCAGAAATGGGTATGGTGGCAGTACTTTCCCGGACAAAATTGGAGTGAGTTCTACTGCCCTTAACACTAGCAGCCTAGCAAAATGGCAGTACATGTATGACAGTATATACATAATGACGTATTAACCTAAGATAAATATTATAAAGAAATCCGCGACCTAACCTATTTTAGAGAAATTCTTAGAACGTACAATCAGCCTCACACCTATAGAATATCCATAAAATTCAATATACAAAAATGGGTACTTTCTTGCAGTAACATAAAACTAAGTCTAGACAGGACTATTACAAATCAAAATCAATTGAAGCCAACTTTATCCAAAATATTACCGAACTAGCTGTTGCCCGCGACTTCGTCCGCGTGGAATTCGGTTTTATCACGCACACCTATTTTACCCCTCGGAAAAGTAGCTTAAATTACTCCTTATTACATCAGCTACCTGCCAGTGAAAGTCCCGTCAAAATAGGTCCATCCATTCCAGAGATTAGCTGGAACAAACAGACAGACAGACAAAAATTATAAAAAATTCTTACGGATCCCTAATTTTTTGAAAATAAATTATAGCCTATGTTACTCCTCGATAATGTAGCTTTCTATTGGTGAAAGAATTTTTGAAATCGGTTCAGTAGTTTCTGAGTTTACTTCGGACATACATACAACATACATACACCTTACCAACATTATCTCTTTATAATATTAGTATAGATAAATAGTAACCAATCACGCCAAATATTACTAAAAACCCCCACACAAAATAAAATAAATTGAGCGACAAATCGAATACAAACTACATTCTAACTGAATAATAACGAAATGTCATCATAGAGTACAAAAACTTCAAGTGACTCTCTGTCGCACCGCCATCGCCATCGCCAGCGCCACTCTCGCTCCCTCTAATTGCATTAAGCATCCATTTTTGTAAGCGCTCCGAGCCGAATTCAATTTGAAACTCATTTGTTAAGCGTAAAACAATTATTAAAAAACGCCAGTGATTTTGAGCAATTTTTGCCATTTTACTCCACTTAATTACGCCTATACAATGTCGGAACAAATTGGAAAATAAAACAGGTTATTTACAAGCAATTTTGACTTTAACTTGTTCTCACTGTCTGTTGTATTCTCATTGGGTAATGCTGTCTTTGAGACCAATAACATTAAAATATGATAATCATATTAATTATTTATTGTACTTTTATGTTTGTTTTATTTCTATTTTACTCATAATTTTCAATGTCTTGTGTTCTTTGCTTGTTGCCAGTCACAAATAAATATACTTTTCTTTCTCTCTTTCTATATTATTTTAAAGCGGCCCGTAGACGAACCACTGCAGTCGTCTGTCTACGTTGATACAATTCGACTTACGCTTAACTATCTGAAGACAGTAATAACATATAATTTTTAATTCAGGTTATTCTGTTGGAGTTGGTTTACTCTTAAACAATCATTTCATATAAAGCCTGTTACGAAAATTTGATGGGTAGTCAAATCGGGTGGTTACGAAAAGCTTCATTTTTTTTAAATAAAAGAGAAAACTCCAGTCGCACTGATAATTCGGAACTGTTACGCACATTTTCTATATCTTGATGTAAAATTTGTTTTCCTATGTAATCAAAATTGATATTCACTAAATAACTTTAAACTTGGTTAAAATAATTAAAGGCTTTATTAATTAGTTACTTACAATTTGCTTACCTTTGTAATTAACGTTGAGCGTCGCTAATTTCTATCAATGAGGATACTAGATACCACTAAAAGGTTGTCTGGAAGAGATTTCTCATTGCAATAAGACCGTCCATTGTCATACCACATTTAATGTACAAATAAATGTATATTTTTAATAAGATGCTTTTGTATTGTTGTTTACGATAAAGAATTCTTGTATTGTATACTATCCTATTTAAGGTATGAGTCGGGACACTTAAAATACATACAACCTATTAACCTATGTAGTTACCGCTAACCCTGTTTCTTTTGACATATAGTGTCAATAAATATAGTATACTATTATTCAATCAAATCAAAAGTAAATGTTATTTTCATAAAAACCCAAGAAAAAAAATTTTTTTTTAACAAGCGAAGTCATTCGAATAAGCCTACTTTCGGAATACTGATAACGCTCTTGTCTCCTATTTTCAAACATTATTTACACATTCATCGAACGCAATTTCATGAAAAAAAATAAAGGAAACGGTAAAAAATCACCCACAATATTTTTTGGAAAAAAAACTAAAATCATCATAAATCCGGATATAATAATGTATCGCTTTACAAAGTTTCAATTGTAACAAATAAACCGAAATCCGTTAAACACAATTGGCGTATCATTTCGGTCGATATGTGCGGAACACATTACTTGTGTCGCAAACTTGTAATTAGGGTTCAACGGGCTGTTATCGCTGCGGGATGCCGGGCGACAATCTCGCGGATCTATTGTGTGGGGTGGGGCTAGGGTTCCGTGCAGAAAGAATCGCATAATTGTTTGGTATATAGTATTCTACTACATATCTCAGATTTATTTCAGCACAACAGTTAGTACAAAAATAATTATTTGCGCACGAAAAACTGACTTCATCGCCAATGAAAGAGAATAATTCCTCTTTATCATTCCTCTTTATCTCGTACTTGGGTGACATATTTTTTCCAGTTATTTTGATTTAAAAACCAAACCTCCAAACCGTTTATGAATTTCTTACGGGACCAATCTGAAAGTATATCCTTTCAAATAAATTATTTTCTCAATCGGTTTATAACTGACAGATGTATGAGGTAATAAGCAAACTTAAAAATAATACAATCGGATTGATAATCAATGTAAAAATGTGTGTGTGTATGTATGTTTTTATATATTTTAGGATTAATTATGTTAATAGTTTAATATTATAACGATCTAGGTCCCAACTATCTCTATATCAAAATTCATTAAGCGTGAAAGCGTAAAAAAGAAGCAAACTCAATTTCGATTTTATAATATTAGTTAGGATTCTATCAGTTACCTAGTTCCCATACTAGAAGTAATGCTTAGTTTCTGACTAGACGGTGATATGTGGAATGTATCAGGTATAAAATAAAATCCACGTTTGAACGGAACCTCCGTTGAATTTGTCGTTTCCCACTTGAGGAATAAGGTGTAACGAGCCGCCAGCGGGGTTCGTCCCAGCTCTGTAATACTGTAGCGAGATCACATGCCCCGGGCCGACAAACTGTTCACATACAAAATATTCCATCAAGATATTAATCGCCATGAATTTAATTATATTTTTAACAGTATTCCACGTCTAGCCCCACGATTCCCTTGGTTGAAGCCACAATTACTTATGCACTATTTCAGGCACACTGTTAGTTCTGTAAAATGAGCCTTAAATACGACACTGACTATATCATATTTATTTATCTATCGTGCTTTAATTAATTAGCGGTTATAATAACAATTCCTATAAAGGTAAATTATTTTATATAAAACGTGGAAAGAATTTGTAATTGCGAGTAAGTAATTACTAATTCTATTACCATTTCAACTACAAATGTTTTAAAATTGAAACCATGTACCCTCGATAGAATAAGACATAAGAAGGTAAGTCAAGCCGAGATGAAAGTCCGGTAAAATTGCAGGCGCATCAGACGTAACATCCCCGTTTCGGGGTGATGGACGCAACGCAATGCGACTTGACTCATCTCATACTATGGAGAGGACTTGAGTGGTATTGTTATTGTCCATGAGCGGCGGTTACCACTTAACATCAGGTGGGCCGTCAGCTCGTTCTATCACATAAATGGCATAAAAAAGTTCATCACATAAATGTTTGTCCTGGGTGAGAATCGTACCCACAACCTACAACACAGGATGCAGATTAACTACCAACTGAGCAGTGAGGCCAGTCATCAAATTCTTCTTGGACAAAACTCTCTAACTCTTTTCTGTGTCGTAATACTATTTCAACAATTGTATGTTTTAACAACAAAACGCTATGAGAACCCTTAATTTCCATTTGTGTAAGTCAGCGGGAGTTCCATTAAATTCTGTTACTAAAATAACATGCCCCGGGCATAAAATCTGTTCCACAACTCAGCACAATTAAATTGAGATAATCATTTTGAAATATCTAAAATCGATATCTTATTTAAGTAGTACTTTTTATGTTATACAGTAACGGAACGAGCCGACCAAGACCAAAAAAAGAAAAAAAAGACCAGCATTTAATCACATATAAAAGTGGCCATCACAACACTCAGATAGATTACTTTCTTCTGAGGAGAGATAAACTAAATGCAAAGAACTGCAAAGTGATACCAGGCGAGCCATTAGTCTCCCAACACCAACTTCTGGTATTGGAAATAAAACTGGAAAAGCAACCTGCCAGAGTAAATTCAAAGCCTCCACCCAAAATCAAATGGCACAGAATGGAAGAAGAAGAGTACGCAAGAGAGTTTCAAAGAAGAGTGGTTGAGAAAATGGTTCAAATGAATGATTTAGCAGTGTTGTCAGTGAATGAATGTTGGAATGAAATCGCAACTTGTATAAGAAGTGTGGCGAAGGATGTTTTCGGGGAAACGAAAGGTAAAAGAATGATAGATAAAGACACTTGGTGGTGGTGTGAAGAGGTTCAGAAAGTTCTGAGAGAAAAGAAGAAAGCGTTTAAGAAATGGAAGGATATTAACGAAAGAGATGATATTACGAAAGAGAATATGAGGAAAGAATACATGAAATGTAAGAAGGAAGCTAAGAAAGCTGTTGCTCTCTCGAGGGCAAAGGTGCAGGATAAGCTGTACCAGTCGCTAGAGAGCCCTCAGGGGCAGAAACATCTGTTTAGAATAACTAAAATGAGAGAGAAGAATGCAAGAGACATTATGCATATAAAATGTATTAAAGATGATGCGGGAAAGGTGTTGACGAATGAGGCAGATATAAAAGAAAGATGGAAAGGATATTTTGATAAACTTATGAATGAGGAGAATAACTGGAGTGGTGTGTTAGAGGATTTGTCTGTTAACATGGGGATAGTGAAAGAAGTAAGTGTGGATGAAGTTAGAAAGGCTGGTCAGAGTATGAAAAATGGGAAGGCTATAGGGCCTGATAGCATACAAGTGGAAGTATGGAAGTTACTTAAGGTTGACGGTTGGAAGTGGCTAACTTTATTCTTCAATAAGTTGTTGCAGGAAGAGGCAATACCGGATGAATGGTGCAACAGTTCGCTGGTGCCTATTTACAAAAACAAGGGTGATGTACAGGAATGTAACAACTATCGAGGGATAAAGCTCATGTCACATAGTATGAAGATTTGGGAGAAAGTTATTGCGAGACGAATGAGAGAAGAGAGTGAAGTATCACAGAACCAGTTTGGATTCATGCCAGGACGTGGGACAACAGACGCCATATTCATACTTCGTCAAATCTGCGAGAAGTACAGACTTGCGCATAAAAACTTGCATATGGTGTTTGTTGATCTCGAAAAAGCATACGATAGGGTTCCCCGAAAGGTTCTGTGGTGGGCTATGAAAGAAAAAGGAGTGCCTGGGAAGTATGTGCAGCTTGTAAAGGCGATGTACAGCAGAGCGAGTACGAATGTTCGCTCCGAGGTTGGAGTCTCGGACCAGTTCAGTGTGGCTGTAGGTTTGCACCAGGGGTCGGCTTTAAGCCCGTATTTGTTTGTTCTTGTAATGGATGCTTTAACATCTGATTTACAAGAGGAAACACCCTGGTGCATGCTGTTCGCCGATGACATTGTTCTGGTCGGAGAAACAGCCACTGAGGTCCAGACCAGACTGAAAAAATGGCTGGAGAAATTGGAGAATGCCGGTTTAAAAGTCAGCAGAACAAAAACTGAACAGTTGTTCTGCGATTTTGGTGGGTCATCCAATTTTTCCCCTATAGCCTTAGATGGTGTACCCCTATCAGTCTGCCCTGATTTTCGGTACCTCGGTTCTGTGATCCAAAATAATGGAGAAATAGACAGGGATGTGAGAAATAGAGTAAATGCGGGATGGATGAAATGGTGACAGGTCTCAGCAACAGCATGTGACCCGCGGATGCCCCTTAAACTGAAAGGGAAAATATATAAGTCGATTGTCAGACCTGTCGTATTGTATGGATCGGAATGTTGGGCCACCAAAGGAATTGATGAAAGAAGATTGCATGCAGCGGAGATGCGAATGTTGAGATGGATGTGTGGCGTGACCAGAATGGACAAAATTAGGAACGAGTATGTAAGGGGAAGTTTGAAAGTAGCGCCAGTGACGGAGAAGTTGAGGAGCAGTAGGTTAGCGTGGTATGGACATGTTATGCGGAGGGATGAAAGTCATGCTACAAAGAGAGTCCTAGATATGGATGTGGATGGATGTAAGAGTAAAGGTAGGCCAAAGAAAAGATGGATGGATTGCGTGAAAGATGATATGAGTAAGAAAGGAGTGAGTGCTGAGATGACGTCTGACAGAGAGAAATGGAAGGAAAGTACATGTTGTGCCGACCCCACCTAGTTGGGATAAGGGCAAGAAAATGATGATGATGATGATGAGTAACGGAACGAGCCGACGGCCCACCTGGTGTTAGGTGGTAACTCTGCCCATAACAAACGTAGCGACTTGCGTCCTCCCTTAATAGGTTCGACAAGACCCGAGTCCCATTGTATGCACCCGTAACTCTGAGACGTGTATGTGGAATGTAGAGGTATTATGTGGCGTTTGAATATTGTAAGGTCAAATTTGGAAAATGTAATCCAATCAAGAATCAAGATGTGTGAATATGTTGTTTTTAAAATGAAATTTATACGCAACTTAATGCAGGAACTTTTAATATTTCAATTTTTTTTTTATATCACACTTTGTTTTACATGCATTGATTTTCTGGGATGTTTGGAACACCATTAATCTCACCCTGATTTTGATGTTACATTCAAATTCAGCTGCTGTATTACACACTAATACTCCTTGTTAGGATTATCTTACTTCGGATTACCTTACCACTTTAGCCCTTAACTAATGTCAAAGTCAAAAACTTAATTTCCATAGAATTCATGAAGAAATGGTTTGGAAACGTCAATAATATTCAAAACATAAGGTCACGCGTACTTATCGCTAAGTTTGACGCCTGTTCAAACCCTATCCGATTCTCCATGGGAAGAACTGACAAGAAACCTCTAAAGCATGGCGTCTTTGTTTTCGCGAGCACGATCCTTGTAACAATCTGAGTACTTAGATCTATGTAACTTGTACTCTGGCAAATAAATACATGCATTCATTCATTAATTCATTAATTCATTAGTCAGCCAGAAGTCCAGTTCCTTCCACGAAACTGCGCCTACCGAATCAAATAACATTCGGTCAATAGACTTATATCACATACATAAATAAATTATGAATGAAACTGGGTTAAAAGTGTTTTTATAAGTGTTTGACAAAAACTAGCCATGCAATACCATCTAATCCTTTCATCGATGAATGGCTGACTTAATCCTTTTCCAATGAACAATTTCATACGAACAGATATATTGCTCATTTTGAGTTATTATAACTCAATACAAACCCTTATTATCTATTATGGTATTCGGATTACATACAAAACTGCATTAAGCGAATTTAGATGGTTTGTAAACTCCATTGAGCTTGGCTCTTGAATCCTGGATTGAACTCGCGACCATCTAATTGGCAGCCGGCGGAAGGTACAAGCGAATACAACGTATAAGTACTCAATACTTACAAGGATCGTGCTCGCGAAAAAAAAAGAAAGCCTTCCATTAGGGGTTTCTTGACTGTTCTTCCCATGGTGGGTCGGATAGGGTTTGAACAGGCGTCAAACTTAGCGATAAGTACGCGTGACCTTATGTTTTGAATATTATTGACGTTTCCAAACCATTTCTTTTTTTGACTTTGACTTTGATTTTGAACGATCTCTTAATAAATAAAAGTGGTCTATTTTATTACTCGCAACACTATTTTCAATATTATCTCAAAACACTACTTTCACGTTGCTTAGCTTGATAAAAGAGGATGTTTTTGAACCATAAGTATTAAGTAGGCATCATTTGAGCGAGTCCATAATCATCAGGTAGGGTCAAATAATTGAGCTATCTGAGTGCTGTTTTGACGTCGTCAATCCTTTTTTAAATTTGTCTTGAATTCAACAGTAAGCAACATAATTGTGTGACTTTGGAACATAATGAGACATTCTACCTTCACGTCTCAAAGTCACGGGTGCATACGATGTCACTTTGGTCTTATCCTCCCTAGGGGAGGACCCAAGTTATTTTCAGTCAGAGTCAGTCAGAGGTTGCCGCTTAAAACCAGTGGGCCATTTTCTCGTTCCGTAACTTCCTACCATGAAAAGAGTCTTTAGAACGATTCCTTTGTTTTTTTTTTTATTATGTTTTTAGGTTAACGGTCAAAAAACATAAAATATCAACAGGTACAAATGTAAAATGCAAAGTTTTTAAATTCACCAATTTAGACGTCAATTTAAGCAACTAAATGACGGTAATTTGTCCAAAAAGCTTAAAGTTTACGAAAATATATCAGTAGCAATCCGAAAGCACTTTCAATGGAAGCTCTTTTTTTCATTCGATATAATTTTGAAATTAGCATCAATAATAAGCCAGCAGTTTTTACTGTCCATTTCAACAAGAGCCGCCGTTTTATGTGAGCTTGTTGAAAACTTCAGGAGGCTGAGGGGTCTACGTAATGTAGAAAGCAATTTCGTTAAATACGTTCTGAGTAGGCAGGTATTAATTTGAAAGACTGTTATTATGATCCGCTGTGATGGATTGGATGAGTAGACGATATTTTTTTAACAAATGTTTGGTCCATTAGGAATCCATTAACAGAAATTCCACTATTATTTTGTCTTTTTGAAATCTTGCTCAGTAAATTGTTAGTTGGAATTGCTAAGTTATGTGATCAAATTAAATTCAATTCGATTGGTTTATTTCATGTATGTACAAGATTTATACATTTTATTGTACATGTATGAACGTCAAACAATACTAATAAACAAAAAATAATCCAATTTTAAATTTACATTAAATACAGATTTACCTAATGTTACAAAGCTTCCGTGTCTGAACTTTAATTAGTAGCATGTCTAATTAAAAAATTAACATGACAATAATAATAATGGTTAGTAATAGACAGAGAATATCGAGAATTGTTTATTTATTGAATTAAAGTAAATCCAAAAAAGATATTCAGCGCATGACTTTTTGTAAATTAGGTAAATATTATGGAATTATATTGCATTAAAATGAAAAACGCAAGAATTTGAAAAAAATAGTATTTAGCAATAAATAATGGTGGACATTTCAGATAGCGCCATCTAGACCAAACTAAGGAAAGATTTTTTGTAAATATATATATAAACATATATATATATATTGTAAATGTTACAAATGTATTCTTAATTAATTTGCACAAAACAATTTTGTACAAAAGATTGTGATCAAACGAGCTTAAATTGAAAGTGGTTAGTTTAGATCTTGATAATGACCACAGTTCAACAAACGTTCAGAAAAACCGAAGTGGCAGCACGAGCCTTCAAGTTTTTGCAAAATATTTTGTCGCGTCATAGTTTTTGGTAACGATTTGTAACGATAACGGCTACGTAATAACTGGTAGGTAATAGCGAGCTTCATCGTATAAGCGGTTCTTAAAAATGTAAATAAATAATTGATTCGTGATAACATAATGATGCTTGAAATTATGAAGCAACTAGAATAGAATATATATTTTTACAATTACTAGCTGTTCCCCGCGACTTCGTCCGCGTGGGATTTGGTTTTATCACGCACCCCTATTTTACCCCTCGGAAAAGTAGCCTAAGTTACTCCTTGTTACATCAGCTATCTGCTAGTGAAAGTTCTGTCAATATCAGTCCAGCCATTTCAGAGATTAGCCGGAACAAACAGACAGACAGGCAGACAGAAAGACAGACAAACAGACAGACAGACAGACAAAAATTTAAAAAATGTTGTTTTGGTATATGTACCGTGTATAAATCCATATGCACTTAGAAAACTTTTATTATTTACTTTACAATGAGAAAAACAGGGTTTAAGTTAGTTTGTGTGAAATTCATCAGCGCCTCTAGAGGACTCATCGCAATATGGGTTCGGCTGAAACTTAGTTAACCGAGTTCAGTATTGCAGTGGTCAGTTAGTTACTTGTTTGCGTCTTGTCATCACTGCAAGCGTAGACTGATGAACGGACAGAGAGTACACTTATACAAGCCTACATTCTACGCCTCAATAGATTTTAGTCAGAACAGGCCAGAAACCCCTGGAGGGATTCCTTTCTTTTCGCGAGCATGTTCCACTTAGACTGGCCTCGCTCAGTAGATTAATAACCCTGCCTTCTGTAGGTCTTAGTAGGGTTCGATTCCCACCCAGGACAAACATTTGTGCGATGTGTGTATATATGTAGTCTACCAGTCATCTGATTCCCACATGAGACATCATGAGAACCAGACAACTGATAATAGCCTAAGTTACTCCTTATAACAGCTATCTGCCAGTGAAATTCCTGTCAACTCGGTCCAGCCGTTTCGGAGATTAACTGGAACAAACAGACAGACAGCAGACTGACAAATATATTCAAAAAAATGTTTTATGTGCCGTATATACTTTTGTATTAATTTAGTAATAAGCTGTTATTCTGACATTACAAACAGTCACTTCAATTTTATTTATTTGTGAGTATAGATATTTGTATTTGACGTATCCAAGCCATTTCTTTATTAATTCTATGGAAAAAAAATCTGGAAATTTGAGTTTTAAATAAAAGCGTGATCTGTGAACGTGGCTTACTCTAGCTCAAGAGGCTGGCCGGTGCCCGGTGACCGCAGTAACTGGATTTCAGCGAGATGGCGGACTGATTGGGCGTTTGTGTTGCTCGCAGGTAACCCTAACACTACTTAACTGGTTTTAAGACATAACTAATTTTTTCTTACTTTACTGTTATATTTTTTATTTCAAATAATTAAAATAAATAGATACATTCTAAAGTAAAGGTTTTTAAAACAACCCAACCCATTCCTACAGTAGTCGATTCCTTAAATTATTAATTAAATATTAGTAAATTTTTAAGTCAAGTGTGCTGAGCTGAATTTATCTCATTTTTAGCACTGGACGCATACGCATTTTACTTTTTTCTTGGTTACTATATAATAATAATAAGTTGGGGGACATTTCAAGCATAGCTTTTATCATGGAAACCAGACAACGGATACAATACTTATATACTTATTTTTTGTAAATACATATTAACACCCATACACAGAATAAACTACATTCGTCACACAAATTATTGTCCTGGGTGGGATTCGAACCCACGACATACAGCGCAGAAGGCAGAGTCACAACCAACAGAGCTGGAGTCCAGGCATCTTGTTTATATGAGTAAATTATTCTGAAACAAATATTTTACCTATTTTTTATGGTTTTTATAGTTCCAACTAGACTGATGAGTAAATTGTGTAACAATCTGCGTTCATAATCGGTACATCCCCTAATACCAGGGTGACCTCAAATCCAGCCGGCGGAGAGACTACCCTTTGGTTAATTAATAGAGAGCACGGTGATCCATTAATGCGGACTCAGCGGGCGGCTCTGTGTCGGGTCGCCATCATTTAAGGATAATTACGGATATTCCTAACACTAGAATAATACTGAGATTTTTAGCCTACTGTCAGATATACAAGCATAGACAGTATAACAGCAGTAAAACTCTCGCCAAGTTCGTCCGGGGAAGTACTGCCACCGTGCCCATTTCTGCTGCCAAGCAGTAACGCTTTCGCGTTATTGTGTTCCGGTTTGAAAGGTGTGGTTGCCGGTGAAATTACAGGCACACGAGACATTCCACCTACACGTCTCAGAGTTACGGGCGCATACGTTGCGACTTGGGTCTTGCCGTACCTAGTAGGGGAGGACCCAAGCCGCATCGCTTGTTATGGGCTGAGGTTACCACTTAACACCAGGTGGTCCGTCAGCTCGTTCTGTAACTGTATTCCATAAAAAAAAAAAAAACTTAAACACATAAAAAACCAGTGTTGTCACCCTACTCCACCTGAATTTGTCACGCTTTGATCCCGTTTATCCTTTATCTGTACCGAACTTTATTTTGTTAACCGAAGGCCTGATTGTTTAGCTTTAATCAACGGTTAATAATTAATGTTTAACCGATCAAAGGTTTAATCACGGATAATCAAGTAATTTTCTAAAATAATTACGATCACTTACACAACACGGGTTTCAGACTGGAGTATACATATCATAAAGGCTTATATACACTCACGGACATATTAAGAGGAACGCAACAAAATAGAGATATATCTATATCTATACATCTATACAAATAAATAAAATTGGAGTGTCTGTTTGTAATATTAAAATAACCGCTTTTTACTAAGTGCATATGGATGTATACACGGTACATATACCAAAACAACATTTTTTTAAATTTTTGTCTGTCTGTCTATCTGTTTGTTCCAGCTAATCTCTGAAATGGCTGGACCGATTTTGACGGGATTTTCACTGGCAGATAGCTGATGTAACAAGGAGTAACTTAGGCTACTTTTCCGAGGGGTAAAATAGGGGTGCGTGATAAAACCGAATTCCACGCGGACGAAGTCGCGGGCAACAGCTAGTAATACATTAAAACTTATTATTATCTCACCATAATAAACTAAAATGTACAGTAATAATTCAAACAAATAGCCACCCAGAATCAGTGTTGGTGTGGCCTAACAGGATTTATGTTTGTATAAATATAATAAGATCGCAATAAATGCTTTGAATTTGAATTCGAATTTAAACAAGAAGAAAGAAATAGAAGGAATAACTAACATTGTAGCCATTAAAACTATTGAACATACGGAGTTTTACATTACTTCCCAAAAATTAAGGTTTTAATTAAAAAAACATACTTCTTTTGTGTTGTCATTTTGAAGAAAATTCATACATTTCTCCTGATATGGATGAAAATTTCATCCAAATCCGTTCAGCCGTTTGAGCGTGAATGAGTAACAAACATCCATACATACTCTCACGTTTATAATATTAGTAGGATAGAGGTTGCGTTGTTTACACAATCCCCGTTAGCCCTTTCCCCATTTGTGGGGTAGGGGGTTCAAAACCAATCAATGTCGGTTAATTGGCGCTTTAATGCTGCCTCATTCAACAATTATGGAGGCCGCTGTCAACTGCCAGGTGCTAGGGATGGGACAATATCGATATTCGATAATTTTGCCATTTTACAATTAGTAACTAATTTACCCACTGAAGATACCGGCAAAGCGAATGTGATGTATACCTAATAAATTAATATTGGTGGACATTTCACACAGTGTCATCTAGTCCCAACGTAAGCTAAGCATAGCTTGTATCATGGGAACCAGACAACTGATATAATACTTATAAACTTACATATAACACCACATCAACACCCAGACACAGAACAAACATCTATTTTCGTCTCATAAATATTTGTCCTGGGTGGGAATCGAACCCACAACCAACAGCGCAGAAGGCAGCCACCAACGAGCTGTGAGGCCCGTCAATATAAGTTCTCAGAAACTAAGAATTTTGATATTGTTTCTTGTAATTTTGTTTTATACTATATAGATTATGAGATATATATTATTGATATCGATATTATAGCATTCCACCCCTACCCCCCAAATTGTTATATGGTCGTAGTAGATTAGACTCCTCCCTTCACTTATCCCAATCAATCTGGAACGCAAACTCGCTTAATTAAACCATCGATTTGCAATTAACCACTCGTTATTATATTGGATCTTGTTATAGTCGCCGCTGTTTTAGCTGGGGGTGGGGAAATAATTGATATATAAATAAATATTGGTGGACACATCACACAGCGCCATCTAGTTCCACTAGCTCCAAACCAAGCGTAGCTTGTACAATGGGAACCAGATAACTGATATAATACTTAAACTCTTTTCGGAACAAACGTCTGGTCTGGCGCATACGATGTGACTTGGTTTACATAACTGAGAGAATACGTATACACTTTTTTGAATGCATAAAACCCAGACACAGGTCGCAAGTTCGATTCCCACCAAGGACAAAACGATTGTGTAACGAAAAATGTTGTTCTGTGTCTGGGTAATAATATTTATACTGAGTAAGTGAGTATTTAGGTACACAAAAAAATTTATATTATATACCTAAGTATTTTATCAGTTATCTGGTTACCCCACAGTACTATGAGCTACGCTTAATTATAAAAGGAAACTTTTAATTATCTCCTAGTCTATCTATCTATCTATTCGAGTCACTGGTTCTCTTGAACCAGTGTGGTGAAAGGATTTTAAGTGCGCCTCAAAGAGGCTCCTAAATGAGTAAGAAAAGTAGTCCTAGTTAAGGCATATGATAGCAATGACTATTTGAATGGCAATAATTTAAAATGAATTTATTTACTTCTATTATTAAATATAATACTTGTGTTAAGTATATTTAGGTGCTTTTAATTTTGATATGGTTACGTGTTGGACATTTGCCGTAATTTTGAATGATTCTTAGTGGTATTGCAGGTTCATGAGACGTACGAGTAACATCCCCGTCTCGGGGTGATGGACGTAACGCAATGCGACTTGAGTCATCTCGTACTTTGGTGGAGAGGACTTGAGTCGTATTGCTGTTGTGTATGGGCGGCGGTTACCACTTAACATCAGGTGGGCCGTCAGCTCGTTCTATCACCTACATAACTTAAAAAAAAGTTATTTATTAGTATATTTTTTTGACATTGTTTTTGATCTGTTACTAAGCACAGTAGACATTAGTCAAACAACCTTACTACTGCCTACCATCCATCAGTATTTGTATTTGTAGATACTTATATGTAATTTGTGGCTTCACCAATATTTAATTTTATTATTAATTAAAAAATACTAATTTAGTATATTGTTTTTAGCACAGTTGAGCAGAGTTAGAATGCTAATTAATATCGGTTGATTACCACAGATTTTGATCATCATATACTTTCACAATTACCAATCGCGTCCATGAAGGGTAACAAATGAATTGAATTTTAAATATTAAAAAGCAAACCATTTCAGTGCGCGGTGGCGTGCATTCAATCATTTGGAATTTCTTCTGTATTGCCCGTTATTATATATCAAATAATTGCTTAGTGCTGCAATCAATTGTAATAATTGTTTTTTTTTGTTTATGTTTGTTCAATTGCTGCACTACTCATTAAGATTTCATTGAAAGACCTTGATGGGTAGTAAAGTGTTTGTAATAATATAACGCTTTTTGGTAACATTTGACTCATTAGTTGAGTCAATGACATTTTTTGGCTGTAAGATCTCACAAGCAAACAGGCTTTTCGTAGTTTACATAAGAAGGTGACACGTCTGTGTATATTTATTCCAATTATATTAAAAGAACGCGTAGTTCTTGTATTTTTAATTTGACATATTCTAAATCTTAGTCAAAAAGTTTATTTCCATAGAATTCATAAAGAAATGGCTTGGAAACGTCAATAATATTCGAAACATAAGGTCACGCGTACTTATCGGTAAGTTTGACGCCTTTTCAAACCCTATCTGACCTTCCATGGGAAGAACAGCCAAGAAACCCCAAAAGGAGTGCTTCCGTTTTATTCACGAGCACGATCCTTGCCACAATCTGAGTACTAAAACATTGACATTCAAACCTATTTCTTTAAGAATTAAGGAAATAAAGTTTTGTTTTTTGTCGTTAATACGAATGTCCAGTCACTGATTCCCTCGAACTAGTATGATGAAAGGAACTTCTTATGAACACCTATTAAAACCTTAAAAACGTACTTAATTCAGTCTAAACGAAGCACCAATAATAAATATAATGTTTCTTAACTAAAATCATCACCTTTTTACTCATAAAACAGTAAACGTAGCATCATAATCAGTTTACCCACTTTAAGAGTAGCTTGTTATCCCAAAGTTAACCTCCTAACTGCTGCTTGCAAACAATCACTGACGCCGAACAAAAGAAATCATCCAACAAAGGAAGAAAAGGGATGAAAAAAATATACCTTCGCGATTGGCTGATCGGCGTGTGACGTCACCAAACCCCGCCCCCTAGCAACGGTCGCTACACCTGAGATGAGAGCGAGCGAGATCTGAGCTAGTGTGAACAAGATAGAATCACATTGACGTTAAGCTTTTTAAATATATAAAGCCTTATATCTGAACAGCTTTCGTAGTAACTTGAGCTTTAAGCGAGGGTTGTTTAGAGTTCACTTTAGATGTTTGGTCTTGAGACTTGTATTGATAGAAGATAGGTGTTGGTCAGTTGGAAAAGCTGTTATTGTTTGGTTACGGGTTAACCGATTTGGTTAAATTTGTGTTAACAGGCAGATGTCCGGTCGCTCCGTCTCTGTCTTACCACATCTGATTGGTTATTGATTGACTCGATTAATTTGTACTCATTAGCATTGAAACTGTTTTAAGTAGTCAGATTTCAATTACGGCGTCTACTCGAGTTAATTATACATTTGGATCAGTAAAAAACTGAGCGTTGATGATTGCATAAGTGGATTAACACTTGTAATTTTTGGCAAAGACTACTTTGAGGAAAAGTCTACGTAAGAAATAAAAATTAATTCTATTAAAGAAAAATCGAGAGTTTCGTTCAAAATCTTACAAAAGTTACTAAGAAGATTAGACAAATCCTGAACTGTCAACACCTCAACAAAAGGCAACCATCAAAGGAACTCTGCACACCTTCACAATCGGTCCAATCACACAGAAAGAAAACTATTCACCCGTCACAAAGGAACTCCGGGGGGAATGCTAATACTCGCTTCTTACCAAACAAAATCACTTCTCGACCCCAAAATTCGCACTTTCAATGGGCAATTTCACCCCCACTCCCAGGCCCCGCCTCCGTCGTCGGGTCGGCGCTCAGTCGCGATCGGGACACCGCACGAGATGGACGCGCCCGAAGACCGGTTCTTCGGCAACTCGCCGGACCGAGACACAAACAGCCCGCGATCGCAAATGAGCAGCCCCAATTCCAACTCATCAATCAACGTGACAGACCAGTCGATCTCTCTGTCACAGCATCAGCATCATTTAGAGACGTTGAATCGAATGGGGATGTTTTTTCACGCGCAACAAATGCATTTGAATCAGAGTTTCGACGCTGTGAAGTCTAGGTTAGGACTGACGCAAGCGAACCCGGGACCCCGGCATACGATAGACGCTATACTGGGCCTCAACGGGCAGAGACAAGTAAACAGAGTGAGTGAGTTTGAGCCGAGGAGGGATGGGGAGTGTGAGACTGTGCCGGTTTCGCCGGGAGCTGTCGAAAGTGCCGGTAAGTAAGCACATTTTCAGGATTCTAGTTCTTTTGCAACAAAGTGTATAAAGTACAGAAATTAATAAAGTTTTATCAACTCAGTCGCCTTTTACACGCGTGCGTCGTGCGTGGTTAGGACGTCTACTATAACTTTCTACTTTGGTACTTTTTACAAAGTTTTATTGAATTTTAAATTTTTGTATGTTTATTTAGGTCAAAATATAAATATTTTGAACCAGTTATCGTAGCCTGAACAGGCTGAAATTTGGTACTCATGCATGAACCTGATGGTGCTGCAATATTATGGTGAGCTGGAGCTGATGTTGCTGCCAGAACCATCTGCAGACCACAAAACTACACAATAGCTTAAAGCAGCCATGTCTTTAAATAAAAGCCATGGTTTTAAATGTGGTTTTTGCAGTGCGCACATCTGTTATAATCCAAGCCAGTTCAAAACTGTATTCTAGATTAATATTTATATTGTTTGCTTGTAATGTGTATTGTGTGCCTTAAATAAATAAATAAATAAATTTGTCTAACTAAATAAGTAATAACAAAAATATTAGAGCCCTTGGTAGTATCCAGGGACTAATTGTTACAACTTGTTTTGAAATATGTATTTTACAAAAAAAAACCCTAATTTTAGAAGTTGAATAAATAAATATTAATTTAGGAAATGAAAAGAAATATAAGTTTTTATTCCATTCCACATAATGCGGGTAAATCATACATCATTATCAAAATAAAAAAACTCATACATAACAAAGCAAAAAAGTATTATAAAAAGAAATACTAATTTGCTTATTCGCAAAGGCGTTGCAAATATTTTCCCGCCCTACTGCGCTGCCCGCCCAGAGCCGTCTTTGTGCCGTCGGCAACGAGACATAGCGAATAGGGCAAATTTTCATCTAGTCAGCAAATAATGTACATATAATGTAGTGGGGTAGTAAAAAAGTTTAATTATTGATGTAATATTTTATGTACAAATTACATTATGTATATTTACAAAATATTATGAAAACAATTGAGCTTTTTAAGGAACTATGTATAGCTCAATTTGCCAATTTCACTACCATGTGGAAATGTACCCAAGAATTGGCAGTCTTCGTTGGATGGCGAGGCTGTCTCTATGAAAGTGCCAGTTCTCTGTTCACACGTAACTTAGACCAGGCCTTCTGAAAGAATTTTGAAAACACCATTATGATCTGTTTCCCTTTTTTATGTAGTCATTCATATGTTTATTTGCCCGTTTCAGTAACAAACCATTCAGTTAAAACCCCCTTATAATATTTACTTACATTTAAAATAAATATAATTTTATTTGCTTTCATTAATATCATATATCAACAGTAATTTCATTTTAAAAATGGCTTTTCTTATCTAAATTACACTTATGTTCATATTTTTCAATATAGACGTAACATTAAAGTATTTTATATAAAATTCTTATTTCCTTGTAATTAATTTAACCTGTAACTGTGTGTGTGACTAAATGTTTTAAAAAGCTCCACGGCTTAATAAGACCTTAAACTTTATCTGGCATCAAACTTATGCATCCAGTTAATGCTTTACTAAGTAACACATAAACTGTTAAACAGATAATGATCTAATTAGTGCGCAATTAATGCAATGTGTGTACAAACAATATATTTTTCCGCTCATTAGTAAAAAAAGAGTTCAGAATTGAACTACATATTTTGTGTTTTTTGAAGACCTGGCCAAACGAGCAGATGGCTCAATTGTCGTTAAATTATCTTCCTACAACAGCAGCAAAACGGACTTGGGTCTATACAAGGCAAAGAAAAGAATAAAGTTTGAATGATCAAACTACAAAACACTTGGTCTGATTCAAAATGTATTTTTCATATATGAAATTTCATGAACGAAATTAAAATTTCTACTTGAAACATTACAAACTCTGCCATGTAGATAATGGCCGCTGCACACTAAACCCGCTGACCTGCCGACACTGCCCGGCGGCGCCGGCGGCTTGCCTTTATATGTTAAAAAAACGAGTAGATTGGCCCACACCTCTGCCCATAACAAATCAATAAGATTTAGATCCTTCTTTACTTAGGTGCAAGAAGACACAAGTCGCATCCTATGCGCTCGTAACTCTGAGACATGACGGTGGAACATCTCAAGTGCCTGTAATTTCACCAGCTATCACATTTTTCAAACCGGAACACAGTTACACAAATGAAGGGAAGGATAACGGGAAGAACCAAGACGTTTAGTTTTGTCATAGACAGAGGTTACCGCTTAAAATCATGGGCAATTTTCCCATTCCAAAACTAATTCGCATAAAAAAATACTTGACTGCTTTTCCAAGAGTGAAATTGGGTTGGTGGTATTAAATCGTACCTACAATTCAGTTTTCGAATTGTAATCTATAAAACAAGGAAATGCATGAATTTCGTACCGCGGAATGGAAATAAAGGGAAAGGGAAGCCCAAGGGGCCCATCCACACATTATAGAACCTTGAAAGGCTCGAACAACTCGCTTCACGTGAATTTTTCAACCCTAAGCTCGTGTAGGCTTTGGAATTGCCTACCTCCAGAGGAGTTCCCGGCTCATATGACATGGGCAGCTTCAAGAGAAGTATAAAAAAAGCTTCAGGGTGGCAACACATCAGTAATGCTCACAGCGTGGCTGATGTTTATATCATGTAAGCATGTTTTCCTAAATTGGACATAAAAATAAATTGGGCCGAAATTTCTTAACTCGGTGTTTTTTCGACCACTTACCTAACCAGAACTTACTCTGTTTTGACTTCTAAAATACAACCTTTTTTAAACCTTGTTTCATGGACCGAATTGTGGTTGTTATTATTGAAACCTGAAATATGTGAATTAACAGATTTCTTTCTAACTTTTAATGTAATTTAGTATCTTATTCTGGCTCCAATATTTTAGAATTGGGATACATTATCATCAAGGTTATTGAACTATTTGTATGTTTGGGATAACTAAGATGGCTAAATATGAAACTAGGCACATGAGTCATTCCACCTTCGCTTACGTTTCGACTTGGGTCTATACCTAAGTAGGGGATGACACAAATCATTTGCTTGTTATAAGCAGTAGTTGCCACTTAACACCAGGCGGGCCGTCATTCATTGCGATACTCATTTTTGAATGTCAGTCTTTAAATCGTATGTCATTTCTATCACTCACGTGCACTCAAATGTTTTTTCAAATCGCTTAGCAAAGCATAAAATAGACAAACATCAATAATTTTAAAATTTCGTAACCGGATGCACGATCTATCTTCTTATCTAAATCGATCTATTAATGCGTTGATTGCAAATCGTTTTAAAGTTTATTATACATTTCACAATCGCTACTGGCGTTGAGATGAATCTGTTAGTAATAATAATATTTAGTATTCTTATGTGAATAAATTACGAAGCAGATGGCCCACCTGACATTAAAGACAACCTCTGCCTTAACAAAAGTTATACGAACTTGGGCTTCCCAACGCATTCTCATTGTATTGCGGCCGTAGCTGTGTGACTTAGAGGTGGAATGTCTCGTGTGCCTGTAATTTCACCGGCAACTAGACCTTTCAAACCGGCACACATTAACGCAAATGCGTTATTGTGTTCTGGTTGTCTCATGTGCTTTTAATTTTACCGCAACCACACTTTTCACACCGGAGTACTGGAATGCTTGTCTGTAACTTGGTTTAGTGGCTAAACTTGGTGGCAGTTCTTTTGCGTAGAAACTTGCTTAAGTTCTGCTGCCTAAAAAGTTATAAACAGTCGAAGCAGTAAGCTCTCGTTATTTTTTGACCACTTTGGTTCGAGAAAGTTAGGACTAAACAATTCGTAAACTCATAAAAACTCCCTAAAATTTGCTTGTTCAGAAAATAGACACTTGAAACTACGATACTGTATGAATAATATAATATTAAACCACCTTATTTCAGTTAATTACTGAGTAAAATTCACAAAATACTTGGCGGCGATCCAACCTAATTATATTAAATTTATTGAACCAAATACTCCTAAATACAGTCATAAATTAAATTACTTTACTAAAATAAGAAGGCCTATTAAAATTCCACGGGTTATTCGCATTTTTTCATAAAAATAATAAGGTCATGTTTGGAGGTCGTTACAATTTGTGTGAAATTATTAATTAGTTAATCGGGTAATGCTTATCGTGTCGTTATTTCTTATCGTGCAAGTAGCTAAGGGTGGAATTAAGGTGGGTTCTCACCGGCATAAGTGATTTATTATTTTCCCAAGAAAATACTGTGGTATTTTTACTTGATAACTTCTAATTATTATTGTATTATTAATTTAACATAATTTCATATTTTATTAATTTTATCACCATGCCTTTTTTAATGGGAATCACTATCGTTAGAACATAGATGTGTGGTAAACGGCACATTTAAGCTCTGCTTACACTAGGAAAAAAGCGTCCTTTAAAGCCGCAACACGTCTCGATGTATATTTTTTATTACATGACTGCCCAAAAAAGGAGTGTAAGGTTTTCAGGGTCCATGTATGTATTTGTGTGGTTTATTTCACCATAAATTTTTAATATCTGAACAGATTTCGATGGCTAATGTATCATTAGAATACTTATAACATTTAAAGTACAACGCTAACATTTTTTCAAATTCATTCACAGCTTCGTTTGTTATTGGCAGGGTAGTCTTTTTTTCGAATTTTTAAAAGTATTTACCTACTTTGTTTATCACTGTATATATTGGTGCCGAATATATCGGTGCAGGATCAGTCTAACCTAAACTAAATGGCGTCCATCTCTCTTTGAACCATATGGATTTTACTCCAAACAGCAACCATATAAAATTTGCCGAACTCCATTTTGATGTCAACCGAACGGACTGTGTCCTTAGCGGCGTAGCGGGAGCTACGGTCTGCTACGTAAGTTTTCATAAATACAAATTTATGGATAGCTTATGTATTTCAATAATTGTCTGGAAAACTTATAAACGATGTAAAAAACTTATTAACAATATTATAATATACATTGCGGAAAAAATAGTGTCATTATTATAATGATTCCTCTTAATATATGTCATATATTTTGTAAGAGCAATCAAATAGTGTATTATGTCTATTATTTTTAATAATAATGTCCAATTTTACTTTAATCCAAAAAAAAAAAATTGTGAAAATAATGTATTTTTAACTGAGTGCAAAAATGGAAGAGGTTATAAATGAGGTTGTTATATTTTATGTTTATTACTTCAGACCTCCGTCACTTACGAACAGATTTGTAATAATCTTTTTATGTTTCAAACGATAAACTTTTAGATTAGTTTCATATAAATTTCATCAAAATCTGTTTGATAGTTTGGTTTCAAAATCAAAATAACTGGAAAACATATGTCATAAACTCATTTTTTTCATCATTCATTTTAAAACAATGGCGATGGAGCTATTTTTTTTTTCATTTGCTACTCACAGCAATTATTTAAGTTAACGATAGTGTACCATTTATTTAAATAAAAATTCGTTCCGACGATTGATTATAAAACTTCCGAAAACTATTTTTTTTTCGTCAGAGTTGAACAACTAGGCAACTGAACATGGAACTGAACTTAATATTATCATAGAAGACAACTAAATCTACATTACAACGTTTTTTGTTAGAATTTTAAGTTAATAATATATTTGAAAATTATTCAATTATTATTGCTCCAGTGTGCACGCTACTTTACAACTCCTTGGGGTTTCTCACAAATGAAAATTTACTACTGTTCCAAAACAACTCGCTTTTATTTTATTTCATAATGAATATTATTTACTGCGTCTGTTATGTTAATTGTGGAAATTATTGTTCTATTTAAAGTTTAACCTGGAATAGTACATACAGCTACTTATATTATACCTGACGATACTCGTAGAAAGAAATAAGTGGCATTGGCAATAAATATTATATATTTATAGGCACTAAATAAATATAGTAATAATAAATATTGGTGGGTGCCATCTAGCCCCAAAGTAAGCTAAGTAAATAGCTTGTATTATGGAAACCAGACAACTTTTATAATACTTAAATTTTTTTTTGTATGTAATACATACATAAAAACACCCAGAGACAGAACAAACACCTATGTTCTTCACACAAATGTTTGTCCTGGGTGGGAATCGAACCCACGACCTACAGCGCAGAAGGCAGGGTTACTACCAATTAAGCTATGAGGCCAGTCAGTTATTGAAAATATAAAAATCTGACCCTCCCCTAATTAGGTATATTGCAGTCTTAACTCTAATATGTGAAGATGGGATGTGTAGTGCTTGTAATGTCACCGGTAATCACATTTTTCAAAGCGGAACACAGTAGTAAATATTTATATGAATATTGGTGGCCATTTGACACGGCGGGCGTCGTCCCGCGCTAAACTAAAGATTTTTCCTACTTGTGTATTAAATTTGGTTAAATTAATATACATATTATAAAATTTACAAGTATAACTATGTATAGCTAGACCACAGAAATGAGGAGTCTCTTCTAATACAGAATTTTTCAAACTTAACAGAGGAGTTCCCAATTTATCAAAGTTACAACATTGTAATTTAAATAAATAACTTTTGTTTGTTTGTTGGAAGCATAGCTTGTACCATGGGAATCAATGTAAGTAACTATATTTTTTTTTAAATACGCATAACACAACAACCAGAGAGTTTTAGGTATGCAATACTACATGGCAGAAATAGGTAAGGTAACAGTACGTACCGTAACGAACCTGACACCAAATCGACTGCATTAAATATAGATAAAATGCGCTTCATACTAAAATCACAGTTTGTGAAAATAGAGTTGATAACGCAGCCCAAAGGCTTTCAATAAAATTACCGTCCATAGTCCAATCACGCTGAAAAGACAGAGTAATCAACCAATCGGCGACCAATCGCAGGGTCGCCGCACAATCGATTGCAATCGCTATTACCGCCGATTCGATTATTCCATCGGCGACCGCAGCGATCATTGGGTATGAACTATCGATTTATTATCTTGTATCGTGTTCAGACGAGATGGAATAGAAAGGAATGGATGCTAACTTTCAGTGTAAAGATTTGGGATAGCTCTGAATTCTGTGTTGCGGGATCGATTAGTCCAGGACAAACATTTGTGTGGACATAGCTGTCTGAAACTGGATTTTATCTATATACACTTTCATACATATTTATGTTTTGTGTTCCATTATGTTCCATATAAAAAAATTGCTTAGTTTGGAGCCAGATGGCGATGTGTGATGTGTGTCAATTTATATACATACAAATTAGTAAAACTGAAGTATCTGTTTGTGATGTAAAAATAACAACTTTTCATTCAATGCATCTGAAAATAAGTATGTAAAAAATAATAAATAAAAATTGATTGTCGTATTTCTATCTGTGTGTTTGTTTGTTCTGACCAATTTCCGAAACGGCTGGACCGATTTTGACAAGATTTACACTGGCAGATAGCTGATAATCTATGGAGTAACTTAAACTAATTTAAATTTAATTTACAAAACCGAACTCGCGTGAAAACACTGCTGCGAAGCCGCAGCCATAACTAGTATATATGCTCATGGGCAACCATTGCTATATCATAGCTTATTGTCACTTTACATTTGGGTAGATTTCAGTTCACCATTATATTAATTTCCAAGTACTATAAGCAACCATTCAAGTGATATCTTCTAAGTTAGTTGACCAGGACAGTCGCTGCCCAAACAAGTTACTAGTCCAATCACAACGCGGCCCGCAACTCGATTGACTGATGAATCGATTTGCAATCGCTATTACTGGCGATTGTATTACACGCGACCGCAACGATTATTGCACGGTGACGAATTATAATCGAGTTTGCTTTGTTTTTAGATGTTTGACTAGTTTTGGTACGTTTTTTGTGTACTAGCGAACCGACATGGCTTCGCACGGGTGTATTTTACTAATATAAAATTGTGGAGTGCGCTCAGTTACAAAGTACCTATTGAGTAACAGTTTTTTGAAGAAACACCGTCATAGCTCAGCCACTTTGTATAAGATATTTATAAGTTTTATACAAAAACCTTCCTCGTATATCGCTCTTTCTATTAGTTAAAATCATATCCAAAATCCTTCGCGTGGTTTAGAAGAAGTAAACAGAGAAACATACAGAGACAGTTATGTTGTTTTATACTATTTAGAAATCTCTAACAGTGTGTATTTTATTTCTTCTCTTCTCTTCTTTTATTTAACTTTTCGTGTTAGTATGTGCTCAAATCTTGCAACTGAATTTCCCGGGTTCAATTCTCGACCAGACCTAGCAAGTTATTTTGGGTCTTGGGTGTTTGTATTTCGTATTTTTTTTCATATAACGTGATTTAGGTGACGGAAGGAGTTGAGACAAGTCGCAGTACATTGCGTCCATCACAATTTATCGTTATTTGGCCATTAAATGAAAATCTGAAACCCGATATTACTAGCAAAGAGTTACAAATTGAATTTGTTTGAGTTTTCATAAAAGATCTAGTGAGATGAAACAATGAAATGAGATGAATATGAGTTTTCATGTTGCTTTGATGTGTAGGCAGGTCTGTTAATGAATTCACAACGCAGATATACATTTAAGATTAACATATTAACCTGTCAATAGGAAAGGTAAAAACTTAATCACTAACATTTAATAACTTAAGGACTTATCGGGACAAGTTCACCCAATGCAAGTTGGGAATGGATTCCGTATATTTATACTGATTTTTTACAGAAAAGCCCTGTCCCGTAAAAAGATGATGTATAATAATTTATTTATTGAATAAGACTACTATTTAGTTACATTTGTGTTAATAGATACGAAGTAAGTGGTAGGTAAGCAAAATAAATAGATACAAAGTTTATTGTTTATTAGTAGTATACAAAAAACCTGAAAATTTACAGAATCAGCAACAAGATCGAATGTAACAGTTGTAAAACGTGTTATAATCATTTGTCCTCAACATCTATCGAAACATATTGCAGTAGCCCGGCCGCTGGGCCATCTTTCTCGTCTCGTTGTCACTTCCTGCTAAATATAATACTCAAGCATAATACTTCAATTTCGCTAGGGAAAGTATACTACGGACTTTTTGCATTAAAAATCTTTCGGTACTCACAAGTACCTTGCAAGTATCTTGAAATGAAAAAAAATGAAAATGAAAAATTATTTATTTCCAGAAAGAGCAAAATACACTGAAAGATTACGACTAAGTACACTATTCATACAATAAAACACGAAGAATGTTTTTTGGTAAATACAGTACATTTTTTGGTTAACAATGCAAAATGTCTTACTGTTACAGATTTGATATTAATCCAGATTCCTGTGATACCCCACACTAGAATAAATCTGTATCGTGGGCACCTATTACGATTACCGAATGATTATAGCCTCGGTTTACACCATAAGATTGTCTAATAAACAATTAGGTACATAAATTCTGGTTACTAAGTTAAAATATGATAAGGTAATTACATAACAAATATTGAGAAGAAGAAGAATCTTATTGATAAAGTTGCGGAACGAGCTGATGGTCTACCTGGTGTTAAGTGGTAACCTTTGCCCGTAACAAGCAATACGATTTAGGTCCTCCCCCACTTTGGTAGGACCAGGTAGCATGATACGCGCCCGGAACTATGGTGGAATGACGAAGGTGGAATGTTTAGAAATGGTAGCAGTACTTCTCCAGATAAACTTGGCATAAGTTCTGCTGTTACTAATTTAATGTTATTTTTGAACTTGTTAAAAGATTAAAATAAACAAACATTACACTTTTTAGAACATAATAAAAATGAAAAAGATGTTCGACGTTTCGCTATTGGGCTCAACATTTTTATAAGACTAATACGTTTATGTCAGTTCTCAGAAGATCCAATCATCATCTTAATCGCGCCGAATCAATAACGAACGCCAAACGCCAAAATAATTCAATAAAGAAACCATTTTGTACTCATTAAGCCGAAGAGCTTTAATACAAATCTGACACATGATTAGGGTTGCCACATAGAAAAAACAACGAGTCTACCATTATAGAGCGAGTGTTACCAGATTATCGATAATTACAAAAAAAATATCTGATTCATATCGCGTCTTAATGCATCCATAATATTTTTATTTGTTTTGTGTTGTAATCTCACAATCTAAATGCGACAGTCCATCTCTTTTTATCGTTTGCCGGGTAAATGGATGTGAGTGAGACGGCTGTTTTGACTACTGATCGCTCAATCTCGCATGTCGGGGATGTAATATTTTGTCAGGTAATATTTTGTATGGACAGTATCATAATCGGAGCAAAGTGACAGGTGGCGGTTTGATTTTAGATCGTATTGTACATTTTATTGAGATGTTTGGATATTGATAAAAAAGACCGGTAGGTGGGTAGTTATATGTTGCGTCAACTTGCGTCATACTTTGATGCGGAAGGAAATCGAGGGAATGAAGGAGAAATAGAAAAGTAACCAGATGGATTAGATTTAAGTACTGAAACTGTTGAAAATCGTGCTCCCGAAAAAAAAGGAATACCTTCTTTAGAGATTCCTTGTCTATTCTTCCCCATGGAGGGTTGGATGGGCATCAAATTTAGCGATAAGTAAGCGAGAGCTCATAATTTCAATATTACTTATTGATGTTTCCAAGCCACTTTATGAAAAGAATATATTTTGATTTAGATTTTAAATTATCAATAAATGGAAATTTCGTAATCTTTTAAGCGCGAAGAGATATTTTACCCACAACATGCAAGTTTGAAAGTCATTTCATAGGATATATACGCGCCTTATGTACAAAAATACTGAGATGGCCTAACCATCACAATTTCATTGCACACTATTGTGGGGTCACCTATCTCAGATTAAGAATTAAAATAATAATTACTGTGTCATTTTGTTTACGATAGGGTAGGTACTCACTACTCTGATATCGCCACCGATTACAGGTTATGTTTCCGATTAGACTGACCTCACAGCTCAGTTGGTAGTAACCCTGCCTTCTGCGCTGTAGGTCGTGGGTTCGATTCCCCTCCAGGACAAAGATTTGTGTCACGAACACGAACATATGTTTGTTCTGTGTGGGTGTTAATATGTATTATACGTATGTATTTACAAAAAGGTATATAAGTATTTCAGTTGCCTGGGTCTCATGATAAAAGCTATGCTTAGCTTAATTTGGAGCTAGATGGCGCTGTGTGAAATGTTAAATATTTATTTTATTTGATTACAGGCAGGTTATGGGCACTTTTACAAATACTGTTACATATTCTACGCAGCACCCGATGCGTCCATCCATCACACTTTACGGTCCAAGTTGTAATATAGCGCCCTTAAAAGGAGCACTTCCGGTGAATATATTACTAGATGGCGCTAGTTGTCTTGCTATAAGTTTTGTTCCTTAAGACATTTTGACAAAAAATAATCATTTATGTTATAAATCAATATAAATAACTGATAGAATACTTTTTTTATTACAGTATTATTGTGATACATACATATTATATACATATACCAGTCAGGTTCCATAAAAACATTTATTTGTCCTGGGTAGGAATCAAAGCCACGACCTACAGCGCAGAAGGCACAGAATAACAGCGTCCACTGCTAAAACAGTGGGCATAATGCTGAGTCGAAGCCCATTTGCTGCTGAAGCACACATTATGTACTTAGGTCTTGTTTTATATTAAATTTCTTTATACGTATTTCGATTAATGTCAAAACTGTTCTTTTTTTTTTGTGTATTTTTTTCCTTATCTGTTTCTTTTTGTGTCACATAGAGTTATAATATATTGTGTGCTGTTTGAGTAAATAAATAAATGTCTATGTCACTACCAACTGAGCTGTGAGGCCAGTCTGAAAGCAATAAATTCAACTGAAGATGATATACTGGAAAACACAGCATAAGAATAAACTCAAATCTTTCAGTCTTTACGTATGACTATATAGCATGGAATAAATTTATAACAGCTTAAAATACGTCCGCGGAAGTGGTCGGTATGGTTTGCAATCGCGATATAGATGATGAATGATACGAATTACACTCCGTTATTACGCGATCCCATCGTACAGTGCGAACAAATGTTTGTTTAAATAATGTGACTGGCAAATTGCAGCCGCAGTAAGCAAGCGTACGGGCCTCAGTAGCGCTGATACATTCGGTATCCGTTGGCGGCGTTTTTGGTACATTGGCGGTGCATTTTATTAGGAATCGATTATAATTAATTTGATTTCGTTATTTTGTTTCTTTGGCTACGTTTTATATTTGGGCCAAAAAAAATTGTCTAAATAAAATCATATAGGTACCTACTGAGCAGACTTTAGCGTTATGACCTGACAAAAATGATTGTTTTAAGACGAAGTCATACAACACTTCCATTTAATTATAGATAATTATTAGACTGATATATTTTCATCTAGACACAATATACATTTTATTATATTATATAAATTATCATTAGATATAAATAAAACTCGACTGCCTAAAAATATAAAAATCCATATTATTACTTATCATCGGATTGGACATAGGTAATATTTCAAGATGGGAAAATAAAATTTATACACCTTTTTGCGCTTCCAGCATGCTTCTAAATCGCCAACAACCGATACTTTTAGTCGCTAGTGGACCTTAGCCGCTCGATGATTAATTATCTTGTTTGGATAACGTTTACAAAATGCAGTTTTACACGAGTTTTGTATTTGCACGTCTTTTTAGGGAATACTTATGCAGAGCCTTGGTATGCTAGTTAGTAAGGAATTTAATCTTTTATTGTACAAAGTAGAAACATTCTCTTTAAATTAAGAAAAGGTTAGATTATTATTTGAAACAAATACAAATCATTTATTGAATAAAAGCAGTTATAAGATTATTCATTTTCGGTAGTAATAATTTTGGTGGACATTTCACACATCCCATTCACGATAGGATAATGAGTCGAATTTATTGAGGAAAACCAGCTCAAAAATAAGGTCCCTATAAAATATATATTTGGAGCTTCCCTTATCAGCAAAATATGCGAAAACTCAAGTCGTGTTTGAGCAGAGATCACCTTGTAACACCAGGAGGACCAAAAGCTACACTTCCATAACTTTTTCACATTAAAAAAACCATGGCATCATATTAAATCTCTCCATTATTCCAGGTGAAGGGTCCTGTAACAGTAACGACGGCTACAGCCAGCGAACACCCCCCGACGACAAATCACCCCCCGGGAGCGACGACGACACCCCCCGGCCGGGGTCGGCGGCGGACAACAAGAAGAAGCACAGGAGAAACAGGACCACATTCACGACTTACCAGCTGCATGAGCTGGAGCGCGCGTTTGAGAAGAGTCACTACCCCGACGTGTATTCGAGGGAAGAACTGGCCATGAAGGTGAACCTGCCAGAAGTTAGAGTTCAAGTAAGTTTTGAATCTATATATGCTAGTTGTTGCCCGTGAATTCGTGCACTCCTCCCGACTTGCAACGCCCCAAGCCATTGTCCGTACCTAAGTTTTGCCCTTGGTGTCGTTGTGTATAAATTTTAAGTTTTACCGGTTGAGCGCCGTTGGCTCTCACCAACAGCCCGTGTAAGCACTGTCAAGGCCATCTGCGGCCATCAGCAAATTGTCCAGAGATAAAAAAAAAACAGAATTCGTCCACGTAGAATTCACACATCCCTATTTTAGCCCTCAGAAAAGTAGCTCATAAGTAACTAGTAGTACTCATCAGCTATCTGCCGTCAAAACAGTCCACCTCGGAGATTAGCCAAAACAAACAGACAGACAGACAAACATTTTAGAATTAAGTAGTTGTAAAGTAAATTTTAGGTAGGTTTAATACCCAATTCGTATTGCCTGGTAAGGGCAGAGGTTACCATTTAACACCACCTACTTATTCCGTAATTGTACGCATAAAAAAAAACATCTATTGAAATGTATCT